>OY728155.1:1672439710-1673719077 GCA_963277665.1 Viscum album
CCACTTGGTTTGTGTCTTATGGAGAAATAATGTAATAAAAGAGATTGCATAAGAATTTTAGTAGTAGATACATTCCAATCACCCTGAGCTATTTTATTTTTATCTCTTTTATCTTATAATGATATTCATTTATAGGTAATATCACTTTTCTAGGTTGTGAGATTTTATTCACTTGTTTCATTTTTTGGAATACTCTATTTCCATGGACGGAAAAGACAGGTGGGGTATGTCACACTATTTTCATGTTAAGATTCCTATGGTTTGATGAGACTACTCTTCTACTATATGTGGTAAAGACTCGATGAGTAGTTCTTATATAAATCGTGTTGAGCCCCATTTGTTTTGGTATGGTGGTTGAGCTCCAATGGTGACATGAGCATTAAGAGTTATCTCATTGGGTGACTGATTGGATGACCCATTTATATTTCCTCTATTAGTTGGTTTCAGATTCTTGAGGATGAGATATTTTTTAGGGGTATCTAATTAAAGGTCCAGGATCCATGTGGATTGATGCATTGCTTATTTTTAATGACCGAGATACTAGGAGGGAGCTCAAAGGAAGTCTGGAGTATTTTGGTTTTTGAATGTTTTATGTATGGAGATTTTACAATGTGTAGAGGTTTTACACGATGTTAAAGTGGGTTTTATTAAATGTATTAAATAAGGTTTAAAAATAAAATTAAAATAAGGGATTTCATATTTTTCACTGGAATCCCAACCCTAAGGATTACGAGGCGTTAAAGGGGGTTACACATCATGTAATTACCCAGTCTAGTTATTATATAAGCATTTTAGAAACATGGTTTATAACCCTAAAGCAATAATTCATTTCCCTATCATTCTAGTAGACCTGTTAGTCACATATTTGACGTTTTGGAAATTCCTTTGTTAGGGATTGACCTCTAGCATCCGTACTTTTATCTTTACTAATACATATTCAATCCAATGTATGTTATACCTCTGTTCATGTATATTTTTTGACCTATTTCCTCCCATTCTTATTTTTCATGTGTTGTTTCTTGATCTCCAAGTTTTTAGTGGAGTTTTTATGGGTTTATATTGGTATGGTTTTGGTGTGGCATCCTTGGGTGGATTTACTTCTTCCAGGAGAGGTGATCGTGATCCGCAACATTGGTCCATTCTTATGCAAAGAAGGTTGAAACCCCTTTTGAGATAGTGTATTAGTTACTTGCATATTTATTTACATGAAATAATAGAGCAACCATGATATATCCATTAAATTGTAATGAAATTAAACTAATAATTACATGAAGTGGATTGAAGAATTGGTATCGATTTCTAGGATTTTATATTTTATAAACCATGGTAATGAGTTTCCTCTTAATTTTCTATATTTTTTGATATCTACGAATTACATGGATTAGCATGTTTTTCTTTATAGAAATTTTTAATGAACATATTGATGAAATTTATTTATAATTAATTGTATAAAATATTAAAGAGGTATGTTTAATGAATCCATTTGTGGTTGTAATTTGATGTAGATAAAATTGATTCCAGTATTCATGTTTAATTAAACTTGTTAAGGAACCTCAATTAGGTTAATTCATGTTCATAAAATAAATAATTTAATTTTAAATTAATTATATAATAAACTTATGATACCTATGATACATTGTTTCTTAGGTTTCCCATAGTTTGAACCCTTGATAATGAATTATTTAATTAAATATGGAATGATTATATGTTGTGTGATAAAAGATAATTGATTTTAATGTCATATGTTTCCCATTTTCTATTAAATTACAATTGCCTTGTGTTTTGGTGTCATGAGAGATCGTTATAGGTAAATATTGAATGAATAATTTATGGCCAGGAGTTTAGTTGATATTTATTTCCAGGTACATGTGACATGGGTATGGGATGGCTGAGCCTTGAGGGATGTTATGGTATATGGGGATAGGAGGCCTAGATGTGATATGATCTAGGGATTGCTAATCTCGGTAGCATGTTGTGGTATGTGGGGTTGAATGGCCCAATTTTTGTAGCACCTTTTGATGGATGGGATGGTAGGATGAATTGGGATATAGACGCAAGTGTTGGGGAGGATAGAATAGATGAAGGAATGGGTGGAATATGGACTCTATCAAAGATATAAAAGATTGATTCTTATTTAAATATGTTATTTTTTCAACAACCATGTTGTTCTTTATATAAATTTTAGTCCCCGCTTCCTGAGGGAGATGGATGATCCTGGTTTCATGAATTATTTGGTAGATTAGGATGTTTTATATAGTACTTAGTAATATCTAAGGTAATTATGTTATTTAATGAATAAATGTTTAACCCAATGGGTTGGAGCATCATGGGATGCAATGTTGAGGTTATAATTCTTATATGTTTTGGAATCATTTTTCTTATGCCTGGAGGTCGTGGAACCTTGTTGTAATGATAATGTAATGTAATGTGAAAACTTTTAATGGTTCATTAATGGTTTAAATATTAATTAATGTAAGGTGAAACTATTGGAATTGATTAATGTAATTTAATTAATCTCTTTAAATGGTTGATTTTTTATAGGATATCATATCTTATTAGTGGTAGCTGGGAGACGAAGAGATATTAGAAGCAGTTTCGTCTAAGACTGGGTTATGCCCATAGTGTTGTTGTGAGTAAAATTATATAATTTACATTTTGTGTGTCTATACATTGTTCCACCCTATTGGCTAGGTTCACTAAAATCGAAAAAATTATGAGAATTGGGGGGAGGGTGTTTTCCCCAACATCCCAGTGGGAAGATGGATGTATGACTACCCCCATTGGCCAAACTCTTTTATTGTGGTATTTAGTTATACCAGTATGCAGGATGGTTAGAATTCCTCATATATTTTTGTATAGGGATGTAATGGCATGATGTTATTTAACACACATTTATTATGGATAGATTTTCTTAATGTCTACTATAGGTATAACATTTATAGGATATAATGGCTTGAGAATTCTTACTCAATGTATGGGATGTGCTGGATTGAGGTATAATACATAACATATGATACACGTTATTCGAGCTTTGGAGTCTCCCGGAAACAACCAACATACTTTTGGTTACATGTATGTGGTGGTGTGATTCATGAGGTTCTCGTTCTGGTACTTCACCCAAGTGTCTATGGGAAATACTTTTAGAGATTGAAGATCAAAACATGTGACTTTGGGGAAGAGTGAATACTAGTTGGGAAATGGTTGTGGTGTACCCATGATAATAATTATTATATTATATGATCTTGTATGCAATATTTGGTGAGAGTAGCCAGAGTAAGAATTGGATCATTGTATACCTATTTTGGTGACAAGTTAGTTTCACTTTTTGTTCACTAGGCTCCAGCATGATTTCATTACCTTTTGGATGAGAAGCTCTGAAGAGGATCATATTGAGTATATTGTTATACACACCCTTTAGATTTATAGATTTCCATTTTTAGTTGAATAAGGATGAATATTAGGATGGTTACAACTATCTTGGGGGTTAATAGGGGTTGTTTGGGATTCTTGGTCACTATCATCTTTATTTTATTTTGGAACTTGGTGTTTTACATTTTGTTGTAGTAGTTACTTCATGAAATTATTTATGAGTACATTGGATTATGTCTTATTTAAGAGTTTGAGAAAAATTTGGTTGGTGTCTATCTTATATCTATCGTTCACATGAGTTCACATAGTTTTTAATTCCTCTATTCTCTGTGTATATTATACCATTTTTTCTAGTCACCAATACGGGGCCTTCTCAAGGATGGACATTGGTATCACTATCTATTTTCTCCCATATTGATCCCAGGAGAGGAACACCTCATCTATAAAGGGTCATGATAATAATGATAAAAATGTTATGGATTATGTTTCTACATCCCATGAGCCTTTGGGTGGGGTGTTCTATATAAACATTCAGGGAGTAGTGGAAATCATGGATCTAAATGTTAGTGTTCCTTTATATTGGCATAAAATTCATTAGGGTGCCCATACATATGGTTAAATGGAATGGGAGTGGACTAGGTCGTTCTTTGTGTAAAATGGATGGACACTATGGTTTATGAAATTGGATTCATGGGAATATGGGTTATGGTTGAACTGGTTTTGGAAAATTATAGGGGCCATAGGAGATAAATATTTTCTGAAGGTTATTGGTTTAAAATAAACACTCTAATGTGTCATAGGAAATGGGTTTTGTGAAGGATGTGGATTCATGAATTTTATGGGATTCAGAAATAACATTTTCCTTGAGAAAGTGTGTGTTTCATGAAATTGTTTGACTCTTAATTGGATTTTTTTTTGTTCCCATGGGGTTTCATTCAAAAGGATGATTATCTCATGAATCCCAATGATCCTCAAGGGGAATTATTTTTATATTAAGGACAATGAACTTTTTTAATGGAATATATATAGTGGATTGAGTTTCTAAGACACCCATGGGATGTGGATTCACAATTTATGGTTATTGTTGGAAATTCATCCCCTATTCAAGTCATGAAAGATTCAAGATTCATTAATTCAGAGAATTAATTGGATGATGAAAGGTCCCCCTATACAATTTATACATGTGGGATATTAATATGATTAGAGGAGGTGACTTATAAAAAATTACACTACAATTATTTCACCTCCTCAGTCTCCTAGTGGGCTGATGACTTCATCAAAATTGAGTTACACTGCGTAGAGGCAACCACATCATGATCCATGCGGCTAGGTGACTTCCATGAACTGAAGTTACACTGTGAGGATGTTAGAACATGAATCTCAATGTGTATGGGTTAATTTCAAGAGCACTGACCATTTGTGAAGTATTAAAACTTTATGGAACCATCACCTTAACATTATTTTTGAGATTTTTTATCCTAAAATTTCATTAAACCAATCATTATTATATCAAACACTCTCATGAATCCATATCTCTGCATTTAAAGATGATATGAATGGTGTTTAGTTTTATAATATATGGGTGTAGAGATATTTTATGGATTGAATATATTTCACATACATGTATCTTCAAACACACTATCCAAATAATTATTATTTGTATCATGTTTATAGGATGTGATGGATTGAGGTACCTGACTTAGTCTATGGGTTATGATGGCTTAAGGTATAATACATGATGTACGATATACATCATACATGATATGGTGCACCTGAGAAACAACCTGGATATTATATATTGATGTGATATGTGATGATTTCATAATGGGTTCCACATAGTTCATGATGTTATACTTAGCCCAGTTGTCGGTAGGCTATAATAATATTGGTGAGAGATTGATCAGGCCATGTGATATTGGGGAAGGACATAAAAATTCTGTGGAAGCAGTAGCTGGGTACCCTTATGTTGATATTAAGATATATGAGTCTTTTTATGTGATACATGGGGTGTGACCACAATGATGAATCATTCCATTATTTATACATTTTTAGGTTATGTGTTAGTTCCACTATTGTTCACTTTCCTTTAGCAATATTTTTTCATATTTTACATGAGAATCCATAAGGTGGATCAGACAGAGTATACTATTATTCCCACTCAATATATATATATATATATATTGTTTTTAGGTAAGTTATATTAGTGTGGAGATCAGGCTATATATTAATATATTGTAGTTTTGTGGTAGCTGTTTGGGATTCATTTCCACTACCACGTTCACCTTTTTGGTCCTCGTATTTTCTTTTTAGTTGTTTTAGTGTTGTATGAAATTTCATGTTTTCAATTTAGATTTATTTTATATACATGTATGATCAGTTATTGATTGGTGTATCTATCTTACCTATATTTTCTAAATTTCCATGTCAAGGGAAATGACTCCCATTGTATGGTTATCATATCCTCTATTATAGTCACCGAACCGGGGCCTAATAGAAGTGGGACTTGGGTAGTCACCATTTCCCAATTCTCGTTCTTGGATCTGGAGTGGTTTCAATTATAGGATGGGGTCATGACAATGTTGTATCAAAGGATCATGTTTAGTAACAAAATTATTTTTTAGATTTTGGAACAGGTGAGGTTGCATGGGTTGGTAGGGAAATTGAGTCAACCAACATTATTAAACTATGTGAACACATGATAATGAATGAGACATGATATTTCTGACCCAATATGATCTGGTGCACAAAACATTGTGATTATTAAGAATGAAAATATATGTGTTGTTGGTTGTGGGGTAGATACATTAGAAAGGATCATGAACCATTCATATATGTTCATTTAGATGAAGTGGGTAAACCTTTTGATAGGTTAATCCATAAATTAAATTAAATAATTAATTAATTATACAATTTTTATTATCCTATATTATAAGATTAGTAATATGTCTATATGTAATTTTATTAGGCTTGGTTCACCATAGATGTGATCATCTATTTCTCAATAAAGATGTTTAACAAGGTTTCCCTCATATTGATGTAGATTATAGGTTAACAAAGATCAGACATGGAGGAGTACTGTTCAAGAGTAAAAGTTGTTGATTTTGAAGAAGTATGTGGGGTGTGTTTCAGATCTTATTATATATGATTTTTTAGAGAAGGTCGATATATAATTCAATTATTTTCATTCTTATAAGCATAATAAGATTTTTTATATGACGATGATCCATGGGGAAGCAATGCAATAGTGGCACTTATTCGTTTGGGATGATGAGGAGTTGGTAGTCTCCTATGAGATGTTTCAAGACCAGTTCTAATTGGAGTTTCATTCTTCGACCATGAACACATCCATTCATAAGGAGATTATTATTATTTTATGGGGGAGTTACATTGTTTGGGAGTTTGGGATCAATTTTAGGGCCCTTTATAATTAATATTCCCACCTATTTCCATATGGCGAGAAAAGTGTGAGGCATTTTGATGAGGCAGGGAATATTGCGATATTTCACTATGTTACACATTTCTTGTAGTAAACATATCTCGAGGTGCTAGACTGGGTAGAAGTTATTGAGAGGATACTCAATAAAATCAGATAATCCAGATAGTGGAGTCACCAATATTCTTTATGAAGTATAGCAGTGTTCTGGGGTACCCAGTTTATTTAATAGAAATGTTTTAGATATTTTATGTATATGTTCCATGTCACAACCCACTTCCTGCAATGATAACATAATGAGGGAACAATGATAATAACACCCATAATCCCACCTCAATTAGTAACAAGGTTTGAAAATAGAACCATTGATATAAAAATATCATAATATGGGACGCATTGCCCTATAAAATAAATTAGGATTCGTAGATTAGATGAATCATCAAAAAAAATAAAAATAATAATTTAATAAAGGAACTAAACACATCCCTCAATGCATGTGTAAATATAAAAATTAAAGATAAATGTATCCAAATTAAATAAAAAAATCTAAAGTAATGATAGAATATAAATCCATGGATTTTAGCTAATAATGTATAGCATTGTTTCCATAATCATCCTGGAAACATGAAAATAGTTTATATACATTGGGTAATCATATAATTATAATTACTATGAAAACCAATGTCCCTCTTGCACATGTGAGAAAATAATACCAATAAACTCATGTGGAAATAAAAGAACCAATAGCACTTAAACTGTTCAACTATCATTTGAAATGTAACTAAGGAATTCTAGCCATATAATTCATTATATGAAACATAATACAATCAAGGGTTGAAGAGGCAATAATTTACTGTTTGGAAACTGTATAGTGTATAATAAATATGGTTCATGTAATTTATGATTGAATGAAGGATGTATTGGTTTGTCAAAAATACTATGAGGATCATAGGGGGAGAACCCTTTATTTTAATATTGGATAGTGCATATTCATTAAAGTTACTCCTTATCAGGAGTAGTGTAGGCTTGGTTTTGGGAGTAATCATTCACCCCAGTTTGTTGGGACATTCAAGATGGTGGATTTTATTGGAGCAGTGGAATATCAAATAGAACATATCCTATATAAGAGAGAGATACAAGGTTTTTTCCACGTGTCACAGATTATCCATTACATTCATGATGAATCTCGCATATTATATTACAGAAATATCAATGTTTACAATGATGTGACCTTTTAGGATCATCGTTTGGAGATCCAATATTTCTAACAGAGGGTGTTTTGTAAGAATTATATTCCAATTTTTCATGTATTTCCTTGGAATTGTGATGTAGAGGAGAGTCCCAGGGAACGTGAGTTACACAATATGTACCCTGATCTCTTTATTTTTATGATCATATATTGGTGTAATGCTAGATATGGATGTTGAACCACTAATAGCAACAATATATTTTTATCTTTTTTAATTTGTCTTCCTTTTCTCTCTTTAGAGAGGTATCTCCCATGGTATTGGGTTTTTGGAGTTTTTTGTTTGGTTGTATTGTTTTGTACCTGTTCCTCTTATATTTGTGGTTATGTTCTTATGATAGTGAGATTATTGAATGGCATCTCACATGATGGTTGTTCGGAATTCCCCTTCTATGGTCCCTCTTGGTTTGGTTTTGAATTATCATGGATGAGAATTTATTGGTAGGTATCTCATTATTTTTCTAGAATCCCAAAATCCATTCCTTTTTTATTTTTGGGTGATACAACCACCCAATGAAGGTTCCAGGTGGGATGGTTGGTATTTTAGGAGTTTTTTGGGATCCCCTAGAAAACATGTTGTGGTTGTGTCATGGAGGTATACATTGTTCCATATTACTAATGAATACAATAAAGTAGATCAATTCTATGGAAGAGGGTATCATTAGATGATAACTGATGTCATTTCAAAATTAGGGTATAACTGCATCGTGGATATAGGATGCAGTGTGGTTTCTTTCATCATAGAGGGGTTACTGTGGTTTTCTACTTATAGTTTCACAGTAACCCCAAGATCATCATTTATTGGATATGACCTAGATTCGCATAATTGAAATTGAGAATACATGGTTGTTGCATGGTCAATCATGATTCACTGTAGCATGACTCGTGTTTGAAAATGTTGTGTTATGGTCAAAGGGGGCTTCATTATGGTCTTCTAATTTATAGGCTACATATAAATATTAAAAGTCACCTACACCCAATTCATTTCGACTTCTCTCCTTCAACCCTAGGTGGCCAAGGGATATTTATGATTACCATGGAAGAATCATTCAATAGGTATTGATCATGGATTCTAGAGATTGATCCATTGTGAAATGAGGTGAGTTATACCTCTTATCCCTAGTGGTGTCTCATAATTTTGTTTTTTTTCTCTTATTTCCTTCTATTGATGTTATAGAATAATATCTACATTATTATAATATTGTTTCTTCATTTTCTTTCGGTTATTTTTTGTCATTATGTCTTTGAGAGTTCTTAGTTCATTATGAGAGAGGTGATCGAGATCTCTGACGTTGATTCATTCTCATGAAATCAATATTGATAACTTTTTTGTAGGGGATTCAATACATGAACAATTTATTTATGTCAAATAATAAGGTTATAATCCATTATAACTATGTATGGATGTGGAATTGATATAATAATTATTTAACTAAAAAAATTAAATAAATTTCATAGTGATCGCATGTTGATGTCATTTTATTATACCATGAAAATTTTTAACCTCTTGTTTTTTAAAAATATTATAATATATATACTATTACTGTTAGTATTTATTATTATGATAAGAATGAGAATATTGATCATGCTAGAAAATGGTAAATAGTGTAAATCCAGAAATTATTTTATTAATTATTTTATGAGTTTAAAGATGATGCATGTTAAATGAATCAAGTATTTCCGGTATTTTGATCATAATCAAATTAATGGAATGTCAATGTTAAATTAAATTTTTTTAACCATGTATTAAAATAAATAATAAATAATGTGGGTCATATTAATTATCATTCATGATAAGAATGAAGAATCCTGTCAATTGATAATTATACATATCCATGTTTTTTGAAACGTGAATTAATGATAAGATCATGTTAAACTTTTGATAGCTTTTTATAGTTTTATTCCTTTGGGTTCCCATAGTTAGAGACTGAATAATAAATCACTTAATTCATGTATGAATAAAATGTTCTAATATTTCTAAATAAAAATATTTGGTGATTAGAGTTATCATTTTCATATAAAGGTTGAGTGTGTTGTGTTGGGAGACATGAGAGATCATTTTCATGTGAATGATGTATACCCTATTATCAGACCTTGTTTCGATGTTTATTGTGTTTATTTTATTTCTACCTTGTTGTGGGATATAGATACAATCCTTGAGATGTGGGACTATAATGGCTGAGCTAAGGATGGTTGATGTGATATGGGGAAGGGAGGTGGAGATGATATGGTAGTAGTAGATTCCTATGATGGATAGATACATCAGGATATGCATGTGGGCGTTAGGGATGACACTGGAGATGATGTAATAGGTTGATGCAAGGATTACCCATTGTTTGTCATAAATATGGATTCATGCATTTAAAAATAATTTTTAATAGATGATTGATGGGTTTCTTATTTAATATGTATTCATTTCCCCATTACTTATGGAAGATTGATGTGTTTGTTTTCCTGGTTCCTCTTGCTGGTAAGTTAGGATTGTTATCCTAGAGTTCCTAGATTATGTAATGAATTTTAGATATATAATAAATGACATTACCCCAATGGTTATGTTTCTTTTAAATACATAAATTTCTCTTTGAATGTGCCTAGTCAGAGTATTATATCCTTGATAGGGGGAGGAAATAATTAGTGATACTATTTTTATTTAAAGTGTCCATTAAATTGAAACAACCTTCAACTCTTGTTAATGAATTCCATTCCCTACTGAGAAAAAAATCAACACACATTCAAAGGAATTCAAATATTTACATTGTTCTCTGATCAATAATAATATCCAAATCCATGGTATTGTTTTTAAATGATCCTATACCATACAATCCACTAGAAATCAATACTAAGATTACAAAAATTATTATGTAAACATTCACTCGTGTAGCAATTTGAAAAAAAATAGTGAATGTTCATCCCCTTAGAACAATATTTAATTGAAATTCAATTCCACAATTCCTTACCCAGATGAAATGTAAGAACCACTTGGACATTGTTTCGAATCACTGAGTCCAATCTTTTCTGAGTACATTTCCTCTACGTCTGATTGTGATTAAACAATATGCACATTTCAATTTTCATTCAATATATTTTAATAGAGTATAATCAGCACAACTTCAATAACCAAAATATAAATTTCAATCTAAATAGAACATGAATGAATCATCGCCACTCAAAAAAAGTTTCCAATACAAATACAATTGACGTCTTCTTCTATCTAGAAACCCAAATAATCCCTCTCTTCTGTAGTGAACAGTGAAAGCATCAAAAATATAATGTAATTTATTCTTTTATAGGTGATCCATGAATCCTTTGGTGGGAATCCAAAAATTCATTCATGATTACTCAAATTTATTAATATTTGAATCCCCCAAAAAAATATTGGGATACATTTTGACATCGTCAACACTTGTCGAAGCATCTCGATTCTTCTTGAAGGTTTATCTCTACCTTCCGAACATTCATTTGTAATTTTATACCCATTTTTTATTCAAAAAACCTAAAACAATTTTTCATTTAGAGGACCTAGAATCTTAGGTCTAATTGCTAGAAATTATTGGTGTGTACGATTGTTGGGTATGATTGTTTATATGTAAAATCATTGGGTATGATATAATACAATCTATTAACTATCATTCTTCAATGTATACTCATTTCCTGGGTACGACCATTTCAAGGTAAGAGCATTTCATTGGCACGATCATTTCCTAGATACGATCATTTATTGAGTACGATCATTTCCTAGGTACAATCTTTTTCTAGGTACAATCATTTTATTGGTATGAACATTTTCTATGTACAATCAATTACAGTCCGATAAGGATGATCTGGACAGATACAATATGAACAAATATGATAAGGATGATCTTCCCGGATACAATACAACACAATATGATAAGGATGATATGATTGTATATGATACAAAATAATATGAAAATGATGATCATCCAGAGTATAATGCAATAAAATATGAAAACAATGTTTATTTGTTCGGTACCATGTATATTTTTCACTTTTGCCCAAGTATGGTCATTTTTAGATACAATCAGCACCATTTCTAAGTCTTATATCAACACCGGTTTCCAATTGACACCACTTTTCAATTTAACCAATTTTCATCGACACCATCTTCCATTGACACCACCTATTCAATTGACATCTCCTATTCCATCAGCACAAATTTTCATCATAACCAATTAAAAAAATCAGTTCCATATCTTTTTTACTTCCACATGGTATCCAATTGTGGTGAAATACAAACAATACATTCTATTTATATTATTATTGGTATGTCTTCTTCAATTGACACCACCTCTTTAATCCAAAAAAGATTCTTTTGAAAAACAATATATACAACTTCTTTATCTCTGGAATCTGGAAACAATAAATCTAAATACAATTCATTTGTGATTGGAAACATATATTTCAATACCCCTTTATTACATCATTATTGCATCACATGTTTTAAATCCATCTAATTATTTATATGAAAAACAAATCAGAAAATCATATTCATAATTACATCAGATTGTATCATAAAATTCCATTCACTTGTGTTTTTTTAATTCCTACACATCCTAAGAAAAACAATATAAATACATGAGCCCAATTTTTTAGAATGTATGGGTCTGATTATAAAAAAAATCCAAAAAAAATGTTTCCACAAAGAAAAGTGAAGTGATTTCCTTTTTTCAAAATTTCCCTTAACAACATAAGACAATGCTTGAATATAAAAAACTATCATCATCATCTATTTCCTACCAATACCATCCTTTAGATTTTTTTTTCAACCATGTTTCATAAATCACTAAACCTTTTAACCTCAAGAAATGGATTACATATCAATAATTATAAACCAATGTTAGCTAGATCATTGTAGGAAACAAGATTCATTGATATCAATGCCATGTTGTCCAAACATTCCACTTTAACGAATCTATGTTTTTTTCCATCACATCAACTCATATTTCTAGCTTAATTGGAAAAAAATTCATTTCGTACAACCACTCTAAGGAATATTTATAATAGGCCAATCATAATACAATTCATATTTCAAAGCTTACCCACAACTCTCTATTTTTAAGAAAAAGATTTACAAAACATTAAAACACCCCCCTTTTGTAACACCCCAGGTAAATAAAGAATATGACATTTTCATATTTATCCATATTTGTGAATAAAATATTGATATGACTTTAAAGGGGAGACTATTCTCGATGGCGTACCCAACACGCAACAACGAGTTTCTTGGGAATCTTACGTTGCACTCTAATAATAAAATAATATTATTTTAAATGGTATTTAACATATAGCGGTTGTAATGGCTAGAATGGATATAAATAACTAAAATATGATTATATATGTTTTTATATGTTTTTAAATTTATCCAATAAAGTATAGAGGCTTAAAATACGGAAAGAATTCAATTTTCGGCGTATATGCCCTAGTTTTCACTAAAGGTTCACTTATCACCTTTTGATGTTGAACCATAATTAAATATATTTTTGTTCACTCTTAAACATTATTTTGGACCATATAAAATTCTTATTAAGAATCGGGACATCAAAATTTACTTTGTGTAAATTTTTGGTATCTTTCCGATAAAGTTCATTTTTTTAATGAATAGTGTAAAATGTTGTATTTTAATTCAAAACCAATTTTTAATCTAATTTATTTATATGATTAGATTATATTTTGAATTGGTTTCAAAGTGAAATTAGAATATATTTTTACCATTAAATCCAATAGTGGTCGTTGGAATTAATTTCACTTTGAAATCAGACTTAAACCAGTGTCAATCTTTTGATACATATTATTTCATAAAAACAGGCTATTTGCTCTGACAGCAGGAATTAATTATTAAATTAATTAATTTGACTTATATGTTTTTAATTTTGATTAATGGACTTCATTTTTGAATTCGGAATATCAAATATAACTTAGGGTGAATTTTTGGTAATTTTCATAAAAACTCCAATTTTGGATGAATAGTGAAACCATTAAGTGGTAGTCAAGCAAACTGGTTTTTCAGTTAAATGAAAGTTTACCACTAATGTGTATTGAATTTTGAAAATTTGACATACATGGTTGTCATTAGTATGTAAAATGTGGTTCAATGGGATGAGAATAATTTTTTGGTGAATAGTAACTTTTCTTCATTAATCGCAATTAGAGGTAATTAGTGTAATTTAAGGTAAAAATGATATTATAAAAATATGAAAACACCATGACGCTTGTTCTACACCTATTGGATGAGTCATGGCCGACCAAGAAAACACATGGGTCAACTTGGGGACCCCATGGAGCCATGTTGGTTGGAAAATGACATTAATATATATTTATTTAATGTTAAAATTAAATTGACACAAACATGAGGTGTTTTACTAAAACAGTTTTTAAGTGTCGATACACAAGTCCAAATTTTGACTATAAATATTCATTAGAAAGATAAAAAGATTTAATACATCATATTATTTTTTTTATAATTTTTAGATATTAAATAAATTAATTTAATTACGACATCATGATGATGCAACGATGACCTCATTACTTAACAATTTAAATAAAATGGAAAGATAATGTCATATCTAAAACCTACACTTGTACAAAAACTATTGTATGGGAATATTTCGAACCCTTATCACCTTATCCACGATATATATCAATGTGTGACCTTTTAAAACCGAAACACATTTTCAAATAAAGTAATATTTCTTACTTTCCAAAAGTGCCCCTCCTCTCCTCTTATAAAAGGCCCCCACCTCTACCTCATTTCACACACTCCTCAAGCCTTTGGCTCGGCCAACCCCTGCCCATTTACTCTCTCCACATCCCTCTCCTCATACTAGAGGATTCCCTTTGGTTATAAACCTTTCAAAGGAAGCCTTTAGGCTCAAATCAAAAGGAGTTACACTTTTAAAGGTAATTCATTCTCTCATGTTCATTTGTTTTATTTTGCATCTCCAACCCCCTAAACTCTTTTTATTTACTTCTTTTGTAACAACACATGTATATTCAATATACTAGGATGTTTTTATAAGATTTATTCGAGCTAAACTCTCACAAAACTACATCAAATGGTTAATGAACATACGGTTTCCGTGGATGGCGAAATTCTGCCTCCCGAAATGATGATTGTTCAATACTCATTTAACACCTTCAAAAGGTGGAAATTATGATGTCACTATTTTTATATATGATATATAATATGTTTATGTTTTCCTTAAGCTTCTGTGTTTTTTCATTTTGGGCATACCTTTTTGGTTTCCATTATGGGTAAACGCGATATCTTTATTTAAGGAAGTGCGGACTACCACCCCCTCAAAGTGATTTGATTCGTTAAATACCATATGTAGGACGTAAAAAGGATGTAACTATGATATTATATATGATATTATACTGGAATTATAATATACCTTTATATCATTCTGATTCCATTCTATAAAATATGAAATAGAAATGAAAGTAGCGTTCATGCGTACGTACGGCTTACCGTCTCTATGAACGGTGCATTTCATTTCTTACCTCTAAATAATTATGTAATTTTATAAATGCATGCATTTACTGGATTTATATGACATATATGATATCTACATCATGAATACAATTCAGGATATAATAAATATTTGGCCACACGAACAACATGTAATTGTAAGAAGTCCAGTTTCGACTTAAGAACCAAATATCGACAAAACAAATATTATTAACTTAAATGATTACATAATGTTTATGACATGGTAATAAGTGATATAAAAGGAATAATGAACTTGAAAAACGATCTTAAGGAAGTAGAAATTAACTCAAGATTATTATTCAGGAGATTAAAGAATGATCGAGTCAAGTTGGACCCGTGGTAAGGGATCTTACTCCTCTCTTTCTTTATAAGTACACTCTATTATGTCATTTATTTTAAGCTCTTCTTTGTTATGATGAGGGATGTTCTGTTATATTCCTATTTCTGTACATTTTATTGTAATATGATGAGTTACTCTATTTGATCTCATCAATCCATTTTGAATGTTTTAAGTGGCGCCGTTAGGCTGCCAAGTTTATGTAAGGGATTGTTCATCTCACTTTTCTTCCCGTGAGATTTATGCTACATTTGCCACAATTTCCTTTGAGTGGTGTATGTACTGCCCATTATTATACAATTTTTGTAGTATAATTTCATTTATGGGTATTCACATTTTCATTGTATGACCCTTCTTCTATTGGGTGAATGTTTCGAAAGTTACCCAACTCGGTAAGGGGACCTTTCACCCTCCTCTTTTTAAAAGACTTCTTTTGTTATGTCTATTAATTCACATACTATTATGTTGGGATATGCTCTTATATATCCTTATTTATGTAAATTTTATTTACAAGTTATGAGATACCCTTTCTCTCTCTCATCAACCCTTTATGTAAAATTTTATGTGATGCCATTAGGCTGTCGAATTTTACCAAGGGAACTTCTTAACCCAATTTTGATTTCTTTGGGTTCAACATGTAGTTATTGAATATGTCATCCTTTGAATATGTGTGAATAAACATTGATTGTTTTACACTTAATATCCACTTATATTGGGTGTATTTATATTTGTCACACATAATTATGAGATTGATTTATCTTTAATTTAAGGATACCTTCTTTATATTGGATTTCATCTCATTTTACATTTATTTTGAGACTTCATTGTTGTTATGCACCAATTCACTCTTATATGGTGTGTATACTGTCCTTTGACATATTATATCAGGAATACTTTTATTCTCATGATATTTTAAAATTCGGATTAAATGTTATTCCGCTATTATTTGTATTTAAGAGTCTCTCATTTTGTTAAAAACTCTTTAACAAAAATATCATTTTAAATGTTTTAAAGATTTATTATTATAAATCTTTATATTTAATTTCCATGTTTTCAAAATGGTTTTATGTATTTATTTATATGGACATTAATGTTTTAAAATTATAATTCCATTAAAAGCTTCAAAGTGGTATGAGACACGTTGATTCAAAAATCTCTTTTAAATGGTTTTTGAAAATGGATTGATTAATTCAATATCTGGGAATTATTTATTGTGATTGCAAATGAAATATTGTTATTGAAATGTTTATATTTTCCATATTTTATGTGTAATAATGGTATTTGGACATTATGACGGGTGGTTCCGTGAATACCAGGACGGGTGGTTACATTATAACCTCCAATGCATTGGGTATGGAAGTCGGCCGTATGGATATTCCATTAAGTATGTATGGAAATTGGACGTATGGCTATTCCATTAAGTGATATGTGTGGAAGTCGACCGTATGGTTATTCCACATAAGTATGTTTATGTCCCAAGTTACCTTTATATATGCTATTTGTTCTTTATATGGGTTTCATGGTAATACATTAGTTACAAAAAGGTAAGTAATGATACTTTATTCAGTGAAGAGTTTTTACTACTTCATGAAGGTGAAGGTATTACTTTTATAGAGTATACATGGTTTACTTGATGTTTGAAAAAGTAACAATTTTTATTCGTTGTGTATACCTTACTGATCTTTTTATGCTCACCCCAAATTTTTTTGAAATGTTTTTCACAGAACATAAAGAGGAATAAGGTCTATGATGGGATCAAGGGAATGTCACGCTATATAAGACATGGAACTAGACATGTTTCATTTTAAGAGTTTTTATTTTATGGAAATTTAATAGAAGCGACTACTTTGTAATCTTTTGAGATGTAATAGTTATGTCCTAATTCTCTAAAACTCTAAACCTGAAAAGATCCAAAATGTGAATTACTCATTTAATTCAATATTAAGTAAGGTTTAAAGATGGGGCCTTATTGTTGGTATCAAAGGTCGGTTTAGATAATTTTAGAGGTTAGGTTATTCTCTAAGCATAAGTGACCGTGCCATGATGGTTAGGATTTCAGAAAGAGTCCTAGATTTAGATAAAGTGAATGAGTAAGTATATCTTAGTGTTTATCTTACTCATTTGTACATGATGGTTTTGTTGATATACTCACACTGACCCTTTTTGGTTTTAGTAAATGGTTGGATCTAGCAGGCACCAAGGTAATGGTGGATGTGAAGGAAACTGTGATAGTTTTCTGAGCGAGCAACTGAATGATATGGGAGCTACATTGAAAACTATTTTGTTTATCCTCAACCAACTATCCAGAGTCATGATTGACCACCTAAACCTTGGTGATTTCTATAAGTCATCATATATGCGAGAAACAAATCCCTGCGGAACAATAGGTAATAATCATAAAGGTAAGTCTGTAAAAAAACCTATGTGTCAAAGATGTGGAAAGAAACACCTAGGAAAATGTTTCAAAGGGACATAAATATGCTATAGATGTGGAAATGAAGGTCATAAAGCAAGAACCTGCCATGGAAAAAGGAAGCATCCAGTTGACTCAAGGAAAGGGAAATAAGTTATTTCTGAGGGATCAGTTGAATGTTTTAAATGTGGTGTGCATGGTCATTATGCAAACACATGTCCTATGAAGAAGTTTCGTGAATGGGATCACCAAGATCATACAAATACATGTTTACCAATACCTAATGCCATTCCGATTGAGGATGAAGAAACTATCAATGACCAATCAAAGGTATGGATTATTTCTTAACTTTTTTTTTCTATCTTAGGATATGATTCATGATTTGTTTTGTAGGAAAGAAGTATTTAGGAATAAGTTGGAAAGGAATGGTTAATGGATCATGAAAAATGTTGATTGAGTAAGATGTCAACATCTAAGGGCTTCAAGAGTTATGGTGAAATTCTTAAGAGTATTAAGTCTCTTTTGATGATGGGGTTACATTAGAAGACTTTTTATATTATGTGTAACCCTGATGTTTAATATATGAAAATTTTATTCAAGTAATAGTTATCTTTTCTTTTGTGGACATAGTTATAAAGAACCATTTGGGTTTATATGATCCTTACTTTTGAGGTAATTATGGGTTATTATGTGATATGCTGGAAAGTGAAAGGCATGAGATAAAATTGAGGTTAAATTATGTTATGGTTATTTTTTATGATTTTTTCTCTTTTTGGGGAATGATTTGAGAATTATATAGTTTCAGAAAAAGGACAACACGCAGACCGTGTGACAACCCATCACGTCGGACAAAGCTGTGGGAATCAAACCCACAACCAAAGTACAACTGGTATTTATCGCCTACCACTGGACTACGTGATGTCCCTGGTAATTTTAACTAATTATTTTTAGTTAGATGATCTTATGAATATAGAATGAGCTTATTTTGGGTTATCTATGGTAATTATTAACCTATCATGGAGGATATGTGATTAGGTTAATTACTTTTCAATACGAGACTTTAGGAGCAACTGATATTGTTTGGAGACAAATGTTACGATTTAACTTGGAAGACTATGTGACTAAATCCTTCAAATATTTGGGTTTCAATATTATATTGGTTTACTTTGAAGAATGTTATGGACAAATTGATTATCTAATGGTCCTCATTGAACTTTGGGTTTTGTTGGACCAATTTTGGAGATTAAGAATAGATTTTCTTCTTATGAAGGGGTTATCCTTTTCTGGATTATCTGATCTTGTACTAGCCTTTTTGGTTTTGGTTTTGGTTAAAGTCTAAAGACATGGGAATTATATAGTTCTTTTTTGTGGATTAGGTGATTCTCTAAAAGTTGATTATAGTACTCTTAATGTGAACAAGTCTTCCTAAATACTCGCCTTTAGGAGAAAATATGAGTTTGTGTAAGGAATCTAATAAAAGTTGAATGTCAACATGATAAGTGATTATGTTTCCTTATGAATAAATTCCCCAATAAAAAGTATCATAAAACAAAAATGTTGTCTATTATCTTTTCCTACTGGGGAATCGAATACCATTTAACCCATCACAAGTTTATGATTTTGTCATGGTTAACTTTCTCCTAAACATGTTTTCTATCACTCTTCATCAGAACATGACCCTATGTTTTCTCCTCCATGTCCATGTTTTCATACTTGTAATCCTAGTATGGGTTAACCGGGGTGACCATTGTACTTATATTTCTTTATTTTAAAGTGATTGTTTTACCGACCCTTCTTCCGATGTGGGACTTTCAAGGAGGTTTCCAAGTCCAATTTTCAAATTGTGAGGACGCAATTCCCAAAAGGGGGGAAGGATGTAACACCCCAGGTAAATAAATAATATGACATTTTCATATTTATCCATATTTGTGAATAAAATATTGATATGACTTTAATGGGGACGCTATGCTCGATGGCGTACCTAACACGCAACAACGAGTTTCTTGGGAATCTTACGTTGCACTCCAATAATAAAATAATATTATTTTAAATGGTAGTTAACATATTGCCGTTGTAATGGAAGGAATGGATAGAAAAAACTAAAATATGATTATATATGTTTTTAAATGTTTTTACATTTATCCAATAAAGGATAGAGGCTTAAAATACAGAAAGAATTCAATTTTAGGCGTATATGCCCTAGTTTTCACTAAAGGTTCACTTATCACCTTTTGATGAAGAACCATCATTAAATATAGTTTTATTCACTCTTAAAAATTCTTTTGGACCAAATAAACTCTTATTAAGAATCGGGACATCAAAATTTACTTTGTGTAAATTTTTGGTATCTTTCCGATAAAGTTCATTTTTTTAATGAATAGTGTAAAATGTTGTATTTTAATTCAAAACCTCTTTTTAATAAAATTTATTTATATGATTAGATTATCTTTTGAAACGGTTTCAAAGTGAAATTAGAATATATTTTTAGCATTAAATCCAATAGTGGTCGTTGGAATTAATTTCACTTTGAAATCAGACTTAAACCAGTGTCAATCTTTTGATACTTATTGTTTCATAAAAACACGTTATTTGCTCTGACAACGGGAATTAATTATTAAATTAATTAATTTGACTTATATGTTTTGAATTTTTTAAAATGGACTTCATTTTTGAATTCGGAATATCAAATATAGCTTAGTGTGAATTTTTGGTAATTTTCTGAAAAACTCCAATTTTTGATGAATAGTGAAACCACTGAGTGGTAATCAAGCAAACTGGTTTTTCAGTTAAATGAAAGTTTACCACTAATGTGTTTTGAATTTTTAAAATCCGACATACATGGTTGTCATTAGTATGTAAAATGTGGTTCAATGGGATGAAAATAATTTTTTGGTGAATAGTAACTTTTTTTCATTCATCGCGATTAGAGTTAATTAGTGTAATTTAAGGTAAAAATGATATTATTAAAATATGAAAACACCGTGACGCTTGCTATACTCCTATTGGATGAGTCATGGCATACCAAGACAACCCATGGGTCAACTTGGGGACCCCATGGAGCCACGTTGGTTGGAAAATGACATTAATATATATTTATTTAATGGTAAAATTAAATTGACACAAACATGAGTTGTTTTACTAAAAAAGTTTTTAAGTGTCGATACACAAGTCCAAATTTTGACTATAAATATTCACTAGAAAGATAAAAAGAATTAATACATAATAGTATTTTTTTATAATTTTTAGATATTAAATAAATTAATTTAATTACGACATCATGATGACGCAACGATGACCTCATTACTTAACGATTTAAATAAAAAGGAAAGATAATGTAATATCTAAATCCTACACTTGTACAAAAACTATTGGATGGGAATATTTCGAACCCTTATCACCTTATCCACGAATTATATCAATGTGGGACCTTTTAAAACCGAAACACATTTTCAAATAAAGTAATATTTCTTACTTTCCAAAAGTGACCCTCCTCTCCTCTTATAAAAGGCCCCCACCTCTACCTCATTTCACACACTCCTCAAGCCTTTTGCTCGGCCAACACCTGCCCATTTACTCTATCCACATCCCTCTTCTCATACTAGAGGATTCCCTTTGGTCAGAAACCTTTCAAAATAAGCCTTTAGGATCAAATCAAAAGGCGTTACACTTTTAAAGGTAATTCATTCTCTCATGTTCATTTGTTTTATTTTGCTTCTCCAATCCACTAAACTCTTTTTATTTACTTCTTTTGTAACAACACCAGTATATTCAATATATCAGGATGTTTTTATAAGATTTATTTGAGCTACACTCTCACACAACTACATCAAATGGTTAAAGAACATACGGTTTCCGTGGATGGAGAAATTCTGCCTCCCGAAATGATGACTGTTCAATACTCATTTAACACCTTCAAAAGGTGGCCATTATGATGTCACTATTTTTATATATGATATATAATATGTTTATGTTTCCGTTAAGCTTCTGTTTTTTTCATTTTGGGCATACCTTTTTGGTTTCCATTATGGGTAAACGCGATATCTTCATTTAAGGAAGTGCGGACTACCACCCCCTCAAAGTGATTTGATTCGTTAAATACCATATGTGGGACATAAAAAGGATGTAACTATGATATTATATATGATATTATACTGGAATTATAACATAACTTTATATCATTATTATTCCATTCTATAAAATACGAAATAGAAATGAAAGTAGCGTTCATGCGTACGTACGGCTTACCGTCTCCATGAATGGTGCATTTCATTTCTTACCTATAAATGATTATGTAATGTTATAAATGCATTCATTTACTGGATATATATGACATATATGATATCTACATCATGAATACAAATCTGTATATAATAAACATTTGGCCACATGAACAACATGTAACTGTAAGTAGTCCACTTTCGACTTAAGAACCAAATATCGGCAAAACAAATATTATTCACTTAAATGATTACATAATGTTTATGACATGTTAATAAGTGATATAAAAGGAATAATGTACTTTAAAAAGGTTCTTAAGGAAGTAGAAATTAACTCAAGTTTATTATTTAGGAGATTAACGAATGATCGAGTCAAGTCGGACCCGAGGTAAGGGATCTTACTCCTCTATTTCTTTATAAGTACACTCTTTTATGTCATTTCTTTTAAGCTCTTATTTGTTATGATGGGGGATGTTCGTTTATATTCCTCTTCCTGTACATTTTATTGTAATATGATGATATACTCTATTTGATCTCATCAATCCATTTTGAATGTTTTAAGTGGCGCCGTTAGGCTGCCAAGTTTTCGTAAGGGATTGTTCATCTCACTTTTATTCCCGTTAGATTTATGCTACATTTGCCACAATTTCTATTGAGTGGTGTATGTACTGCATATTATTATACAATTTTCATAGTATAATTTCATTTATGGGTATGAACATATTCATTGTATGAACCTTCTTCTATTGGGTGTACGTTTCGAAAGTTACCCAACTCGGTAAGGGGACCTTTCACCCACATCTTTTTAAAAGACTTCTTTTGTTATGTCTTTTAATTCACATACTATTATGTTGGGATATGTTCTTATATATCCTTATTTATGTAAATTTTATGTCCAAGTTATGAGATACCCTTTATCTCTCTCATGAACCATTATGTAAAATTTTATGTGACGCTGTTAGGCTGTCGAATTTTACCAAGGGAACTTCTTAACCCAATTTCGATTTCTTTGGGTTCAACATATAGTTATTGAATATGTCATCCTTTGAATATGTGTGAATAACCTTTGATTGTTTTACACTTAATATCCACTTATATTGGTTGTATTTATAAATGTCACACATAATTATGAGATTGAATTATCCTTAATTTAAGGATACCTTCTTTATAATGGATTTCATCTCATTTTACATTTCTTTTGAGACTTCATTGTTGTTATGCACCAATTCACACTTATATGGTGTGTATACTGTCCTTTGACATATTATATCATGAATACTTTTATTCTCATGATATTTTAAAGTTCGTATTAAATGTTATTCCTCTATTATTTGTATTCCAGAGTCTCTCATTTTGTAAAAAACTCTTTAAAAAATATCATTTTAAATGTTTTAAAGATTTATTATTCTAAATCTTTATCTTTAATGTCCATGTTTTCAAAATGGTTTTCAGAATTTATTTATATGGTCATTAATGTTTTAAAATTATAATTCCATTAAAAGCTTCAAAGTGGAATGAGACACTTTGATTCAAAAATCTCTTTTAAATGGTTTTTGAAAATGGATTGATTAATTCAATATCTGGGAATTATTTATTGTGATTGCAAATGAAATATTGTTATTGAAATGTTTATATTTTCTATATTTTATGTGTAATAATGGTACATGGACATTATGACAGGTGGTGCCGTGAATACCAGGACGGGTGGTTACGTTATAACCTCCAATGCATTGGGTATGGAAGTCGGTCGTATGGCTATTCCATTAAGTATGTATGGAAATTGGTCGTATGGCTATTCCATTAAGTGATATGTGTGGAATTCGACCGTATGGTTATTCCACTTAAGTATGTTTATGTCCCAAGTTACATTTATATATGCTATGTGTTCTTTATATGGGTTTTATGGTAATCCTTTGGTTGCAAAAAGGTAAGTAATGATACTTTATTCAGTGAAGAGTTTTTACTACTTCATGAAGGTGAAGTTATTACTTTTATAGAGTATACATGGTTTACTTGATGTTTGAAAAAGTAATAGTTTTTATTCATTGTGTAACCCTTACTGAGCTTTTTATGCTCATCCCATGTTTTTTTGAAATGTTTTTCATAGGACTTAAAGTGGAATAATGTCAAGGATGGGATCAAGGGAATGTCACGCTATATATGACATGGAACTAGACATGTTTCATTTTAAGAGTTTTTATTTTATGGAAATTTAGTAGAAGAGAATACTTTGTAATTTTTGAGATGTAATAGTTATATCCTAATTCTCTAAAACTCTAAACCTGAAAAGATCCTCAATGCGAATTACTCATTTAATTCAATATTAAGTAAGGTTTAAGGCTAGGGCCTTATACCTTGACCAAAAAATCCAATGGTATTATGGGAGTGGGGACAGATACACATACCACAACCGTTAAGAGAAAGATGTTGGACACCTATGCTCAAACACACTTATTAGAATGATTCCTTCAATAAAAAATTAGTAAAAAAATAAGCAAATTGTTCTGAAGTTAGAACATAGTCCAACATCAATTCATTATAATCCACATACTCTAAGATTAATAGATATTTGATATCAATATGTTTTTAATGATAATTTTTCACAATATTATTGGTGATATTGATTGTATTTTGATTTTAAAAAACAAATAACATGGGTAACATCACATAAAAAACTAAATCATCATATTGTGTTTTCATAAACTTATGTTTAGTAGTGTCTTGAGTAGCATCAACATACTCAGCTTTGACCATGATGAGAGTTACTGATTTTTTCCTTAAATTCTAACTAACATAATTATTTCCCTGAAAGAATACACCTCCAGATTTGGATCTTCTATCATCAAAATTTCATACCCATTCTACAACTAAATACCCAAACAATTCAATAAAATTTGAGCTATCATATTTTATTTAGATGTTTTTTATTCCTTTTATGTGTGTCAGAATTCGTTTTCCAACAAGTAAATGTGATTGTTTTTTAGAACATCGAAATATTTCACATAAGGTAACAATATACACAATGGAAGGTCTTGAGGTAGTCAAATTAAATATACATCCAATCAGCTTCTGATACTCTTTTTGATCATATTCATTTCCTTCACCATTTTTACTCATCATCTTTCCCACTAAAATGGGTGTTGAAAAAGGTTTGGAATTTTTTATTCCAAACCTCATGAGAAGTTCTTTTTCATACTTATATTGGGAGAGGAAAATGTATTTTTTGTTTTTCTGGATTTTTATCCCATGAAAGTATTTCATTTCTCCCATCATAGACATTTCAAATGCATTCTTCATTTCTTTAACAAATCTTTCATAGCTTCCTTCATCATACCCATCAAATATAATATCATCATAAAAAACAATTACAATGAGGAAAAACTCTTGAATATCTATGATGTAAATATTTCTATCTACTCTTCCATTATTAAAATTAATCTTTCTTAAGAATATATCAAACCTAGTATACTATGCCCTCAGTGTTTTTTAAGCCATGCAATGCCTTTTGAAATGTGCACACATAACCTTTATATTTTCCAATAACAAAGACAGAAGGTTGTTCAATATAAACATCTTCTTCAAAATCACCATTTATGAATATAGACATAACATCCATTTTTATTATCATTTTTCCTCGTTGTCAGTAAATGTCAAGAAAGATTCTTATATTTTCAAGTCTTCTCACTAGAGGAAAGGTTTCATCAAAATCAATACCCTTAATTTGTGAATACTCATATCAAACCAACCTTCATAATGGAAACTTAGGATATAACAAATTTTTCTCAAATAATTAGGTGTAATGGTGTCGGGATAGGACTATACCAATGGTTTTTATTAAACCATTGGTTTATGCCACTAGATATTGAAGTATACAAATCGTTTTTTAGATCCCCCAATATTTTTTTAACTAATGGTTTTTGAACCATTTATTTGTGTAAATATTTCATGTATCCCAACAGTTTCATAATCCTTGGTATATAGTTATACCGATGGATTTATAGAACCATTGGAATATTCTAATTTATAAAAGTGTACACCAATGTTTTTAAAATCCACTGGTAATGAGTGTTACCACCAGTTCAGTTTTAACCATATGTATATTATTATTTTCAATTTTATGCCAACGGTTTATCAGTTATTGGTATTTATTTTCTATAGCATAGTATACACTAGCCTCCCATAGTGTTACATTCGTTGAAGAAACCATAAACATAACAAAAAAAGTATATTTAATATCGTATACTACAATAGAATAAAATTAATGAAGTATTTTTAAGAAAACACCACACTAAAATACAATGCCACATGAAACAACCACACCCGAAAGAACAAAATGGCACTTCACCTAAAATGTTATACCTATACATGGAATGCGATACATTCTAGAGAGTCAAATATAATTTCAAGTAGAAGTTCATCCTAGGGAGTTTGTGGTTTAATATTCATTTCTCCAAACTGGGAATTATTTATGTTGTAATTAAAATGTCCTTGTGAGTATCTTTGAGATTTCTTGGGATCTAAATCATTCAAAAAGGATGTAAGGACCGATGAAATATGATCATGGTGTGTTTAATAAAAACCTATTTCAATACATGTTGTGTTTTTTGTAGAAAATTTTGATTTTTTCATTCTAAATATGGATCTTATTAAATAATTCTGACTTTTTTTATATGCATTGGAATGGGTGGAGGCTCAGCAGGTTTAATGAGTGAGAATAGAAGCTTTAAAGCATGGTTTCTGTGGCCATGCTACTAAAATTCAGTTATTGATATCCATCATGCAGTTGAATATGTGAGTATGGGAAGCAATTGGCCTATCCACCAAGGTCTGATTCCCCCTAATACCTCCACTGGACACATGATTGAGGTATAATGCAATCAATAAAAGGTCATGTAAATGATAGAACATGACATGGTAATTTTTATGTTAGTAGTTTTTCTTTAAAAATATTGTTGTGAAATTGGTTTAATGGTTAGTATAACATGATTTTGGTGGAATGGGGACTTGAAGGAGGGTCATTACCTGGTCCATCCCCTCTGTGTTCTCCATTTGGGAACCCCATGATGTTGTTTGTTTTAGATTACACTTAAACATTGTTTTGAAGTTAATTAATATTTTTCCTTCCTTATACATTACTCCTTTGAATTTAATAATAATTTTTAGTGTATCATTGATATAGTTAAAGGGATGATTCCAACAGATCATTGTGGAATCATCCCACCAATGTATTGTTTGTATGCAGTGTGCAGATTTTCTTCTAGGATGATGAACTCACATTGTAACTCTCTATTTTTGTGGTGGTACATTTCATATTTAATTTAATTCGATTATTATATTTATTTGGTTTAAATTTATTCTTTATCATTATTTAAGTGTTAGGTATTTTTCTTATGGTGGTTACAAGAGTCCTACAGTAGATAAAAATACATGGAGGAGTTTTGGATAGCCAATTTTGGTCCCTCCAAGGTGTATATAGAAAGAATTACGCGATTAGTCCCATGGGAATCAAGTGACATAGTGGTAAAACACACTTATGATTCTAATAACCACTCTAGGGAAGAAAGAATATTTGGGGAACGTAGTGAGAGAGATAGGTTATTTATAGATTAGTGTTTTGAAATGGGGGGGACGGGGTGGTGTTCCCTTTTTATAAAAAATAAAATATCTCTCATATGGGAAATATGTTTTGGGACATAGGGGGTGTTATGGAATTTACTTGTTGCACTAGCATGGTGTATCCAAGGGTTATGGTGAGATATAAAGTAGGATGGTCCTTAGTTAGTAGTACTAGATTATGATGATGATATTATAAAGAGAATAAGACCCATATTATTTAGGACAAGATCAGATAGAGAATAAAAACATGGGATTACTGTGGGGTGGGTTGGTATTGAAGAGTAGTAACTGAGTTGGGCCCGATGAACCTAGTAGATTAACTTACAGGAAAGGTGATGATTTTAAAGGGTTAAAAATTTCATGTTCACATGATTTAGATTGTCCTAGGGTATTGGAATATGATTTTGTGAGAGTGATGAGAATTTATTTGAGATACGAGGCTAGTTCAGTAGTCACAACATCCTGATTGTGTGGTAGGTATGTGTCTTATTGATGCCTTGATAGGCCAGCTGAGAACTAATTCCGTGTTGTGATATAGGGTGTAAACATTGAATGTTCTATGTTTAAAAAAGGATTTTTTTGTGTCTTAAATTTAATCCTATGGATGGGGATGATATTAGATTCTGAGCCTCATAATTAGTAATAGGGTTCTAGCATGGATTTCCCGGTGTGAGATTATAATGGTTCATGATTTGGATTCTTAGAATCAACCTGATTTGGAGGGTAATTGTGTGGATTTCCTTGAGTTGGATTGTATGAGCCTAGGTTGTGGATATATCGACAAACCCTAAGTGAGAATATATTTTAATGGACTACCATAAGATAAAGGGTATTAGTCCAATATTTGATTTTGAGACCCATCCTTACTGGGAGGGTTGTTTTCGGTTTGATGTGGAACAGTACTAGATATTATGAATCACCACGAGTGAGTGTTTTTTGGGATGAACCACCCTAAGATAGTGAAAATTTCTAGAATTTGAATGTGATTCATTACCCTTAGTAAGAGGGTATAGGTTATGGTTCATATTGATACAGATGAGGTTTGATATAGAAGTTGTTGTACATGAGAAGTAAGAGTTCAGTTCATGGAATGACACACTACCCTAAACCTTCTGGTACGGTCTAGGTTATGTAATGGGTTGACTTTTTTTATTTGATGTTATTCGATCTAGTTAGGGTCAAGCTCCATGATGTTCTAGTTCGAATATGATGACCTAGAACACATTCTGGTATGTTATATTTCTTTATTTACTTTCCTCTATAAATATTCATGTATATGATAGAATATATTATGGGATCATGGTTGGACCTTGCTAATATGAATTTTTAATATTTTAAATGTAAACCCTATTCCACGGGAAGATTTTTTTTTAACATTCAGGTCAAATGTTGTACGCTAGATTTCAATAGTGAAATTCAATGGTATTTAGATATCTAGAAGAGGTGAGGATCAGGGGTATGGTTGAACCTTTTTATCTTTTTTATTTTATTTATTTAATATAATTGTGATAATTTTTGTGTGTAATGTTTAGGAAAATGTGACTACATAACAAAATTATTCATCTCTTATAAGATAGGTTATGTTTATTCTATCCATGGTTTTCTTTGGAAATAAACCAACAAATCCAAATTATCTTTTATGGATGGTATATAATTGTTTATTATTACTTATTGTTCTCATATTGATGGAACTATCTATCTAATGTATGATTCATTCCATTGTCGATAGACAATAGCCTTTGATTTATAGGTTTTAATGGTCATGTGGCAGTCTTGCTAATATACTCTTCAATGATTTTATTTAGAAAATTAAAATGTGGTATTCGAGAATATTATATTTGTTAAACTATTTTTGGGAGTTTTTCATATATATATAAATGTGTCGGTGCTTATGATGAACATTGGGCTAGTTTTTTATGTGAACACATCTAGTGGGAACTCTATTTTACAAGGATTATGGAGTTTTTGTTATTGGGTTTCATTATCATAATTGTTATATTTATTAAAGTATGATTTGTTTATTTGATATTATTATTTATGAATTTTATTTATGTATTTACTGTCAAGATTGATGATTTCATACTTCATGATAGGAATATAGTATATGCCTGGAATGTGTGTGATTTTTTTGGTTGATTTCCACGATGAAAATGGTTTAAATTACTTAAAGTTTCAATAGACTTTATTTAGTTTTCATATACATTTTTTGTGGAATTTTACTCAATTAAAAAATGGTGTTTACAGATAAATGGTAGTGCCAATTTTAATTTATTATTGGTATACAATAGGATTCTTGGGAGGGTATTCGTGTTGATTACCATGAAACTCCCTCACCACACCCACCCCTTGTAGATCCCACAACCTTCCTATAGCCCCCTCCCTCACAACCCTGCATCCCCCTACCCCCTACACAACCCCCCCCCCCCCCTCTGCAGACCCCCCTAACCCACTGATTCCCCCTCCCACATCCCCCACCCCTACTGCCCCTACCTGCACAGAATCACCCCAAACATCCCACACCACCACTCCCCACGTACACTTCCCACCCCCTCCTTGGATAGACCACACCCCCTGCCCTTTTGAACACTCCCTCCCCACCTTCACAACCCCCCACACCTACACACCCCCCTCCACCAAGACATCCCCCATGGTAAGCCCACAACTCCCCTCCCCACCTACACCCCTCCCCACCAATTTTCAAATATAATATAATTCATTATCTCAAGTGAAAATCCTCACACTCATATCAATCAAAAAAATTTAATTCATTAGGAAAAAAGTTTTTCAAACAGGTCAAGTTCAACACCCTACATTAAATCAATTTCCTCTTTAATCCTCATTAACTAGAAAAATATATTAGGTTTTTATAAGGCCCCAACCTTAAACCTTACTTAATCTTGAGTTATTACAAGATTACACATTGAGGATCTTTTCAGGTTTAGAGTTTTTGAGAATTAGATCATGAAACTTGCATTACATTCCACATTTAAACAAGGTGGTAACATAAAAGACAGTATTCATTCTTCCCATCAATGGAAACATATTTAAAATAAAACATGGATTCTTTCTTGGCACATCCTTGACACTATCATCACATCATGTACCCTTCCCTTGACCTGTGACAAACATTTCAAAAAACTTGTGATGAGCATAAAAAGCACAGTAAGGGTTATAAAAAATATGGAAAGGAATCATGAGTTCATACATACATAAGAATGAAATCATTCTTTACCCATAAAACATAGGCACTTTAACATACCTCATCAAATCATGAATAAATCATAGAAATCAGAAGACATAAAAGTAACTTGAGGCATTCATAACATTCTTACATAGGGATTAACCCGCTTGGTTACGTTTGGAATACCCATTACAGTATATTCCCTAAATCTCTTCGGAGAAACCTTAACGTTTCACTCCTTCGCGTTACCCAATGCATTGGAGAGCTATATCGGGCTCACCCGCCCTTAGTTTATCATGTAACCACCCGTTTTCATAACAATTCCCAAGAACCATAAAATAAATGTATCACATAAAACATTTATAAAGGAAAACATAACATTTCCACATTTCAATCTCAATATAACATTTTAGTATATTGAAGTAATGAATCCATTCAAAAAGAAACCATTTCCAAACCCATTTAAAACATTTAATAAAGAGATTTTTGAATCAAAGTGTCCCATTCAACCTTGAAGATTTTAAAATTTTAAACCATTAATATCCATATAAATAAATAATTAAAACCATTTTAAAAATATATTGACATAAAAAAATCCATTATCAAAAACATTTTCAATTCCAAAATATGTAAAAAGAGTATATTTTATTTATTTACCTTTTAAAAACCCTACGACTTGTAGAGGAATCAAAATATCAAACAATGCTTGTGGTGGTAGAAAGGTCGTTCTCACCACATACGTTAAAAGGAAACATTCATTTTGTCATTTATTATAAGAATTTTTAGAAAAATATTCCCTTTGAATGAAATAAAAAGTCAAATGGGTTTATACACCATATAAAATAACGTCGCGTATTAAAAAATATATATGCCTCAATGAATGAAGATTGAGAGGAAGTCCCTTACCACATGTATGACATGACCCATTCGTTCTTTAATATCCTGAAAAAAATAATGTTAATTTGTAATTTATTAAGAATCTTTTTCATGTTTATTATTCCCTTTATATCACTTATTACAATGTTATAATGATTATGTAATCATTTATGTTAATAATGGTCATTTTGTCGATATTTACTACTTGAGTCAAAAATGAACTTCTTATAATTACAAGTTGTTCACGTGGTCAAAATTACATTTTATACATAAATATATTCATGATTTAGATATCATATATATCATATATATCCAATATAAATATGTATTTATAATAGTACATAGCATTTGGAGATAATAAATGAAATACACTATTTATTGAGATGATAAGTCGTACATACGCATTAACACTACATTCATTTCAATATCATATTTATTTGAATGAAAACATAATGATACAAAGGTGTATTATAATTCCATTACATATTCATATGTAATTCTATTAACTCCATCCTTTATATGTTCCACATATGGCATGAACATGTCATATCAATTTGAAGGGCAGTAATCTGCACTTCCTCAAATGAAATTATCATATTTACCCACTATGGGAACCATAATGGTTTTATATAAATGAAAAATATAGAAGCATAAAAACAATATAAATTTAAAATATATCACATATAAATATTGCTTCATCTTAATGGCCACCATGAGAGGCGGTTGGAGATATTTGAACAATCATAGTTTCTTGAGGCAGTAGTTCGTCGTCCACAAAAACAATATGTTCTTTACCCATTTGTATATGTGTGAGTATGTGTATTTAGAATAATTATCATAACCAGGACCTTGTATATTTAGGATATTGGTGTTTTTATAAAATCAATTAATAAAAATATTTTATGGGGTTGGAGAATGAAAATAAATGAAAAGAACTTAAGAGAAGATGTTATATTTAAATCGGGTATCTCCCATTGGTTTGTTGAAAATGGTTTACATTAAATGATTTATTCCTAGGGGAAGTAATCTGGGAAGAAGAGAGGGATGTAGCCAGAATAATTGGGTATTTTTTTGATGATTAAAGAGTCTTCAAATGTGTGACTAATTCGATAGAGGTGATTACATTTAATAAGGGGGAGGAGGGGCTCTTTTAGAATCCTAGAAAAAATTATTTTATTATATAATGATTTTCGGTTTCTAATGGTCCAAAACTTATAAAAGTCAAAGATAAGATGAATCATGTTCTAAATAAAATCATAAAATAATAATTGTACAGGTTTTGGATATTTTTTTTAATTTTTATAAATTTATTTATTTAAATCATTAATTAATGAGATAAACACTTCATCATTATCGTATCATAAATAATTTTATTTATTTTATTTCTAGAAATAAAAAAAACCCTTATATAGTAAATATTTTTATCTTACAAATTAAAATTTATAGTCAAAAAATATCTTATATAACACTATGTAAAAATTGATTTAATAAAAATTAATTTTTATGTCATTTTTCTCATTACGGTAAATTAGTTAATATAATTTGTAATTATCACTATTAAGTGGCTCAATGGGTTTAAAAAATATACCCATGAATGACCACTATCAAAAATGTATCAACCAATAGGATTTGGACACATGTTAATGTAATTTAATATTATTATAATATTATTTGTACATTATAAATTTCCGAATTTAACATTAATCGTGGTAAATAAATGTCAAAAGATACTATTTACAAAAAACTATTTTCCCCTTATTGAACCACATTTGACATACTAAAAAAATCCATGTATTTCAGATTTTCGAAATTCTATTCACAGATGTGGTAAAATATCATTTAAATGATAAACACTGTTTTAACTAATACTCAGTCTTTTCAATAATCATAAAAAATTTAAGTTTTTCATTAAAATAACAATAAATAAGCTGAATATATATTTGATATTCCTTATTAAAAAAATGATGTCTATTTTTTGTAATTAAATATATAGAAGTTTCATTAATTAATTTAAAATTAATTTCTGTTGTCAAAAAAGCATGTTTTTAATAAATAATAACTATCAAAAGATTAACACTTGTTTATATCCAATTTCAAAGTGAAATTAAATCCATGGACCAATATTGGATTAAATTGTAAAAATATAATCTAATTACACATTAAAACCAATTAAATATATAATCTATCCACATAAATAAATTAGATCAAAAGGCAGTATCAAATTAAAATAAAATATTTTTCACTATTCATTGAAAAATGAATTTTATCAGAAAAATACCAAATATTAACCCAATGTAAATTTTGATTTCTCGATTCTAGAGAAGAATATTATTTTGTCAAATAGAACATATAAAAGTAAAGAAAATATTTTTAAAAAGGGTTTTGCTATCAAAAGGCTGTAAACATCCTTTTAAATTATATTATCGTATTTATGCTTAATTTCATATTTTTTTTTATTTTAAGACTCTAAAATTTATTGGATAAATGTAAAAACATTTAATAAACAAGTATAATAAAGTTGTATTTGGTTCGGTTCATTCTCTCCAATACAACGTTAAGGCGTTAAAAAAATTTAGAATAATTGTATATTATTATTTTTCAGTATCACTCAGCATTGTATGCAACATTAGACTTCAGAGAAACCCATTGATGTGTGTCAAGTACACCATCGAACATATAATCCCCATTAAAGTAATATTAATATTTACCACAAAAATATAAATAAATATGAAAATGTATTATTCTATATTTACTAGGGATGTTACACTACCCCCTGCATAACCTCCCTAACCCAATGCACCCCCCAAACCCTCTATAGCTCCCACAATACCCCACCCTATACGGTCCCCCACCTCCACACCCCCTACCTACACATATACCTTACCCATTAAAAATATCCTCCAATAAATTTTCCTCACTAAAAACCTGGCTCATGTTGGTAACATGATTAATTACAAACCCAATTGTATAAAATTTATTAAACTCCTAAATTCAGTAGTGATAAGCTAGTAAGTCCTTATTTCAACTATTGAAGAGATACAATATTAATTTGATTGTGATGTGTCTATAAATCCATTTTCCATTTATCTACTCTTCATAATGAAAATAAACTATCAGAGAGACATTAAAAATACATCATTTCTTCGAATGAGCTTGATAACTCATATCACTTCTAGTAATGATCCTCCAAATCCACATCCCCCTATTGGTGATGAGTTAATATTTTATAAGAAAACCATGGATTTGACTCCAAATTTGGCTTATACTGGTTAAATGATAATTTACTTTAGGTATTGTGATTCACCTAGATGTTTTGGTGTGAATAAGAGGGGAGAATTTTAATAATATTCTACTCCATTAATTTGATTAATCACTAATGATTCCATCAACGTTTAATGCATTATTTATTTACTGTTATTATATCTCATGGATAAAATGATCACGTTAAAAAAGGTGAATTGAAATTGATTAAATTTAATTTCTTCAAAAAATGTAGGCCTGCCCCATGATGTATGGTAAACATCATATTCTTAAATAATCAAACCACTATATCTCACTATGTTGATAATGTATATGGTTATCTACTAAATCTGATGATTTAATATATATATATGGATCACATCTACAAAATCACCTTCACCCTCAAATTCATAATCAATCGACAATATAATCTATTTGTTCATCATTTATCAGATCAATAAAAACATCCTCACCATCAAATTCATAGGAACAATGATCAACAGTATTACCCTTTTCCTCCTTTACACTGTCAATTTAGGTAACTTATATGGGTATCTTTATCTCTCATTATGTCTTCTCTTCCTCAACCATACATTAAGGTAAATATCACATTCTAAAATAATTAACCCATTATCTCTCACTATGTATAAAATGTATTATGTTAATCATTCACGAAAAATGATATCATGGATTTTTTCGACATGAAAAAAATAATTTATCATATAAATAACAAAATGTAATAACATAGAATTTAAAATAATACACAGAAGATTATAGCAAAACCAAATGAAAAATCTCAAATAAATTGAGTGAGACATACCAATTTGACGTGGAAGAAAACATATGACTTCAATCAAATAATGATCACTGGTTGAAAAGTAAACTTATCGCCTCTAGTTGGGAATAAGGGTTTCCCCCGTGGATAGCTCAGGGTTAGGGAAAGAGATCGGTTCTGGACAAGAGATCTGTTTTGGAGCACAACAGATTTGGGAATTCTCTATCCCACCAGATTTTAAAAACCATTGGCATGGAGTGTATAAATATATCCCAATTGTTAGTATAAATAATTGGCATACCTATAAAAAAATATTTCGATACCCAACGGTATCAAAAATCCACTAGAAAACCTATTAAAATATCACTCTAACCCAATAGTTTTAGAAAACCACTGGGATACCTATATAAAAAAAATTATATACCAACAGTTGTTTTAAACTATTGGTATTCATCTATTAAAATCAAAATTGAAAAGCCTATACTAATGGTTAAATTGAACCACTGGCATAGGCACCTTATGAAAACAGTTTTTCTAAACCGTTGGAATATAGGAATTAGTATAGTTGGGATTTACAACTACATCATTCTTTGTTTCTTATAAATTCACCCTATTCATTCAACTTTTTCTAGAAGACCTATTTTATTCCAATGATATTTTTTTCATGATTGGGAATGAGGTCCCATGTATTATTTTTTTCCAATATGATCCAATTAAAATTGGTGATCAACATTAGAAGGTACAAACAAGAAGAAAAACCAAATCCATTACAAATACTTTTTTTTATTCAAAAGTTGAACCGAATGATATTTTTTAATACATCATTGGAAATAGATGAGTCCAATTAATCACCTTTATTATTATTACAATCATTTCTTTCCTTATCAGAATTAACTTCTTCAAATTAATTAACTTCTTTATCTACTTGGACATATTTATCTTCCCCAGAGATTTCAATAACTTTTACATAAATAGAATCAACAATTCTTCATTTTTTTGTTTAAGAATTTATATCATCTTTCATCCCAAACATAGCTAACAATTTTTCCATCTTCAAATGTCTTCTCAAACATACCATATTTTCCACCATTTTTATTTATAATACACGGACTCCCAAAAATACTCAAGTGTTTCAAACATGGAGTTTTACCATAATATCATCAAATATAGTCTACCTAATTGTGGCCTCTAGAAATAATGGTTCTGAATGTAAATAAAAGTACTCAAATCATAACTCCAAAAGTGACGATGAATGTCATTCTCATGTACCACAGTTCTTTCTATCTCCACTAATAACCTTTTATTTTGTTTATTAACCCCATTTTTTGTAGGTGTATAAGTAACTATATTAATACTTAATTACATACTTCTCAAGATAATATCCAATCTCTTTTAAGTTTGTTTTCACCACCATTATTTGTTCCCAAATTCTTCATAGAAAACACACATTCCTTATATGCTTTTATTCTAAAAAATTTTACATATTCAAAGCATCTGATTTGTGTTTGATATACATGAAAGAAGTAATCCATGTAAAATAAACATATAAATTAATGAAATAATTATCTCCATTGGTTGATTTTTTTTCTCATTGGCCCATATATATCAGATTGTATCAGCTCCAGGGGTTGTTTTGAACAAATATCAACTTCACTATGAACAACATTTGTAATCATTCCTTTTTTGGAAGATAGTGAAACAACAATAAATTCTCTTTGGAAAATAAAGAATATCTCTAACACTATCTCTTTCAGATAACTTGATCACATTTTTTGAAACATGTTTCCATACCTTTTATTCCACAACTGATTCTCTTCCTTCGTGCTCTTGTAAAAATAGTTTTTTATTTCACCAACCAGAAAAAAATTCCCTTGGGTATGTTGTCCTCTTTTAATAATCATTCCAACTACATCAATCTTGAAAAAAATTCCATATTTTCTAAATATAACATTTTTACCCTCATCACACAATTGTGAAGCGCTTTTCATCCCATCCACATACAAAGTTTTCATGGATTTCAATTTTCATTTACAATGATGGTTGGCCCAACACCTTTTATTTGTAAGGACTCATCATTTCCATATGTCACTGTGGCTTCCTTAAAATTATTCAAATTAGTCAACAATTTCATGTCTCCTATCATATGAGAAGAACATCCACTATCATGTGTCCAGGGTCATTCTCTTTCCATGTCTTTTAATTTAGTTTCATAAAAAATTTCCTTTTATTTATTGTTTTCATTATTCACCTTCATATTCTGAGTGTTTAGAATATTTTTCTATTAGAGTAGAAAAACAAGATGTCCTTTTAAATGGTGTCTAGTTTGTTCCCATGTTTCAAAAATAATTTCCAAGGATCAGAACCAAATTTCAATCTTCACTTCATTCTTTTATGATTTCTTCAATACGACTTTCTAATTTTTATTTCTTTGAGGAGATTGAATCTACCTCAATCTATGACATCCATTACTTGTGGGAAAATATATATTATATTGATTAATCCAATACATATTTTTTGTGTAATCGAATCCACCACAACACTAGGATTACCTATATAAAGATAATTTTCCTTGGAAACATCTGTACTGATCAAGATCATGAATATGTTTCTCAGAAACATTATTTCTTGATCCACCAACCTTTTTGTTTTCAAAAATATTATTATTCTTCTTTTATGCTTTATTTTATTTAGATGTTTTTGAAACCTTCTTAGATTTAGATTGATTCAAAACATTTTTAGACTTATATTTCCATAAGAATTCAGAATTTCCAGCATTCTCCTTTGCCGAAAGAACTTATTTATTCATATCAACATTTGAGGGTATCTTTTGTTTAAACTTATATAAATTCTATTATCGAGAACATTTTATAGGATCAATGATAGAGTTTTGAAAACTTTTGTTCCTTAATTAAACTTTTGGGAGTTTTTGTTGGGAAAGTTATATGTCTTCTTTATTTACATTTAGTGTCACCTCTAGATGTTCATTTCAATTGTTTTCTTCTTCACGATATTCCTTCAAGTCATTATGTTATTTCACTATCTTCACTTTTTTATCCACAAGACATTATAGAGATCTTATCGAGGAACATTCAACATCCAAATTTTTGTTTTTATTTTCAATCCTTCTATTATTTCTCAGACACTCATTCAATTCTTCTTTTAAATGATGTTCCAGCTGAGTTTCATCTTCTTTAGAAATACTAATTCAAAATTCTTCATCATTCACTATATAAATAAAAGTTTTATAAATAATATACTAAATTGATTTTTAGGATTCAACACCCCTACCTTTTTATTCATCATCATGGCACAAGAAACATCCCCTTTTTTATTTGATGAATTTCATTTCATTTCATCGGTCTCCCTTTTTCTTCCATGATAGTATTTCCTTTATATCATAAATATAACTATCTTATTCTTTCTTTGTTTGAGGGAAATTAGCTGAAACGTGACAAAAACATCCATATTAAAAACATTTCATGGGATGTTTCCAATTATATTTCTTTGTACATATTTTCACATTGTTAGAAAACTAGGATAAGATTTCCTTGAAATTTTTACATACATCATTTTCATAGTTAGAATCACTAACATCATATTAAGAAACAATCATCTTTGACTATTCTTTCTTCATTTCCTTGAAGGAAATTTCTATATCATCCTTCGTTTGTCACATAATAGAATTCCATCTTCTCATTTCATAAGTGATAAGTGTTCTATAAAAATCACGAGATATTATTTCAACATCTCTATCTTCTAATGAAGAATATTTTGCATCAAATTTGTTAGGAATTATTTGAAAGATATTTTAAAAAAATTTATATTCCAACAACATTATAGCAAGTCATCTGATAGTACTCGCAATTTCATTTACCCTCGTAAATAATTCCCCAACATATCCATGCCCACACATCTACAAATATTAATAATTGAATCTCTATATTTTTAAATTTTCATTTTTCACTTATATATTTACTTATTATATGTTTTTCAATTTATCACTTATACCTTTATCTATGTCAAAACCTTTCACTCTTATGAATTCAATATCAGAATGATATGACAATATATTATTCTTGGACCTTCCATCATTCTCAAGAAATTTCATGTCAACAAGTGTAAGTGGAGCACTGTCATTAATGAAAGGAAACCTAACTATTGAACCTTCAAGAACATCATGACATATATACATAATATACGGAATCATTTTATCTTTATAGATAAGATTGATCATTCTATCAAAGACCACAGTACCCTTACTATTCACACATTTCATATTCTCGATTAACAAATAATAATGAAGGGAACCTTGCTCGGATACAAATTTAAAGTGCCCATTAAATGTATTGTATCCATGAGAGTAGGAGGGAGGAATTAGCGATACTAATTTCCTTTTATATTTCTTTTCAATTGAATCAAAATTCACCTCATGTAAAATATTTCAATTCCTTACTGAGAAAAAAATCAATAAACATCTAAAAGAAAAAAAAAGATTTACAATGATTACTATTAAATAAGAATGATATGTCTTTAGTATGTTTGGGAAATGATCCAATACCCTAAAATAAACTAGAAAAAAATCCTTGGACTTCATCAATTATGTTGTACACTTTCACTCTTGTAGCACTATGAAACAATAAAACTAGTGCAACTGTATTCTATTGGCATAAAAAGGTAACACAATTGTTTTGTAACAACTCATGTTAATTGTGATTCTTTTCAACTCAAAAAATGTATTAATTTGAAATAAAATTCCACAATTATTTATGTAGAAGATATATATGAAATAACTGGACATTGTTATGAAACCCTGAGTCTAATATTTTCTGAGTCTAATTCCACTAAATCCGAATCTTACAAAATAATATGCCCAGTCCGATTTTCATTCAAAAAAATTCATTAGAGTTGAATAAGTGCAACATAAATTCCTTAATACAATTTCCAAGACAAATATAATATGAATGAATCAGAACCACCTGAAAACAATTTTCAAGATGAATAGAATTGATCAATTCTTCTCTTAAGAAACCCAGAGCTTCTCCCTCTCCTGTAGTGAAAAGTGAATGAATCAAAAATTACAAAGTAATTTTTACTTTTATATTTGACCCATGAAACCATTGGCAGTAATCCAAAAATTCATTTCTTCTTTCTCAAATTTACCCATATTTTAATTTCCCCCTAGAATTTTGGGATACATTTTGACTTCATCAACACATCTCAAAGCTTCTCTATTCTTCTTCAATATTTATCTCCTTCTTCAACCCTTTCATTTGTATCGCTATACCCAATTTTCATTTCTAGACCCAATACAATTTTTCATTTAGAAAACCTAAAATTATGTGTTTGATTCCGAGGTATGACTACTGGGTAAGATTTTTGGGTACCATTATTGGGTACAATTTCTGGGATCGATTGTATCTGTATACGATCACAAGGTACAATACATTAAAATCTGATATCGATCCTTATTATTTGTATGATCATTTTAAGGGTATGATCATTTTTATGTAAGATCATTTCTTGGGTACAAAAATTTCCATTTTATGCTCATTTCATGGGTACGATCACTTTCCGCGTATCATCATTTCCTATGTATGCTCATTTTCTGGGTATTGTCTTTTTTTGCGTACGAACTAATAAAATCAAATAAGGATGACCTTCTTGGATAAAATAAAAAACAATATGATAAGGATGATATAACTGGATAAAATTTAAAACAATATGATAAGGATGATATGCCTGACTATAATGAATAAAAATATTGAAATAGTGATCCTTGATCGGTGCCATGTCTATTCATTCACTTTTCCCTGGATAAGGTCATTTTAAAGAAAACTCCACACCATATCTTACTCTTCTATCAACACCCCATTCCAATAGGAACCACTTATCAATGCAACCACTTTTAATAGACGCCATATTTTATCGGCACCACCTATTCAATCAGTATCACCTATTCAATCCGAACCACTTTTCATCGGCACCACTTGAATCCAAATCGACACAGGATCTTTTACGTCCACTCAGCATCCAACTATTTTTACAGAAAATAGATAATATATTGTTCTATATTCATTAGTACATCTCCTTCAATCGACACCATATCTTTATTCTAGATATGATTGTTTTGAAAAAAAATATCTACCACTTCTTTATCTTTGGCATTAGGATACGATAAATCTAAATATGATTCTATTCTGAGTAGAAGCATCTATTTCACTCCACTTTTCTTCCATCAATCTTGCATCACATGTTCTCAATCCAAATTAAGATTTATATGAAATAAAATCCACAAATTATCATTACAATTACATCAAAATATATCAAAATGGTCTATTCACTCATTTTTCTATCTTTTCTTCTCATCCCGAGAACAAAAATTCTAAATATATGAGTTAAATTATCAAAAAACATGTGTCCGATTATTTTCAAAACAAAACCCAAAAAAAATTACACAAAATAAGGTGAATATATTTTCATTCTTCAAAACATACCTTGACAAAAAAAGACCAAAATTGAATACAAAACACCTTCATCATGAGCTTTTTACTAACCATCTTACATAGATATTACATCTTTTAGGTGAAAATTAATTACACTACATAAACACACGCATAACGATCATAAGGGTATAGATCCTATAGTGACATGGAAACATAATCATTTCATTTTTAAGAGTTATATGTAATCTCCCACTTAGTTCATCATAACTAGCACCATTTCTAGAAATATCAAAGGTAATAATAGTCATCATAACCTAGAGAATGGATACATAAGAAATGATGATCTCAAATTCTCATTATGGGTAATCAAGTGAAATATGTAAACATAACGGGAGAATAAGAGTATGAGAATGTGAAAATGAAATATAAATCACATACTATGAAAATAAATGATAACATTCATGAATTAGGGCATAAATACTGTCAATTAATAGGATCTGAATTACAACAAAATAAAAGTACATGATATATGAGATCATAACATTGACATAATAAATGGAAATTTTTCATACACATAAATACATTAAATCATTTACTTAATAGTAAATAATAATTTCCAAAACTAATATAGTAGAATGAGATAAGTCCAATAACCATCATAGTAGTCATGGTTCAATCCCACGAATGTCATAGTGTATAGAGTCCCTTACTAAATAGGGTTAACTCTCCATTATAGTCTATTTATCTCATAATATATCTATATTTATCCAATGAATTAGAGGGAGATATAAGTGCCACCCATATTTTGTTATGAAATAACTAAAATCCATGGTTATAATGTATCCATCATCATTGGATATACTGTAATAACTATTAATTATTTTAAATAATACATATTGTTCAAGAAGATCATAAAACATATATCATATCAGATCCTAGGAAAATAATTGTTTCTTATAAATAATAAATCATATCAGAAGCTATAGAAAAGAAATAGGCTTCATAATCACTTCATTATTTCATCAAAATATTACAAGTGAAAAAATGTGGGTTTCATAAGTTTTTTTTATCATGGTATAACTCATTGAAGAGAAATGAGTTTCATATATATTGATTCATCATAAAATTAAACCATCTAGAGAAAGAATAAGAATGGTATATTTGTAACATATCTCTAGTTAAGAATAATTATCATTAATGGAAGTCATCTTATATGATAAATTATATTGAATTATAACTTGGAAATTTTCTTAAAGAAAAACAATTTTCATTGAAAATTAGTTTTTAGAAAAAAAAAGTCATAAAATATTTTAGAAAATATTTTCATTGGATATAGCAATGAAAACATATAAAGGAAGATTAAAAAATTATTTAAAACATTTCAAGAGTAAAATATACATTATTATGTTAAAAAACTTTTTATTACATAAACAATTCCAAAAATACAGGTCCTTGAAAACAACCTTGAAAACATATAAAAGAATATTTAAATATCATTTAATCATTTCTCAAGGAAAACATACTTTTCTATTTAAAACTAATTTTTTAAACATAAAAAAAATCAAGATCCCTTTATTTGAAAATAACCACCAAAACATATAACGTAATATTCAAATTAAAATAATTTTCAGGACTATCATAATATCTATTCATCTCATACACATTAAAAGAAATATGACTTTCATGTTTTTGGTAAAAGAAAAATAGTCATTGTTTAAAAATGAGATTATTATTCCTTCAAATATAATTTTTATACAATAAAAAATTGGTTAAAATTTAATTATTAAATAATTTTATAAATTTCAAAAACATTTTTGGAATAATTTTTAGAAAAAATGGGTTTCAATGAAAAATGGGGTTTTAAAAAAGATGAAGATTCTACCTTAAAGTGTATAGAATATAACTATATCAGAGTACAAGTAAGGAAGTATAATAAAGGTATACTTTCATTAACCATACAAAATGCAGTGGAAAATCAGAGTATTAAAACTACAAGTAACAGGTATAAACTCTTTTGACAAAAAGAGAAGGGTATCCAAAAACCTTGGATAAAGGTCCCTTGATTTTTTACTTTCATGAAAGTATGTCTTACCCACACCAGGGTAAGCCCTCGATACAAAATTGGAGTCTGTCTTGCAATCCCCACAATCCCTCAACAATCAGGAAGTCGGCACCTATGTCTTCCTCAGTAAGGAATCCATCAACTTCAAGGTGTTGGTGGCTCTTTCTTCTTAACCCTAGAAGCCCTCAGTTGTACACAACGACAATCGGAGTCTCACGAAGAAAATCCGCACAAGGAAATGTTTTGAGAAGGCATTCAAACATTCTTCACAATGCTTGAGAGATGATAAGAGACTCTCTCTCTAGAAATCACTTCAGGAAATTCCGAGCACTAAAATTCCAAAAGTTGTGAGCATGTTCAAATGATTTCTGATTTATAATTGATTCTCCAACAGCTGGCTCCCTCCTCTAACAATTATTTTCATCCTTGAATTTCGGGGGACCTGTATACATTTCAATCAATCAACGGTTAGTCAATAACTGAAAGCACGTCATCGTTCTATAATGAAACAAGTGTAAGTATGAGAAAAACTGATGTTCAGAATGTATGCAACTAAATTTCGGAGTTTATCCAAAATGTTTTTTAGAGTCTATAATAAAGAGATATTAGGATTATATTTAGTAATAATTTGGATCATGAATTCTGTAGAAAAATGGAGTCTAAATTTAAAGGAAATTTAGAGTCTGGTTTCACCATAATTCAGAACCAGATCATAAAAAGTTTGGAGTTAGGGTTCATGGTAATTCGGAGACATACCTCATAAGAGTTCAGAGTCTAAAATTAGAGAACCTAGAGTCAGAACTTGTATAAGTTCATAATTAGAATTCAGAGTCGAACTACATGAGAGTTTTTATCCATAATTCGGAGTAGATCTTTATGAAAGTTCGTACTCAGAATTTAGAGTGGAACTTAATGAGATTTTGTATCCAGAATTTAGAGTAGAACTTCATGAGAGTTTGTATCTAGAATTTGGAGTGGAGCTTCATTAGATTTCGTATCCAAAATTCAGAGTGGAACATCATTAGAGTTCCTATCCAGAATTTTGATCCTAAAATATAATTCTTCATAACTAAGTATTATATGATTCCTAGGTTTTAGGTATGATTCCGATTTTTATACTTAAGAAAAATATTGATATGAGCAATGAAAATATGGTAGGGTTAAATTCATTTGGAAAGGAAATTTTCCACATAGAATTAAAATATATATTTTCTTATGTATAAGGTGTTTGTAATTTTCAAAACAAGAATGAATGGAAAAGTAATATGGAAAACCTAATTGATTCAATAATATTCCCCTTTTGGGAATGAAAAAAACCTTTCGAAAAATAATATAATGACTTAGAAACATTTCATTAGATTTTGAAATTTAAACTTATCTCCCTTTGTTCATAGATGAGTTTGAATAAAACTAACTCCGCCATAGGCTTTGCACCTCTAAGGATTGTATTATAGATTTATAGAATGGAGTTTTCATTATCATGGGAATGAAAAAATTTGTAATGAGAGACTCCATATTACTTAAGGATAGTTATTAACATATAAATTTTCATCTCCCTTTTATATTTTCCTTCAAACTCTTTTGAGTAGTTCATTTTCCTTCTCCCCATTTTTTATTTTCAAAACGAATTTAGGGAATGGAAAGGAAATAAAGTACCTGAAACATTAGTACATAATAACCCAAGATCTAAACAAACATGGATTTAACTAGAATTGAAATAATTTTTACAAGTAAAGACATTACAACAAATAATTGGATTGGTCTATTTGTCTTTCTTTTCCATTGAGATTAATTTCTTCAACAGGGTTTTCATCTTCTTCAAGTCATTATGGTCCTCCTCACCATGTTTTTCTATGGCTTTAATCCTTTCATCTTGATCCTTCAGAGCCTTAGACTGTACCTTAAGTATTTCATCCTGCTTTACAAGGTTCTCTTCGATCTCAATCATTTTTCTTTAGGTTATCCTTATCTTCTCTTCTCAAAATAAAAAATGCTTGAACCCACAACTACAAAATATTGTTGTTTGTGGAAAGATGGGAAATGATTTCTGTTTTTTCATCTTTGAGTCTAAGGAATTCAATTTACTTCACTTTGCTAAAACTTCCTTTGCAAATCAGGTAACTTATGTGAACAAAATTCTGCTTCACCATCATATGAGAGCCCCACTAAGCTTTTATCCATGGTGTAAGAAAGATTGTAAGTCTTACCATAGCTCTTAAAATAGAATTTTTCTCTACCATCTTCTTCATAGAAGGAAACAGACTCAAAAAATTCTACAAGAAAATCTGTATAAACAACATCATGATCCCCTAGTTTCGATACGCAAAAATCTTCCCATCCATTGAGTTAGATATTCATAGAAATTAGAGAATCATACTCCCTGAAAAAGGTTCATATGGGACAACCTTTACCTTTAGACTAACTATTTTGAGATTGGCTTCATGGAATACATATCTTGGGAAGTGGCTTCTACAGGCATTCAGAATGGAGGAGCACTGAAAGATTCAGAACATGCTTTAAGAACTAAGGTAGAGCATCAACACGTGTGGGCTTTGAAATCAATGTGGTACAATGATGAGGGTCACCTTTATATAGCCAATGGAGGTGACCTTTCAACTTCCAAAACAATCTAACAGTTGAAAAACTCTCTGATTTGATATGACTGTTGAAAACATACCCAAAACGAAATCTTGAATCTGATGTTTTGAGGTTTAAAAAAAAAACATTTGGATTTAAGAAGAATTGAATTCGAGAAATTTTATAATAAAAAAATATATCAGCAACTAAAAATAATTAGGAAAACTTAAGTAAAGAGATTATACCATTCAGAATGGCTAGGATGTTTATTCTTAATAGGTGATATTTTTCTTGATGAAAATTTGACTATGAAAAACTTACTTCAAAAACCTTATTACAAAAAATATTTGTACCGAAATTCCCATTACAAAAATTATCATTACAAAGATTCTCATTACAAAAATTCTCATTACAATGATTCTCATTACAAAAATTATCATTACCAAAATTATCATTACGAAAATTCTCATTACAAAAATTCTCATTACGTAAATTCTCTTTACGAACATTCTCATTACGAAAATTATCATTACGAAAATTCTTTTTACAAAAATTTTCATTAAGAAAATTCTCATTAAAAAAATTTTCATTACAAACATTCTCATTACGAAATTTCTCATTACAAAAATTCTCATTACGAAAATTCTCATTACAAAAAATCTCATTATGAAAGTTCTCATTAAGAAAATTTTCATAATGAAAATTATCATTATGAAAATTATCATTACGAAAATTCTCATTATGAAAATTTTCATTATTAAAATATCATTATGAATAATTTTGAAAGGATCATTATGAAATTTTTTGAAAGGCTCATTATGAAATTTTTTTAAAGAGTCATTATGAAAAATTTGAAAACATCATAATGAGATGTACTACCCCTATGAAAATGAGTTTATTACTGTAAGGAGAATGGTTCAACAAGATGTTAATGAAGGAATATTACTTCATGGTTATCATCCCTAACTTTTTTTAATGTATTCAAATCAATCAGATGGTAATGATTTTGTGAAGATGTAAACAAGTTGATCTTGCATTCTGATAAATTGAAGAATGGTATCTCCTTTTAGTTTGTGATCCCTAAGAAAGTGAGGACTAATATCTATGTGCCTTTCATGAGAGTGATGGGAAAGGTTTTTACTGTTCGAAATGTCACTATTGTTATCACATAAAATTTGAGTCTTAGTAAAACTCAAGAAATAATATGTTATTGTGTGTTGCATCCACAATAGTTGATCACAACAACTTCCAGCTGCATTATATACTATTTCAGCAGTGGAGAGTGCTACTGAGTGATTCTTATTTCAAGTCCATGAAACTAATGAATCTCCTAAGAAATGGAATGTTCTGGATGAACTCATTCAATCAATTTTACATCCACCAACATGAGCATATGAAAATCATTTTAAAACAGAATCATTTCTAGAAGTATAAAATAGTCTTAAATCCATGGTTCTTTTTAAGTAGCGAAAAATTCATTTCACTGCATTTAAATGAGATTCTGTAGGATTGGGTTGATATCTTTCACATAAGAATACTGAAAACATTATGTTTGTACGACTAGCTGTCGAGTAAATTAGGCTTCCTATCATACCTCTAAAAGATGTTTGATCTTCTGGTTTCCCATCATCATCAGGATCAAGTGTGTTTGAGGGACCAATAGGAGTAATTATACTCTTAGTGTTGTCATATCCATACTTTTTAATAATAAATTTAATATAATTATGTTTGGATATGTAGATTCCTTATAGTTTTTGAAAAATTTGAAAACCAAGGAAAAATGATAACTCACCCATCACAGTCATTTCAAACACAGATTTCATTACATCCGTAATTAAATCTATTAAATATTGCAGTGTTTTTCCAAATATAATGTCATAAACATAAATTTGAACATTCAATAAATTTTTCTTATCATTCTTTATAAAAATGGTGAGATCTGAATTTCCCTTAACATTGTTATTTTGATGAAAAAATCTTGCAAGTCTATCATACTAAGCTCGTGGGGCATGTTTAAGGCCATACAAAGCTTTGGTAAGACTAAAAACATGATTTGGATGTTTTTTAATCTTCAAATACACGAGATTGTTCATCAAAAACTTAATCATGAACATAACCTTTAAGTAAAGAACATTTCACATCTATTTGAAAAAACATTAATTTGAAGAATGCTGCAAAGGAAAGTAAAATAAAAATAGATTCATGTCTGGATACTGGATCATAGGTTCTATTATAGTCTATTCCTTATTGTTGATTATAGCCTTTGGCAAACAATACAGCTTTATTTCAAACTATGATACCATTTTCATCACACTTATTCATGAAGACCCATTTTACTCCAATAACAGAAGTTTTTTAGGTCTTTCAACCGAGGTCCAGACTTTTTTTCTAATTAATATAGTTAATCGTTCTTGGATTTAATCCAATTATCATCACCTAATGCTTCTTCAGTGCTTTTTGGTTCTAATTGAGAAAGGAATGCTAGATGCTCTACTTCATTTCTTTAGGAACATCTGGTACTTACATGTTTCTTTCACATCACCAATGATACTATCACTGGGACGATTCTTACAAAACATCTAGTTTGGGTATTGAAAAACTTGTTAATCAACATAGGGTAGGAAATCTTCTGGGGTAAATGTTTCAGAAGTATCTTCTTGAAAATTTTCGTTATCAGAATTATTTTTTATCAACAGTTGAAAAACAGATTTTGAATACACATCTGAGGATGTAGGATGGGTTTGTTTGAAATCAAAATGATCAGTTACATCAAATTTTACATGTACTGTTTCTTCAACAGTACAAGTGTTTTTGATGTAAACTCTATAGGCCTTAGAAGTTTTGCAATAGCCTAAGAAAATTACTTCATCAGATTTTGGTGTCAATTTGTGTATGGTATCTTTAGTATTAAGAATGGATACCTATAATCCAAAAACCTAAAATTTGAAAAGTCTTTGTTTTCTACCATTCCATAACTCATAAAGAGTTTTATTAAGAAAAGGTCTAATCAAAATTCTATTTTTAGTATAACAAGTAGTACTTATAGCTTCATCCCAGAAAATTTTAGCTACAGAATACTCACTCAAAATGGTTGTAGTTATCTCATGATGAATTCTATTTCTCCTTTCAACACCACCATTTTTTTTTGAGGTGTTCTGAGTGCGGAGAAGCTGTGAGTAATTCCTCTTTTACTATAAAAAGTTTCAAAATCAGAATTTTGATATTCTCCTCCATTATCAATATGAATAGTTTTCAATGGAAGGTTTTTCTCATTTTTTACTTGGGCTCTAAAAATTTTTAAATAAGAAAATGCATCCAACTTATTTTCTAAAAAATAGACCCATGTGAATCTACTATAGTCATCAACCAGAACCAATACATAGTACAAGACCCCAATGCTTCCAGATTGTGTTGGACAAAAAAAATCCATATGCACTAGCTATAATGCATCAGTAGTTGAGACTTCACCGACTGATTTAAAACATGATTTATGTTTCTTTCCATATTAAAAAGGGTCAAAAACTTTTAAATATTCAAATATAAGCTATAGTAGATCATTAAATAAACCTTTCTTAGAATGTTTACATAAGATTCTATGGTTACAGTGTCAAAACCTTCTATGCAATAACCATGAATGATCTTCAATTGCACTAATCCAAGGTATGTCTTGGCACCAAGGGTCTTCTATGTTTAGTGTGTAAACATTATCTTGCCTATGGTCAGAAAGAATAAACTCTTCCTTGGAATTGTGTATTAAGCACTTATAATTCCTAAAATTTACAAGGTAGCCTTCATCATATAATTATCTTATGCTGATGTGGTTTTTCTTAAGACCCTTAACAAATAAAACATTTTAAATCATAGTTTTTCCAAGAAGAACGATGTTACCTATACCAATAATTTCTCCCTAAGCATTATCTCTGAATGTTACTTTTCCTCCTTTCGACTTGATAATCTTTTAGAAATATATTTTGTTAGCAGTCATATACCGAGAACATCTAATATCCATGTACCATGTATTTATATTGGTACTTTCCCTATTTTCTTGAAAATATGAAAAAGTTAGGTTTTCAGAATCCATACTTGCATAGATACGAAAATCTCAGAAAGTAAAATTTTGGGTACCCACATCTTCTTTAAAAAATAAGCAATATAAAATACAAAATATTGGGTTTTTTCAATGAACAATTTGTTTCCCAGTGACCACCACATTGACACCTTTTTCAAAATGGGGCACATTGAGGAAAAAAGTAGTTATTACTAAAAATCCGTTTATGACATGTGTAACCAAAACTAGAAGTATTCCTTCGAGGTCAAATTTGTGAATTCATTTTGTCAAAATTTAATTTACCTAGGGTATAGTTTGACAAACACTTCCTCAAGGAAAAAATTTCAGATATGTGTTTTATAATAAGATTCATGGCTTTAAAAACATGTGATTTTGAACTAGAGCTAAGCTCAAAAACATTTTTCTTCGAAATTACATTTTCTAATTTCGTTATAATGTTTATTATTTTCAGAACTTACTTCCTAATGATTTTTTGAAATACTTTTAAAATCATAATTTTTTTATAATGATCTTTAGAAAGATATGATATTTCCTTAGTAAGAATAATATTCCAAGAATTTTCATTATCGAGTTTCATCATGAGATTTGAATTCTAATTTTCAAGAATTTTGGCAATCCTAGAAACATCATCATAGGAAGGGAAAGTATTATCCTCATCGGAAGAAGATTCTTCATCCGAAGAGTTAAAATATTTACTATCATTGGAATTCAAAGAAACATTGGTCAATGATTCATCATTGTGTACCTTATCCAGAATGAAATGATTATCAATAGGTAGCTTGGCGATAAGACCAAGATATTTCTATCCAGAACATTCATAATCTAAAGATTCATCTGAGGAGTCACCACCGCTAGCACTATATGTATCATTGCCTATAAATACATTCATATCTTTGGACTTGTTATATTTCATTCTGTTACTTTCATAATGCCTCTCATTTATTCTTTTCTTTTGATCATAGGGAAATCAGGTTTTATGTGTCCAGCTCTATTGCATTCATAGCATGTGACCTCTGAATCTTTCTTATCTTTCCTTTCCTTCTTCTTGTATTTAGATTTGAAATTTATCTATCCAGCTATCTTGTCCATCCTTCGACCAATATTAGCTAACTCATTCTCTGTGACTTCACTCTCACTATATTTAGATTGGATAATGACCTTATTCGATTTGGATCTAGTTACTCCCTCAGGATTATTAGCATTCATGTGATTTGAAGTTGTGGTAAAACCAACACTACCATTTCTATTTTTCTTTATTATGTTGTCAGCATCTCACTTCATTATATTCTCTTGTTGAAGAAGAGGTCAAAATGGTTCATCAAGTGAAATTTGAGTAAACTTTTTGTTTTCATTGATAGCAGTTCTCTTTGATTCCCACTCATTTGTCATGATGCCAATAGTCTTGTCAACAAGGGCTTCATCTTCTAGACCATTCTCTCCCATTGATTGTATGATATTCACTATAGTCATAAATCTATGTTGCACCTTAAAAAATGGTATTCTATAAGGAAAATTAAAACCATGATATTAAACTCTAAGCATTGTTCTTCTCATCTCAATCATTTTAGATGTACCAAAATGTGCAACTTCAAGATTAATGCATATAAAATTAGCTGTTTCATAAGAAGAAAATTTTCTATATATGTTCCTAGTCATTGAAAAAAGTAAAGTATTGCGTACCATATATTTTAGTTGGTATTAATGATTTTCTTGATTTGTAAAAGCATTTACTTCCTTATCAGGAATTATGTATCCTCTAGTAAGCATGAAAAATTTATCAACCCCAGTGTTGATATTGAATGTCTTCTTATGATCTCTCAAATTTTCATAATCATTAGCATCAAAGATAGGTGGTCTATTTGTATTTAAATTGTCGATAGAAACAACATTTAATCCTTCAATACATATGAAAATATTTGGCACACAATGTTATTAGAAGTATAATTTTTTAAACAGGAGAAAATATTCTAAGAAATAAAAAAAAATTATCTCTAAGAAAAAAGTAAATCCGAACTACGATTCCAAAAAATATATTTTGAAAAGTATGAATCTGGAAATTCAATTCGGAATATGTAATTTTGAAAGTTATAAGAAGACGAAAGTCTTCTGAATCTAATCATGAGATTAATTAAGATTGGAACCTCCCTCTGATACCAATTGTAAGGATGGTACAGTTGATTATGATATACTCAATAGTACCAAACATAGGATCGAATAAGTACAATGAGATACAACAATACAAGAGGGGGGGGTGAATTTCACCTTTTTAAGATTCCATAAAGAAATTTTTAGCTAATGATTACAATGAAGAAGATTATACATCAATGAGTCTAGAATATAACTATATCAGAGTAAAATTTAGGAAGTATAAGAAATTTATACATTACTAAACAACACAAAATGCAGCGGAAAAACAAAGTAGTAAAAATACAAGAAATATGTATAAACTCCTTTAACCCAAAGGGAAGGGTATAGAACAACCAAGGATAAAGGTCTTCTGATTTATACCTTCATGAACATCTGTCTTAACCAAACCATGGTATGCCCTCGATACTGAGATCGGAGTCTGTCTTTCTATCCCTGCAAGCTCTCTACTATCTGGTAGTTGACACCTATGTATTCCTCAGCTAGGAAGCCCTCATCTTCAAAGTGTTGGAACCTCTGTCTTCTTATCCTCGGAAGCCCTCGATTGTACAAAGAAATAATCAGAGTCGCACAAAGAAAATCTTCATAAGGAAAAGTTTGGACAAGTCGTTCAAACTTTCTTCACGAAGATTGAGAGTTGATAAGAGCTTCTATCTCTAGAAATCACTTCAAGAAATTCTGAGAATCAAAATTCCAAATGTTTTGAGCACATTCAAATGAGATCCTATTTATAGGCGATGATCTAATGGTTGGCTCCCTCCTCCAACGGTCATAATCTTCCTGGAATTTCAAAGGTTCTTGTACACGTGTCACTCAACCATCGGTTAGTCAATAACTGAAAGCACCCCATCTTTTTGTAATGAAACAAGTGTATGTACCAGAAAAACTGAAAAATAGAATGTAAGAAAATATAATTTTGGAGTATAAACAAAATGCACTTCAGAGTCTATAACAAAGAGATAAAAAGATTTAGTTTAGTAGGAATTTGGAACCGGAATTCTGTAGAAAACCAGAGTCTAAATTTCAATGAAATTCAGAGTCTTGTTTCACCAGAATTCTGAACCAGATCATACAATGTTCAGAGTCAGAGTTCATTGGAATTCGGAGTCAGAACTCATAATAGTTCGATGTTTGAATTCAGAGAACTCGGAGTTAGATCATGGACAAGTTCATAATCAAAATTCGGATAGAACTAAATGAGAGTTTTTATCAATAAATCAGAGTAGAACATTATGAAAGTTCATACATGGAATTCAGAGTGGGTCTTCATGAGTTTTCGTATCGATAATTCCAAGTGGATCTTCATGAGAGTTTGTATCCAGAATTCAGAGTGGAACTTCATTAGAGTTCATATCAAGAATTCGGAGTGGAGATTCATTAGGGTTCATATCCAGAATTCAGAGTGTAACTTTATTAGAGTTCATATCCTGAATTTGGATCCTAAAACAGAATGATACATATCAAAGTATTATATGATTCCGAGGTATTAGGTATGAATCAGATTTTTATTCTAAAAAAAATATTGATATGAGCAATGAAAATATGATAGGGTTAAATTCCTTTGAAAAAAAAATTTCTTTGTAGAAGTAAAATATAGATTTTCTTATGTATAAAGATTTTATATAAGTCCCCAGCCTTAAACCTTACTTAATCTTGAGTTATTACAAGATTACACATTGAGGATCTTTTCAGGTTTAGAGTTTTAGAGAATTTGATCATGAAACTTGCATTACATTCCACATTTAAACAATGTGGTTACATAAAAGATAGTATTCATTCTTCCCATCAACGGAAACATATTTAAAATAAAACATGGATTCTTTCTTGACACTTCCTTGACACTATCATCCCATCATGTACCTTTCCCATTACCTATGAAAAACATTTCAAAAACATGGGATGAGCATAAAAAGCTCAGTAAGGGTTATAAAAATATGGAAAGGAAACATGAGTTCATATATACATAAGAATGAAATCATACTTTACCCATAAAACATAGGCACTTTAACATTCCTCATAAAATCATGAATAAATCATAGATATCAGAAGACATAAAAGGTAACTTGAGGCATTCATAACATTCTTACATAGGGAGTAACCCTATTGGTTACGTTTGGAATACCCACCACAGTATATTCCCTAAATCTCTTCGGAGAATCCTTAACGTTTCACTCCTTCATGTTACCCAATGAATTGGAGAGCTATATCTGGCTCACCCGCCCTTAGTTTATCACGGAACCACCCATATTCATAATAATTCCCAAGAACCTCAACATATTCTTAACACATAAAACATGCATAAAGGAAACATAACATTTCCACCTTTCAATCACAAGATATCAATAGAACACATTGATATAAAAACATTATGAAAACCATTTTAAATACCAAAATAAAAGAAAAGTAAAACATGGTATTTATTTTTCTGTTAAAAAAGAATGTATGGCTTGTAGAGGAAGCCAAAACTCAAATAATGGTCAAGACAGTGGATAAGTCATTGTCGCCGCATTCGTACGACAAAAACATTCCCTTTTTTCGTTTAATAAAAAATTAGTATAAAAAAGATTCCTTTTGAATAAATGTAAAATTCAATGGGGTTTATACACCGTTTAAAAGAAGGTTGTTTATAGAACAGAATATGCCCGAAAGAAAGGAGATAGAGACGAAGTCCCTTACAAAGACGATATCCTTTGTTTAAGGATAAATCAATTACATAATTATGTGTCAAAAACGAATACACCAAATATAAGTTGATAGTAAGTGTAAAATAATAAAATTTCATTCACACATATTCAAAGGATGACATATTCAATAACTACATGTTGAACCCAAAGAAATCGAAATTGGGTTAAGAGGTTCCCTTGACAGCCTAACGGCGTCACATCAAAATGAGTTGATGAGAGATAAAAAATGGGCATCTCATCACTTGGACATAAAATTTAAATCAATAAGGATATATGAGAACATATCCCAAAATAAAAATATTTAAATTAAAAGACCCAACAAAATAAGTCTTTTAAAAAGAGGAGGGTGAAAGGATCCCTTACCGACATGGGTATCTTTCGAAACATACACCTCGTGAAAGAAGTACAACACAACATTGATGTAATACTCATAAAAGAATGTATATTACACAATGAGTAAAATAATGGGCAGTTCACACACCACTCAAAGGAAATTATGGCAAATGTAGCATAAATCTCACAGGAATAAAAGAGGGATGAAAAATCCCTTACGAAAACTCGGCAGCCTAACGACGCCACATAAAACTTACAAAAATTGATTGATGAGATCAAATAGGGTATCTCATCATATAAACATAAAGTTTATTGAAAGAGGAATATAAAAGAACATCCCCAACATAAAAAATAGGAGCTTAAAAGAAGTGACATAAATCAGAGTACTTAAAAAGAAAGAGAAAAGTTAGATCTCTAACAAAAATTTAGCAGCCTAACGGCGCCACTCAAAACTTCCAAAATGGCTTGATGAGAGAGAATAGGGTATCTAATCACATGAACATAAAAATTACAGTATGATTAATATAAAAGAACATCCCAATAACAAGAAAGATGAGCTTTAAAAGGAATGACATAAAAGAGAGTACTTGAAAAGAAAGAGTGGAGTAGGATCCCTTAACTCAAGTCCAACTTGTCTTGTTCATTTCTTTATATTCCTGAATAATAAACTTTGGTCAATTAAAAATTACCTAAGTACCACCTCTATAGATTATTATTCAGTTCATATCACATATTATAATGTTATAATAATTGTTTAATAATGTTAGTACATATCAGACGTTTTTGCCGATGTTTGGTACATGAGTCAAAAATGAACATGTTTGAAAAAAGATTTCCCATGTAGTTATAAGTAAATAATTTCCAGAATAGTATTAATGATTAAAATATCATATATATCCAGTAAATATTAATTTTATACTATTACATATCATTTGGAGATAAAAAACGAAACGCACCGTTCAGGGAGACGGTAGGTTGTACGTACGCATGAACGCTACATTCATTTTTTGTCATATTAATGGAATTAAAACAAAATGAGAGAGATATATATATATATGTTATAATTCCATAATGATATCCATAATTCAGATTTAATATATTAAATATATATCCATTATATATATGTACTTATAATATTACATAACATTTTGAGATAAGAAATGAAATGTATTGTTCGTGGAGACGGTAAGCCGTACATACACATGAACACTACTTCCATTTCTATTTCATATTTAATGGAATTAAAACATAATGATACATAATAGTATTTTAATTCCAGTATGGTATCATATATAATATCATTATATATATCCTTTATACGTACGACATATGGTATTAACGAATCAAATCACTTTGAGGGGGCGGTAGTCCGCACTTCCTTAAATGAAGATATCGCGTTTACCCATAATGGAAACCATAAAGGTACGTCATAAATGAAAAATATATAAGCTTAAGTAAAACATAATCATATTAGATATCATATATAAATATAGTGTCATCTTAATGGCCACCATTGAAGGTTTAAGAAGAATGTTGAACAATCATCGTTTCGGGAGGCAGAAATTCGCCATCCACGGAAATAGTATGTTCTTTAACCATTAGATGTAGGTGTGTGTAAGTGTAGCTCGAATACTTCTTATAAAAACAACCTAGTATATTTAATATACTATATTTTTTACAAAATAATTGAATAAAAAGAGTTTCGGGGGTTGGAGAAGCATGATAAAACAAAAGAACACAAGTGAAGACATTACCGTAAAATCGGGTAACTCCCTTTGGTTTGAGCTCAAAGGCTTCCTTGGGAAGACTTATGCCCAAAGTGAGGCTTCAAGGAGTAAGAGAGGGAAGTGGAGAGACACAATGGGAAGGGGTTGGCTGAGCCAATGGCTTTGGGAGTGTGGGTATGGAGGTAGAGTTGGGGGCCTTTTATAATAGGAGAGAAGGGGTACTCTTGTAATGTTACAAAATGTTACTTTATTTTCAAAAGAGTTTCAGATTTTAATCCCAAATTGAAGTATTTATAAGATAAGGTTCTAAGGGTTTTAAATACACACATCCAATAGGTTTTGTACATGTGTAGGTCTTAGATATTACATTATCTTTCCATTTTATTTAAATCGTTAAATAATGAGGTCATTGCTGCGTCATCATGATGTCATAAATAATTTAATTTATTTAATGTATAAAAATTATTAAAAAAAATACTATGATGTAGGAAATCTTTTTAAATTTCCAATTACTATTTATAGTCAAAAATATGACTTGTATAACCCCATGTAAAAATTGATTTAGTAAAACATCTAATGTTTGTGTCATTTTTACTTTAACATTAAATAAAAAGATATTTATGTCATTTTCCAACCAAAGTGGCTCCATGGGATCCCCAAGTTGACCCATGGATTGTCTTGGTCTGCCACGACACATCCAATGAGGGTAGGACATGTTTCTAGGTCATTTCATTTTATTAAAACATTATTCTTACCATAAACTACAATAATTAGCTCTAATCGCGATTAAAAACTTAATAAGCTACTATTCATCAAAAAATTATTTTTATCCCATTGAACTACATTTTACTTCTTAATGACAACCATTTATGTCTTATTTTTGAAATTCAAAACACAAATATGGAAAAATTTCATTTAAACGGAAAAATCAGTTTCTATAAGTACCACTTAGTGGTTTCACTATTCATCAAAAATTGAAGTTTTTCAGAAATATCCCAAAAATTCACCCTAAGATATATTTGATATTCCGAATTCAAAAATGAAGTATATTTTACAAAATCAAAAAAATATAAGTCACATTAATTAATTTAATAATTAATTCCTGCTGTCAGGGCAAATAGCGTGTTTTTATGAAACAATAAGTATCAAAAGATTGACACTAGTTTAATTCTGATTTCAAAGTGAAATTAATTCCAATGACCACTATTGGATTTAATGGTAAAAATATATTCTAATTTCACTTTAAAACCAATTCAAAAGATAATATAATCATATAAATAAATTATATTAAAAAAGAGGTTTTGAATTAAAATACAACATTTTACACTGTTCATAAAAAAATTGAACTTTATCGGAAGGATACCAAAAATTTACACAAAGTAAATTTTGATGTCCCAATTCTTAATAAGAGTTTTATTTGGTCCAATAGAATGTATAAGAGTGAACAAATCTCTATTTAATGACGGTTCTCCATCAAAAGGCGATAAGTGAACCTTTAATGAAAACTAGGGCATATACGCCTAAAATTGAATTCTTTCCGTATTTTAAGCCTTTATATTTTACTGGATAAATGTAAAAACATTTAAAAACATATATAATCATATTTTAGTTATTTCTATCCATTCCCACCAATAAAACGACTACATGTTAACTACCATTTAAAATAATATTATTTTATTATTAGAGTGCAACGTAAGATTCCCAAGAAACTTGTTGTTGCTTGTTGGGTACGCCATCGAGCATAGCATCCCCTTTAAAGTCATATTAATATTTTATTCACAAATATGGATAAATATGAAAATTTCATATTCTTTATTTACCTAGGGTGTTACATACTTCCCCCCTTTTGGGAATTTCATCCTCGCAATTTTTAAAATTGAGTTTGGAAACATCCTTGAAAATCCTACATCGGAACAGGAGTCGGTAAAACCATCACTTTAGAATAAAGGAAGATAAGTACAGAGGTCACCCGGGTTAACCCATACTAGGATTACAAGTAGAAAAACATGGACATGGGAGAAAAAGGAAAGGGTCATGTTCTTGAGGGAGAGTGATAGTAAACATGTCTAGGATAAAGTTAACCATAAGAAAATCACAAACATGTGATGGGTTAAATGGTATTCGATTCCCCATTAGGAAAAGTTAATAGACAAAATTTTTGTTTTAAGTTAGTTTTTAATAAGGAATTTATTCATAAGGAAACATAATCACATATCATGTTGACTTTCATCTTTTACTAGATTAATTAATCAAACTCATATTTTTTCCAAAACACGAGTATTTAGGGAGACTTTTTCGCATTAAGAGTACTATAATCAACTTCTATAGAATCACCTAATCCACCAAAGAGAACTATATACGTCCCATGTCATTAGGATTTAACCAAAACCAAAACCAAAAAGGTTAGTAAAATGTCAGATAATCCAGAAAAGGATAACCCTTTAAAAAGAATATCTATGCTTAATCTCCAAAATTTGTCTAACAAAACCCAAAGTTCAACGAGGACCATCGGATAAACAATTTGTCCATAAAATTCTTCAAAGAAAACCAATCTAAGATTGAAACCCAAATATTTTAAGGATTTAGTCACATAGACTTCCAAGTTAAATCGTAACATTTATCTTCAAACAACATCAGTTGCTCCTAATGTCTCGTATTGAAAAGTAATTAACCTAATCACATATCCTCCATGATAGGTTAATCATTTTCATAAATAACCCAAAATCAACTTACTCTTAATTAATAAAATCATATAACTAAAAAGAATCAGTCAAAATAACCAGGGACATCACGTAGTCCAGTGGTAGGCGATAAATACCAGTCGCACTTGGGTTGTGGGTTCGATTCCCGCAGCTTTGTCCGACGCGACGGGTAGTCACACCTTCTGCGTGTTGTCATTTTTCCAAAACTATATAATTCTCAAATCATTCCCCAAAAAGGGATAAAATTATGAAAAATAACCATAATATAATTTAACCTCAATTTTATCTCATTCCTTTCACTTCAATCATAATATATAGTAACCCATAATTACCTCAAAAGTAAGGATCATATAAACCCAAATGGTTCTTTATAACTATGTCCACAAAAGAACATTTAACTATTCCTTGAATAAAATTTGAATATATTACACATCAGGGTTACACATAATATAAAAAGTCTTCTAATGTATCCCCATTATCAAAAGAGACTTAATACTCTTAAGAATTTCACCATAACTCTTAAAGCCTTTATATGTTGACATCTTACTCATTCAACATTCTTCATGATCCATAAACCATTCCTTTCAAACCTATTCCGAAATACCTCTTTCCTACCAACAAAATCCTGAATCATATCCTATGATTCCAAAATAGGAAAACAATAGTCATGAAATAATACATACCTTTGATTGGTCATTGTCAGTTTCTTCATCCTCAATCGGAATGGAATTAGGTATTGGTAAATGAACATTTGTACGCTCTTGGTGATCCCATTCAAGAAACTTCTTCATAGGAAATGTGTTTGCAGAATGACCATGCCCACCACATTTAAAACATTCAATTGATCCCTCAGAAAGAACTTCTTTCTCTTTCCTCGAGTCAATGGGATGCTTCCTTTTTCCATGGCAGGTTCTTGCTTTATGACCTTCATTTCCACATCTATAGCATATTTCTGTCCCTTTGAAACATTTTGCTAGGTGTTTCATTCCACATCTTTGACACATAGGTTTTTGAACACACTTACCTTTATGATTATAACCTGTACTTCTGTAGGGATTTGTTTCTCGCATATATGATTCCATAAAAAAATCACCAAGGTTTAGGTGGTCATTCATGACACCAGATAGTTGGTTGAGGATAATCACAAGAGTTCTCATTGCAGCTCCCATTTCATTCATTTGCTTTCTCAAAACACTGTCACAGTTTCCTTCACATCCACTGCTACTTTGGTGCCTGCTAGATCCAGCCATTTACTAAAACCAAAAAGGTCAGTGTGAGTATGTCAAAAAACCATCATGTACTAATGAGGAAGATAAACAGTAAGATATAATTACTCATTCACTTTATCTAAAACTAGGACTCTTTCTGAAATCCTAACCATTATGGTAATGCCACTTATGCTTAAAGAATACCCTGACCTCTAATGTTATCTAAACAAACCTTTGATACCAACTATAAGTCCCCAGCCTTAAACCTTACTTAATATTGAATTATTACAAGATTACACATTGATGATCTTTTAACGTTTAGAGTTTTAGAGAATTAGATCATGAAACTAGAATTACATTCCACATTTAAACAAAGTGGTTACATAAAAGACAATATTCATTCTTCTCATCAACGGAAACATATTTAAAATAGAACATGGATTCGTTCTTGACACATCCTTGACACTATTATCCAATCATGTACCTTTCCCTTGACCTGTGAAAAACATTTCAAAAAACATGGGATGAGCATAAAAATATCAGTAAGGGTTATAAAAATTTGGAAAGGAAACATGAGTTCATATATACATAAGAATGAAATCATACATTACCCATAAAACATAGGTACATTAACGTACCTCATAAAAACATGAATAAATCATAGAAATCATATGACATAAAAGGTAACATGAGGCATTCATAACATTCTTAAGTAGGAAGTAACCCTTTTGGTTACATTTGGAATACCCACCATAGTATATTCCCTAAATCTCTTCAGAGAAACCTTAACGTTTCACTCCTTCGCGTTACCCAATGCATTGGAGAGATATATCAGGCTCACACGCCCATAGTTTATCATGGAACCACCCATATTCATAATAATTCCGAAGAACCTCAACATAGTCGTATCACATAAAACATGCATAAAGGAAACATAACATTTCCACCTTTCAATCACAAGATATCAATACAAAACATTGATATAAAAACATTATGAAAATTATTTTCAATACCAAAATAAAAGAAAAGTAAAACATGGTATTTATTTTTCTTTTAGAAAAGAAGGTATGGCTTGTAGAGGAAGTCGAAACTCAAATAATGGTCACGACGGCAGAGAAGTCATTGTCGCCACATACGTACGACAAAAACCTTCCCTTTTGTCATTTAATAAACACTTCGTATAAAAAAGATTCCTTTTGAATAAACGTAAAAGTCATAGGGGATTATTCCACGTATAAAAGAAGGTTGTGTATAAAACAGAATATGTCTCAATGAAAGGATATTGAGACGAAGTCTCTTACAAAGACGGAATCCTTTGTTTAAGGATAAATCAATTACATAATTATGTGTGAAAAACGAATACACCAAATATAAGTGGATAGTAAGTGTAAAATAATAAAATTTAATTCACACATTTTCAAAGGATGACATATTCAATAACTACATGTTGAACCCAAAGAAATCGAAATTGGGTTAAGAGGTTCCCTTGACAGCCTAACGGCGTCACATCAAAATGAGTTGATGAGAGATAAGAAAAAGGTATCTCATCACTTGGACATAAAATTTATATCAATAAAGATATACGAGAACATATCCCAACATAACAATATGTAAATTAAAATACCAAACAAAAGAAGTCTTTTAAAAAGAGGAGGTTGAAAGGTTCCCTTATCGACATGGGTATCTTTCTAAACATACACCTCATGAAAGAAGGACAATACAACATTGATGTAAATACTCATAAAAGAAATTATATTACACAATGAGTAAAATAATGGGCAGTAGATACACCACTCAAATTAAATTATGGAAAATGTAGCATAAATCTCACGGGAATAAAAGTGAGATGAAAAATCCCTTACGAAAACTCGACAGCCTAACGACGCCACATAAAACATACAAAAATGGATTGAAGAGATCAAATAGGGTATATCATCATATTAACTTAAAGTTCATAGAAAGTGGAATATAAAAGAACATCCCCCAACATAAAAAATAGGAGCTTAAAAGAAGTGACATAAAGGATAGTACTTAAAAAGAAAGAGAGAGGTTAGATCTATAACGAAAATTTGGCAGCCTAACGGCGCCACTCAAAACATCCAAAATGGCTTGATGAGAGAGAATAGTGTCTCTCATCACATGAAAATAAAAATTACAGTATTATTAATATAAAATAACATCCCAATAAATATAGTGTCATCTTAATGGCAACCTTTGAAGGTTTTAGAAGAATGTTGAACAATCATCCATTCGGGTGGCAGAAATTCGCCATCCACAGAAACAGTATATTCTTTAACCATTAGATGTAGGTGTGTGTAAGTGTAGCTCGAATATTTCTTATAAAAACATACTAGTATATTGAAGATACTGTATTTGTTACAAAATAAATGAATAAAAATATTTTATGGGGTTGGAGAAGCAAAATAAAACAAAAGGACACAAGTGAAGACATTACCTTAAAATCGGGTAACTCCCTTTGGTATGAGCTCAAAGGCTTCCTTGGGAAGACTTCTGCCCAAAGTGTGGATTCAAGGAGTAAGAGAGGGAAGTGGAGATACAAAATGGGCAGGGTTTGGCCGAGCCAAAGGCTTTGGGATTGTGGGTACGGAGGTAGAGGTGGGGTCCTTTTATAAGAGGAGAGGAGGGGCACTCTTGTAATGTTACAAAATGTTACTTTATTTTCAAAAGAGTTTCGGATTTTAAAGGTCCCACATTGTTGTATTTCTAGGATAAGGTGATAAGGGTTCGAAATCCACTCATCCAATAGGTTTTGGACATGTGTAGGTCTTAGATATTACATTATCTTTGCATTTTATTTAAATCGTTAAATAATGAGGTCATCGTTGCATCATCTTGATGTCATAAATAATTTAATTTATTTTATGTCTAAAAATTATAAAAAAAATACTATGATGTATGAAATCATTTTATCCTTCCAATGACTATTTAAAGTCAAAAATATGACCTGTATAACCCCATGTAAAAATTGATTTAGTAAAACATCTCATGTTTGTGTCATATTTACTTTAACATTAAATAAAAAGATATTTATGTCATTTTCCAACCAAAGTGGCTCTATGGGGTCCCCAAGTTGACCCATGTATTGTCTTGGTCGGTAATGACACATCCAATGAGGGTATGACATGTATCTACTTCATTTCATTTTATTAAAACATTATTCTTACCATAAACTACACTAATTACCTCTAATCGTGATTAAAAACTTAATAAGTTACTATTCACCAAAAAATTATTTTTATCCCATTGAACCACATTTTACTTCATAATGACAACCATGTATGTCTAATTTTTTAAATTTAAAACACAAATATGGAAAAATTTCATTTAAACGGAAAAACCAGTTTCTATAAGTACCACTTAGTGGTTTCACTATTCATAAAAAATTGAAGTTTTTCAGAAAAATCCCGAAAATTCACCCAAATCTATATTTTATATTCTAAATTCAAAAATGAAGTCTATTTTACAAATTTCAAAACATATAAGTCACATTAATTAATTAAATAATTAATTCCCGCTATCTGGGAAAATAGCGTGTTTTTAAGAAACAATAAGTATCAAAAGATTGACTCTAGTTTAAGTCTGATTTCAAAGTGAAATTAATTCCAATGACCACTGTTGGATTTAATGGAAAAAATATATTCTAATTTAACTTTAAAAATAATTAAAAAGATAATATAATAATATAAATAAATTAGTTTAAAAAGATTTTTTGAATTAAAATACAACATTTTACACTATTCATTAAAAAAATTAACTTTATCAGAAAGATACCAAAAATTAACACAAAGTAAATTTTTATGTCCCAATCCGTAAGAAGAGTATTATTTGGTCCAATAAACTGTATAAGAGTTAAAAAATCTATATTTAATTATGGTTCTCCATCAAAAGGCGATAAGTGAAACTTTAGTGAAAAGTAGGGCATATACGGCAAAAATTGAATTCTTTCCGTATTTTAAGCATTTATATTTTATTGGATAAATGTAAAAACATTTAAAAACATATATCATCATATTTTAGTTATTTCTATCCATTCCCGCCAATACAACGGCTACTTGTTAACTACCATTTAAAATAATATTATTTTATTATTAGAGTGCAACGTATGATTCCCAAGAAACTCGTTGTTGCGTATCGGGTACGCCATCGAGCATAACGTCCCCTTTAAATTCATATTAATGTTTTATTCACAAATATGGATAAATATGAAAATGTTATTTTCTTTATTTACATAGGGTGTTACATTTTATGATTTTCAAAACAAGAAGGAATGGAAAAGTCATAAGGAAAACCTTATTGACTCAACAATATATTAATTTTCTATCACTAAAAGAATAATTATAAACCATCACAATAAATATTGAGATTGTAAAATAAAACTATTACAACATTGATAATATTGAATCATAAGATCCATGAGTGAATAAAATTGAATGAAACATAATATATCATTAATAAAATTAAATTAAGGGTATAACATGTAAAAGGGGAAGTATATACACCTCATATAATAATATATTTTCTTTAAAAAACTTATGTCCCAAGGATGGAAATTTGAGAAAAAATTCCCTAACTACATTAGTAACATTTGAACCATAAAACCAATGAGGGATATATCCTCAAATAGATATTTAAATATCCAAAATTTAAGGATTATTATGATAGAATAAATTTATGTCAATTATATATATCACATAATATAAGGATTTAGTGAATATGGTATATTTCTCACAGAAAAATAAAAGTGAGATGGAAATCCATTACCAGAATTATCGACTTCATTTAACAAAAATTTAATCTGTGAATAAAATAAATATAATTACATTATAAATATGTTTAAAAACAATAAATATGAATATATATATATCATAAAATATACGATATAATTATTACCTTTTCATACCATTTATTAATAATTCTATGGTAATGTCACATTTCATGTAATAAAAGATTTGTTTTTCATGTATGTTTTGATTTTTTAATTTATGTAAAATTAATTTGATAATGATTAAATAATATCCATAATTTTAAATATGATAAAAAAATATTATATATATTCTATATACATTCATTTATTTTGATCCATAAATGTTTGATATAGAAAATGACATTCATTAATCATTGAGACGACAGGTTGTACGTACACATGAACAATGTTTCGTTTTCCCAATAAAAATAAATAAAGAAAATTCATAATACAATGAAATTATAAAATAATTTTGTTTAAATTTACATCAAAATTTTAATTATACCCATCCTTATTACAATCCATGTAATGTGTGAATGAATCGAATGGCTTTATGAGGCAGTAGTCTACCGTTCACATGAATAACCTTATCGTATTTCCACAGAATGAAATGTCAGAAGGATCATGCAATATCATGATTAAAAAAGAATAATAATATCATAAATAAAATATATAAATAATAAATTCAACAATATATCTATCCACAATAGGTGACGATTGGAAAGGAATACCATTGCATCACGATGTAGTAGTCCACAATACATCGTAATGATTATTTCATGACCCATTTGATGGAATAGGATAAAAATTTAGGTTATTAAATTTACATAAAATCATATATGTATTTATAAAAAACTTATTTTATTATCCAATATTATTTTAATAATAAATCTATGCGATGACAGAAGAAATAAATAAAATGCTCATTTAGGGAGGTTAACTCTTCTTTAAGAAAACTTATTTTGGTTTTATATAAAGGCTTCGTAGGATGGATTTCTAATAATATTATGCCTTATATGATTATTATAGGGAATTATTTAATTTCTTTTTGAAGATACTGGATGAAATAATTGGATTTTATGTATTAATAAGAGAGGATAATGGGTGGTATTTTATAGGTGAGGAGAGTGTCACATATGTAATTTCTGAAAATAAAAAGGTGTAATGACATTTTAAAAAATACATAAGGCTCAAAATATTCACCATTATATATATAATAATATATATGGTTTAAATATGTCCATAAAATCTTTATTGGTCATGCTTGGGGTCATTTTTAAACCAGATCATTTTATTTTAACCCATAGTGAACCAATTTTTACCTTAAATAATGTAATTTATATTACTATTTTAATAATTATAATCGTAAAAATTAATTAGATATTATAAGAAATATAAATTATCGTTATTCCAAATATGGAACAAAATTTTCGAAATTCATTTTATAAATGTGTAATATTTTAATTGAAAACTAATCCTGTACTCTCAATGAGAAAATGTTTTTCAAAATGGAGAATGATCAAAATTATAAAAAAAATAATTAAAAAATCCAATAAGAAATAGATAAAAATGACATAAATTGGATTAATATATATATATTACAGAACTACTTTTACATTTAAAACCCTATTAAAATAATTTCTATGTTATTATATTCTTTAAAATAAATTATAATTCTTAATAAAAACTTGTATTTTAATTATTCAAAAAAAAAACCATCTTTTCTAAAAAAATTCAAAAAATCACTGAAATATAATTTTAAATTGTAATTATATAATTTCTTTATCAAATAAATTAGCTATAAGGGGAAATTTTTATTTTTATAATTTGTGCCTTATATTTGACTGAACTAGTATTTCAGAAAAATACAGTTTTTAAAGAAAAATTAAATTATCTCTTACGTGTGGTTTATAGAAAAATAATATGAATGTTAATAATATATTTAATATATAATGTATAATTTTATATAGAATTATTCACCATAAAAATTATTTATTTTATTTAAATTGAATTTGTGTTCATAAAAAACAGTTTTCCTTAAATTTATTTCCTTTATTTTCAATTTATTTTTATATTCATATCTAATTAATATGTCACTAAATAATTAATTTTATATACATGTATAGACCATATATTTTTATAACAAATTAAATTATATTTATAGACACAATTATATGATATAGGTGATAACTATGAAAATAAATAATAATATTTCAACAGTATTTTATGTTTTTTTAACATGGTGTTCTATGTTTCACCAATTATACTATTTATTTCAAGTAATGAAAGATAAAATCAGTGTTACATGAAATAAAATATATCAAAAATAATAACTTTAACTCAAAATATTATTTAAAAAATCATAGGTTGTGAAATTCTACCCCCCTTATATTAAATTCGTCCCAATAATTTGAAATTGTTCTTAGTAAACATCTATTTAACATTTGAAAATCTATATGTCGGAAAACAAAATAGTAAAGGGGTTAATAAATATCCAATATGAAATAGATAAAGGAATATTTGATGTTCATCTAGAATAACACAAACTATTTTCCAAATAAGATAATAGAGGTGGGATTTAAATATTTAGACATGGATGAAAAGTGTAATGTGCAACTAATGATAGAGAGTAGAAAAGATAATTGGTTACACGAATATGACTGATCATTCAAAAATAAAAATCCACAATACCATAAACCAATGAGGTGTGAAAAGTTTCATTGATAGCATCATAAATCATAGTGATATGACAAAATATTACTTCTATATCCTTTTCCTAATGTTTTAAAATTTCCACAACAAGAGATAATTTATTTTATTCCATTTCAAAAGAAATATATCTTAGTTTTATTATGATTTCAGAAAGTGTCACATCATATGTTAGTATAAGAAATGAAGATGATTTGTTATTGCTCTACCAACAATGAATCATAAAACCATAACAGAATGATTATTCATTCCATATTTACCATTTAATTATCAAAAATAGAATTTTGATCACATATTATCAAATAAAATCAAGATTAATATTTAATCCATTTAATAAATAGTTTCCAATAAGGCTCCTCCATATATAGGCAAAACTGAAATCCAACAAATTTAGAAGGAAGGTCAAAAAATTTCAAATATCAACGTATCAAAAATCCCCCAAAAAACATGAAGTACATTTTTATTTTATATAAAAAATATGGAAAATAATTATCATATATTGTTTGGAAACATGGTAATATCTTGAATTACTGTAAAATTTTAATGAAAAAGTTCATATATTAAAAATATAAACTATTGTTTAATTCCTTAAAAATTATAAATTATTTTATATGTTATATAAATCTAATTATGTTTTAACTACATCATTGAAAACATAAAATAATTTTAAATCATATCATTAATAGATTCTATGGGAATAAATACTATCCAATTTATCTTATCCATATCCACCATCCTTTTATATATACTAAACACCATTTCCTGAATATAAAGAATATATTAATATTCATATTACCTGATATAAAGTATGACCATGTTATTAAATAACTTTTCTAGGTCACTAATACAATTGATTTTATTGGGAGGATGAGTTCTGGTCAGTGACCAGAACCCAGTAATTTATTCAAACAAAAAGAGAATACAAGTTACATGAGTCTAAATGAGGGAAATTTTCAAGAATCTCTAATAAAAAATGGAATCAAATCAATATGGAGATATTTCCTCCAAGTGATCTCATGAGAGACTCCAATGTTGGGGAGACCATCGGTGATCTAGTCTGCTTCACGGAAGTTGTGTGTAGTAATGAAGATGAGACTGTTGAGTGAGTTGAGGCAGTTAATCCAACATGGGGTTTATTCCATGCTAGGTGAGTCACACCCTTCCTGATGGCTTGCACAATTCTAGAAGAGTCACTGTGAATCCAGATGTTCTCCAGTTAAAAATATTTTCAAAATAGATGGCATGAATGATGCTCAATATTTCGGACTCCAGAGAAGAAGCAATGACATAGCTTCCATAGAAACATCTGAGAATCTGATCAAGATGGTCTCTAAAATCACCTCTGCATCCTGAAGGTCCAAGGATTCCTTTCGAGGCTATTTCAATATTGACTTTAATCCATCCACGAGAAGGAGCCTCCCAAAAGACTTCAATATTTTATTTCAGTTTCGGATATATTCAACTTACGCCAATCCAGTGGAGGGTATTAAGAACAATGACATAATTGTCATAATAGTTTTTTGGTATCTTTTCATCCTCTTTGATAGAAATATGTATCCTCATTTTACCTATAAATTTTTTAAAAGAGTTTTTGTTGAAAATGAAATAATTTATAAAATACAAGAGGATATACAGAATCTCTTCAATCGAAGTGAGAAAAAGGTTTCTAATTTTAGGTTAAAAAGATGAGGTTTGTGTACTCCCTATGTTGGTTGAAAAATCTAAATCAAGATAAATGATTTAAACCATAAGTCTAATGAAAACCATCGGTAGGTACTTTTTGGTGTGAAATTTTGCAAATGATGGTAAGACTTGAAGGTTTTATCAAAGCCTTATTGAAATTGGTAATCCAGCTGATATTATCATCACCGTTAGATAATGGTGTTTATAATATATTTTTGAGTCCAACATGCAATTTTTAGCGGGTTCCCAAAGTAGAAATTCATCATTGGAATTGAAATAATAATTCTCGAAAATCTATTTTATTGAATCCAAATGATGTGAACTAGAAGAATTGATCACATCCCTGATGGAGTGGTTAGTGGGATCAAGAGTGAAAGAATTAGGCATCAATGATATAAGAGGGGAACCTATCCAGTTATCAAAATAAAAATATAATGTGTATTCTTTACTAACAATCCATCTATAATTTTTTAATATATAAGAAAAATGATGATTTAATCGTGGTCCAGATAGGGGAAGACATGTAGTGAAAATTTTTAGATTTAAGCATATCATGAAAACATGTTCTGATAAATTTCAAGGGATGAGAGTTATTATTAATGAGGGACCACATAAATTTAACATGTTGATCCTCATTAAAGGTTATAATATTTTTAAATGATATACAACCTTTTCAATAGTCTTACAATAAGTGGTCCAAGAAACTGTGACCATTTTTCTCTCCAGAGTGCTTCCTCTCCAGATAATGTTTCTTATAGAAGTATATAAGCATTTAATTAGACCCACTGGCCACTTATAGACCATTATGGAGTAATCTAACATAGAAATAATGGTGTATTTCACACGGAAAACCCTTCCTACTGTTGAAAGGGCTTTTCCATTCCAGGAAAAAAATTATGAATTTGATCCAATATGTGCTAGAAATAAGATGATTTGAGTCGTCCCCAAAAGATGGGTATGGCAAGGTAAGTGAATGGCATGGAACCTTCCTCAACCCCTAAAACATCGGTAAGATGAGTCTTCCTATTGAGGGGAAATATTTACAAAAATAGATATATGATTTATGCCAGTTCACCCGTTGACCAGAAAACTCTTCATAGTGAGAGATGCTGGATTTAAGGTTATTGATATATCTTTTGTCCCCCTAGTGGAATAAAATGATATCATCGGCATAAAGAAGATGTGAAGGGATAGGCAAATTCTTAGAGGGAAGAATCAATTTGATTTGTCCTTGATCAAAATTAAAGGCGAGAAATCATTTAATATAGTCTTTCACAATAGAAAATATGATTGTAGTGAGAGGGTCTCCTTGTCTGACACCCTTGTTGCATTTAAAGAAACATATAGGAGAGGCATTGATAAGAATGGAAATATGGTCTGAATTGAAAATGGTTTTGATTCTATTTACAAAAGTTTCCTTGAAACCAAAACTATAAAGAACATTAAAAATAATATCATAGTCAATCATGTTAATGGCTTTATCAATATATATTTTAACAGAAACATTTCCACCTCTATTGTTTCTATTAAAAAAATTATAGGATTCAAAGGAAAGAAAAATGCAATCTTGTATAGATCTACCTTTGATGAAGCCAAACTGATTCCAAGAAATAATTCTGTTACTAATAGTAGAGATTCTATTGGAAATGATCTTAGTAATAATTTTAAAAAGAGGGATTAATAGGGAGATGGGTCAGAATAGGTGAATTTCATTGGCATTTTCAATTTTGGGAATAATAGTGAGAAATTGAGAATTTAGACCATGAGAAATAACCACATTTTCAAAGAAGGTTATAAATATGTTACAAACATCATTTTGAATGACATACTAGTGTTTCTGGTAAAATCCATTATTAAAGACACCAGGTCCAAGGGCTCTATCTCGATTAAGGAAAAAAACAATGTCTTTAATTTCTGGATCAAGAGGGATGCCATTAAGTATACAATTATCCTCAAAAGGAACCATGTTCAGAATTATATTAGGAAAAATTTATTTTTTTGGTAATGGGGATATTGAGAGTGTTAGTGAAATAGGAGACAACATGGTTAGAAATCCCTAATTCCATATTAATTTGGTTACCCTCAACCCTTAAACAAGAGAGAGGACTAGTAGCTTCCCTTGCTCTTTGAAGGGAGTTGGAAAATTTGGTGTTCCAGTCACCATCTTTGAGACATTTATCTTTTAAAATGTGCTTCTTTAAGCTATCATTAAAGGTGGGCAAGTAGATTATTTTAGCAGAAATATTGATTTCATTTTAGGGGTTAGTTTTAAATCTGGTTAAGTTGATATTATTTTGAATAAGAGTCAAATAGCTCTCCAAACTCTTAATGTCTTTATATTTTATGTCAGATTTTGTATTTCACCACTTTTTTAGAATAAGTTTGAGATTTTTCAACTTAGTGGTATAGGAAAAGGAGTCATTGGAGTTACCCATGTTATCCCAGGTTGAATTATTTAGAGTGAGACACTCGGGGTACAAGGATCTGGACAAATTAAATCTGAAAGGAAAAGAGAGTTTCTGATGATTTTGAGGAATACTGTCTAAAATTTGGTGATGATCCGAGGAATGTTTGGTTAGAGTAACACTAGAGATCTGGTTCCATTTTCAAGGGATAAATCATTAATGAATTCTCTATCGAGCTTACTCGCCATGACTCGATTATATTGGTGTCTATACCTATTAAATTGGGAAACTACTATGTTATCATCAATAAGATTATTAGCCTCTATAGAGGCTTTCAATTCTATATGAGAAATAAAAGTTAAATATTGGACAAGTTTTTTAGTGGGTTAGATAGTAGAATTGAAATCCCCAACTAAGACCCATTTGTATTGAATTTTGGTATTGATAGTGGAATTTTCATTCCAAAGAGGTCTTTTATCCTTGACATTATTTTTGGCAGAGACAAAAGTAATGAAAAGATGGGTTCTATCCAAGTAGTAATCATAAGTCAAAGTATTCTCAAAAAGACTGAAAATATGTACATTCTAAATTGATAAGTGATAAATGATGAAAAGAAATTCCGCAACATTACCATTGTTAGAGGCACCTAAGAAGAAAAATCCATAATTGCAAGGATACATGAATTTAGGGGGAAAATGACCTTAGGTTCAGCAGTAGCAAGAAACATAGGGTGATGAATATCAATATATAATTTTAATACATTAAGGGATTAAGGGTTAGAAATGCCCTGATAGTTTAAATAAAGTATATGAATTAATGCTTATTCTTGGGGATTTAGCCCCCCTTTTTTTCTTACTATCATTTTGTCTTCTGGTTTTCCTAGGGGATATTTCCTTACCAGGAGTGAAGGTTTTCTCAATTTTACTAAGGGAGAAGAAGATTTACAAACTCCTACCTTGTTACTGACAGTCAAATTACAAGAAGAGATCAGGTCTGGGTAGAAGAGTTCCCCTGAAACTGTAACAGTTTCAGAGTGTCCCAAGACAAGGGGTCACAAAGGGATGGCGTATTCTTTAACCAGGCTAGAATTCACCTATGAGATTGTATTAGATTCAGAGGGTCCTGAGGCTAGATCATCGTGGGAGATGTCTCCAACCTTAGCTTAGGTGAAAACCTACAGGGTTTCAGTGTCCAGACAAGCATCAGAGAGCATACCCTGTTCTTTAGATGAGGAGGGATAGTTTAGAGAAGAAAGATTATTGTGTGTGTCCACCAGAATAGTGGTGATAACACTGTCATAACAATAATCTGATTTCCTTTTAAAATCCACATTATCAGAAATGGTATCCTCTTCTGAACGAGTAGGGGAGTAGGTTTGAACAAAACTAGGGGTGTTTTACAGGGATGGTTCCTAGAAGAAGACCCAACCTCACTTATGTTCATAGGGGTCTCTCCCTTGATCATTTTTGGGTATGATGATGAAACCAGAGGTGAAGATTTAGGTATATTACCATGACCCAATGGTAGAGAAGACTCAAGTTCAGTTTTTAAAGGGGAATCTATTTTCATAAGAGGATTCTAAAGAATCAGAATGACCTCATTTTATAGATTTTGTTTAATGTCTTGTTCCTCATCTTCTTTGTCTTGTTCTTCCACTATGTCAGCCCAAGATACCCCAGTATTATACTTAGGTTTAGCAATCCATTTTTCACTGATAGTTCTAGGAGGTCTTGTTTTATCAAGGTAGGGGGCCTTATCTTTTCTATTTTTTCTAAATTCATTATATTAAAAGGAATTACGTTGATTGGGGACTCTATGATCCATTATAAATTTAAAGATGGAGTGTCCAACAATCTTACAAAAATCACTGAAGGAAGGGGGTTTTAATATTCATGATTGATAATAGTCTTATAATCCCTAACATTGAATGAAATGGGTTTATGTTGTTTATTTTCAAGGTTGACATCAATTAAGACCCTAGAAAACATTCCAAGATCATCATTTAAGGTTCATTGGTAAATTTTTAGAGGAGTTACAATACAAAAAGATAGATCATTATGGATCCTAGGGTTCCAAAAAAACTAATTAATGTTATGGAATCTGACCCAAACCTGGGTAGTTTTTTCTCTCTGTGTTTTTGGGTTAATGGAGAAGTCCCATTCAGATATTCTGAGGAACCCAGGCATTAGATTAATATTTCTTATTCTCCAGACTCTATCATGATCCTCCTACGAATTGAGGAGGAAATGAAAAAACCCTTTTCCTAGAGGGATCAAAATCCATTTTGTAATACCCAATAAAAATGAAATTATGTTCTTCAATTCAATGAAAGACCATGGTTTCTCCCCTTTTAAAATATGAATCATGACCCATCAAAGAGAACATACAAATGATTTTTCGCTGTGCAATCGCCTCTGGGTCGACTTCGACAGAAAAACCTCAATCGTCCAAATGTTTCACTACCGAATGAAATTTCACACCTGTAGAAGAAACAAAATGGGAACCATTAAGGGCATCAAGAAATGGAATACCTCATGGGGCCACATTCGATGCATGTGTTATAAAAACATTATTTCCTTTCATATATCATTTTCAGTGCTTTAATTATACACTAAAAACCATGTTTTTGGTTTTATTATAAAAACTTTATTTCCATTCATATTTCATTTTTAGTCGTTTAATCATTATCAATATAACCATCGCTCGTAAAACAATCCTTATTTTCTTAATGTTATTTAGGTTTTGGAAATAAATTTACATAATTCCTATACATATAAAATTTGAAACATTCAATCGGTGATTACATCTTAGGGAGTCGAATACATTCATTAATTTTATTAAAAAAACATGCCATTTATATGATATATAAATACATGATTTTTGCCCTCATTTTCCACAATGACAACATATTTCCATTCCTATAATATATAGACTTGCATGATTCTTCCCACATTCTAGATATATAAGAAATATAATTTTCAATCCTCCATGGTATCCACCACCAAAATTATCAAAAAAACTCTATCATTCTCTTGATTGGTTAGTCTAATAGTTGGATAAGGTGTAAGATGTTAATCATATATCATTTTAACTAGATAGGCATAATCACAACATTTTTTATTCTAATTATCTTCCCATCTCGGTTATCATTATTACATTTCATATCATAATCAATGGTAGTCTAGTTCCTTATAGGTCCCACCATTGACCAAAAAAAATCGTAGTGTGAGTAACAATAAACATATTGGAAACTGCATAATCCTGAAAAATAACTTATATAATGATTAAATCAGGACTCCTTATTTTATATCAGTGAAGCCCTAAACAATACTAGTTTATTCATTGTAATTATTTAACTCTTTCATGATGGTTCTTAAGATATTTCCTATTCCAAAAACCATATCTCATGGTTGTGTCGATCTATGTGTAAATTTTTTTCGATTATCAAGCACAGTTTGATGATTGAATCTGGCTCAATATATTCTTTTCATAGTTATTACACACTGGTACCATTTTTTCCGAGCCACATACACTTTTAGTATATAGTAAAGAATGAATTTTAATGGAAACACATTTTGATATCCATAATTAAAATTATAGTAATTTTGACTATACTTTCATGAAACATTATATATATCATCAGAAATATCCCTAGATACATCCTTAAAAATATAAATATGTATTCCAATAATTTATTTTCATCTTAGTACACAATGTTTAACTAAACCACTCCTTTAATACTAAATTTATAGACTCAATATTCTCATACATATATGCTATATAATTTATGTGAATATTCATTACATTGAAAAAAAATCTATACATCATAAAGAAATATTTACTTTGGAAATATAGAAAAAATTAATTTGGTTCATAACATTTTTACATTGTCTCCCACATTGTTCCTCATAACTAGCACCCATAATAGGCATATCACACATAATACCTATAATCAAAATAATGTGTGATATAAGATTCTCAATAAGGGTAAATATGAGATATATGTAAACATAACATGATCACATGACATTGATAACATGGGAACCACTCATGAAAATCATATCCTATATATTAAACATAATCAATATCATGTCCTGATATAAATATTGGTAGTTATTAAGACAAGAATAATATTTAAATCAAGGAATATGATCCAAGAGAGCATAAAATTGACATAAGACATAAAATTATTGAATACGCATAGGCATATAAACTAATTTCATTAACATTCGAGTCTTATTTCCCAAAAAATCATTGTGTAATTTCTTCACTCCCCAAACAATAAAATTTTTCAAGTTTTACTCCCATTTCTATAATAGGGGATTGATTCCCTTACATAACTTTGTTCACTCCCCATTCTGGTCATCTCAATCTCATTAGATATCAATATTTACATAAAAAATTATAGGGGGATATAGGTATCACACATATTTGGTTATAATGTAACCAGCATCGTTGATTATAACGTAACCTACATTCATGGTTATATTTTTACAACTACCACATAATTAAAATCATATAATTTATATATAAAATATCATAATTTTTGTTCATATCATGAACCTTGAAAAGAAACGAGTTTCAAAAATTATTGAACATAATATAACAAGTTGAAAAGAAACATATTTCACAATCATTTCATCATTTCATTAAATCATATCCTGTGGAAAAATAAATGACTTTGATAATCATATAATCATTGTATTTATAATTGATGGAAAATGGGTTTCATAAACATATTTTCATCATTAACATAAAATATCTAGAGAATTAATAAGGTTGTTATATATGGGTCATATCCCATGTAAATAATGAGTAGAATAAAATTATTTCATATTATATGTTAAATTACTTTGAAAAATAAATTGAATCTTTTTTTGATGAAACTAAATTTTCCTTGAAAACAACTTTTTAAAAATAAAAATTAGATAAATATTTTAGAAATAATTTTCTTAGAAACTAACATTGAAAACTTATAGATTGGTATTTAAAATAAATTTAAAAATTTCTTGAGTAAAATAACCAATCTTATTTTAAAAACACCTTCAAAAAATAAATCATTTTGAAAAAAAGTTTTTTTTAAAATATCCTTGAAATTATATAAAGGAATGTTTGAAAATCATTTAAAACACTTCTTATGGAAAATATCCATTTATATTTGAAACGAATTTTATAAAATATAAAACATTTTCAAAATCATATTATTTTAAAATAACATTGAAAACATATAAAGTAATCTTAAAATAAAATAATGTTCATGAATGTGGGAAATTATATAAATATTGTTCATGTGAAACATAGATTCCTATCGCATTTTATCAAAATCCAATTGAGAATGTTTTGGAAAACGTAATGTAGAATTAATGAAAACAATTATAAAAATAAAAAATTTGATAAAAATGTATTCAATAAATCATTTGAATAATTTTTGAAAAAATATTTCATTTTTTTAGAAAATATGTTTTTGGAATAATTTTTTTTTGAATGTAAGTGATAAATAAGGGCGATTTTATTCAAAATGTTATTTTAAAATAATGATTATATAAATATATAAAAAAGAATTTAAAAAATGTATTATCGTTAAAAAATCCAATTATAATAATATTCATTTTTTATAGATTTACCATAATATCTCATCATTGGAAGCACAATCATAAACAATACCAATAATGATGAGATTGTATAATAAAACCATTACCACTTTTGTAAAATTGAATCAAAAAATCCATGAAATAATAAATGTAAATGAAACATAATATATCATTAATATAAGAAAATAAAACATATAATATTACAAAGTGTCTTTATATACAGGTCTTGTAATAAGATCGTTGTATATCATAACTTATGTCCAAAATATGTAAATTTGAGAGAAAAAAACTCATACCACTTTGGTATATTTTGAATTGTAGACCCTATTAAGCTGATATATTCAGATGGATATTTTAATTAAAAAAATAATTGAAACTATTTATCATAAAATACATTCATGATAATCATATACACAATATAAAATAAACATTTGGGGAATATGACATATGTCATCCAAAAATATATGTGAGACGATAATCCCTTACTTTATGTCTCAACATCATTCATTAATAGTGAAACTACTATATAGTAAATAGAAGTTTATTCTAAATATATTAAAAAATAATAATTATATATATATTAACCATATATGATTTACTTAAGACTTTTTATTCACCATTTATTAAAAATTCCATGTTAAATCAACTATTCATGCAATACTAGCATTGTCTTTTGTTATCATTTCATTTTTTAATTTTTTTCTTCTTAGTTTTATCAAAGTAACATATTCTAAATAATTTTATCTATTAAATAAATATAATTTATACTGATTATGCATGAATTTATAGTTATTCATAAAATTTGGAGATAGAAAATGAAATTCACCATACATAGAGATGGTTGGTCATTCAAACGCATTAATTTTGTTTCCATTTTCTAATAGAAAAAAATAATGAAGGTTTTATAATATATTAACACTAAAAATAATATTAGTTTCATATATGTAACATATTTTCATTAATCATACCCTTAATACCTTCCTTGGAAATTGATTATAAATTAAAACGCTTTGTGAGGCGACAGTCCTTCGTACACAGAATCGATGTTATCATATTTCCATAGAATGTATTGAAATAAGGAACATGTAATATAATGATATAGGAAGAATAATAATTTCATTAATATATTTAATACAGAATAAATTTTTCATTATATTCATATTTCATAGGTATATATGAATAACATATTTCATCGGTTCAATAGATTGAAGTCCACTCTACACAAAAATGATGATTTCATAACTGATTTTTGGAAGAGGATAAAGATGTTGGTTACTACAAAAACATAATAACATATTAGTATATTTAAGATAACAAGCATAGCATACAATCAAATTTTAAGAATAATTTAGTGTGGAAAAGGATAAAATAAAATAATATTCATGGCTAGGGACAATACTACTTCATCAGACAAATTCGTTCATTTTGCACCAAAATGCTACATAGTTTGAAGTCATGAAAAATATCAGGATTTTTGGATGAGATTATGGAATTAAAGAAGTTATTTTTGTAATTATTGGATGAAATAAATGGTTTTCTATGTGTGGATAGGAGATTAAGTAGGGTGTCCTTTTATATGTGATGTGAGTGGAAAAATTGTAATTTCTAAAATTAAAATATTATTACCTGATTAAACACATAAAAAAGTATCCAAAGTGAGAAATTATCAAACCTAGAAGTTATAAAGTTGAAATATTTTCATAAAATTTGTGTTTTAAATTTTTTTGGTAATTTTTAACCATTATCTTCAATGTTGAACACTTGGTAGACCAAGTTTTTCTATACTCGGGACAAATAATTTTTACACTTTTTACAATATGTTAAGGTCATAAATTATGATAAAATTATTATATTATCAAAATTATTATTATTTAAAACATTTATAAAATATTCTCAACTTCCATTGACATAACAGGATAATTTTTATTTAAAACTAATCATGCAGACATGATGAGAGTAATTTTACAAACAGAAAATGATCAAATGTTTAAAAAATTATTATGTCAAAATTAAAAAGAAAATTTATAAAAATTAACTAAATTGGATTAATATAAATATAATTTAAATTATTTGTGTTTTCAAACTCATTTTTATATAATTTGTATGTATTTGAAATCATTAAAAGAAATAAAAATTGATAAAAAACTATTATTTTAACTATTTGTTGGTAAATTTATATTTTTAGAAAATTATCAAAAATTACATCAAATATAATATTTAAATAATGATTTAAAAATTGAAATTAATTTTTTAAAAAATTATTTCTAAGGGGTTCATGAATTAATTTTAAAATAATCGCTCAATAGATGATGATTTTTAGAGGAATTTTTTGTAGTAGAAATATTGGATTAATTTTTATATATTGTCTATAAAAAATAAGATGAATGTTTTGAATTTGATTGAATATAAAATATTTAAGTTTCATTAAAATAATTCCATATGATTTTTTTAAATTTATTAAAGGAAGACATAATTTTCTGCAGAAATAGAGTTTTTTTGAACAATATATATTTTACATTCAAATTGTTTTTATTTAATTTCTATTTAATTTGTCACCAATGAAATAATTTTTTTTAAATTTGTAGAAAATATATTTTCATTATTTGGATAATCCTATTAATAGTCTTCATTACAATGTCTAGGTGGTAACTACCATTTTAAATAATATTTTTTAACAGTATGTCTTGTATAATGTAAACTCTGTGTTGTGTGGATCACCTATTTCAATTAGTTATGCCAATAACACATGCTTAACTCAATGTATCATGTAACAAAATATATCAAAAATATTAAATTTATTTGAATACAATATTTTAAAAAACATTGGTGTGTTCCACTTCTCAAATTAAAAAGAGATATTACTCTGGATAAATTGTGGATTCTATTTGGATTATGTCTGTGTGGCATGGATTTTTATTTGGGTGGTTAATGAAATGTAATGTGGAATAATGAAAGTGTCCTAATGACGTTAATTAAGTAATTTATGTAATTTAATTCCTAAAACACAAATCTATAATTTAATGAATTTCTTTAATTCTTGTGTGCTTATCAGATATCTAGTCCTTATGAGTGGCATTCGAGAGTCTGCGTGACAATAGCTATAGATGTTCCAAGTAATAGGTTATGACTATAGTGTATATGTGATATGTATTATATCTTTAATATTATGTGATTTCATATGTTAACCCACCCATGTTGGTTATGGGGACGGACACCCAGCGGACTCTGGGAGGGTGTTTTCCTAACATCCCAATTGGATGATTAATGGATAACTAGCCCCTCTGGCCTCAATATATTCTCTTAAATGGAGAATGTATTTTTATTCATAGTTATTAATATTCCTATATATATGTGTAAAGGTACGTGATTGATTGTTCTTATTTCACACACTTGAATCCATAGTCATAGTATCCCATGGATTGTTATAGGTATTATGTATATAGCTTGAGATGGATTGAGGTGCCTTTCTCAGTGTGTATGATGTTATGGATTGAGGTATTATTTTAGATATATTATATGAATCATATTATCTATGGGTGATCCTAGAAAATATTTAGATACTATAAAATGATGTGATATAGGATGATGTGCTGCATGTGGTGCATGATGTGATACTTATCCCAAGTGTATTCAAGGTGGATTACTTTCAGATATTGATGGATTAGGGCATGAGACATTGGGAAAACATGGATAAACTATGTGGAAGTATTATAATAGATCCATTATTGTTGTTATTATATTATATAATTTCATTTTTATTATAAATTGTGGGATATATCCATGTCCAGGATGGGAAATTAGTACACTTGTTTATGTGACAACATAGTTTCATTGTTGTTCACTATGATTTAGAATTAATTATTTCCATTATTAATTAGAGGGTTAAAGTAGGATCTTAGTGAGTATACTACTATGAACACACCATGTATATATAAACTATTTTAATGTGATCAAGATTAGGTGGGATATTTGGATGGATATTACTTTCCCCTATTTTGCATGACCTATTTTGAATTTTTTGTTACTACCATGTTTATCTCTTTGGTATTTTTTGTTTCCTTACATTTTTTTATTATTGTATGAAATTACATATATTAAATTATGTTATATTTTATTATTAAGTTGAAGAATTTCTTTATTGGTGTATTTATCTTATCTCTATTATCCATGTGTTGTGAAAGAGGATGATGTCTCTAAAGATATGTTTATTATACTATTGGTTCTAATTTCCATCCTATGACCTATTAGAGTTGAGAATCAAGAAATTAATATCTCTTATCTCTCATTTTTTGCCATGGTGGGTTACCCTTTTTGAGAAGAGATTTGTTATATAGATGACTATACCATGAGACATCCACGTGATTTAGTATATATTTATCACAGATATATTTACTATTGAAACATGGTTTCCCCAACTACGTTTATGAAAGATGTGGGTGAGCTAGTGTTATTTGAAAAGATATCACAATTGGTACATGGTTTGGAAACCCCTATATAACCACTGTAATTCACATTGTTTTATGAAATTAAAATTTTAAAAAATACACACTTATGTATTAATACCTTTGAATTAGAATCCCATCATCCTAAACCGTACTGTCAAATTAAATCCAAAAAGGAAGAACCACATACATGTGACCCCATCATCCCCTACTCGTAACATCATAAATCTTAATTGTGATGATGGTTTTTCCATGTTAGGGTTTCATCCCATAATCATCCCTCATCATCTCCTCTCTCTTGTTCTTTATTCATCACCTTATATAGTGAACATAAGTATATATCAATGAATGTGGGTTTTGATGAATTAGTATGATTTTTATCATTTAGTGTTGACCATTATCTATTATATCCCTGATTTTCTATATTCAAGGGTGGTTTTTTTTATTCCATTTTAAGTAGGTGATTCCATGGTTTTCCTTTTTCGTGACATGCCATACATATTTGGGATTTTTGAACTAGCTTATATTAAAAAAACAATATATAAGAGTTTTAATGGCTTTATAAAATATAGATCAATTTTTTTATGAGACTGAGGAAGATTTATAAATTTTTTATTATGGAATTTTATCTATTAATTGTCTACACATAAAGGATAATTATATTTTTTACAAATAGAATAATTATTTTAATTTTCATAGAATTGAAATTTTAATAATGTTCTATATTTATTTATTGTATTTTATGTGTTTTTTTATAATTTTAGATGTCTAAATAGGTTTCCCTTTCATTTTTTTTTTGAGAACTTTTATCAAATTTAATTATTTTATTCACATGTTATTCACTTGTGATTGATACATGACTATCTCATGATGTGTTGGTGTTTATAGAAATATTTATGGAAATATATACATATACATATATAGATATATATATATCCATGTGTGTGTATGTGTTTATGGACAAATAAACATAAGTATATGTTAGTATACTCATTTATTGATGTATTTATGAATATATATAAATGAATATGTGTTTAGTGATATATAGAAGTTTTAAAAATGTAATTCGATTTTTGATTTTTTTTTCAAATATGTTTCTTAAGAAATTTTTTTATCATTGTTATCTAAAGAAAATTAAATACCCCATTTTGAATATCTAAATAGATTGAGGAATGAAATTAAGAAATTTATAATTATTACTCACATTATTATTATTATTAGTTTTAGTATTATTATTACAATTAATATTATTATTAGATATTTTTAAATTATTTTTATAGAAAATGTATTTTGTTAGTCATGTATTATTTTTAAATTGGAAATTTGGTGATAAAATTATTTGAGATCGATAGTGGTAATGTTTTGAAATGTGTTTTATAAATGGACGTGATCATATTCTATTTAAAGAATCATTTTCATCTATCTATTGTTATTGTTCCCTAAATCTCATTAAAATGTATAGGTGCCTGCGTAGACTGACCATGATAGGAAGATGTCTTCCCAACTTTTTTATAGTGTAACCGTATCTAGTGAAATTGTTCTGTGAACATATCACTAGTCCTATAATGTAGAAATTATAATAGCACAATCAAATAGATAATTTTTTATTCCACTAAATGTAGGTTTATATTATTATTGATGTTGATGTTCTAGGTTCCCAAATCTATAGTGACCTTATGGTGTTCCTCTTGAGATAATTGTTGTGAATTATTAGTTTTATGGTTTCCCTTTTTTCCTTATTTTTCATTATATGTCCCATGATTTATAGGCGTTTTCAGAGGTAAATGTTTTATATTATTTACATGAACTTATTTATAAATAATTGTGTTTTATTTTATTATCTACCATTTTATATTTTACCTCATAATGAAATTCATTTATATGGTGACTTATTTTGGTGTGTTGAGTTCTCTATAATGAATTTTTATTAATAATCTAATCAATGATATAGAAATAGTGTATTTCTAGAAAAATGTGTATTCAAAAGATTCTCAGGTACAAAAAAAGTTTATAAATAATTTGTTTTTGTATTTTATAAATATAAAAAGAAAAAAAATTATATAAATTATATCATTCTAGGATTTTTATAATATTTTGTAAAATGTAATCATAAGACTGATTGATGAAATCATACTATGATTTTTTAGCTCCCTCCCTACTAACACTATTCATTGTCTATAGACCAAGAATATAATTGTTATTCATATTTTAAAGATTTCAAGTTATCCTTCTTGGGATTCTATTGCGAAAAATCATTGAGAATCATTTACTATCACCTATTTTCATTACACTTATTCTTCTGCTAGAATGGTGGAGATAGAATCTATATATTCTTGATATTTTATCAATATCAATTATCCATAGGGAACCATATTCTTGAGTACGTAGAGATATGAATTAAAATATCATACAAACCACTATCCACAGATAGAATAGTTCTTATTATATATATATTCAAATCCAAAATATCGCAGCTCCATCATCCCTTCTAACAATGGATGTTGTTATTTGTGCTTTCATTTAGGGAATGATGTTTTCTTTTATTGAACACACATTAGATCCTGAACTGGAATTATCACCATCTTGGATGTGATATTTTCATTCACCACCCTACCCATTTTCCTTTCTTAATCAGCTAGCATAGGCCATACATTGGGACTTCTATAATGGAGTTTATACTCCATCAGTTGGGAATTGTAATCCAATTCTATAAACCCATTAGGAATGTTAATTGGGATAAGAGGTATTTACATCTCAATATAGTTGTTTTGATAATATTAATCCATTAGAAACTCATTTTGATTCACATAACATGACAATATTTGAGACAATTCATTTTGATAATAAAAATATAATACTATATTATTATCATGATGTTTTCAATTTTAGTGGTCTATGATTGTTGACTACCTCAATATGGTGAGGAATTGATATAGAATTTAGTGAAAGATCTCTTCCCATTTTTCATTTGAAATGGTAGGGAGGTTATTGGACTAGAAAAAGTCTAAGACATCAATTATATATTTGAAGAACATAATTTTATCCACATATTTATCTTCTATATACTAATCATGGGGCATGGATGGGATTTATGGTGAATCATATGTTATTCTAGATCACTAGTAGTGTAGATGGCTTCGAAGGTAGGACTTCCAATGTTGGCTAGTGGTGGGGTCATGACCACCCATGGAGGGTATATTGCTTCTTCTGGTTATACCATATCATCATTTCCTTCTATGGGAACAATTTTAGTGATGATGAATTTTAAAGGGTTGAATATATATAGAAGTATAAAAATCTATGGGGAAGATTTATTATTGATAGTGGGTGATGCTTGGCCCAATCACTCTAACATGTGGTGGGAACAAACCATTCTTGGATTTTAGATATTTCACATGATTAGATAATATATGATGTCCAAATAGATATAAATACTAATAAATAGTTGATGTTGGAGTAAATATATTGGTCACATGGGTCTAGAGATATCATGATGATAAGACTATTCACAATTAGTTGGGTGGATCATTATGGATATAACACACCCATTGAATGTGGTAAATCCACTCCAACCATGGGATTATATTCAAAAAGAATAATTCCCCAAAATATATCACTATTTTGAATATCTTGGACCCTCCTATTGGGAAACCTTCTGTGACTCCCGAATCCCACCTCTAATAGACCAAGGGCGTGTAACTAGCACTGAGTAGGTATATCACTAGCATGGAAGGCCATAGCCTAAGTAATTGTACAGAAGCACACATCAACAATAATATAAAATGGTGAAATGTAAAAAAAATGAATAACCCTGAATACATACATCTAAATCCCACATCTAGAGTATAAAAATAAGGAAATTACTTTAAATAGGGCCAAATACAAGCCCAACAAAAAAGAGTCTTTAAAAATGTAAAACTTAAAATTAAAACTTGAACTGTTTACAAAATACCGTTAGAACACACCTTAGTTTTTCAAGTCACACTATGCACTATCTTTTACTAGTTCATTTAAGACTTTTTAAAATGGTCGACCATCATCACAAGACCTACATGTGTGGGAAAATCCTCTATGTTGGTTAGTATGAAAATACCCAGCAAGAAACCCAAAATTAACAAAAAATACAATAAAGGAAATAAAATCAACTTTAAACAGGTATATGTCTAAAATAAATATAATAATAATTTTTAGATATACTCATCATAGGCCAAAAATATAAAGGTATGTAACAATCACAATATACCAGCAATAAATTCTATCTCACATATTCCACATTGTACTCATCGAGTAGAACAAACTCTTGACTATGATAACACTGATGATGTTTGTTTGAGAGGTACTTCTCATTATATCTCATCATAAGAAATACATGATAATGGTATGAAGAGTTATGATACACATATTAGGATCACTCCCAAGGCCATGTGGTATACCAAATACTAAATCTAGATTAACCTGAAAATTGGAGGGTCAGTTCCCATGTACTATTTCTCATGATGATACAAATAGCTCCACCTACATAATGAATATAAATGTAGGATATCCCTCTATTCCAAATGGAAGGATTCCCCTAACTCTACTCAGGATGTACTACTAAATGGATCACTATTATATGAATATGAGGATATTCTATACAAACTTTTAGGGGATGGATAAGGGGAACACACCCAAACTAAATTTTGACAAGATTCAAAGGATAGGATATCCCAACAAACATTTGATGAGTACATGGATTGTATCAGGGGTACACACAATGTGCCTTGACATTGGATACTACCCTTGTCTAATTCCCATGTCTATGTAGTAGTAGTCTACATGTATTATGTCTATATACTAGGACTGTTCACTGGTACACGAGTTGTCCCATGTACATTTTCATGTGATGTTTATGTTGGGGATTACATGACGTGATCCAATTCTTGAACTCCACCCTATGTTCATGGACCTGATGAGGTACACATAGACCCTCTCAAAAACATTGTGATAAGGTCACATGCCCTGTGATAATTTACATTATCCAAAACCCTAGCCGTTGCTAGGAGGGGGCCACATGGACAGGAGCTACGAGATGTATTTTGTGTATTAAGGAATTTTCCAGAATTCCATATCTGGTTCCACATGTCTTCTAGGGTTCTTCACCCACTGATCTAGTCATTCCTCACAAAGAAATTCATGAATACATTCCTAACAAAAAATTCCACAATCGATCAACAACTCTCGTGCCTTTAATACATTTGGAATATAGTTTAATTCAATGTTCTTTATTATGTATTGAATAACATGAAATTGGGTGTCCAAATAAAACAGATTCATATACACTTCCATCATCATTCCATCATAATATCATTCTAATATTTGTTTTAAAATATTGGATCTCTTCTCCAAGAAGTAGTTTTTAAATTATTGATACATCAGTGGATGCCGAACAACATGTCAAATGAAGGATGCCCGTATTGAACAATGAATCGGGAAGAGATGTACAACCATAAACACAAGTTACAAGCATATGTGAGTGATAATTTTTCCATTATCCTGACTTTTTATAATAATAGTATAGAATAAATAATTGAAAAGTAATTCTCTAGATAAAATCACCACAAATAAACCCATACCACAAGATGACCAATCCGTGAATCAATACATTGGTCGATTGATTCAATTTCTTCATAGAAACAAATAATTGGAATGCAATTCAATAAAAACAAACATCCCATATCAATTAGGATTGATTTCATATAAATAATTAAGTGTCTTCATTTTCATTGGATATGTCATTCGATTATTTTGAATGTTGATAATTGATATATGACATGGTAACCATTATCCTGAGAAAGATCATCCAAAACACTATCCAATGGTTCTATAATGACTATAGTGTTGTGTGGATAACCCTTTAATTCTATCATAATATTTTACTTAAATAATCATTAATAATTTCATCAATGAAAAATAATGGTTATTATATATTAAATTATTAGATTCATTTACACGCCTTAACAACTTTTCCAAAAACATCCTACTCCAACCAAGGTTAGTTCATTCCTAGGTTAAAAGACTTGTTCTAAAATCAATTGTTCCCTTTTATTTATGATATGGGACCCCATTTTGAATTTATTCCATTTTTCTTGGAAAAAATTGCTTGTATTCTATTTATTGTATCTAATATATTTTAAACATTTTTCCTAGGCACACCGAGCCTCCAAATTTCATATCTTCTCAATTCCAGGTCTCAAAAATAAAGCATAAAATATCCAAAAATAATTCATCGAAACAATTAGTCATTAAATATCCACAAATTGTTGATTTAATTCAGAAAATCCCAAACAAGGTTAACATAATGAGATGTGGTAGATGAGAATGAATCAGAGCCTCTCGATCCCATGTGAACTCTTGAAGATTCTCATACATCCACCAAACACACAACAAAATAATTAATCCCCCATGATGGACCCTCTCTTGTCAATCCTTATTATCTTATTGGTACTCATTAAAGGTAACCTCATACTCGATTTCCTTATCATCCAAGTAAATACCGTGTGATTAGTGATGCATGTAAATCCTCATAAGAGACAAAATGAAGACATTGTGTACCTAGTAAGTCTGTATAGGTGTAGCTAAGTAGTATACCACCACACCAACACTAAAAAATATTTGAAAATGGGTAATGAATATTGTAGATAACATTACACCATATCCAAATCTCTATGATCCACACTGAGGAACTCATAAGATCAAATGGTATCACTCAATGAACTCCAAATTACTTTATCATTTATCTGCATAAGACTTCTAATGGCTCTTTTAATTCCTCATTGAAGATTCCCAGTCAGGATCCATGTATCAATGATAGGGGAGGGGTTAATTAATGATATATTTTTATATTATTTTTACTTACTTATGAAACAATTATCATATCCTATTAAATGTTTCACTCCATTCTGATCATAGTCAACCACACTATTTTTGGAATGAAACAATTTTCGAGGTTTACTAGTTAACAAGAGTTTCTAAACATTACTTTGGAATGGAAACAATATAATATCAAATAATAAACTATAATTCAATCTTTTTTTTGGAATACAAGGAGTTTGATGTTTCCCTACACTCATGCATAATATTAAAAACAATCAAATAGTACGTGTTATTTTTATGGCTCACAAATGATGCAAATCAATATTTTTGTTCTTCTTCATCAACTTTCAAATATTTGATCTTTCAAAATGAATATTTTATTTTCTACTGAGAAGGTTGATGTAGCCTTCTTGATTCCTTCATTAACTATCATATATCCAATATGAATTGCCTCTATCCTTCATGAATAGAGTTTCACCACATACCTTGAGTGCTTCTCAAACCACTTCTTCTTCCATAGACTATCTCTTCTCTGCGTACAACTATTGCTCTACATACCTTCTATCTGAACCATTTTTGTGAACCACTTATACAAACCACATCTGTGTACCACCTCTACTTCCTTGGAATTTCTTCTTCCATGGACAATGTCATCCTATTCCTCAAGCTGTTTCTTCTTCTATGGAAAACATCATCCAATTAGGTAACTCTCCTCTACTAACTGCTTCCCATCACATAAATATCCCATGTTAACTATTCTTTAATTTTTCTTAATTATTCCAATGATAGAAGATGTTCTTTTAAAAAACTCACTCACTCTCTAATGCTGGGATTATCACTCCTTATATAGGAAACAATATATAAAAATATCTCTAATATAAATCTCCAAAATCTTCGATAGAGTACACATTTCAATGCATACTAAGCTTCTCCATTGAACTATAATTGTCCTGTGAACCATTTTCGTCTCCAAATGGTTTCTGGATGAGACCCACATACCACGTTTCTTCAATTTTATGGGCCTAAATCACTACCTCCATTCGACAATCAATAGTACTCTCCATGAAAAGGTTTCCTCTCGAAAAACAAAAGACTGCCCCAAACTTTGATCCAACTATGAACCATTTCTCATATGCAGTCTGTGTACCATCCATGTACCGTACATCATAGTCTGAATAATGTTACAATGTAGAATCCATCCTTTTCCAATTTTCCTTCACCGCATCATTTACTTCTTATGAATTTTGTGAACTTTCCATCATGGTCTACATACTGCACTCTGTGGAATGCTTTTAAAAAACTCTTCCTTCTCCAACATAACAAAATTCCTTTTTTGTGGACCAAAAATTGGAAGACACTAGGATATGGAACCTCTTTAAAAATATTCTTCGGAAACACCTATTAAACTTTCTTGTGGTCATCATATTTTTTCATGAATCCTATCTGTCATGATTTTTAACCATTAATCTATCATCATTAGCATTTTGAGATTGTTCTGGGAAATTATTGTAACGTACCTATATAACAAGAACGTACTTCATTCCAATATAAATTGAATATGATTTAAAACATTTTTAATCACCCATTCCATCATATATTTTTCATCACAATTTCATTGAATAACTTATGATATTTGTGAAATAAATATAACCAAATAGTCATTATATATTAAAGTCTTTTACAAAGTGAATTGATATATCATTTTGAAAATATAAGAAAAAACTATTCAAAAGAAAACTATTATTACTTCCTTGCCCATCCGACATGGTCCCAAAAATCATCTGATCCTAGATTATTTTCACGTTCTTGTTAGTTTCTCACACCAACTCTCGTCCCATGAGTGCCAACTCTATAAGGTTAGTCTATAAAAGAGTTGACCTAAAAGTTCATTCATATAAAGAATCCAATGTTGCCCTAATGATGGTGGAATGGTAGCTATTTTTATACTCAAACTTCTCTAGTGGAAGGTGATCCTCCCAAATTCGATCAAATGCAACATGCAAGCCCAATGAACGTACTCCATAACATTAATGGGATGTTATTTCTGGCTGTTAGATGGGGGTGAATCACTATGATCAAGTATAACTAAGTCACAAATACATCTATAAATAACTAACACAACCTAGATATGAAGTATTAATTATGATCATAAATGATCACTGATAGAACTATATGTATTTGTACTATCTATTGAACAAAGAGGTGTGCCATGTTCTCTAATGAACCCTACTCATGAATATATTAAAAGTGGTTCGACTTCATGAGTCGGTAAATGATCACCTTGAAAAAAACATTTCCCCATGTCATAGGTGGTTATCGCATAATTGTGTCACTATATATATCATACCACTTCTATTATAGCACCTTACAGATTGAGATAAACCCGATGGAACAAGGTTCTCATCCATAACTTTCTAGAAAGTAAGGCAGTGAGAGACAAACTATTCAAGTCCATTTATAACCCCTGGCCAACAATATTTTAATCAGAGGTCCTAGTACATCTTTTAAACACCAAGATGTATAAAAAAATTAGATGTATGAAAATATCTAAGAAACTCCTCTTGCAACACCACTGGTTCCATCATGGGTCCTGTTAAAAGAACAACATGATCTGAACCATTATAAATCTAGACATGAACAAGTCTAGTAGATATCTGAATATGTAAGGTCCCATAGTAGGTATACCCAAGATATGACCCCTAACACTCTACAAGAGTAGAGGGTTGAAACCATCAATTGGAGGTATGCTACTCTATCTCCATCCACAAAGAATAACTACAATTAGGCCAACTACTCTAACTCCTCATTTAGAAACTGCAAAAAATATATTCTACTGATATAATATGCTACTATATTCCCCAACACAGTATTATAATCAATAATGAAGTCATAATATTATAATAACTCTATCCATAACCATTATCTCTAGTTAAGAACCTTCTAATAGAAGATATGTATGAGACTCTTAGGATTATAATAAATTATAATGTTCTCACCCATCAGGTAGTGCCATCATATCTTTAGTGAGAATCCTACAACTAGTAACTCAAGATCGTGGGTGACATAGTTCTACTATTATGATCTCAACTGATTTGAACCATAGAGAATGACCACCTACCTCTACAATAAAACACAGTCAATCTCGGTTACTAATTTATCGCTGACTACTACATACTTAACACTGTCCTATAGAAATTTAAATAATATATTTATCCTTAATTTATACATATATTATAAAAAATCATGCTAGAAATTCTCCATCCATATGAAATTATACCCGTTTTGGGTCAAAGATGTTATGTGTGATGATATGTATGGGATATTAGGAATGAGTGTCCCGTAATATTATGCTATCTTGAGTAATCTCTACACCTATATCACACTCTTAGGTAGCTCCCAAGCTAACATTGCCTCAACCATAGCTCAGTCCACTATAAATCCATCTACTAAGATAACAAGTCCCATAATGTGGACTGCCTGAATCCCTAAATGGAACATTGATATATTCCCATAAATTTAGTGTTCTCGGTGTACGTCAAGAAAATTACTCAAGGGTCTCATGTTCTCATTGTCAGACACTAAATACAAATTTATATTGTCAATAAATACCACCATGAAACAATATATTAAAGAATGAATGATGAGGTTCATGGGTCCCATGATCACTTATACAGTATTCATCTTGCCATATAACATCACCAAGTATTCATAGAGAATTTCGTGATATATGAATGTCTTATACAATATATTATCATCTCATACTCATGGTTTCTAATAGCATGACATGAGGTCAACCCTCAAGAACAATATTTCCTATCAAAACTGATCAAAGTGGTCATTGATCCATAATAGTGGATACTTTTTCATCATTATCACCACTTTAAATCTTCTATTTTCCACACAAAACATCATTATCCCAATTACATTTTTGATGAAAAACACTGGGGTGTAATAGGGTGAATCATTGAGTCTCACAAAGCCCTTCTTATACAGGTCCTCTAATACACTTTCAGATCAAGATGTTCTATGGAAGCCATCTAATATGTTGGAATATATATCTTCACCATCCCATGGTGTTGATAAATTAAAAACTCTATTTTTTAGGGGATGTAATCCTAGAACATCCTTCGAGGATACATCACCATTCTCATCCACAACAACTGATGACTGATAGGACATTAAATCTACTGTACTAAGGGTCCGAATCACCAACTTATGAGTAATCATCTACACCATACTATACATGATTCCATAATGCGATTCATGAGTTTCGGTTTCCCATGAAAATGATAATTTAGTTCCTTCAATATGGAAACACCACATTCAATACCTAAAACTATTAATATGGATTTAAATTGTGGATAAACACTCCATCCCTATGATGAAAATATAAGGCTTCATTGCTGCTATAAAGAGTTACCAATAGAAAATCAAAACTCCAGGAGTCTGGTTACAATGGTGGAATAATAGAGTTATTGATGATTCATATACATTAGGAGTCCCCACACACAAGGGATGAACTAAGGGATCATCCAAAATCACTATGTATTGTGCATGGTATATGGAGAGAAAGGAATTATTACCACCCATTTCTATATGTACTGTTTCTAAGGTAGAAAATTCATATATCTTACCTCATATCAATCATTTAGCCTCATGTTTTTATGCTTCAACCATATGATGATGACCCCCTTTCCTCAAGCTCTTTAAGCCTGGTGTAGACCATTAGTTGGTGGTGGTGGAAATAAGTAAAAGCGTCAACCATCTCCTAATGCTCTTCAAGATCCACTCCCAAATCCTCAACCTTGTGAACCCACCTGTAACTTCCAGTGTCTTTACCATGGTGGTCCACCTACCGTATCTCTATCAGCTATTTGGCATGCCAGAAAATCTCATGAAAATTGTCTCCTACCATCACATGTGTAACACCGCCTCTCTCTGGGCTGACTCGAGCCATCCTAGTAGCACTGAACAATATAACCCTTCTCTAAGGAATTACTCAATGTACATATTTCACATCTAGGTCACCTAAAAATATGTGGGATTTTTGATTCCAATGTATCATATCTTGCATACACACTAGAAGTAACCACTAGCAGTATATGTTCATCCAAGAAACTACCAACCACCAACGATCACTCTACAACCCCATAAAAGTGAGAATTCATAGAGTGATAATGATGGATCTATTGTATTTACACAATCCTTGCACAAATATTCAATCCCAAAAGAACTTACCTCAAACCCTATGCATCAAGTAACTAGAGAGGTCTGTAAACCATGATGAATACTCATATATTATATTTATGCACTGTTGGAGCATCAAATTCTCCTGGATATGTGCATATCTCAACGTAGCTGGCAATAACTCCTGTATTAAATGTCTCTAAAACACTGACCATGGTTGATTCTCCTCTTCTAGGGCACTTAACGACATCATCAACCATTTGAACAATGACGGTAGATCACGGCCAAGACAACCATTTTCTTTAATGGTGTCTTAAACAGATGAGAAAATTTGTGTCACCACCTCAACACAGCTCTCACCCACCTGTGAGTCATGGTCACCTCAAATCCTGAGGGGTCCCAATTAGTAAATCTTGTGATGTGTGCTCAGCATGTGAACCTCAAAATATTGTATTTTGGATACCATCATCCTTTCAATAAGGGGTATAGATGGAGCACCACCTAGACTTAGCACCTCTGGAACTGGTCCATGTATCTATTAACAATCACTGAAGGGATCATCTTCATGATCATGATGTTGAATACATGATAAAATATATCATGGAGGCATCCTAAAATAAAAAATATGTACCATAAATAACGATCATATATAGAGAGTTTACTGGAGAAGGACATGGAAACCACGTCCCATTAATATAAGATGCATGTACCATTTTTTCCCTAAAAAAGATGTTTCGGTGTATAGTGTCGAAAAGTATGTGATCAAATTACTGGTGTATGGATATGTTGACTGTTGCACCCACACTGGAGTCTCATTACTAAAACCCATACTCTAATCACTTATCATTATCACCACAAACCAATTGAATAGGAAACGGTCTAATGGTCGAACTGAATTCAATGAAACCACTCGGTCATGACCCATCTTAGTGTGGCTCATATTTTGACCTCCATTCCATAATCTAATATGCTAGGGGATGGTGACTAGTATTAAGAAGGTATATCATTATCATTGGAGGCCTTAGCCTACGTACCTGTACACACACACACATATCCAACAATATATAATTTCGAAATGTAATAATAACATAACAACCATGAATAAATATGTCTAAATCATACAACTATGGTATAATGGGAAATATTGAAATGTAAACATGCAAAAATTTAATCCCACCAAAAAATTATGAAAACTTGTACAACATAAAAGTAAAACTGAGATTGCTATAAGAATATTGCAAGAACACACATCAATCTATCCTGTCTCTCTAAGAACCAACTAGTCCGGATCCATCTAGGACTCTGTTAAAAGGATGACGGTATGAACCATAAATGACATGTGTGGGAAGATCCTGTGTAGGTTTGACTGTTACAATACCCATTATTAACCCTTGAAAAAAAGAAAACATAAAACAATGGAAATATAGTCATCTATATATAGGAATATGTCTACATTACTTATAACAAGAATATCCAAATATACTCAAAAAATACTCATATTCTAAATTAAATTTACAACTACAATATACTAGCCAATCATTATATCTCAATGATTCCACATATAACTCAACTGGGAGAACATGGTATTGTGTCTCATAGAACCGATGACATCCATCCGATAGGTGCATCTCGTCCGACATTGTCAAATTAATTAAATGATGAAGGTATTCAGATATATGATAAAAATATGTGGATAAATTAGAAGGCCAATGGGTAAACCAACAAATAGATATAGATAAACCTTATAGGTAGAATATTAGACCCTTCATAGTGTTTGAAATAATGATAATAAGAACTCAACCGAGGTCATGAATATTAATACGGAATCTTACACTATGCTTCATAGAAGGATTCAAAAATCTCAATCCAAGGAGTCCTACTAAAGGGATCAATATCGTTTGTTTTGGAGGTGATTCCCTATAACTGTTTAGGAATGGATAAGAGGAATTCACCGTAACAAAACATTTACAAGATACATAGGACAATAGATCCAAACAAACTTCTAAGGATTAGACAACATGCAGTAAGGTTACATGAAGTTTCCCTTAAAAATGAGTCTAAACCTTTTAGTTCACCATGTCCCAATATCGTGACTGTATAATAGTACATGGTGTATATAATGCATGTGTACTCTACTAGTGTACCATTACATGGTATATCCTGTGAAACTCAAAAGGTTGTGTCTATTTAGGGGAGTACATGGTGTTCTCTAAACCAAGTACTCCAACCCATGTCCATGTAACCTATGAGGTAAACACAAATCAACTGAGGAGGGACCACATGTCATGTGACTGGGTGATATTCTATGTGATACTTAACATTCTCCAAATGAAAATCAACCACTATTAGGGGCCCAGATGTTCTGTGGACTAATGATACATTCCATGTAATATCGAGTTTCCAAAATTACAGATCTGGTACCGAAAATATTTTTCGGTTCTCCAAAAACTGATCTAGGTATTCATTGACCTTAAAATTGAGAATCAGTCTATGAACAACATTTCCATCATTAATTAACAACTCTTGTTCCTTTAATAAATTTGGAAAATATTTTTATTCATTGTTCTTTGTTTATATCCAATGAAAAATTAATATGTCTTCCATAGATGACCAATTAGCCTCTTCTGACACCATTCCACCGCCATTATTCCGTGCCATTAAAATATATCCAATATCAGATCTTTTTTCCAATAAATCAATGCACAATTATTTATTAATTAATGTGTGTATAGCCATTGTCCAAACTAAGAACACAAGTGGAGAAAAAATAATCGCGGGAGAAATGCCCAACCAAAAGCATAAGGAACAAGCCTCATCCAATATATGATGCTTCTGTAATATTTCACCATTATATTAATAATGCATATTCTATTTCTAAAATGTAACTATCCTAATAAAATCCCAGAAAATAAAAACATATTGTAAGGGGATCAATACACAAATCAATATTTTGGTTGATGAATTTATTTCTATCATAGAAATTATGAATGGGGAATGAATCCATTATAAAAACGTTTTAACTTGATTTGTATGGTTCTTTGAGGAAGAATGAAGGGGAATTATTGTCATTGATGAGATATTTTTATTCCTTTGTACATTGATTATCGATCTACAATCGATTCATCATTCACCTATGAAAGATAAATCAATGAATTCTCCTATATCTATCCAATGTCTTCAGGGTTATGTGCACATCCCTGTAATTTTATCATAATAACTTACTTAATGACACTCCAATAACTGCATTAAGAAAAAATTATTTATTTAATTTATTTAATTATTTTATTAATTTAGAATATTGTGATGAATTTTCCATAAAATCCATGCTCCAAAATAGTTTAGTTCCTGCCTAGGGTAAACTCTGAATTGTAAAATCATCACTACACTTAGATTTCTGATTCAGGCCCCCATTTTGAATTTCATAAATTTTTTCAATAAAACTGCACATGCATTATTTATAAAATATTTCAAATATTTAATATGGGAACACTGGGCCTCAGAATCACCCACTGTCTTAGCACCTAATCCCAAAAATGATCCATACAATATCAAAAATTAATACATGGAAAATACAAGTCGCTATAGTTTAGATATAAATTTTCATTCTCAACATCATATCTTACTAATATATTCTCAAATGAAGATAAATTAATCTCTAACTAGATCTCTTTAGATATCACTACCCATATGCCCTTATATATTTTCAACCCTCATTATGGGGTGGAAGATAATTTCTTTGGGGTTACATGTTACATGTATGTCTCGGATTTCAAGAACAAAAAGTCTCCTCAATTAATTTACTACAAACTTATGGATAACTCACACATATTCATCCAGTGTCTTCATAAATGTATTATCATTTTCCAAATTAGTTGTGATGACATTTACAAAATCATAGAATGTAAACATAATCTTTTCATCATCCAGTACTAACTATTATGGATTTAAAACAATCTTCTTTGTATTCATTGAGGGATAATTCATGTTTGTCTATGGTCTTATACTTTTGGTATGGTCATTTTGGCTTATAATAACTTCATGGTTTGACATTTCCTATATCATTTTACCTAATATGTGTCTTATGGATAGTGGGCCACTAGGATCTACCAATTAATCTTTTCGTTCATGTCCCTAATGTGGATTATATGTCACATTTTGTAAATAAATGTAAAAATAATTCTAATGAGACTTCTCCTAGATTGTTGAAGTCTGAATTCCATTATTGGAGAGGAAGTAATGATATAAATTCCCCTTAACCTAAGGGATGTTTTTAACAGACAGTTTACACTAAATCATCCATATATATTTTTATTTTTTTGGATCCCATGTTTCATGATAGTGCTGGAGATGATATAAGTTCCCCCATCCTTGGGAGTTGGGACAAACAAAAAACAAAACCATTATATCTACGATTCTTTGAGGGAATTAATGATCTCTAAAGTATTGGTGAAAACCAAAGTAATGAAAATATATCTATTCATGCAAGTGGGGTTTTTAATTTATTTCCACTAATGATACTACTATATAGGCCTTTCATGTTTATCATGTATTCACCCAAGTATCTATTGGTTGAAGCATACAATATTAGTGTGAGCTACTTTCTTCTAGAGATATCTCCATGACTTAAAAGCCTTTATTTCTCAACTATTATAATTTTCAATAACAATGGAGTCCTGATTTAAATATCCAACAAACAACTAGTTCTCTATGAAGAATATTCTGTTTTTCCTCACATTGGGGTCATTCCATCGAAAAGGCTACTCACATGGCCTAGTTTAAGATCTCACCTATCAATACAATATAATAAGTGTATTGATTATAGTGTATATGTATTTCCTAGAGGTTGTGATGAGATTTCTACAATTTGAAAATTTTTATAGTGACTAAATTCAGATGTTATTTCATTGTGAACCTAAAATTGGGATGTATATTTAGAAGAAATAAAGAATTGTATTTCATCCTTGATCATCACAATCTAAATATTCATTACATTTTATTCATTCATATAGGACTATTACTTTATCAGATGAGAAAAATAATTTCTATTTTTTGAGGATGATGAAACCCGATCACTCGGAGTTATAGATAATAGTTTCTACCCCAACTATATAATGACCATAGTGAATATTTTTCTTCTTTTTGAGTGTCTTAAATATATTTTCTATGTCATTTAAAATATCCTTTTTATGTTGTCTATATTTTTGGGATTTTACCATTGAAAAGGCTAGTCACTTAAATGAGAGTCAGATCTCCCATATCACTTTTTGATGATTGTGGTATCTCTTATATAGAGTATTTATCATGATAAGGTTGTGATTATTTATCCATAGGTTGATATAAATTTACTTTTTGTTTTCATTCTATTATTAGGGGAACCACATATAGAAAGGTAGTAGTGGTCCAAAAATATGACATAAATATATCCATCATCTAGCTCTCTCAATATATCCATGATAATTTATTCACTTGATAAATAATATTATTCTACCAAATCCAACCACATAATACCCTTTTCTATGGATGATGATACAAGATTCATGGGATGTAGAGATGATGGATGTTTACCCTGTCTTTCCAGTGACCATAATAAAGGGTTAATTACTCAAATTATGTGTACTTATATTCATTATTTTTTTCAAAATAAAAAAATAAAGGGATTTAAAATTTAGAATCATATCTTGTTCAAATCCTAATCATTTACCTGTATATTATGATTAATATTCAAAACAAATTGCATCCAAATATTCTTTATCATTTTAAACAACATATGAGAAAAAATATGCATCATATTATGGCTGAATTCTACAATACATCACCAGTATCATCACCTTTTCATCATGAAAGTTTTTGTGAAAAAAATACCAATTGCTTACAAATAAAATCATTAATCCAAAGGCAATTCAATATGTTCCTCACATTGATATTTTGATCCATTATAGTTGATAAATGTTATTAGATACTGTTAAAACAATTTGATAAAGTGATATTCCGTGGAATTAAATTAAATTGAGTTCTTGAATCATATATCAGTTGACTGGGGATGGTTTTTAGGCGTTGTCTATAAATATTTGATAGAGTAATATAATTGGAATATGTATTATTCATTTAAAAAATAGTTTCTTATAGAGATATAATGATATATTATGGAAGTAATAGATTTTTTAAAAAATACTACAACTAGATCAATAAAAAATATTAAAGGATTTGGAATCATCATGAATATTATGGATTAGAATGATCCTTTGACTACATGAGATGATGAGGCCTAATTCCCCAGGACACATGATTTCAAGTTCATGGAGAGAATGATGTATCTCAAAAAAATCGTAATGATCAATGTTTTTTGGATTGAACATATGAATATTTTTGGACAAGTATTTTACTAATTAATAATAGTTTATGAAATATTTAAATATTTTACATCGATAATTTTTTATAGATGTAACTTGTATTTACTCTTGAAGAGATTTCATTGTGATTGATTTGGATCATGGAATATCAAATAAGTAATACTTGGATTGATAATGAAATTAAATAATTAGGGTCATAATTGCAGGATGAGTTTTTTTTAAATCATAGGTACTATGATATGAATTTGATTGTTTTATTGATAGTAGAATTTATAGAATAAGAATTGAAGAATTCGATATAATGGAATTTGGTGGAAAACATGTTAGAAAGAATCACAAAGTCATTTATCTGAGTCACATTCTGATTAAATTTTAATGGTACTGATTGAATATTCAATTGATAAACCATGTTATGAGGTAATTATTATTTCACTACAATATTTTTTAGTATATAAAGAATATAATATAACATGAGAATCACATGGTGATAAAAATTCTCTATATCATGATATTATTTTCATAAATAATGGGATCTATCCTATATGGGTATTGGGTTTTGATTGAGGGATAATATTTTCATATATGGGGGTATCTATTATAGAAGGATGCTATCATTAAAAATATAAAAAATCACCGTAATATTGTATTTCACTATAAAACATGAAATATTGCAACACCATTTTTGCAAATATGATAATGAGGCTACACAATAATAATGTCGGTCACATAGTGGTATAGTCAATGTATGTCATAATATAGGTAATATATGATGATTTCTGATGATATTGGATCTTATAAGTTTGGATCTAATTTTTACTAAATATCACAACAAGATATATATATTACATTTGGATTTGATTTCGTACACGGTGATAAGTTTCATTATGTAGTGAAAATATTATATTTTAAAAATATTTTACTAAAATAGATTTTTATATTAAAAAAAATTATATTATGATTATATAAGAATAAAATATATTTATTACATGATTCAAATATATCTAATAAATTAATTTGTAGTTTATTGGATATATGAATAAATAATATTGAACATTTTAAAAAAACATTTTCCAATATCAATGTATTTCAATTATATTTTTTTATATTATTTAAAAATAGAATTATAAAATTTTATAATTTTAATTAGAACCAATCAACATAATAATTTTTTTATTCCCAATAATATTTGATTAAGACTAATTTTTTGTATTTCTTAAAAAATTATTTTTTAGGGGAATAGTTAAAATACTATTATATAAAAATAACATGAGTTTTATGACATTACTAGAATATATGTATGAACTATAAATTAATAAAAAACTTTTATAAGACAAAATATGTATTTTATATAATGTTATATTAATTTAAAAATATTGGTTTTAATTTCTGAACCCATATTTGATTGTTTATAACATATGTAATATTTTCTAAAAAAATTAATGCAATATATATTTTTATCATAAAATTATTTTATACAAAATTTAGAAATTTATTCACATAAAAAGTTTTCAATATTTAAATTCACTGGGACCAAATTATCTAATGTGGGCCACTTTATTTTTGGTCATAAGGGTAATGTTACCTAGGATAAAAATGTGTTATCAGAGTAAAAGGTCTAAGGATAAAAATAAAGAATATAAGCCTAAAAGATCAAAAAATTATTAAAAAATTAATTGAATATAGTTTATGATGTATTTATCGACCTTATATCTTCCCCACTGAAATATTTAAGACCTTTGGTGACCTATTATATGTGTAAATTTTTCTCCATTTATGTTAAGTTAATATATTTAAATAAAATTATTCTCACCATTTATAAATGTCACCTCACAAAACCACTTCATGGAACTCCTAAAAATTCTATTTACTCATGAATGATATTATGTTTTCATTCCCGTATAATATTCATTCACAATATTGATATTATTTTCATAATATATTTACTAATTCTATCCATTTTAATTGGATGTTATAATGAAATATAAAAGCTATCACTTTTAGTAAACATGATTAATTAACATTTTTCCTTCCTATAATTATATTACAATTTAAATTTTACAATTTATTTTTAATTAAATTAATTTGATTTATTAATGTGATGTTATTATAAAATTGTAATAATAATTAATCAAAATTTAAATATTTTATTATAACAAATGAAAATCATATTTATGTGTTTTATAAAGTACCAACTCTATTACACAACACATTTTTTTACATAACCACCTCAAATAATGATTTAGAAGAGGAATTTAATAAATATTTAAGAAATTTATTTCATTTTTCTAATTTAAATATATAAAATTATATTACTTGTTTATATTTTTCTATGGAAAATGAAATCATCAACCATGAATATGTATGGATTACAACCTTCGTGGAATAATTGTTTTTTATTTTTAGTTTCATAACCACCATATATGGATTTTCATGAAGATGATATTAATGTATTAATATTATTTATATGATATTTTAATGTGATGGTATGAAAAAATTAAAACCATATTAATGACATAATCTATAAATGAATATCAATAATTTAATCAATTAAAAAAAGAAAACTATGACAATAATTTACAGTTCATTCTATGTAGTGGATTTATATAATTGTTTTTCTCTTTATAATTATTTTTAATTATTATATATGACATTAATATGAAAATTATAGTATTTTAATGGGTTTTAGCCTAATTTTACAACTTATTCACTTCATAGCCATCTATTAATCATGTTTTGTTCATGCTCAAGTCGGTTTGAACACCTACTTGAATAATATAATGATTTTATAACATGAATTACTATGTGTAATTATTTGATAGTATAATATTATAAAAATATCTATATAATGTTTTCATATTTTTATATGGTTATAAAAATAATATAATCATTTGTTAGGAAAACACTTTTCATTCGTTAATAATCGCCAAAATATTATCACCACTGATTTCAAATTGATGGTTTGTAACTAAAAATGCTATTGAAAGAAATTATAATAAATAAATATATCATTTAAATATATTATAGTTAGAATTATTATATTTTAATGATGAACGTATTGACAATTATTCATACCAATATAATTTATGAGGATGATCTGGGTAGGGCATGGTCTAGATCAAGGAAAGCCTCCCCGTTTCATCTTCTTCGGTGGTCTTTTGACCATCATTTAAATCGGGATTCCCCAAATCTCGCCATCTGGCTGCAAGTGCCGGGACTCCCCCTCCCATTTCAGAACTCTGGGCTTCTGAAGTCGATAGGAAATTCTATTGGACGATTCATTTGCACTGATCAGAGGACCGCCTCCATGTGAAATCCTGCATCTGCACGAATCTGTGTGGAGATGGATCTTTAAATGATTCCACCTGGAGTTGTCTGGATCATGGTGGCAGGTGAGTATAGGTATGCACAAAAGATTTGCTATGATTCATGGATGCCTTTCTGGTCCTTCTTCCATAAGCAGGGGCACAGGATGGATGTCTGTCGCAGGAGTGGACTAGCTTCACGGCCAGTGGAGGCATGCACAGTGGTGGTTGATCCTGCTCCAGGTGCAAACTGGGGTGATGAAGTTCACCCCTCTAATGATCTGGTTGTTGCTGCTATTTTGGAGTAGGGTGTGTCAGCAGAGGAATTGATGAATGAAATCTCTTTGAATGCTGGATTCAGTCAGGTTCTAGTAGATGATGCTAGGGAAATTCAACTGGACAACAATGGTCGGGCTATGATCTGGCTTGGAGAATCAACTTTGAATGATTGTACCACATCTATGAATGTGATAGAAGATCCAGATTTACAAAAGTTAAATATGGTAGGAGATAATATATCTAGATCCAGGGAATATAATGAAGTGAAGAGATCAAATACTGACTCTCAGTACACTGGCAGGGGGTTTGCTCTGATGCAGGATATCACTGAATCTGTGGAACCGGTGTCTGAACAGAAAAACACAACTGATGTCCTGTTGTAGGTAAATCATCATGAACTGTTAAATTTTTCTACAAACATATTTTCAGAGCTGGTTGATTCTGGAGAAAATGATACAAAGGAGCTGGAAGTGGTAGAGGAAATTATAGAGAAAGATGAACATGGTACTCTGGACAGAATGACATATGAATGCAAAATCCCCTATGTTGATGACCCAATCAAGACACCTCAACTGGAGGGTGGGAATGATGACAGTGTCAGGACTCCTATGGCCCATAAAAAGAAGTGGGGGATAGATCTGATTGTGAAGAAGAGCTCCGCAGTCACAAAAAATCCTACAGTGATGCTGTTAAGAATAGAAATCATGAGACCCTGAGCAAGGAAGTGGAAGAAAAAGCTCAAAGCAGGAGGAAGCCGTGGAGGGACTATTCGGACCTTCCCAAACCAATGGGGACAAGGTCAGCATGCAAGAATGTTGGGACCCCAGGAAATGTCTTTGCAAATTGGAATAGTGGCAAGAAAAGGGAAGGGTCCCCTAAGATTGATAAAGGGCCCAATGGGAAACGGCCAATCAACGAGAAAATGTCTGCAGAAATGCTTAGAAAGAAAAACATGTATCTTGAGATGATGCGGAAGTACGAGTCTTCGGAATAGGAGTCATATGATCTTGGGGATGAGTTATCTGATGATGGGGAAAGGGATGCGTATGGTTTTTATGTAATGTAACGTTTATTTTTTCTAGTGTCTTTACTTGCACTTTTCCTTCAATAAATTTGCGGGCCCAGGGTTTTGCCTGGTTCAGACTTTCCTGGTATATATGAATATAATTATTATAAATGAGAAGAATAAATGGGTATTAATATGAATAATGATATTTTTATATATTTAATATATATATTTTTTTTGGATTTTTGGTGCAATTATTGATTGAATAAGGGCCGATGTAATAGTATTCATCTCTAATTCCCTTATTTGAGACATTCTGGGATTATGAACCTAGAATAATTTCTATGGTGTATATAATTACAATATGAGATATCATATCAGTAATTATTTTTTAATCATTTAGTATGATGTTCAATTATAATCCTCTTCTATTAAGTGTTTTTTATTTTATAGTTTCTAAAGATGAAAGGGTTTTCTTGGTTTCAATTCTAATTCATTGACACATAATAAACTTTATGCACCATGTTTCCATTATATGATGTATTCACTAAACATGAATATATCCATATAATAACAGTTACATTTCTTTGTATTTAATATAAAATTCATATTTTCTTGTTCATGTTTTCATTGATTTAGCTATTTCCCCAGTAGTATGTTTTTTTTGGTAACTCAGCATTCATTCATTGAGTTATAATCATTTTCTCAAAATTATTTCATAAAATTTAGGTAAATTATAACCATTAATTCTTTTATGTGGTATTATTTCATTATTTCTATGATATATATTTTGTTACCACATAAATACCTTGAAAAATATTTATCACTTCTTAAGATATGTCTCTCATATAGAATATTGATATTATAAACTCTTTTCCATAATCTATATAATTTTTTTCATTAACTAATTTATTAAATTATTTAGTTCCATGACCATAATATTTTATTTTATTTTATAATCCTATTTTCGAAAATTAAATTTTAAAATAAATTAATTTTTTTACACATACTAAAATTTGATACTTGAACAAAGGTATTTTTAAAATATATAAATTGTTTATTTCCTTTAAATTTCCTATTTGTTTCTTCCTCTCATTGATTATCAAACATAATATTTATTTATTTTCAATGAACTATTTTTTTAATTTTTTTTTAAAATTATTTGTTTTAATAATCTTTCACATCAAATTAATTTATGTGTTTGTTTTTATTTTACATCATTAATATAAACTATTTTATATAAGATCTATAATATTCTTTCTCACATTTATCTAATCATTTTGAAAATTATTTACCCTTATGGGTTTTATGTTTCATGATTGATCACATAATATATATATATATACATATATATTATCATTTTTTGAACTGACCTCACTGTATAAACAATTTGATTCTTGATCCCGACATTTGTGTTATCATTTGAGGCATTCTTTTCCATGAGGGTGTTTTTAATTTATATTAATATCACCCTATGTTTCCATTGTTGAATTGGGGTTGTGTTATTTTATAACCATCAACATCCAATTTAGAAATAAATTATGATCATGTTATGCTAGTATTGCCATAACCATATACTCATTTACATATGTTGTGGAACATTACATATACATATAATATGTATTGGATAATGGTATCCTATAAATAATTATATTTTATTTACATGAGGAAATATATTGGCATACCATAAATATATATTAAAAAATAGATGTTGGTTATAAAGTTTAATCATCCAAATTTTTCTCAATATGGTCAATAATCAAGTTCTTTCTTTTATATACATATGTAAAAGTATTGATGTGCTGTATATTATTTTTTCAATAAATATCTATATTTAAAATTTTGACCATACTACTTCTTTCTCAGGATGGGGTATGATAATGATATTATATTTATTGAAATGTGGAAAAGTATTGATATTATTGATGCTCATTTAATATTGACGTAAAATGTCCATATATTAGTATTCTTTATTTTATGTTATATATGTGAATATGTTTTATTCAATAGGTTGTTCCTTAGGGAATTCTTTAAAAATGTTTGGTTGACTCATATAGTTAATGAATTAGGCATACACAGGTGATGGGTGGGCCCCAAAATCATATTTCCTATTGATGAATCAATAAGTAACCTAAGACAAAATCGGATAGATCTTCGTTTAAATATCACCCTAAAATAGAAAACCTTATTTTAGGGAATCCTTGATAACATGTATTTTATATAAAACTATATGAATTCTATAAATATAATATCAGAATTTGTGATATCAATGTTTTCATTTGTTATCATGGATCTCTAATTATATCAGTTTAATGTTTTTTATAGATGTATGTTTTATACTTAGTCCTATAATAATATTTATTCCATGTTAATGATATTATTTTCTATGTTGTAATTTTTCTGTATGAGTGCGTTTGAAATCCCAATTTATAATCTTTTCAATTCCCCAAGTTATGGTGAGAATTAATTCATGTGACATGTTTATAAGTTTAACACTTTTGAAATAGTAATTGGGAAATGGGGAAGAGTCATTATGAATTATGTTGTTTGATATATATAGAAGAAATAAATGTTTGTTTGCTACACAAAACATGTGTTTTTTCAGTTTATATTTTTCTAAATTTCTCTAAATCCCTATACCAAAATATTTTTTTAGATTTAAGAGATTTAATAAATATTATTTTTTTTAAAATTAATTACAGTTATATAATGGATATTATATCTGGAATCAATGTGAATATGTAAATTATGTTTTTATGGTAACTTATCCAGGGTATCTCAGCAACCTCCCCATTAAATGTAAACAATTTAAAATTATTTTCATATGGAATAATTTAATTCAGGTTCGAGGATGTAATATATAAATTTATAAATTCATTTTAATAAAAAATTTTCATACTTAATCTCTATTATTACATTTCTCTCAAAAAAAAGTTTAATTAAATTTTATTTCATTATCACATCATAATGATGTCATAAAAATAATAGAATTTGTAAATACTATAGAATAAATATTCACTAAAAAATACACATCTTTAGAAAAAAAAATCAATACAATTTCCAATGGATATATTTTTAATTTTGATTCTATATTGTATGTCATTTTTAGGAAATTATATATAAATTTATATGGATTTTTTAAATAAAAACTCCATTATTTCATCATTATTAATTTAATTCCTAATTTTCTAAAAATATTTTTCTTGTAAATCTAAATTTAATTCTAAAACAACTGAATATAACTACCATTCATTTTTTATATACATTTATATTAATTAAAAATTATATTACTATCATATGATTTTATTCAATTTATTTGATACTTGAATAAATAGATTTTACAATACATTAGTTGAATCTTAGGTCTTATATTCCCCCACCTAATTACTTCTTCTTAAAAATCAGGGTTTTATGTAAAAACATTAATAAATGGGGATAGTTGTTAATTATTCCATACGTAAGATCCCATGTGACTTCTTCCAACTTGAAACTTGTATTCCATGGGTTTTTGGATTTTGAGATTCATGTTGATTCATGTCAAGAATGTAGATAAAATATACATTATATAAAGAAATAGATATTATCATTATTTCATTGGTGGTGAGTATATATTCTAGGATTGGATTGTACTTTATTATTATTGAATCATATAAGACACCATTCATGTTGGAAAATAAATACAACATGACATACCTCTAATTCTCAAAAAAAAATATAATGTTCCAATTTACCTCAAACATAGCTTTACCTTCTAACCAAAACTCATAACTACCTTTCATGGTGATAATTTCAAGAAGGCTTGATCTCCAACTTATAATCACTTTTCATTATGATGATTATATTTATTGATTTTCTATCTTTTTTAATCTTCATTGAAATAATTATAGATAAATAAAACCATTACTATTGTTTTCTCCAAGAGTTAGGGACCAAAGATCTAATTTTACAAGCTTTATATCACTAGGATGGAGTTTAATATGAATCCCTATAAAAATTTTCATAAGGTTTCATTTTTATTATAGAATGGATTTTATTATTACAGTAAAATTATATTAGATATGGGTATTGGTACTATGTTACTTTTACGTTAATTGAGCATGACCATAACATGTACACTATAGTTTGATAGTATTTTATCCTACATATCAGTTTAAGGTTGAAAGGAGGAGATAAAACGTACCTCATTATCAAGATCCTTAAAAATATTCCTCCAAAAATTTTATATGAATCATGGATCATGATCCATTTTAATTCATAAGTGTGCACTATGAAGTGTCTTAACATCATTAATATCGATCCGTTCAAGATGTTTGCTGTGTGGGACCTCCTTTATAGGAATGAAATGTGCAGAAATTATAAGGTGGTCCTTAATGACTCATATAACATCATTATTATAATGTTTATTGGGATGACTAGTAATCAATTCCAATATAATATCATCACACTTCTGAGATGTTAAACATATATATTTAATCACCCCATCATGAAGCTATATCTATTCCTTTACTTGTTTCCATATCAATCATCCAGACACACAGTGATCAATTTCCAACTTCACATTATATTAATTAAATTACTCCCTTGGATACTTATACATATTCAGGATTCTAGGTTGTAAAATAAAATTCAAGATATGAAATTCAACCTGGAATTGACTCTTCAACATATTTAAGAATTGTATATATTTCACCTTTTGAAATATCATCACACCATCTTCATAGGTTACGTTTAATAATATACCATATTACATGGATTTAATCATATTTTATTTTCATCCATTATAGACTTCTTTATCTTCCCTAGTAAATATATATAGCCTATTATTATTAAAAGTTATGATGTTCCTTTCCTTAATATCTTTAATATTCATGAATACATAATATATGAATATTGGATCCTTTTCTATCCATTTCATAAATAAGAATTTCTGTTCTTCCTACTAGATGTAAATTCCACCTTGTCCACCTTTCAAGGGTGGTATTATATTGTATAGTTAAAGTTCTTGATAGGTTCTAACCACATCCCATATCTCATTATAAATGCTTTCTATGTTATTATATACTTAAAATATTTATAATATATACATATAAGTCACATGTTTCACGTTTTAGATAGTTCCTCAATATTTTCAATGCATAAGTTATAGATCATGATCAAGATCTTGAGTTTGACCATTTTCCACATAGGGATACAATTAATATGATGTATAAGAAAAAATTCTATTATTCATTATAAGGAAACACCCTAGTCTACTCTTTAATGCATCATTGTATATGAAAAAATATTTATTCTATATATGGAATGTTAAATATTAGTTCATCAGTCAATTAATTCATAAGTTCCTGATAACATTCTTCACATTATTTAACCATGTAACATCAACCACTTTACTCATAAATGTAGTTGATGGAATATCTAATAGAGAAAATGTTACAATAAATAATCGATAAGAACAAGATAAACCAAAGAATGTTTTATCTCAATTATATTCCATAGCATGAAAAATTCATTTTCCACTTTTTAACTTCTGGGGTAAACCAATATTTCATCCTGGGAGATAAAATGACCAAAATAAGAAACTTATTGTAATCAAAATTCATACCTTGTGATTTTCCCATATATCCCCTTCCCCCTTATATAATGTAGGAAAATACATAAATTTTATTCATGATCTTGATATAAATTATATAATATTAATATATCAACAAATAATATCAAAACAATACTCAAGATAGTCCTTTAATACTCTATTCATTAGATCCATAATTACTTCGATGAATTTGATTACCTAAATAGAATTACATTTATTTTTTAATTCAAAAACCTTGTAATAAAATATAGCAATAGTATATAATCACTATTGAATTTTAATTGAAAATAACTAGAATGTATACTACTATTTATTAAATTTTAATATCCTTAAATTTCATCAAATATATTATTAAAGTGAGGAAATCGATAATATTTCTTTATATTAATGGTATTTATTTCCTTATATTCAATTCATAACCTCATTTTTCCATATTTCATGAAGATAAATAGTCACATCTCATGGAAATACAGTAGTGAATAGAATTCCCTATCAAACATGTTTTTTAATTAAATCTATAATTTTACTAAATCTATAACAACCTTTATATACAGAGGCTAGGATATGAGATTTTCATTATGGATAATTTTAATGGAGATTACATCATAATTTTCAGGTGAATGTCAATGTAGTTCCCTATGAAAAATATATATATAACCCCTTATGATAATTAATTTTTATATTCTATGAATTTCGAATTAATTTATTGGTTTATACACTCAAATTATTTCATTAAGATGATCTACTGGACGTGGTTCAAATCAAGACTCAATTAATAAAGTCCCTCCTTAAAAAGTGGATCATACTTAAGCCTTCAATATAATAGTATCATTCACATGATAATGGATTATTTAATTATAAATTGAAATAAAAAAACATCCCAAAGATTATATCATTATAAGCCAAAGATATAACAAAAATATTTTAAATAAAGTAACTTCCATAAATTTTAATATATATTGAGTGATATAATTTCATTCTTATATATATTATTTATGATGATTTCACTAGAAAATAATTACATAGTGAATCATTATAATATTCAATATTATAACAAATCATTAATGATACATAATATTGAATATATCTAGAATCAAATAACATATTATCCAACTTTGATTTTATACTCAAAGTATCTATTATACAATCATTTGGAACCTTGATCTTAACTTTTTTTAATAGTGTACACCCGACCTTTATCCGATAACCACATTTAGTATAGGTTCATGTAATTCATAGTGAATTTATTTGAATATTAACCCATCAACATGCAATTGTTTCATTGAATATTTATAAATTATTTATTTCCCTTTTACTCATGATCTTGATGGCCCTTATCTTTACTATTGTAAAAAACATATATTCAATTCAAGAAATCCTTAGGGTGTTTCAATTCATAGTAATTTCATATAGTGAATTATAACATCCATTAATTCTCATTGGAGGAATTCCCTTCAACATTGTGTTCAATTAATCTCTTATTCTCTTTCATCCAATTGAAAGAAAAATACATAGATAAATATTTATGAAATGTGATAAAACTAGTCCTTATATATTTATAGAAAGATATTATTTTTGAGAATAATGCTCTTAGAATCTGTTATAGATTGGAAAATTTGTTAAAATATATATGTAATCTTGAATAAAAAGTAGTATAAAATCTTTGTGGCCGTAAAAAGTTGGGTTTTGGACAGGGAAAGGTTGTGGGGTAAGGAACGATTGTAGCGGCTGAGTCATTGGGGTGTTCAGCATCAGAGACCTCAGTGACTGGAGTGGTAGCACAATTGTATACATTTTTAGGCATCATTGGTGATGATTAGGTGCCCCTATGAAAAATTATATTGGCTCAGTGGAATGACTTCATCAGTGATGGGTGAGCTTCAGATAAAAATTTCATTTGAGGTGTCGTTAGAAGATATTATGTGGCACCAGAGTAGCATTGGTTAAGGAATAATCCTTGGTTGAAGAGGTTGAGTATTGATAGTGGTTATTGGCCCAGTAGAGGAGTTGGGTGGAATGGTTTCAACATTCTAGAGTGTTGGTGGATGGGCTATGATGATGAGAGAATGCATAAGCCAACGTAGATTAGTTGGATGGAGACCACACTATTCTAGGAAGTAGGCTGCAAAAATCCATTGGTACATAACCCATTTGATGAATATAATACTATGATGAATCCACCCACATAGAAAAATAGATTTAAATATTAGTATGGAAATATATTTTACATTTTTACCTAGATCCAGGTTGTTATGTAAGGTAAAATGATAAAATATACTCTTGGAGTAATAGGGAGGGTAAGAGCTTTAGATGGGTAAAAAATATTCTACGGACTGGGTTTTACTATTTTTTTTCATTATGAAATTTTTTATATTATAAGACTTTTTTTATTGGGCTAATGGGTCATGTATGATTTCCTATCAACCTAATTTTAAAGTAGGGTTATCCAAAAAATCAATACAAATATAAAGTATTTTGTTTTTTTTAGAATAAATCTTTTTGAAGTCATTGCTTCAACCAATAAAAAAATAAATATTTCTTTATGGATAACATATATTGTCATATTTAAATCATGTAAACCACATAAATTTATCATCAAACTGAAAAAAAAATTATTCATCCATTTTTCATATATTTTTGAATTTTCTTTCAATGTAATCACTTACCACATAATGAGAGGAGTCCAAGAATAATATAAATATATAGGAATTATTTTATATATTATCTTTCCTATCTTTCTCCTTGTATGTTTTAATAAAATTCAACAATTTATCAATATATCCTTTTAGATGTTATACATCCATGATAACCTTATATCATTTACTACCACCCAAACCATGGAATAAATTCAAAATGTATAGGATCAATTTTAATTATATTATTGGATTCATGGTTCCATTAAATAATGGGGTTGTTTCCTAATGATGTAATCCAATACTGATAAACTATTCTATCAAAAAAAGTTCTTCTAAATCAGAAATTTTATTGTTCATAACCTCAGTAAACTTCCCTAATATATTCATATTCTATTCAGCTCCCACACTAGCAGCGTTGACATTTTTGGAGGAAAATCCCTATATTAATTAAATGTGTTGACACAATTTAAATATCTTACAGTATAATCATTTTCTAATGAATTCGATATACATTATTAGGCTATTAATAAAACTATAAATTATAAATCCGACTATATAATTCATATGTATTTATCATAAATTCATTCAATATAATACTAAAATATTTCTATAATATATTAAGGGTTTGTATTGGGGTATGCTCTCTAACAATAATATTTTAAATATAGTTCCCCTATTTTCTACTAAACATTATTTGATACAATATTTAACTCCAAAAATCACATAACCCTTAACAGGTGGTTATTTTTTCCATATTTACTGATACATCACTCAATGGATCCATAATGTTAGTAGTATTTAAAAACTAGAAATATAAATAAACATTAAATTAAATTTATAATTGATGATACATTATAGGAAAACATGTATACATTATTATTTATCTTTATAAATCCAAATGTCATATATAGTAATATTCATTTTTTATTTGCGAAATGGAAAAAAATATAAATGGGTGACCTCAAATGATCATTAAGTGGTAGTGTATAGTGAAATATGTCATCTAAAATCCATGAATAAATATTATGAAATCTGTAAAGAAGATGCATAACAAATGGATCCATATGAATAATATATTCATGGATTATTTATCAATAAATAATTGTATGGACAAAACTAATTAATCTCATAATAGTTTAATACATAATTCATAACATCATAATCATACCATTGATGCCTCATGAAAAGACAACATACATAAAATGGTAGATATTATCACATATACCTGACTAGTATTTCAAATGAGACTTATCAATGCATTAAGAGGTTATATACATTAGGGCACCACCCATCTTGTCATAAGTCTAATCGATATATCATTTTATGCGAATGGATTAAATAATAAAAAACATAATTTCCCCTAGAGAATATCATACATTATATTCTCTATGAAATCAATATTTTTCAATATAATAATAATGGATATTAGAAATATTATCTTCTCCATTCCATTCAATGATATCTCTATCTAGGAGAACATACTGTACTCAAATTAAAACATAGGATTTTCAAAATTAAATTGATTTTACCCTTATAGATGGAAGAATAATAACCTTGTATAATGAGTACATTTATATTAAACCATCCAGAGTCATCTATCCATCATAAACCTGATCCAACACATGACTTCCTTGAGGAACATTCCTAAACTCTTATAGGTGGCTTAAGCACCATAGAAATCAAATTTAATAAATATGACCAATTTCTCTATATAATTATAGTTATAAAATAGTAATCATTTCATTATGTCCCATTTTTAAGTTAGATCTCCAAGGAAAACAAAATAAAAAAATATAATTTGATTTATATAATTAAAAAAAGTGGTCCTTTTACACACCCTAATATCCCTAATAAAATTAACACCAGTACATTCCTATCAATGGAAATCCCAATAATTGTAAACCTTTTACTACTAAAAATATTAAAAGTCCTATAAGTATAGTATTATTAAATAAATTAATCATAATACACAACTGATATACCTCCATTTGACTCTATGATTGACCATCAAACACGATTAATTCACACTCATAGATTCTTAATAACAATGAATAAAACTGGAACTATGAAGATATAGACACGCATGAGGGAAGGCGTCCACTATTTATTTCATTTAAATCACACACCATGTTTAATGATTTGAATTTAGGACCCTTGTAGAGGTAGTTCATAATTCATTATTTAAAATTGGTTTTTATTACTTAAGCATCGAATATATAATCTAACTTTATAAACATTATTTTATATTTTCATCCAATAAAAAAATAATTATTAACCATTTAATGGCTTGAGAATATTTTATTTTAAAATTTTAAATTGAATAATGAATGTAGAACCACTGTTAAATAATAATTCTCAATAAGCATTAAATTACAATTTCATTCCAGATGAACAAATCTCAAGAATGAAAAAATAGACAACCAACTATGTGCAAAATAATGCAAGGCTAGGTTTATATAAAAAGCATAAAATAATAATTTAAAATGAGTATTAAGGGAGAATCACCCTAAGGGTAAATAAAATTTTGGTGTAACATTTAACATATTTCTCTAGAATCTTGAAAAAATGATGGTAACATGTCACTATGGAGTGAAAAAATACATAGACCTCACTATCATAGTTAGTGTCATGGGAGCCCAAACCACTTAGGCTAACCTACCAAAAAACTATTGGTTTTTATGAGGATTGAATAATGATAAAAACCATTCCATAATAACATAAAAATCAATTATAAATTCCTCATAATCCATAACTACAAAAAATAAATGGAACAATTAGGAAATATTAACACCTTATATCCAAACACCCTTCATGTGTGACAATTCCAAACAAATCCCAAGTATAATTCAATTGAAAATAAATCATGGATTAAAATTTTGTCTATGAGGTTCGAACCATGAATTTTTTATTTATTAGATACCAATAAAAAATAGGTGTATAAAATTAATAAATTAAATATTTTTAAGGAACCCTTATACATGAAATATTTTCATAATTGAAATGAACACTATAAGAAACATGATTTTTATTTTCAAAAATACTTTATGAATAATTAATAAACAAAATAATTGATCGAAAAAACATTAATTATTTATTATATAATTTAAAACCCAAAATAAACCTAACTTAAATCATATGTAGATAATATGAAAATTCAATTTGAGGTTAAATATGGCCGAAGAGAGATATAACACCAATTATCAAACTGAATCAAAATGGTTTGACCCCTAAAATCATATGGTTCATAATAGGTAACAATGTAGTGATAATAGAATAAATAAAAAAAATAAAAAAGATTATGAAGATATTAGATGAGGGAGAACCCTATCCTGGGATATTCAAAAGAGAAATCTAATGGAAAATCAACTAGAAACTGAAGGATAGGGAAATGGTGAAGTTAATGTGAGGGATCCATACTATATAATGATCCAAGTATTCCATAAATTAATATAAAATCTTTTTAGAGAAATATTTAATAGATTTCACAAATTCATTATTGAGGAACATAAAGTTTTACTTTCATTGGATACAAGATACAAAATCTTCTTCTTTCATGAAATATCTTTAACATCACCTCTAATGATCTCCCCAATTTGTACACTTCATAGACATAACCTAATTAAAGACATTCATCATGACCTATTGAAAAGAAACATAAGAAATGGTTGTACTAGATTCATGGAAAGGGTATATGATAATTATATCAATATTCACTTAAACATAATATTAGAATAATGGTATGAGAACATGAGTTTAACATTTGAAAACCAAACACTACATAATGTATTTCATAATCATGAATCTGGAAATGAATCATGTTAGTTCATAATTCATGAATATTAAATACAATAAATGTATATAATCAATAATAAGATAATTAATGCATTGTATTGTGCATAAAAAAATAATGATATTTCACTATAACATTTTTTATACATAAATAGGTTTTATCATTAAGGTATAGTACATCTGATGAGGTCATTGCATAAATTTATGGACATGCTACCAAGTCTACGCACAACATTATGAACATGAAATTAGGTCAACACATAACATTATGGACAAGAAATATGGGTTCTCACATAACCATTTACATGAAACCAAGTCCACTCATAAACTTATAGACCTGAAACAAGGTCTACACATAAACATGTGAACACGAAATCAGGTTCTCGCAAAAAATTTATAGCACAAGAGATATACATATTTACCCAATAAATTTTATGTATATATAGGTTCCACGGCCCACATATCCAAATATTTATGTTCTATAACATCAACAAACAGTTATCATATCTTAAAATCAAAACTACAGTAAATAAACCATTTTTAATAATCATTTCATCAATCCATCATAGTATAAGACATGGAAAAATAAATGGGTATCATAATCATCTAATAATCATAATAATAAACATTAAATATCCATAAAAATATTAAATATACTATCATTGGATCATATCCAATGTAAAATGTATGAAAAACAAATGTTTTTATCATTGACTAATTATATTACCATAAAAAATCATTAAAACATTCTCATGGAAAATATATGTCTAAAAATTAAATCATTTATATTATGTATTAATATTTTATAAATATTAAATAAAACGAATTTGTTTAAAAATAATATTGTTAAATGTAATGTACGAATTAAATAATTTAGTGTTCATGACGTTGGAAAGTTTTTATATTTCCTACTCGTTAAAAATAGGTTCTTTTCACATTTTTAAGTGAAAATCCAAAACAACATATTTTACCAAAGGACAATAATATTTATTTTTAAAAAATTCATACAAATTAAAAAAACGATTAAAAATTATATAAACAATCATTTAATAATATTAAAAAAATTATTAAAAATATATATAGAAAACATGGAAATATAATAAAAAGGATTTGTATCTGAACATATATAATTTGTGTCTTAAATTATTAAAAAAATTATTTTCTCTTATTTAATTATTAAAGATAGGAAAATGGAAGGAAAATTTTATTTCTATAAAATAATAAGGGTATAATAATATTCATGAGTTTATTTATATATAGATAATAAGATTTTATAGTAAAAAACATAATCATAAACAATCTCGATAAACCATGAGATTATGCAAAAAAACCTTTAAAACATTGTTATTGTTTGAATCATAAAAAACATAAAATAAATATCCTCATATTAATTATTAAATACTCATAACATTCATTTGAATCACCAAAAAATACATTCATGGGTAGAATATACAACACAGAAAAGTAAAAAGAGGGGAATATGGCTTATGTCCCATTGAAATAAAAGTGAGATGAAAATACCATACCTCATGTCTCGACATTCTCTGTGCATGTTCAAAAATACTATATAAATTTTTTAGATGTATTATATTTATATTCTATTAAAATAATCATATATATCATACCATACATGATTTGTTAATAATCATTTATGAAATGGTTATTAATAATTATTTGTAAAAATCATTATTGCTGGTAATAAATGTATCATTATCACCTATGTTCTGGTTTATAAGGTTTGGTAAATTTAAATTTAATATTTTAAAATAATATATATAATAATACAAATAATATAAAAATAATATATATATATTTTCTATATATTTATTTTTTCTATAAATCTTGTTGATAGAAAATGAATTACACTACTCTTGGAGGTGGTACGTCGTACATACACATGAATGTTGTTTCCATTTTCAAGAATAAAGGAAATAATTAAAGGTAAATAATATATCAACCTTAAATAATCATATTTATAGTATATATATTATTCATATTCATAAAATATATACTTATCTCCATTTATTTAAAAATAAAATTAATATCATATTACATCGCTTCATGGAGGGTGTATTCCACATATACGCATGAGCGATACTATAATTTCTGTGTGGATTGAAAGGTAAAAAGGTAAAGGTGATATTATAACTATAGTAGTATATTTATATAATGAATATCATATATATATATATTAAATGCATCATTATCTCCTTTCGTGATAGTCAGTGATGGAAAATGAATTACATTAGTTCATGGGGTGGCAGTCTTCTATGCACACGATCAATATATTTGTTTCCCATTTGATAGAAGTGGATATGCATATAATACATTCAAATAAAATAATAAAACTTTATTATATATGATATACTATGGTTTATAAATTGAAATTATTATTAATAAAATTAGTGTTTTAAGAGAATAAGTAGAAAAGGATGGACATCGTGAGGACAATTCGCTTAGCCTAGAAAAACCACAAATGGATATCTTATTAAGGACCCCAGGGGTGATCATTTGGGGAAACAGTTTCTCTATGATATATATAAGAGTTTTCGGGAGGTAATTTTTTTTATTTTTTTTGATAGAAGTTTCTTTTGTTGAGTGAATAAGTGAGTGGAGGAGGTTCCCTTTTATAATTGGGTAGTGTCATTTTTGTAAATAAAAAAAAATATTCAATAATTAGAATTAACAATATAGAGAAGGGACTCAAAAATTGTTAAATAATGTAGTATAATAATTATATGTTCAATAAAACCTACCAAAAATACCATGTTTTAATCATGTTGTTACGTAATCATTATGTTTAAATACTTTTACATTTTTGGTTTTCACTATGGTAACTATATTGTTTGTTTATATACCTAGGTAATTTATCCTTCACGCCAAAAAATAAATGATACATGTTATAAATATTAACCATTTATATTAATATTTGTACTTCAAAATTGATGGGAAAGGGTAAAATGTTAATGTTTGAATAATTATAATTTTAATAATATATCATGGGTTGTTAAACACAACATTGTGTGAAACACAATCTATCGAAAACATAAACTTATTTAAAAAAAATATATTTTTTAAAATACTATGTTTTTACAATATAACGTCTATAAAACTAATATAAACCTTGAAATTACTTCACTTTGAAAAAAAAATTATGATACTTCTACCTCATGATATTTTAATGTTCCCATATATCTTCTCTGAGCTAGAGGTTTCCCTACAAAACCTTGAGTTGATGAGTAGTATTATTTCATAACAATTAATATATACGATATATAATCGCAAGATGTTATAAAATGTAGTAAAATTTCATGATAAAAAAGTATAACCTCTTAGTCTTGTAAATATGGCATATTATGTATATAATTCCATGAGAGAGATACATTATACACATTATGAACTTAAGGGAGGCTTGGTGGAAGAACCAATAGACAAGATACCAATCCAATATTGTTATTAAATTAAAATGAAATGATATTCCTAGTGTAATACCATGATATTTTGTGGAATATTTTTTTAAAAAAAATTTAATAAATTTAATATTTGTTATTTCACACAATACTAAATATAGATTTCGTTATACGAAAAATTCTATTATGGATTTCATTTTACGCAAGGTAATGTTGAGATTTAGATAAATGAAAAACTCATATTAGCTTGCATTATAATAAACACAATTTTTAGATTGTGTTATGCACAATGTCAAGATCCTTTGATAGCTTTCATTACATGCAAGACTCGTTTTTACAAAACAACATTATATTCTTAAAATTATATTATTTAATATAATAATATATAAGATATCCGATAAATCTTCTGTTATGAATTTAGTTAACTAAATCATTAAATAAAAAATATTATAATATAAATTCAACGGTTACCAATGAATTAGAAATGAAAACATATACGAATTGATTATAAAAGAAATGGATTAATTTTTTTCTCCCAAAGACATTCTTTATTAATAAATTATATTAATTATAATTATTGAATAATTTTAGTGAAATATATATTTTATATATTAAATAAAATACTTTTTATATTCATAAATTATATTTTATAGGCATAAGATAAGGAAAACCCCAATTTTACAGAAAAAACCCAATATTTTTTAAAATGGGCACTTTTTCATCCTTTTAATAGAGAATCCATAAAAAATATATTTTTTGAAACTTCTAAAATTTTAATATGACAAAATGAACTTATTATTTTAATGTAGAGTATAAAAATTTACATTGGTTGAGCTTTTTGTATATTTCGGTTAAGATTCAATTTTTGAGGGATATTGAAAAATAACGAATTTAAATTGAAAATGGGATTTTCATAAAATTTATTTTTGTTGTTTAATTATATATTTTATTTATTTCATTGTAAATTTTGATAAAAAAATCATTAGTCAATTCCATTTAGTTTATTGGAATCAATTTGTCATTGAATTTGCATAAAAACATGTTAATCTTTTATACATTTTAACTTTAAAACCATATTTTCTGATTTTGTCAATGAGATTTATTTTCAAATTTGTAGTAGAAATATATATGTTCTGAATTATGAAAATTGTATTTCATATTTGGAATCATAAGGATAAAATTTATTAAATTTGCCTCTTTAAATTTTTGGACATTTTGAATAGCAACGTTAGTGATTTTTAATACTACCGTTACAGGTAAATCATATGATTAAGGTTAAAAATGATATAATAAGTATTCTAAAACTACCCATACACATTTAAAAAATATAATATATGGATATAATTATAACCATAACACATTAGTATCTAAATTATATAATTTAATGACCAATTATCCATGAAAATGATTAAAATTTTATTAATCTCAATTGGAGAGATAAAATATCACACACTTACTCTTAATAGGAATAATATCATTAATATGGGGATAAATATATTATATTATCAATTATATATAATATTATTAAAAATATAATTTTTTTCTACATTAAAGAAATTTATTTTTACATTTTAGTGCTGAAATAATTTTCATCAATCATTACAATATGACAATTTAGTAATTACTCAATTTATGCAAAAATCAATTAAATGATATAAAAAATATTTAAATAAATATATTATTTTATAATTAAGGGAATCCAAGAATTGTTTGGATGAATATGACATTTTATGGGTGTGTTACGTGAATTTTTTCAATGTTATCTTGTTTTATGTATTTTCTCAAAGTCAAAGTTATGAATAATGCATGAATTGACACTGATGATATTAAATGAAAATAATATATATATTTTAGAATTATTTTAAAATCATAATACTTTTAATTAATCACCAGAAGAAGATATATGGTTGAAAATTAATATAATATTTTTAGTTGTGGTCCAATTTATACTTTATAAGAACAATTTATATCCTCTTTGTATAGAATAATGGGTTAACATAGCTAAAACTGAGAAGGATTAATTTGTGGTTAATCAAACTGGTATGGATTAAAGTAACAACCAAAACATGTATAAAATATATTTTTTATGATATTACACCATTTTAATGTATTATATTTTAATTAATGTCAATTTTTAGGTATATAGATGGAGATTTAATTTATTTTCAATTAATTTTTTTAAGATTAAAAAAGTGTCTCTCACCTTCATTATAAAAAGACACCTCATACATCACCTCATTTCATCCCATTGATCCTAGAATCTCGAAAAAAAATCTGAAATATTATCTTTTAAAATTCCAGTGAAGCATTATATATTTTGCAGTCTTCCCAAAGGACAAACTCTAGTTTCATTTATAGGAGATCTAATGGATTTGTTCTGAAGAAGAGGTTATCACTCCAACAGATCACTCTCTTTGTATACTCATCTATACCTCTTAAAAATATATGATAAATGACATAAAAACATCATAAACATTTTTCATGTTCTTAAATCATATAATTATTATGAAAACACCACTATAGATCCCTTTTCCAATAAAAAAATGAATGTATTGCTCACGCATGCATATGGATTACCTTCTCTATGTAGTGATACAATTCATTTTCCAACATCGTATCTAATTAAAATGAATATTTATGGGTAGAATGATTATATATTATATTTATTATATAATTATTATTTATTTAATATAATATAATATATTGTTTTTTACAATATAAATATTTTTTGAAAATGATATCTTCGCTCGTGTGAATGTATGGTTTATCATCTCTACCATGAGACAAGAATCATTATTCAGATATATTTCACATGGATCGTAATAAGGCTGAATTTTATGAATATGTATGATATATATAACATGAAAATTAGTCTAAAGGGTAATATATAATATTATTTCCTTTCTTTTAATATGAAAATAAAATGAAAACAATGTTCATGAAAATGTACAACATAACATCTCCATGAACGGTGTATTTTATTTTCTATCTATAACATTTATGAATCAATATTAATAAATATGTAATGAATATATATATTATAATTATATCATGCTTATAAATATATATGTTATGAAAAAATGTTATATGTTAGAGGACAGAAAATAACATGTCAAATAATGAATGAAAAGAGCAGATTTTAATTGAAGCCTAAAATTTACATAGAATTTTTGAAAAGTGGGTAATATATATTCAATAAAATAATATATAGTACTAGATATAATAAAAGGGTCAAGTTATATATCAATTATTAACTTATAATTTTTATACATTATGTTTCAATGAGTACAAATAGTCTCAATACATAAGGTAAGGGAATTTCATCATCCTTTTTATTTTAGTGACATACATTCCATATTCACAACTCACTTATTTTGATTGGTGTATATACTGAACATTGGCATGTTATAGCTTTAATTTTATTTACATAATGATATTAAAATAGTTAATTGATGTTATCCTTTTATGGGGTTCATGATTCTAACAGTACTCAATTAGTAATAGATTTTTCTCCCCCATTTATTATCTGTGAGATACAATCCTTGTTCATCACATATTTATTATATGATGTTTAAATACTATATATAATTTATTTTTGTCATTATTATCCTTATATTTACTGTTAATTATATATCCATTTTATGATCTCTCTTTTAGGGTGTACGATTCAAATGTTTCTAAATCGGTAAGCTAAATTGGTCTCAATTTTCATTTTTTAAGACACATGACATGTTATGAATCTATAAGAAAATTTTCATTTTGTATTATGGATAGAATTATTTTCATGATATTATATGTTTAATTTAATGTTATTCCCTCTTATATTGAAAAATTGAGTTCCTTCAACGAAATTTTTTCTATAATTGTTTTGATGTTATTTTAAATAAACTTTTATCCATTTTCTAGGGGGGGAAATTAAAACATGTTTAAAATGGTTTTAAAAGATTAATTATAATTTTTAAATTTTATTATCAATGAGAAATGATTTCTAAATGTTTTATGATTTAAAAATCATTTATCAATGTGGGAATTATTTTTTTATGAAGAATTATTTTCATGAGATATCTCAAAATAGTGTTTCATATATGACAATATTATTTTATGTTGTTTATGTCTTACTAGGGATATGGTTAAATGCTAAAATTATTATTCTTTATTTGAATGGTTAATGTTTATGGTGAAATGATAGTTATGAATCCCATTTCTTATCCATGGGAAATTTTTATTATTGAATGATGTTTATGAAACCAATTTCATTAAATGGGTTCCGGTATTATTAATGATTTTTGGTCTTCTGGAACACACACATATGGTTTTAATTATGTGAATTTTGGGACCTATATATCTCTATAATGCATTGGTTAAAGATTTATGTCTTATGAGATAATGATGGAAACACTTCAATAAGCATGATCCAGTATGAGAATATGGGTAAATCCAATCCAGTACGGGAAGATGGGGAAATCTGATCCACTATGCGATGATGGGGAAACCTGATCCACAGTAGGAAGATGGTGAAACCCTATCCACTATAAGAATATAGGGAAACCCAATCCACTAAGGGAATATGAGGAAACCAAATACACTAAGGGATGATTGGGAAACTTGATCCCTTATGAGCAAAAGACTGTGATTGGGGATGGTTGTGTGTTTTGCCCAGTAGGTGTAGTCCTCATTAAGTTCACTGTTATGTTTTGGAAATGTGAATTGAATTATTGGGTGTAATATTACATGTTTATGTTTATCCAAGTAATCCTATGAATTATTCTTATGTTATGGTTCTATATTATATTCTCTTGATTTCCTCATTATTCATGTCTTATGTTCTTCCATTATCTATGACATGACTTCATTATTTGATCATCCATTTTAATCGTATAATCTTTAGATGATACAATAATGTTCTCGTACCTATGTTTTCATGTTTTTAAAATTTAACACCATTATTTATCACTTCATAGAACTTAACATCATCCTATATGATGTTTCTATTTCCTAGAAAACAAATATAGGTATTATGTATAATATTTAATAAGGGGGTATATTTATAAAGAAATAGGTGGTAGAATATGTAGATGAGTTATAAACCTGTTTTTATGTTTTCATGATTCCAAAGACACAAAACTAATACAGAAATTGGGTGTATGTTTGTGTAAATTAAAAAATATTCTACAAAAACAAAGTATTGTAAATGTATGTTAATGTTTTGTGGTATTATTTTGTATCAGAGAAATGGATTATGTAACCTTTGAAAACTGGGATGATAAAACATTAGTGAGATCCCCTGGGGTATTTCTGTGGATATTTATAGGGTTTTATATAATGATAAGTATAAGGATGAGTTAATGTTTTGTTAAATGTCATCAAATTTTGGTAAAGAATTGAGTGAGTGGTTTCCTATAATTACCTCCATTTCTGGATACTATAAGTGTATGTGGATCTAGAAAATATGTACATTGGGGTAACAACTCTAAAAAATTGTGTCAGGCCCATCTCAAGAATATCCTCATACATGACAATAAGCATTTCTCCACACCTATTTTAAAATGCCCAGGGGATATGAATTGAAAATTTAAAAACCCTTTACAATCCATCACGATAGATTTAAATATAATAGGACTATGAATAACCTATAATAAACCTCATGGGTAATCAGTTTTTATATTTTTGTCATTATTTAGACATCTCATAAGTATTTATATGGTTTTATACTAGGATTAGTGTTTCTCAACATATTTTTTTATCAATAGTGGGCACGAGATGGAAATTAAATAACCTTGAATGATTGAGAGGTGAAATGTATGGGTGTGATGAAAATCTATTTTCTATGTGAAAATATCATGAATAGAATTAGGATGGTCCATGAGTATTGGTTATACTATTGAAGATAATGAAACTGCAAGGGACATGTGAATGGTATGAGATAATCATATATTATTTTTTACATTAAATGGTAAAATCAAGATTAAACCGAGGTTGAGTATCCATAATACATTATTAATATTTAATATTATAGTAAATAGTTATTAAGCGATAAGATAATAAAGTCTATGTAATGTTTTGTGAATAAAATTCGATGATTGAAGTGTACATATTTTAGAATTGAATGATTCTATTATACGAATAATGATATATAAAAGTATTTCTAATTTTAATTTTTCATTTAGTTTTGAAAATTATATGTTGAATGGTGATAAATTCTTAGAAAATTGATATTTTAATTAACGTAAATAAACCATTAATGTGATAAAGATGTTGGGAAATTTGGTTTTAGCATGGATACAAAGATGATTAATTTGGATAATGTAAATTAAATAGAATAAATAAACATTGAACCAATTAAGGATTTGTCTAAAAACAAGTCTATTTCATATTAGATGAAGTTTAAATCTACTTGGTTATAATGAATATATCTAGTTATAATTGGAATGATGAAGCATGAATGTTTTTTAAAAGGATTTATGGTAATTCAGGTTATTGGAATGTTTCAAGAGAATATACAATGAGGGTATTCACATGTGACAACCAAGAGCTAAATTATGATATATGGGGGATACATGTTACACTGATTTCATGACCTTTTTCTATTGATTTTTATTTTTAGATTTTTCACATGTTATATGGGTAACAATTTTTTGAATGGTTTAAATTAAATTTATATTAAAAAAATTATAGATTAAAGTATTATCTCACCATAGGGGGATTAATGCATTTTGGATAACTTGTTCTAACCATTTGTTTTATAATGACATATGGAATGACCAATCATTCTATTTATGGATCTTGTGATCTGATAATGCTTCCGGAATGAAAATTTCACCTTTATTTCTATTAATAAGAGATGAAGTAGAAATTAATCAAGTGTCGTTAATGTGTGACGATGTCATGAAATCATATAAATATACATTCCCATATGATAGTTAGTTTTATCTTATATGTGAATGTTTTCACTTCCCACCTATGTTATACTATTTAGAAACCTATTTATGAGTTACATTAGGTAACCATTATGTTTCTAACATTCCATTTTAAAACAAGTTTTTATTATAAATTTTTTTAAGAAGTGTTTTCTTATGAATGGAACTTTCATGTACCAAAACATTGATTACCCAGAAGAATTACACATGTTAAATTAATTATAATCCAAGTACAATGTAACACCCCTTTATTTGTTGATTTTTTTAATTTATTTAATATTTTCGATAGTTTTCATTTCACAGAGTACATTATATAGATCTTGTTAAAAGACAAACACTATGTTTGGATTTTTTTCACACAACAAAAAGTCAATTTTATACTACCAACAATATGTATTTTACCTTGTAGTGTACGCAACATTATGCTTGTCTTGTGTTAAACACAATTTCAAGTTCTTTTGAATGATTGTGTTACACAAAGATTCTGTTTTACCAAACAATAATATATTTTAAAATATTATTATTCAATATAATAAGTTATAGCATAGCCATTAAATTAGAGGTTATGAATAATATAAACATACTTATGAAAATATAATAATTATGATATGAATTCATTGGATTCAAATTAAATATAACGTAAAACAAATACCAATTGACAATAAAAGAAAATATTTTTATCTTTATGCTACCAAATTCACATTAGATTAATAAATTAAATAATTTACAATTAATGAATAATATAAATGAAATATATATGTTATATATCCAATAATATATTTTTTATATCCATCCATATATTTTATCAGAATATTATATAAAACCACAATTTTACTCATAGAACCCCATATTATCATAATGATAATTTTACTGCATTTTAGTATAAACCCAATAAAAACTCTAAATCTTGACACTTTTATAATTATTTTATAAAGAAATAAAATTCATCATCTAAATAAGAGTATCACTAGTTTCTTTTTTAGAGTTTTTTCGTATTTTTCTAATAAGCTTTGTTTTTTATGAATAGTGAAAATATTTAATTTTAATTGAAAATATATTTCTCATTTTATTAGTTTATATTTTTCAACTATATATATTATTGGTTTCATAGTATAATATGATAAAAAAATATTTCTTATTTAATCAAATTTAGATTATTTAAATTAATTTTACACTGAATTTGGATATAAAAACATATCAATCATTTGAATGTTTTCACTTTAAAAACCTGTTTCTCATTCCATCTATATGAATAATATTGAAATTAATTCTTGAATTTTATTTGATTTTAATTAGGAAAAATATATTTCATATTCGTAATAATAGTTTCCAAATTTATTAAATACGCCCCATTTATTTTTTTATAATATTAATATTAACTTTAGCAATCTTTTTTACCACAATTATGTGTAAATCATGTAATTAAGGGAAAAATGAGAAACTAAATCATATAAATCTACCAAATCACATTAAAAAAGTATATTGGATAAAGATAATTAGACCAATAACCCTTAAGAACTGGAATTGAGTAATTTAATGGTTACATGTTTTCGAAAATAATTGATATATTATTAATCTAAATGGGAGTGAAAAAAGGATCACTCTTACTTTTAGTATGTATAATATTTTTAATATCAGGATGAATAGAAGATAAGCTAGACAAAATAAATTATTATTAATGGTAAAATGTTTATCTAAATACTTGAAATTTATTTTTAATTTTTAGTAATGAAATTCTTGTCTTAAATCATTAAAAAATTATGATGCAATAATTACTCAACTAATGAAACAATCAGTAGAATGATATTATAAATATTAAATGAAATAAAATTGGAATTAACATAGGTGATAAAATTATTATTTGGGTGAATATTACATGATATATGTTATTTAAGTGAATTGGTTTAAATTTATCTTACTGTATGTATTTTCTTATGGTCAATGTTATGAGTACTGTCAAAATTTACAATTGTGATATTTTATGAAAATATTAGTTTTTTTATATAATTGAAAAATAATTAAAAACAACAAATCATTAAAATGGGATTTGATATGGTGAAAAATATAAGTAAATTTTTTATGGTGTAATTAACTCTTTATAAGTAAAAATTAAATCATCATAGTATAGATAAATAGTTTCCAATAGTTAAAATTGAAATTGGTTAATTAATGGTTAATCAAAATGATTAGGATTAACATAACACCATAACTTGAGTAAAATATATTGATTTTTAATATTAATAAATTATAACGACTTATCTTCAAATAAATTAAATATTTTAGTTATTTTTAGTGAGTTTTAAATTATTATAAATTAATATTCTTGAGATTCTAGAAGTTCCCCTCGGCTTAATTATAAAAAAACCTCCTCCCTCACATCATTTCATCATATTGAGCCTTCTAGATCAACAGAACTCTACATATTTATATTATAAACTTCCCTATACACATTATAGAGGTTATTGTATTCTAAATGGTCATTTTATAGTTTTAATTATTATAGATATACAGGATTCCTTCAGAAGAAGAGGTAATCTCTCTAACCGATCACTCTCTTTTTCTGCTACACTATACCACCTATAAATAGATGTTATATGTCATAAAACAATATGTTTATCCTTATATGTATTCATAAATTTTATTATTATTATTAAAACACCACTATATATCCCCTTACCCATCATCCAAAATATGAAAGTATCTATCGTGCGTACTTACAACTTACCATCACCAGGTATTGAAACAAATAATTTTTCAACATGGTCCATATTTAAAGGGAATTATGATCAGTTTAATGATTATATATTATATTTATAATATAATTAAACTTCTAGAATTATAATAGCATGTATTACTTTTATCAACTCTTTTTTTGGAAATGATAATGTTGCTCATCCGTACGTATGGCTTAGCATCTCTATAGTGCGAAAGTGATTCATTATTCACCTTTATTCCACATATATTGTATTGAGAATTATTTTTATGAATATATATGATATATTTAACATAAAAAGGATTAATTGATTATAATATGTCATATTCTATTCATTATTTTAATATGAAAATATAATGAAAATAACATTCATATGCACGTACGACCTACCATCTCACTGAATAGTGTATTTTATTTTATATTTATAACTTTTATTAATCACCATGAATACATATATTCTAAATATATATATACATTATATCTTGGTATAAATTGTTTATATAATGAAATCTTCATCTATATAAGAGGAAAAAAATTACAAGTCGAAACCTGAACAAAAAACAAAGATTATATTACCTAAAGCATAACATTGACAAAAAATTGTTAAAAAAGTAGTTATATATATTCATAACAAAATAACATATGATATTATATATAATAATATGGTTCTATAATTCATTTATAATGAACTTATATTTAGGATAGAGGATATTTTAACAACTATGAATAGATTCACCATATAAGGTATGTGAGTTTAATCTCACTTTTTATTTTTGTGAGAGAGGTTCCATATTCACAACTCCGTAATTTTGGGTGATGTTTAAACTAACCTATGAAGTGTTTTATAATTAATTATCTATGATTAATGATATTAACAAATTAAATAAATTTTATTCTTTTATGGGGTTCATTATTCTAATGCTACTCAAGTAGTAAATGATTTTCATCACACTTTTATTTTATGTGAGATAAAAGCGATGTTCAAAATAATTTTCATATATGTAGTGTATATACTACCAATGAATGTATAAAAATAATATTTAATTTTTTTGGTATTTACATATACATTTTATGATATCCCTTTCATGGGGTTTATAGTTCAATAGTAACCAAATTGGTAAGCTAATTTTGTCTTAAATTGCCTTCTTCGAGAAACATGTTATGTTATGCAGATATATTATTTTATGAGCTGTATATACTAACATGTCACATGTTGTAACATATATGTACTTACTTTAATGATATTATATGTTTTATTAATTATATTCTCTCATATATCATAAATTCATGTACTATCAAAATTATGTTTTCTAATTTTTTTAATGTTTTTTGTAAAGAACTCTAATCTATTTTCAAGGAAAAATAATTTCAATAATGTTTAAAATGGTTTTAGAAGATCCATTATAATTTTTCATGTTTATTTTCAATGAAAATGTATTATTAAATTTTTATTATTTAAAAATCATTTATCAATGTGGAAAGTATATTTTCCTCAATAATTATATTCATGTGAACTCTCAAAATCATTTTTCATATATGAAAAAATTATTTGATGATTGTTTTTTTACATGGGATATTGTTCGATTCCACCATTAATATTATTTTCATATAATAGTTTATGTTTATTATGTATTGATATTTCATAATCCCATTTCACTTCCATGAGTTATGTCCTGATATAATGTTTTTTATGAATCCAATTTAATTCTAGGTATTCGAGTGTCAGAAATGGTTTATGTTCTTGTAGCACACATATGTATGGTTTATATTATGTGAAATGTGGGACCTATTCCTAGATCCAATTAATTAGATAAATATTTATGTCTCTGGTGATAATAATGAAAACAAGTTGATGAGCTTAATCTCCTATGGGAATATGGGGAAACATGATCCGCTATGGGAAGATGGGGAAAACTTACTCACAATTGGATGATAGGAAAACCAGATTCACTATGGGAAGATGGGGAAACCAGATCTACTCTGGGAAAATGGGGAATTCGGATCCACTATGGGAAGATGAGGAAACCTTATCCACTATGGGAATATGGCGAAATATGGCCCTTTATACATAATGACCTATGAATGGGGATGGTGGAGTGTCCGCCCAGTAGGTTTATCCCCCCCTGAAGTTTTCTGTTATGTTTAGGAAATGTGCTTTGACTTATAGGGAATTCTATTACATGTTTTTTTGTCTACAAAAAATTTCCGGTCTTATTCTCATGTTATTCATCCAAGGATTATTCTCTTGATTTTCTGGTGATTTATCTATTATGTATATCCATTATTTATTCCATGACATAATTATATGATCTCTTATATTCATGGAATGATCTTCAAATGATATTATTGTGTTATCATATATTTATGTTCATGTTATTCTTACATATCTCACTTTTTTACCCTTACTAAACACCAGAGATCATCTTTTCTTGTGTTTCTTTTCCCATTGTAACGTAAAAATGTATTAGGCTTGATATGTCAAAATGGGTTTAGTTAGGATGAAATAGTCTAGAAAAGAAGTATATGATTTATTAACCAGTTATTTTTGTTTCCAATTTTCCAAGTTGACTAAACCAATATGGTCTTTGTGTGATTGTTTCTTTAATGCATGAATTGTTTCACAAAAATTATGTAATGACAAATATACATTAATCTTTGGCCATTATAGTTAAGGATTGACTTTACCTTATTCCTTAATCTAATTACATTCTTCCCCAAATATATACATATAAATAACTTCTCAGTAATGTTAGATTATAGATAATTTCTATGATTATAATTATATATATATATTAATACGATCTTCCAAAAAAACTATATGAATTTTTTTTTAATTTTTTCCCATTTCAAAATCATGATCAGGCTTAAATATCACAATTTCATTATCTTCCTTTTATAATATTTGAGTTATAAACATTTATAATTATATGGATTCATAATTATCCCTCATAATACTTGATTGATATATTTTTTAGTAGGAAAACTGGGCGAGATGGGGGTGTTGATCCCAACCATGTTTTAAATATTTGGAATAATTTTTCAGTACATTTTATATGGTTTATAATGTTCTATTATACTAACCATTTATTTGATTATAAAACATATATATGAAACTCAATTCCATATTAGGAGATTCATAAAGACATCCCCATAACCTCAAGTTATTCCTTATACCTCGATTTGATACAAAAAAATTTGTTACTACACAAAACCATTCATGTTCATTAATTTATATTACAGAGTTATAAAAAAGACAGAAATAAACATTGGTAGAAATGAAGTGTGGTGAATTGGTAAGGTTATCAAAGATAAACCATATATCATTATTCCATTCACATGTCTTTGGTAGTCTAATTAAAAAATATATTGTGATGTTTTCCAACTTCCATTATGTTATAGATAATAGTTATGGTATCTCCTTAGTCTCATGTAATTTATCCTTAAAATTTCTAACATACAAAAATTGTAATTATAAGTATCTCTCCTCATGGTGTCCCACAATAAATACTCTTTATCATAGGCTAGTTGTAGATTATACACCCTTATTACCATTCAGTTGTGGGATCATGCCCCATAGACTTACCTAACATGACAAGTATTCCTAAATCATGTTGGTTGTTATTTTTATAAAACTATTCCAATATAATTAATATAAATTTCCAAAATTAAAATAACCCATAATAAACAAATATAATTCAAACCCCAATGGTTTCCAATAACATTAATTTTGTCACCAAAAAATATAATGTAATTCATTATCAGATAACATTTTCACTAAAACATATACAAAATCAAATGGTGTTATTATCATAAATATATCCCAAAATATTATAAATATTAATAGAATACCATCAAATAATTCATAAAAAGGATTTCTAAGGCATTGAACATATGATCAACCATAAAATCATAAAACCATGATGGCATCCATAATTGGGAAGTTAATCTTATATGGAAACAAATATTCTAAAAAAATATAATTTACCCATTATTCCATAAATAATCAATACCAAAGTCAAAAAAATTCCATTAAGAGCATGGGTTCATCCATGAATTAATAGAATGTAAAATGGGATTTTATCATCCCATAATCCATGTAGTGGGAGATAATCAATGCCTAGAGTAACCTCAAATTTCCTTCAACAATGAATAATAATATTTTCAAAGGGCACATTAATGAAAACATCATTCAAAAATTTCCAAATATATAGTAGAGGATAGTGTTACCTTATTATAATTATTTACAACAATATATTTATTACTTACGATTTCCTATATTAATTACTTGTCAGAGGTTTTTTTACTTTATTTTGCTTATTATCTCATATATTGAGGCAATGATTTCCATAATTCCAAATCTCCTTGCATCTATGACACTGATGTGTAGGTGGTGTATTCTCTTGACCCCTCTATTAATTCATTTCCTTTAATGCATTTTTCACATCACTTATAATTTTTTTATGTCCATGATTCCCACATATGAATCACCGTATTATTCTATTTAGTAATTCACCCATGTGCTCCTTCTTTTGTTTTTGGTATGTGGGCGATTGAATCATAATATTACCCATTGTGAAATATCATTGATGATTTCATTAAATACCATATTTATTTTCTTATAATAGTAACTATTAGGGTTTCCATCTCCTATTTCCACATTTTCAACACATTGAATGATTTCATCATATATTCTAATGTTCCTTACAGTTAATGTCGTTCACTAACTTGTTTTCAAACCACTAAAAAATTCATAAAATTTTCTTTTATCCATAATGATTATATAATTATAATAATGTTCTTGTATTTTATAATTTTATTCATATGCACCAATATATTCTTAAACCTTTTTGTTATTCTCAAGTAATTTATTCTCTATTTATATATATATAATATAATGGAAACAAAAATAAAAGTTAATGATATTAAACTCATTATATTCCATGGATTTAATTCTATCCCATTTACTTATATTCATAATAGGATTACACCATTAATGTAATTCACCATATAAATAAAAAATGGTTATGAAAACCACGTCCCGGTTCGATTACTATAGAACACAATATATATTATCCCTCACAAGGTTACATTTCATAGAAACTAGTTGATCAGAAGTCCCATAGAATTAGGGTGGAAATATTTCCCTAAAATAAAAAATGTTATGTTCCTCATTCATAAATAAATTTATATATTCAACATGACCCATGATACCCATTATAATTTGAGAGATTTTAGGGATAATAGTTTTAAAATATTGAATCCCACCTTCCCTAAATAATTTTTTGATCATAAGGATGACCATTTAAATGTTAATCACATTTATTTTTCACATGATTGATTCATGTTACACTCATTAAATAAAACCCAAAATCATAGAATGAGAAACAATAATCATATTAAAAAAACAAATAATCATGAACAATTAAATGGTTGTCTAAATAATGAGGCATTCTATTCAAACTATGACCCCATTAGTTTAGATTAGGTCATTCCTAGTCATAATTTATTCAAATACTATATGATGGTCTGTAAATATGATATTTGCTACAAAACATATACATTGATTGAGTCAAACTAGATGTGTCCCAACGCCTGTAGACAAACACCAGTAGATGTTCAAGCCAAAGAGTAATTACCCCTATATTAAACTATTCCATATCCATATCATCCTTTAGTAGATATAGAGATATGTAATATATTTGAAAAACTCATAATCTCTTCATTACCAAACCATTATGATTTTTCCTATACATAGACTTATCCCTAAGGTTTTCACTAATATTTTCTAACCCTAACCCTTAGTGGTTAGCATAAACCTAACTTCGATACCAAATATAATGACCTAAGCCTTCCTAAATAAATATTTATATTCCTTAGATGTATATTCATTTAATTTCACAAGCACAAACCATATGAATTTAAATTATTAATGTATTTGTTTACTAGATATGTAATCATGTTATTTTGGGAAGTATCCCCAAAATCTCCAAGAATGATCCCCCCCAATTTGTACTCTTCATATACATTACTTACAAAAAACATTTCATCTTGATTGGGGGAAATGAATCATAACAATGGGTGAGTGTAATTCTCAATAAGGGTAACAAAGTGTGATATAAATAATCACATAAAAATAACATTAGCGTACCGGTGTGAGAAAAAGTGATTAATATTTCCACACCACACCCTTTATAATAAAGATCAGAATCCTTAATCGTGGAATTTTTCTTTGAAGAACATATGAAATGAATCGTTTGGGAATAAGTGAACATACTCTACAAGATAAAGACATAAATCTCAGAATGTCGAACGAATGTAATCTTATAACTTTATGAACATGTATAAATAGAATCATGTTCTCTCTTTAAATTATGGACCAGTGATAAGGTCCTCCCATTAAGTTATGGACATTTATCTAGTTCTATGTATTAATATATCGACAGGAATCTATATCCACACATAACATTATTTAAATGAAATCTACATCCTCTCATTGACATATAGACATGAAACTAGGACCACGCATAAACATAAGAACATTAAACCATTTCTCTACATAGTCATGAAAACTTGAGTCTAGGGTCACGCATAACATATTTTTCACATGAGATATCAGTATTTAACTAATGAATTGGTGGGAGATATAGGTCCCACCAATCATATAATCCATATATTTTTGTGAAGTAAAATCATTAAACATTCATAGAATCATTATACCATATGTCATGAAATGTAATCTGGTTTCATAATCATTTCATGAATCTATCATAGTATACCCAATAGTAAAATAAATGGGGTTCATAATCATTTCATCATGATAACAATAAATATAATACATCCAATAAAATAATAAGGATGGTATTATTTAATGAAATACCTAATAAAACATAAGTCATAAAATTTAGTTGTCATTGATAATTTAATGTGAAAAAGAGTTAATTAAAAATATAATGAAGAAAATATCATATTCATGTTGAATTAATTTAAATAAAATATAAAAATTATGAAAATATTAACTATAGTTTTTTATTTGAATATAAAACATTAAAACATTAAAATTTATCATTATATAATTTATTGGTCATGATGGTAATAAATTTATACATGTCGTATACATTAATATAACAATTACTTGCACATTTTTCTGTAAAAACAAAAATCATCTTTACTTAGAAAATGACAGTAATATTCAAATTAAATAATTTTTAATAAATTAAAAAATTGTTAAATAATACGTTAAAAAATTATTAGAGTAGTGGGAAATTTCATTAATATTTTTTTTTTAAATATGGACATGGAAGAAAAATTATTTGCAAACTAGGATATAAATAAAGTCCCTTCTCATAAAATTATTATATTGGAATCTTTAGATACTCAAGTGATGAAAATATAATAATTTTTTTCACTAATTATGAATAGGATAATAAAATTCATTAGTTTCTCGAGTGATATACCATTATATTTCAACATCAATAACATGATCATAAATAATCGTGATAAATAATGAGAGAGTAATATAAAACCATTGCCACTTTTATATTGATTAATTCATTAGAAGAATTAATAAAACATTATTTTATGGAGATTTAAATTGATATAATTATAATAATAATACTATATATTAATGATTATAATATAAATAAAATAAAATTTAAATGTGTTGAATAAGGCATGTGTTCCAAATAAATAAAAGTGAGATGAAAATATCTTACATCAAGTCGCGATAATATTTATAAAATCTTTGTACCATATATAAAATTAATGTATTATCAATATACATATAATCAAAAATGATTTTAATAGGTATCCTCTGATATATGGTCTAATCATAAACTATTATTACCAATTAATTAATCATTATTATTTAAAATAACTATTTTAAGTAATAAAAGATTTTTTTTCATTTATGCATCGGTTTGGTAGCTTCAGTCCATTTATATTGATCATGGATAAACAGTATACATAATTTTTACAATAATATAAATATAATATATATTCATTATATACAAATTTAGTGTCATCCCTAAAATTAATAACTAAAAATTAAATTACATCTTTCATAGAGATAATATGTCATACCTATGTATGAATGTTTCTTCCATTTTCTAATGAGATGTACTAAAATAATGATAAGTAATATATTGACTATGTATAATTATTTAATTTTCATATATATCATATTTATTCATTAAATATATCATTATTACCATCGATTTCAAAATAAAATAAAAATTGTTTTATTTTGCTTCATGGAGTTTGTAGAACACAAGTACACCGAGCGATGTTATCATTTTCAAACAAATTAGAAAATAAAAAAATAGAAATATTAATATAATTAAATTATTAATATTATTCTATAAATATAATATATAAACATTAAATATATCATGATATCCATCTGTGAGAGCTTATGATGGAAACAAATTACATTGGCTCGTAATGTGGGGGCCCATCGTAGACACTATAGACGAGTTTGTTTCACATTTGATGGAACACCAAATAGATATAAGTCATTTTATTAACATAATAACAAATTTTAATATGGTAGACCTTTTTGTTATTATATTTTAAATAATATTATCTGAATGAAGGTGTTAAGAGATGAATTAACAAATGAAAGAGCTTAATGAATGCAATTTCCATCTCGTAGAAAAACCTCATTGGGATATCTTATTAAAGACCCTATGGATGACATTTTGGGAATAAAAGAAGCTCTATAATTTGGATTAGGATGTTGGTAATATATATTGGAAGGTATTTTTCATTTATAATGGCTAATGAGTTGTAGATATGTGAGGGGAGGTGGTACCCTGTTATAAATGAGGAGTATCATTTTTGTTAATATGGAAAACTATATAATAATGGGAAGACAATATCACTCCAAATTTCCCTAAAATTGATAAATAATAAAGTATATCGATGATATTTTCACCCAATCTCACTATATAAAAACACACATGGTTTATAAATGTTGATCCCTAACATTTATTTTTACTTAATTTTACATTTTTATAGTTCACCATGGTAACTAGTTATTTATTTATTTACCTAAGTAATTCATACATTAAGCCTAAAATTAAATAAGTGTTATTAGATAAATTTAGAAAATAGTAATATTAAATATAATTTATTAGATAAATATTTAATGTGTGTTGAAAATTAATATTAACACATTAATATTTAATGGGAAACCCCGTGTTTTAACCTTAACTGCAATAAATAATTTTTTAAGATTTTTACTATTATTTATGGCCAATAATTAATTTGATCTTATTTTATAATATAGATTATTTAATTTATAATATTAAGTCAATTTTATAAAATTAAATTCTCAAAATTATTTTAATTTAATTTATTATTAAAAATTCAAACGTGACAAAAAATCACTTTCCAAAGAAAATGGTTTCTTAAATGCATAATATTGTAATAAAAAAATTGAAAATAAAATTGATTTGAATGGATTAAATTACAAAAATTACTTTATAATCGAACCATTGATACATTTAAAAAAATATTAAATAAAAATTAACTTCTAAATGATTCAAAAAAGATACATTTTTAATAAAAATAAACATTTTCTCACTATTCATTAAAAAGTTAAATGTTTTAGAAAAAAAGCTAAAAATTAACCCTAAGAAATTTTTAACTGGTTTGTTGGAAAAAATGAAGATTATATTGGGAAATAAATTTTATACAGTTGTGAATAATTAATTTAATAATTTTTTAATAAAATATAAAGGTAATCAATTTTTTTGAGAAAAATTCATTCTTAAAGCATAGTTAGACATTATGAAAAATTATTTATTTATTTATCAATATATTTTATTTTCTTTAAGACATAGTACATAATTTTCAGTGTTTGTTTATTGAGATTTATACTGCAAAATTAAAATGATTTTTTTATAATGTTATTTTTTAATAATAAAAATTTAAAAAGTATATCATTGTTCAGTAAATCATGAGTTTTCATGTAACGAAAACTATAGGAAAAAAATTCCTAAAAAAATATTTTGTAAAATATATGGGTGCAACATTTTTGGTGCATTGAGTGAGTTGGGGAGGGGTAATGGGTGAGAACCTATAAAGGTACAACTATTTAGAGGGTAAACATAATAAATTTCAAAATATTCATGATCTGATAAATATGTATTGTTGGAAACATGGTTTTCCAAACCATGTGACAACAGTACAAGCCTTGTTGCAGGGTTTGGAGAACCCCTAAATGGTAGGATTCATAGTTAATTTTAGAATGCACTTAGAATGCCATTGAATATTTGAATATTTCTTGTCACTCCTAAATTTAGTGTATGATTTGTACTAACCATGCGTGAACACCATGCACCCTGTAATAAAACATAAAATCCATTAAATTTATTCATGGATTAAACCAATGCACAATAATAATACAAAACATTAATACATAAAAACAAATAATATAAACATATAATAAAATTGAAATCTATATGTGAAAATTATCCCTACTATAACACATTATTCCTCCAAAAATCCTTGGATGTAATTATTTATTAAAAACAAAATGAGGTCAAATCTGTGTACTAAGAAAAAAATCTAGGAATTATAAAGAAATTATGAAATAACCACCAATGAATTATGGTTTCATCGTTAACATAGAAATTGGAAACATAAAAAATTATTGATTTCATCATCATATGAAATCATAATGCACCCAAGAGAATTCACAAAGGACCTGAATCTAAGGTAAGGAAACCTAAGGATCACACCAACTTAATATGGGAACTATGGAAACAATCATAAAGACACATCCTAATGTAAAAATTATTATTAAATGTCATTAACCATCTTTCGGTTAGGTGCGGTTGTTGATTAATCATATAATGGTTCCCCAACCATTTAACACTACATAAACAAAAAACATGGAAACACGTATAGGGTAAAAGGAATAGAATTCAAAAAGAAATATTGTTTCCATCAAGACACTCTTTTGGTTTCCTCCCCACTATAATTGAATTATACTAAGAAACAAACTCTCTAAGTCAAGAAATTACTCGGCGAAATGGGAAAAATAAATATCACCAGAATGATTAAAATAAAAATAAATAAGAAATTAAATGGTATACAATGTACTATTGTTTTATAAGAGAGAGTATAAAATAAATTAACATAATACAAAATTATCTCCAAAAAACATTATAGTAAAATCCCATCATAAAATTTAAAACAAATGAAAAAATTCATTTAATATCTAAAATTACCTCAAATAATATAGGATAAAATTAGATAAAATAAGAATATCATTCAATCAGAAGTTGAAAATGAAACAACCTTGGTCACTAAAACCAAAACCCCAAAACCCTAGTCAAACCATCCAAAATAAGGTACCAACTAGGATTTAAACTATGTTGTGTTTAGAATTCACCAAGTTCACCCCATAACTTAATTAATAATTCTAATTCCCCAAATCTCAGAACAAGATCACATGAACAGGATATAATCCCATTAGAATCTGAAAATATAAATGATCACATACACAAGAAAATCCCTATGAAAATTAACTTTCCACAAATAGGAATGATGGAAAAGATGAAAGATAATTAAAGACTACAGATCATTTTAGAGACTCCACTAACCCAATTCTTGCATGTACACATCTCTAAAATAGCCAACCCAAATCCTTATAAAATGGATCCAGTAAAAAATAATTGAAGTAATACACTCAAAATGTGAAAAACTCACCCATTTCATACGATCCGTTTTGGAAGACATGCATTAAATATTGGTTACAACACAATATCATATAAATTTTTTTGAAAGTAAAATGAAAATAATTAAAATATAAATCCCTACTCAAATCAAAAACTCAGAAAGAAACCAAAAAAAAAATATATTTAACATAGAAAGAAAATAACCTCTCAAATTAAGTCATATAATAGTGTTTTTTAAAATAATTTTATAATTAGAAAAATCTTTTAGAACACATTAATGTTCTCAAACACTTTTAACCCTTGAAATTTTACATCAATGACTCCTTTATTTTTTTTAAACCCCCATTTGAAATAAAATATTAAATTTCACAACTTTTAATTTCAAAATTTTTCATTAAATCCAAAACATAAGAAACAAGTTTTTAATTAATCATTAAATACTTTGTAAAAACGTTTTTCACAGAAGAATTCTATTTTAAAATATATAAAGTCAACCCTTGATACCATTGACATTCAAATATTATTCAAGAAAACACATCTAAATTCATTTGGAACTTCTACAAAAATCCATTTAATATATTTATCATAAAAACAATTTAAAATCGTATTAGAATTTTTAAAACAGATTTTATTTCTATACACAAAACTAAATATCATTTTATTTCTATAAACATTTTGAAAAAACATATTTTTTTTTTAATTTAACTTCACATGAGAGAACCTACTTTATTTAATCACATAAATTAAAATTAAATTACAACATTTTTATATAATATATTTTATAAAAACCACACTTATTACATATGAAAAAAAACATAGCAGGTTTAAAAATAATATTTCAAAATTAAAAATCATTTTCTAACAAAAAAATGTAACATTCCATAATAAAAAATCATATGGAAAAAAAGAACATCAATACTTTATCCATGGGGAACTAGTTTCATTGTTTAGCCTATCCACATGGACTAGTAGTCCTTTTTACAGCTAAGAAAATAAAACTATATCTTATTTCAATCAGTGTAATTTGGATCATAATTGTTTAACATACCTTCCATTCTCAAATGGATCCATCATTTCACTCCCTTTCAATCACCCCAAAAATTAATGAAATATCTCACATAATTAAAAATAAACAATGACAAAAAAACGCTAAAAAATGAAATCTAGAATCCCCAAGAAAGTCGAGGCTCTAAAAATGAATGATCTAGAAAGGAAATTCCTATACTCACATCTTGTTTCTTTATTTTCCTATCTCTATCTACAATTAATCGACAAATTTAAAATGAAACATTGATACCATTTTTTATGAACCGGCTCAGGATGTCTTCCGTTAAATGCCTAAGCCATTCCATGACTTCATCAAGGTGCATTCCTAGCCACTTAGGGCTAAGAAAAAGTTCAATAAGAATCATATTTTATTATTGGGATTGATTTTTCACAATAATCATAGCTAATAGATAGTATAAATCTCAGCATGACCCATCAATAAGTTATACATACAAGAAAAAGAAAATATAGGAAACACTTTTGTATATAAATTTAAATAATTTAAGGAATGAAATACCTTCACTCATACCAAAATTAATACCCTCTAAAAATTACAAGCATTACATTCATATCCTTATCAACCACAATAATTATACACCTACAACCATATAAAATAGTAAATTCAAAACATGTACAATGTGATAACTATTATTAAAGAAAGATAAACAATTGTCATACCTCTATAGGACTCCATGATTAACCATCCACAAATATTAATCAATTATCATAGGGTGGTTATAAATATGTGGAGTCATAACATTGAGGAGATTTAGATATGCATGAGTGAATGTACTTAAAAATAGTTATGTAAACTAAACACCATTTTCATGTCATCACATTAAGGATCATTTTTTGTTTTAGTTTCAAATAAATCATTCAGAATAGGTTCTTGTAAGAAAATAATTCAAAATACAATATAATATTATAAACTATACCTTTTAATTTCTTTAAATTATAATGAGAATATTGAATTAATTTTTATTTCAAAGTATCCATAATTTTGAAACGCATAACTAAAAAGTAGTTTTAAACCCTATTTTAATGTATAATTTTACATAATATATGAAATTACATTTCATTAAATATTAATAAGGATTAATAAATATTTAAATGAAAAAACCCATGTGTAGTATATATTATGATATGGGAAAGAAAAAATAATAATAAATAATTTTATCATATAGTCATGCGAGAGGAACCATAATGACTAATAAGGTGTAGGGAAAACATATAATTTACTTCATTAGTGTTTAGAAGAAAGGTTATTAAAATATTAAAGTATAGAGTAAAAATATGAAAATATCACTATCATAGCTAGTGGAAAGAGATATCAACCCATCTAAGTTCACATAAAAAAGAACCCAATGTTCCCATGTTGTTTTGTTAATAATATTAAATATGGAAAAATAACCACAACATCAATATGAAATGCTACAAAAACCCCATTAAATAGTGGTATTTGAAAAAAAACCTTGGGTATTTTCATTGAAAATAAATTTATGGAAAAAAAATTTATCATGAAGCTTCATATTGATCATTTTAAATTTTTATAAACCCATTAAAAATTTTAAAATATTGTTTGATTATCAAATATAAAACCACAAAATTTTCTCAATCATTATTTAAATATATACATACACATAGACACAATATTTATATATATATATATATATATATTAATATCTTTTGAAAAAACTCAAATATTCTTGAATTAAATTTCACACAAAGAAATTTACACACACATATATATACTTATATGCATGTGTATATCAGTATAACACTATCATGGAAGTGGAAAATTTTAGAAAATATTTAATTAAAAATGATGGGATATAAGAGATAATTATCCTTTTAAAATTAAAAAGAATCCATAACTCACTAAATACATATTAATAATGGCCAATTATTATCATTTAAAATAACTTATCTTCAATATTAATAACATCATATTTTTCTAATAAGCATTGAATTTTGAAATGTGATCTTAAATGAAAATAAAAAACATGAAAAAAATTAATTAGCTTTAAAATATTCTTTGGTAATATTTAATAATATTAATTTATTCCATGAAATAAAATATTTAAAACTTAATAATTCCATGTTCGAAAATTTAATGACCAAAAAAATCTGCAACCTACCTCCAATCAAATGATGATATTTTAAAATATTAATTAACTGTTGAATGATACCATGGAAAGAAATAGAATGCCCTAACAAATAAAATTCATATTGTTTTAGAACCCTTGAATCCACATATTTTTTTTTCTAATAGTGAAACACATTTAGGGTTGAATAAATAAAAATTAGACAAGAAATAATGAAAAGGTTAAAGGTGGGATAACTTTATCCTTGGATGATCACACGAGAAATTGGAGGAATAATCAGTTATAAATATAGGGAGATGGGGGATGTGAGGCATGAATAGGTGTACCCTCTTGGGAATGTTTAGTTGTATAAGTTTATAGGGTGATTTTGTGACGCGATTTGTGTAAAAAAATTTTATGGGAAATTTCAATCATTTCAAAATTCTAAAGAAGACATCATTATGAACGTTTTGATTGTACATTTTCCCAAACCATTTTCCCACCATGCGATCCTTACAAGAGGGTATATAGAACCTGACATAGAAATGTAACATTGATAAATTAATCATGTGTGATCTATGCAATTGGATCTAGTAAAATTATTGGTTACTCACATGGCTTCCACACTGTTATTATGAAACATTTGAGCTAAACATGTGATCAGTAATAAAAAATAAATGTACTAAAATTTTAAAAAGTCTAATAACAAAACTCAATGAAAAAGACCCAACATAAATAAATAAATAAATAAATAAAATATTAAAATTAAATAAATATTTTTGAGTTCAAACATTTTGGATGACTTGATCTTAATAAGAAATAATCCTTCATTATGGTTCAAGAAGTGGTTATGAATTATCCATTGCATATCACCGAGAAGATTCAAAGTGTTTGTGTATTTAGTATGTTTTATAATTTTCCAAGGGAATATTAATTTAATACCCAACCAACAATTTTTAATATTAGTACCAATAGGTTAAACATTTCAAAATCCTATATCAACTTTTTTTTATCTAAAAATTGTTTTCATTGTTTGGAAACCAAATCCATCTTACTTTACCAAAATTTTTGTGTATTTTATGGATACATGAGTATTTGTGAATTTTTCTTTATAATGATGGTATTATAGTGATTAATAATGGTGATTTGTAATTGAAAATATAATACAGAATTTATAATAATGATTAATAATAAAATTTCCCAATGAAAAGATATGTAAATGGATGCATTGTAAAAATAAAGGTGATAAGAGGTTAATAACCCCTACCTTTATAGGTATATTCTCGATTATTGTGAGTATTTTTTTATAACCATATATATTCAATGAATATATTCCTGAGTGGGGAAATAAGTGGGGGTTATTTCTCATAGGATTGAGTGTGAAGGTGAATGGGAGAATGAGTGGTTTTTTATACATTAGTGGGGGTATTTTTTGGTATACATGTAGATTTTTTTATTTAATCCATATACTTTTGGGTGGAATTGATTCCCACGAAATTTGTAGGATTAGTATACAAAAAAATGGTTACATTCCCATTAAATAAACCTAAATGTAAATGTTTCATTGCAACCACTCCATTAAATATTATGATTCAAAATTTTATTTTAAAATGATAAAATATAATTTAACTTCCAAAATGAAAAATATAAGCATCTAAATTCAAATTATTTTTAATAAAATCATTATTATAGAATTTGAATACATTTTTGGCATGAAGGTTTTATTAAATTTAAATTCATGCCTTAATCAAAATTATTTCATAAGTTTAATATTATTAATAAAAATAAATTCTTTTACTATTCACCCAAAAAATTACTTCATTATAAAAATTCATTATTATAGATGTGGGAAGGTTATATGGGATTTTAGAGATAGAGATATGATCTACTAAGAGGTTATGGGGAATGAAAAGAACATTTGTCAGAGATATGTTTGGTGGGGGAAGGAAATCATTGTTGATCATAATAAATTAGTCCGATGGAGAAAGATATAGGGTCATAGGGATAAAGACGCAAACACCAAAACTGATGGGGGTGAGGATATGGGACTTCTCCATGTGATCTGAATGTTATCGAAAGTATAGTGCATGCTATTATGTTGGGGTGAAAAGACCTAAAAAGATGTTTTGGGCTAACAATATTCTTGAAAGGATTTAATTACCACTAGGACTATAATAAAAATATAATGGGATACTTCTTCCCAAAATAATAAGAGGTACTTTTGTTTCAATTAATATGAAGGGGTTACTCACCCCTACATATAAAAATATAATTATTCTAAGTCTTATGTAGACACATAATATTACTTAATTAAAATAATTTTCTATAAATAAATAAATATAATACTATGAAAATTTATTATACAAGTTTTGGATAATGGATTAAATACATTTTAAATTATAATACTGAAATATGAGGTCACAAATGTGTGATTAGTGTCATGAAAATTACTATAGATAAGAGTAGTTAAAGGGAATACTTCATACATTTATATATTTCTTTTAAAAAATGAGATGTATCTATATGACAAATATCCTACTAAAATATGTGTACATTTCAAATTGTGTTGATATTGTCAGAGGTATGGAAGAAATTCATTTTAAATCCCTCCTTACTAGCCATAACCCTTCCATGTGGGAATGGTTTCCAATAATAAAAATTATATTTTTTTAATCCATTTCTAGTGTGGTGACATAGACAACCCCTCTCTATTTAGAATCCATGCCTATGGATAAATTGTAATTAGAGGTAGTGTTAGGCCTCAATTCGGAAAGCTCTCCCATTCCATATGGATTCCCAAGTTCCACCTATGTTTCTTTCTTGGGAATTTTTAAAAAATTCCTTCTTGAGGCTATGCAAGATTTTTTTCACGTTGGAAGCCTCCGAAAAGGGGAATGCTCTAGTACCCTCCTCTTCATCTCAAAAGTTTACCATCCTTCATCGCTTTGGCAATAGAGGCATGTATGTATGTGAAACATTACCTAAAATTTTCAAGCCGGTGTGATCATCTGGATACTTTCCCACCACCTCCCAATTTGGGTCACTGAGGAACAACACGGATTTTTAGGCACATGTACATTCAATGTTTTATCTAGCATAAAAAAGAGATGATATATGACATCAAGAAGTAGTATCAATGATAAAAAGTCATCATAAAACTTTATATGGAGATATCATTTGATATTCCTAATTAGTATGGTATATAAAATCCATTTAACTATATCGGAATTTATTCTTAGGCTATTTAACATATTTTTAGATGGTTTTCTCACAATGGTTTCCAATCTGTTTCCTGGGAAGGAAAAGTTTTTTTTGAATTTTTCATGGCATGAGATAAGGGAATGAATTATCTCTATGTTTTTATACCATGACTCGGGATTCCCTATGTATATTTTAAAAAAAATCAATGCCTGATATTCTGTATGTTTTATTGAAGGTCTCTCGTGTAGATTTTTCCCCATCTCATGTTCACAAATGACATGATTTTTTCTCTCAATATAAGATCATAGTGTATATAATATTATTATAATAAGTGGAGTGGGAATCATATAATTCATGAATATAGTATTATTTAATATTAATGATGATGTTCAGAGATGCATCAACAAACCATTAAACCAACAGTGGAATGCAGAAAATGATTTTTCCACTAGACTACATAGGTTCTCTAATAACATTTGTGAAGCTTCTTATAAAGCCTGAAGACAAGGTGGGGGTAGGATCTATTCTCAAATCAAAGTCTAGAAAAATAATTTCCTTTATTTTGGAGGGATAATCGCACTCATTAACTAAATGGAAACAAGAATTCCCATGCACAAACTTTGGGTTTCTAAAGACCAAAAGACATTAATCAAAAATATCTAGAATATCTTGAACAAATTCATTTGGGATTCCCAATCAGAGGGTTTTTACCACTAAGTGTCCCATTTTATAATGAATTCTCCAATGTTGGATGGTTCAATTAGGCTGAGAATTGTTTTTAATATGATTAACTACATGCTTTCAAGGTGGTATTGGGATTTTTTGGAATGATACAGGCTCTGGGAAAAGGTCATAACAGAAAAATATGGCAATAATATGTGAAATTCAAAAAATAAACTCCTTCAATTTATCGAATATATAAAAAGCCACATTCCTCATCTTCAATGCCATAGATTATGGATTATCATATGGGTGGGATACATACTCAGATTCCCTGGTTTCCCAGCCTAAGATATAACATTCAGAAAACAATTTGATTATTCAATTGTTACCCAGGATGTGCTCAAGACTCAATATAATGGCAAATTCCAACTTATAAATATTTTAGAAGAGATGGACAAGTTCAATTTTAAGGATTCATATTCAGTATCATTCTTGGTCACGGACTATACATTAGTTCTCTTAGATACCAAACTTCAGGACACATAGTTCCACCTCACCTATTGAAAATAATTAACATCAGAGTATAATATCCTCTTATAGAGTTTACACAACAACATTATTTCCACTTATGAATTGTTGATATGGAGAGGGATTTATATTGTTTTTAAAATTATTTTTCACCAGCATCATAACATTGAGTCAACATATAAATTATTCTTGTGAGGATAGTGGTCCAACAAAATGTCGAATGTAGAAGGTGAGTTTACAGGCTTATCATCTAGATTTCCTCAAGGTAATAACATTCACTGGCGGTGGTTGTAAAGACCCGTAAATTTCAAGAATTTTTTTTCTTAATTTTTTTGGGATTTTATGAGTACGCGGTTTTGGACTGCACCTGATTCTGAGGCCCAGTGTGCCCAGAATAATTTTTCAAAGTTTAGCTTGGGAACGTTTAGTGAACGAATGAGTGGGTTTTTCTAATTTTTGAACCGATACTCAGAATCAAAATCTGAGGGCACCGATGAAACCATAAAGCTGGTAATTGCTCAAGATAACGTTTTCTAAAGGTGTGTTTGCTTGAGGGGAGTTGTTAAAAAATATGGTTTTAGTGAAGAATATAATAAAATTGTATTATAATTGTATTTTTTTTCTCTAAGTAGTTATATCCTATGTAAGGGAGTTGGGGGTGGGACCCAATTGTTTTTAACTAACATTGAGAGGATAATGGTGGGGTGGGGACCACACGAGCCCAACCCCTTAAATTCCTATCCCCTCTAACCCCCCCCCCACACACTTATGTTGTATTACTCATGAACTCTCCCTTTATTGGGTGACTTTCCCTCTCCATGTATTTAATTATGCCAACACACAAATTCATTTATTTGATTTGATTTTTTAAATTTATGAAAAGATTTGTATATGTTAATAAAATAAGGGAAGAAATTATTTTATTTGGGGTTAGATGTTGTGTGAGGATATTTGAGGAGATAATTCGATGTCTGAAGAAATTCTTATTCCTTGTTGGAGAATGCAAATAACGCAGACACCAAGGAGAGGCGACGTGCTATTCTTTCCCCTCTCTACAGCTGGTGTCTGACGCCATACCCTATTTGGACCTACATTGACACACCATTCAATCTTATCTCCGTGTCAAAGGAATGGATACCCCGCTACCTCCTTGGATGTTCTCTATCGATGTATACGGAGCTTCACCTCGCGACGCCGTTTCTCGCGACGATCATCTTTCGTCGACTTCTATGAGGTATGGGTTAGGTTCAATTTTATTTAATTAAAAGTTTGATTTGTTGCTCGTTATGTTATCTTGTTCATATAGCCACATGTTATTATTGTAATGTAAGGAGTTTGTAACACACAAACATGGCCGATCCTCCTACCCTTTTTCTCATTGATGTTCGTTAACAATCGCGGCGAAGGCGGCGCGATGACGTTGCACCGCGCGGGAACGGGGAGAACTGCGGTCGGAGCAGGCCGTGGCGGTGGAGGAGCGCGGTGCTGTAACGCCATGCCGATGTACCCAGAGGAGGATACCTTGGCTACGAGTGGGTCGTGGCGGAGGGTTGTGGTGCCGTCGCACCGCGCCGGACGGGCAAGAGCCTGGGCCCTTGGTAATGGCGGTTTAGCAGGGGGCGGCAGGACTCTGCCGGCTGTCGGCGCTCCAAGAGGTAGGACCAACAAGTCATGTTGAGGCACACTGGATGTACATTACGACCGGCCGTTTTTTGGATGTCTAGGGGTCATAACTCCCGGCATGTGGAAAAGGTGTTCCCCCCCAAGCGGGGTCAGTTTCGTCAATCAAGGGGCAGCACCCCCACCCCCTTCGAGCTGCTCGGTCATGGACCGAGCGCCCAGCTGAGTCGGGACGCTCCTATGGGGTCGGGCTACACCTGTTTGGCAGTTCCATGAATTCCAGTCTAGGCCACATCCAAGGGGGCTTGATGCAGACCCGGGTTGGGTCGACCAGGTTCGGGCCGCCTGGGGGGTCTTCTTCCAAGTCAGTCCGGGCCCAAAACCCCCTAAATTCGGACAACATAATTTGAAGGGCCATAACATGGGCTACGTACCTCCAATCGACACACCATTAGTTTAAATGTGATCCATTGATCTAGATGGTAGTTTTAGTATATTACACTTAAGGTTTCGATGAACTTTGGGTACGATTGGGTTGGTTCGAACAGGAAACCGACCAGGCCCTCAGGAGCAGAAATGCTTATAACCTGATCTTTGGACGTCCGAATGACGTGCCTTTGACTTTGTTGGAATACACTTGTTGAGATGGATCATTTGGCCAAAATCACTTAAGGTTTTGATTCATTTGGAGTAAGGCTGGGTTGGATTGTACTTGAAATCTAATTGGGCCCCTAGTACAGAAAAGCTGATAACATTTAGACTGGATGTCCGTTTGACGAACTGTCAGCAGCATTGGTAATAATGCTGATAAATGGTCCTTATGAGTATACCCTATAAGAGTTTGGGGTATAGTTGAGATTTGTTCGGGTTGGTTTGTATACGAAACCAACCGGGCCCCTGGGATGAAGAGGCTAATAACCCACAGACCGAGCGTCTGATTGACGCGCCGTCTTTTACGTTGAGACCATTGTGACGAGGTGGTCCTTTTTGATACTTCCTTCATGGGACATTGTGATACTTGGAGTATAAACCAGTAGCTCATGGAGTAGATCCTCTTGAAGATGAGCGTATGGAGTGCGGAGTCATAGTATTTTTGGACATGATGAATGTTTGTCTGATTCTGTTTAGAGTTACTTGTTTTCCCAGTGGCGAGCACTACTTTGTGAGGTGGCAGACCCACGGTACTCGATAGTAGGAGTACATCTGTGGGCGATGAGGGGGATCACTACTGTGTGAGGTGGAATACCCATGGTATGGAGCACTACTTTGTGAGGTGGTTGACCCGTGGTACTTGACAGGAGGAGTACCTCAGCAATCTATGTTTTGTGAGTAGCACCTCGGAGTCGTGACAAGACTACTCTGCTCGATAGATGAGGAGTTCTCCAGTAGTTGTGGTTTTGACATCATGATTAATTTATAGCATGAGATGAGTCATTGACCATTGTTATTTCTTCATCATTGTGATGGGTTACATTATAACTTAGGTATATGTATGGGTATATAACTAAGTAGTGGTAATACATTGATTTCATATATGTGTGACACCTCTTGATTAAGATGAGTTACTTGATAACTTTGGTATAAGTATGGGCTTATACCTATGTAAGGGTTATCTGTTTAGATCTTGCTTTTTGGTTATCCTCGTTGGATATAGTGAGAACTTGTGGGTCTGGAGGTCCCTACTGATTATCATTATACTCACCCCTGCACGGGCTATTCCAACACCTTGTTGTGTTGGATGCATATGACGGATAGTGCAGACGGAGGCCGAGTGTTCGAGGACTTGACATTACTAGGAGGTGGACCTCATGATGAGTCAGTATCTGGAGGTGGACCTCACGATGAGTCAGTATCTGGAGGTGGACTTCATGACGAGACGGTACAAGGAAGAGGTATATGGGTGAGAGCATTGAAGAGGCTATCTGTACCTACCCTTTAGGTAGGATCTATGTTGGATGATCCAGGAGCTGCGCTAACTGTACATACCCTTCATGTATAATTTGAGGTGGATGAAATAGGAGCATCTTCATTTCTTCCAGATGGTTGCCTTTTCGGATGTACATTCATTCAGTTGTAGTTGTACTTTTTAGTTGGGTTTGTATTTTGGCCCATTTACTTTTTCAGCACATTCTTTTTTACTTAGTGTTTTCTTCCACTAGTACTCTGTTGTGTTGTTTACTTTTATAAAATCAATGCCTTCCCTTTTTATTGGGATTTAAACCGTTTGTGCTAGTCGCCAGCCCTAAGCCTATGGAAGGCAGGGTTGAGGTAGTCACGACACATGCCCTAAGGATGGGTCGTGACAAATTGGTTTCAAAGGAGTCAGTTATACCGCAGATCTCAAAACTCTGATAATTTCATCTATGTGAAGAAATATTATTAAGTTTATTGAGTGTGGTTATCAGTACATGGAGTCTAGTGTTGGTGTGGAAGCTGACATATCCATACACCAGGACCTTGACTTCTAATTTCAGTCTTTGTGCACAAAAACTCTGATTACGGGTGTGTATTCAAAAGTTTCCATTAAGGAAGCTCAAACCAGGTCAGCTAACCTGGTATAGTCATTAACCGTGTCACATATATTTCTTTCAGGATGCCTCCCCACGGATGGCCAGCTATAGCTCCGAGAGATGCACGTACTGACAGCACACTGAGCGACGAAGCCTCAGTATAGGGCCATCTTTCAGTTGAGGCACCAGTGGAGGCACCCGCGGTACTACCAACTGTTGGGTCACGGATTCCACCAGCCCCAGCTGTAGGTGATGCACGCCACTTGAGCACTCTACGTGATTTCTAGCACGAGAGGCCACCTAGGTTCAGGGGATATATGGACCCACAGGGGGCTGAGGATTGGATGGAGGATGTGGTGAGAGTTTTCAGGCTAGTAGGTACACCAGCGGATTTCATGGAGATCCTACCTGCCATCCTCCATCAGGAAGCAGCAGGCAGATGGTGGATCCTAATACTTCAGTTGCATAACGAGACATCACTACTATGGGTAGACATCGAGTTCCAGTTCCGGGCTGAGTTTGTACCAGCCACCCTTCAAGCGGTACGGATACAGGATCTACTTCATTTGCATCCGGGCAACATGAGTGTAGCTCAGTACTCAATGAGTTTCACAGACCTCTCTCACTACTCTACAGATATGGTACGAGACCCATTCTTCAGGTCTCAGACCTTCGAGTTGGTACTGAGGCAGGAGATCAGAGCTTCGATGATCCCACTCAGCATCCAGACTCTGGAAGGAGTTATAGAGTAAGGCCTCTTATTAGAGAGTTTCCTTGCATTGTAGACTCCAACAGCGGGACCCACCACTACTCGACACACAACGGGGTCTTCAGCAGCTGGAATTAGAAAGATGACATAGAGATCCAGGAGTTCCAGACCTACAGGTGGCCGACCCCACGACTCAGGATCGGTAGTGTGAGGCACCAAGGTTAGAGACAGAGCCAAACCTACCATTTTGTGTTACACATGCGGCAGGCAGGGTCACATGGCTCGTGACTATCCGACCTATCGATCAGACGATCAGTAGATAGGTGATGAACCTCCCAAAAAGAGGTTGAGGTTTGATCGAGGTGGACCGCAAGGAGCAGTAGGCAAAGGCAGAGCAACTGGCCGTGAAGATAGAGGTGGATGACGCTTCAAAGTGTTGCGACCACCACAACCCGGAGGACCACCCAGACCACATGGAACGGGTGGACATGGGAGAGCTCAGCTTCAGGTAGCCGAAGAATATGACTACGGAGCTCCTGATGCAGGTGGCCAGGAGCGGGTCTAGGCATGGAGGACCTTGTTCTTGGTGTTTTTAGTTACCATGTAATCAATGTTTTAGTTGTTTTTGGCTATGTACATTAAGCGGAAGTAAAAAAGACAACTTTCTTTGTGACTATTACTTTCTTGTCCACATCATATGGTTGACACTGAGAAGATCTGGTTAAAACTGTTGGCTTGATCCTCACTTTCGAGACACCTAATGGAGGAGACCCAGTAACCGCACACTGTTGCCGACAGTGTGACTTGACCCCTACATGTGAGAATAAAGGTTGGATCTCTTGGTAGTAGTGTTGAGGCCTTACGACGTCATCCATGGCATGAGATAGTGTTGTTCATTTCAGGATTGACTGTATTATGGAAAAAACATGGTTCATCCAGGGGATGAGACTAGATTTCTCTTTTTGTATGAGGAGAAATCCAATCAACTCTTCGGTGGAACGTAGATGAAATAGGGTGGAGACGAGTTCTTGCATTTTGCTAGTCTCACCCATTAATCGTTGAGCGAATAGTTTATGATTATCTTTAACATATTATTCATAGGTGTAACTACTCGTAGAAATACCTGAAGCTGTGATGGCGGAGATGGCTTGAGTTCCTCCAAGACTATTATACTCCTGGGAAGGGGAACATTGTACTAGATGCTCTTAGTAGGATATCAGGCATTCAGCTGTTAAGAGTGGTGAGACAGTAGTTGGCCGTGTTTCAGATATCATGTGTGGATAGTGATAGAGCCATCATGTGTAGAACCAGAGATGGTTTAGGCTATAAGGGAGAAAAGAATAAATCATCCAGGAGCAGATGAGGACAACTCAGAGCCGACAAAAGTCTTACGCTGACAGGAGGTAGAGACCACTAGAGTATGAAGATGGCGACCACGTTTTCTTATGGGTCTCACCTCGGCATGGATTACGGGGATTTTTCCGGGGTGGTATGTTATCTCCACACTTCATCATACCATTCCAGGTTCTCAGCAGGATAGGCGAGGTGTCTTATCACCAGGCCCTTGACCTCAGTTGCACCGGATGCATGACGTCTTTCACGTATCTCAGCTGAGGAGATACTTGCATGACCCGACGCATATCATCGACCATGGGGAGCTGGACATCGATGACAGGGATACGTGTGAAGAGGTCCTGGTGGTGATCAAGGATCGACAAGACCGGGTCCTATGTGGACAATCGATTCCTCTAGTGTGAATCATGTGACAGCACGAGATCTTTCAGGAGAGCACTTGGGAGCGGGAGGCTGCGATGCATGCACAGTACCCCCATTTGCTTCCCTAGTTTTTGATGTAGCATTATAGGGACATAAATCAATGAGGTGGGAGTAATGTAAAAGCCCCAAAATTTCAAGGAAATTTTTTCCTTAATTTCTTTGAGATTTTATGAGTATGTAGTTTCTGACGGAACATGATTTCGAGGCCCTGTGTGCCCGAAATAATTTTCCAATGTTTAGCTCGGATACATTCAGTGAATGAACGAGTGGGTTTTTCTAATTTTTGAACCGGTGCTCGGAATAAATATCTGAGGACACCGATGAAACCGCAACGCCAGTGATTTCTCATGATCACCTTTTTCAAAGGAGCGTTTTCTCGGGGGAGTTGTTAAAAATTGTGGTTTTAATGAAGAATAAAATAAAATTGTATTACAGTTTTATTTCTTTTTCTCTTTTTAGTTATATCCTAAGTAAGGGAGTTGGGGGTGAGACCCACTTGTTGTTAACTAACCATGAGAGGATAAAGGTGTGTTGGGTCCCGCATGAGCGCAACCCCTCACATTCCTAACTCCTCTAAACCCCCTCCCCCCACTGAAGTTGTATAACTCATGAACTCCCCCTTTATTGGGTGACTTTCCCTGTTCTTGAATTTAATTATGCCAACACAAAAATTCATTTATTTTATTTGAGTTTTTGAATTTTTGAAAAGCTTTGTATGTGTTAAGAAAATAATGGAAGACCTTTTTTTTATTTGGGGTTAGAAGTTGTGTGAGGATATTTGAGGAGAGAATTCTATGTCTTAATAGCTTCTTATTCCTTGTTAAAGAACGCGAAGAACGACGACACCAAAGAGAGGAGACGTGCCATTCTTTCCTTTATCCTCAGTCAGTGTGAGACGCCATACCCTTTTTGTACACACACGGACACCCCATTCAATCATCCCTCCATGTCAAAGGATGTGAGTCACCGCATCCTCCTTGGATATTCTCCGTCGACGTATACGGATATTAACCTCGCGACGTCATTTTCTGCAACGATCATCATTCGTTGACGTCTTTGAGGTAGGGGTTAGGTTCAATTTAATTTAATTAAAATTGTGCTTTCTTGCTCATAAAGTTTTATCATTCATATTACCGCATGTTATCATTGTAATAGAAGGAATTAAGACCACACAAACATGGACTATCATCCTACACTTTGTCTTGTTGATGTTAGCTAACAATCACGGAGAAGGCTGTGCAGTGCCCTTACACAGTGTGGGAACAAGGAGAACCACGGACGGAGAAGGACACATCGGCGGAGGAGCACGGCGTCGTCGCGCCACGCCGGAGAACCTAGAGGAAGAGGCTGCGGCCAAGAGTGGGCCGCGACGAAGGGGGGGGGGGCACTGTCGTGCCGCTTGGGAAGGGAAAGAGCCACGAAAGTTCAGCAGGGGGAGTCCAGAATCCACCGTACACCAGCACTCCAGGAGGCGGGACCAACAGGTCCGGTGGTGGCACACCGGCCGGCCATTACGGCTAGCCGCTTTCCTGGTGTCTCGGGGTCGTAACCCCCGGCAGGTGGTAAAGGCAAGCACCCCCAAGGGGGAGGGGGGGTTCGACAATGAAGGGGGGCTTCCCCCCCCCCCCCTCGCACCGCTCGGTCACAGACCGAGGGCCCAGGGAAGCCGGCCGATCGGGTAGGGTCGGGCCGCCAACGCTGGTTCGGGCCGCCCGAGATGGGTTGGGCCGCCCGCGTTGGGACGGGTCGTGCCCACTAAGCTGGGTCGCGCCCGCGGGGCTGGGCCGTGCCCGCTGGGCCAGTCCACACCACTGGGCCAGTCCACACCCAAGGGGGCCGGACCAAGACCCGGGTCGGGTTGACCCAGTTCGAGCTGACCCCGGGGGTCTTGGGCCAGGTCGGTCCGGGCCAAAACCCCCCTAAAATCGGATAGCTTTGTTCGAAGGCCCATAACATGGGATATGGGCATCCGATCAATGTACCGTTAGTTTCGATGTGATCCTTGGATCGAGACGGCCGTTTAGGTATATTACACTCATGGTTTTGATGAACATTTGTTATGGATGGGGTGGTTCGAACACGGAACCAACCAGGCCCTTAAGAGCAGAAACGCTTATAGGCTGAACTCCGGACGTCCAAATGACGTGCCGTTGACTTTTATGGATTTTTCATGTTGACATGGAACTTCTGGCATATATCACATTAGTTTTGTATGTAGTTGGAGTAATACTGGTTCAGATTGTTCCCGAAATCGAACTAGACCCCTGTAACAGAAAAGCTGATAACTTTTAGACCGAACATCTGTTTGAAGAACCATCAGCGGCATTGTTAATCACCTTGAGAAACGGTCCCTATGATTATACCCTATGAGATTTCGGTGTATAAATGAGATACAGTCGGCTTGGTTCGTATACAAAACCAACCAGGCCCCCGGGATGGAAATACAAATAACCCACAGACCAGGCATCCGATTGACACGCCGTCTGTTGCGTTGAGACCCATGTGACGATGTGGTCCTTTGTGATACATCCTTTGTGGTACTTTGTGATAATTGGAGTATCGACTAGTAGCTCATGAAGCGGATCCTCCTGGAGATGAGTGTATGGAGAGCGGAGACCTTGTAGATGTGGACCTGATGATTGTTTATCCAATTCGGTTCGGAGTGAATTGTATAGCCTAGTGGGGAGAACTACATTGTTAGGTGGCAGACCCATGGAAAAAGGGCACTACTATGTGATGTGGCAGACCTATGGTACTCGACCCGAGGAGTACCTCTGTAGGCTATGAGGGGGAGCACTACTGTGTGAGGTGGCAGACCCATGGTGGGGAGCATTACTTTGGGAGGTGGATGACCCACGATACTCGACAAGAGGAGTACCTCAACCATATAATGTTAGTGACTAGCACCTTGGAGTCGTGATCGGACTACTATGCTCAACAGAGGAGGAGTTCTCCAACATTTGTGGTTTCTACATCTTGATTAAATCCTGGTTTGAGCTGAGTCATTGACCTTTGTGATTTACTCATGATTGAGATGGGTTAAATTATAACATAGTTATATGTATGGGCATATTACTATATAGTGGTTATCCGTTGATTTCATATATGTGTGATACCTATTGATTTAGATGGGTTACTTGATAACATAGGTATAAGTATGAGATTATACCTAAGTAAGGGTTATTTGTTGAGATCCTGCTTTGTGGTTATCCTTGTTGGATATAGTGAGACTATGAGGGTCTCGGGGTCCCTAATGTGTATCGTTATACTCACCCCATCATGGGTTATGCCCACAACTTGTTGTGTTTTATACAGACGATGGACATCGTAGACAGAGGGTGAGTGTTCGAGGACTTGATGGTACCGCGAGGTGGACCTCATGATGAGTCAGTATCATAGGTGGACCTCACGATGAGTCAGTATCCGGAAATGGACTTCACGATGAGACAGTACTCGGAGGAGGTTAACAGGTGAGAGCATTTAGGAGGCTATCTGTACCTCCTCTTCAGGTAGGATCCGTGGTGGACGATCCAGGAGCTACGCTATCTGTATCTACCCTTCAGATAGGATTCGAGGTGGACGACCTAGGAGCTACTTCTTTTCATCCAGCTTCTTGTCTTTTCTGTTGTACATTCATTCAGTTGTAGCGGCACATTTTAGTTGGATTTTTATTTTGGCCCATTTACTTTTCAGCACATTCTTTTCTACATAGTGTTTTCTTCCTCTTGTACTCTGTTGTGTTGTTTACTTTTATAAAGGAAATGCCTTCCCTTTTTATTGGGATTTACACCTTTGGTGCTAGTCGCCAGCCCCTAGCCTATGGAAGGAGGGCTTGGGGTAGTCACAACATGGGCCCCAGGGATGGGTTGTGACAGTGGTTCCAAGGTGTCGGAAGAAAAAACATGAAAAAAAATATTAAATAAATTATTCTATCAATCAGATGTTGGTGTATTTGGGATGAGGGGAATAAATCTCATCATAGGATCTCTCAATCTCCATGATATATTAAGATTCAATAATATGATGGATAATCTTGGACATGGTTTTATTATTAAAAAATTGGAAGAATCTTCCTCAATGATACACTGTATACTATACAAAATCAATCCTCGTATTGGACAGAGTTATTCACAAAAGTCAGTTGATTTATGGGAACACTTCAAATAATGATATGATGCTCAATACTGATGGTTCATGTATTGTAGGTGAAATGAGGGGGGAGTAATCATCCATGACCTAAAAGGATATTTGGTATCTTCTTACAATTAAAACCTTTGGTGAGGGGACTGTTATAAGGTGGAGTAATGGTATTTAATTAAATATCATTAGTTATGTATGTCCAAAAATATGACTCTCACAACTATTGAAAATAGTTTCAAATTTTATTTATATGTCTCTTAAAAACTACAGTATCTCCCCTGGACCATCTCATTTCATATCCATAGATTCAGATCTCCCATAGTCCACTAGTTAATTTTACATCTCACAATGAAAGATGGAAACAAGGTGGAATATTTTTTTATCATGGTAAACCCACAATGATGTGTTCATTTACTTTAACATTTTGTTATCCCATCCCCCAGACTGTATGAACACGGTTATAAGAGAAACTCTTTGGATCCACTAATTTACACCACTTAGATATTTTTTTCTCATTCTTATTCTTGTTTATGATCATCCTTTATCAAACATTATACTAGAGTTTTTCTATATTAAATAAAAAATGTATGTTGTTTTGTTTGTTCTCATTCAATATGAGAATGTATGTTGATGTGAGATGTGGGAATATATTTGTAATATACTATGAAGATTACTGAGAGTATCATATGATGATGAATGTTAAATATTTTAATAGCAACATTTGTGTTAATCAACTCTAGATTGGTGTTATTATAGACTTAACACTTGAATATTTGTAGTCATTTGTGTCTAGATAAGAATTTTTTCATTATTCATAGTAATTTTGGTTCTGATAAACTTTCTGTATTTATATGAAATGGATATAATATGTAGTGTGTTGATATGAAGATTATTTTATAGTATATTTCATAGTATATTGATGTTAAAAACCAATTCGACATATGTATTGAGAAGACATGACTATCCAAATTCAGTAATAGATAAATATGTATAAATTTGAGACATATGAAATCATAGAAAGATTCTATTTTATGGTGTTAATATGATGATTTTAGAGAAAATAGGTGGTTCATTTTTTGTATTAAATGAAATTTCAATGGTATAATACGATCATATTTTCTAGTATGAACATGATTTTGAGTTGTTAAATCTAATAATTTCTTATGAAAACTAAAAAATATATATTATAACATTGAGTTTTTATAATAATATGGAATTAATTTTATTGAAGATTAAACACAACGTATTATTAGAGTATATATGGTTGGGATATGTATTATGAATATGATCTATATTAGTAATTTTTTATATTGGATTATGATATAAGAGAAGATATAAGTAGTTTATGAATGAAATAATGTGGTATTGATAAGTAATTATATTATTCCTAAGTGATTATATTGTCAATCATTGTTTTCTTTGAAATTTAATGATTCTTATTTTTTCATTCAAAATCTATCATTGGTTCCAATAAAAAGTTATAAAATATCATTTTTCAAGATGAATTTTATAGTAGTAATATGTAATTAAAAGAAGATGAAATTTTTATATATGACATTAATGGAAATCCAAGATTTTTTTAACCTATTGATAATATATTATGAAATTTTAATTAGTTGTCTGATCGGGAAATGAGGAATGATGTTTATGTGTAAATTTCGTGATAACATATGGATTTTGAAAGGGATGATACTACATGAATCCAAAAACCAGTCAACATTTAGTGTTGATTCTTTTATGTTTTTTTAATCTCATAAAATGTTTTTAATGAGATGATAGGTCATAATAAAATATATTTTTACAAAACCATATATACCTCTTCAATGGACAGGAAATTAATGCACTTTTTAAACAATGGCGTCATTGATCTCATTTATTTTAATGATTGTAATTTTATATAAGTGGTTTGTTTTTGTCTCTTGTCTAAGGGTACAGATATACATAATTCATGTGATGGTTATGGTCTATTATGGGAATAGTTTCTTAAAATGTATTGATTTATCTTAAGTTTAGTCAGGATACTAAAATTGTATTAGGTAATCTATGTGTTGGTTAGATTACTAAGGAGAGAAATATTTGTAAAATACATTCATTAATTTCATATTTTTTAAATTATTTGTAGTTATAAACATTGTTTTTTGTTATTTTTAATTGATTTATTAAAACTTATTTGTAGTATTCCTTCTTTTGGATGGGATATGTGGAATACATTTCATTATCAATATCAATATAGATTATTTTTATTTTGAGGGAGAAAATGGTAGAGGTGGGGACAATGTTAATGTATAGGTTTTCACCTAGGGAAAATTCCATGTGTTCAGAATTCTATTGGTAGTTTAGTTTCATTAGAAATAATTTCAATTAACCATTGTGAATCAGTGAATATATTTATTTCCATTATAATTTTTAGAAAGATATATTTATTTTTAAAACAATAGGGTAAAATTTTAAATCCTCTTTAACGTATTGACATTTAAACAAATAGACAGTTCTAATGATTTTGGACATGTTTGTTTCCCTAAAGATAATATTTTAGTAATGTTTGGACATTTCTGACATAGAGTGAAATCATAATTAGTGATTTTTAAAAAAATAATTTCTTTAATAAAAAAACTTTCACCAAATTTCCCACCAATATATACATGTTTCTATGTTTTAATAAGAAGACGATATGTTTTAGGTGAATTTATATTTATTAAATCATCCAACTAATTGACATCCGTATGTGGTGATTAATTTATTTTTCATGTCTATAGTATGTTTATTTGATTCAGATACATTTCTTATGATATAAAACACAACTCTTCTCGTTCAATAATTTAATATTTTATTTTTTCATGATTTTATAATATATTGTTCTCTCATTAAATTTAATTCAAACGTCCTAACAATCTCAAAAATAAAATTCATTAATTATATGAATCTATCAAGGTAAGTATTAGAGTGTTAAAATTCCCCCATAAAATTGAAATAATGTATGATTGAATTATTAAAATTACATATAGAAAATTGTTATATGTGATGAAATTAAATCAATGTCTTTGGATTTATAAAATCCCAAAGCATGGATTTTGAGAAAACATCGAGTGAATTTTTAAATCCGTTTCTTTTATCCATTCCTTGCTTTTTCATTTGATTATATCAATATGGGAACCATATATAATTAGAAATCCATTAATGTGACACACTTAATGAATTTATAGTCCAGCCAATATGGACTTATGTTTTAAGGGAATAATTAGATATTATTTTCATTCATTATTAAATCCTATCATTAAATAAACCATTTAAGGGAACTAACTCTATAAATTTGATTGCATATTAATAATAACTGAATTAGAAGAGTTATCATGAATTTGCGGTGTTCATTGGAGATAGTAAGTGATGGTAAATCTGTCATGGTTTTCCTTGATAGAAACAACAAGTGAGGAGAGTGGAATCATCCAACTTAGGTATCCCAACTGTCTAATATTTTATTGGATAGGTATGGTTACTTAATTTCATTTTTAGTTTAGGGTAATGAGTGTGGATTAATATGGTTTTGTTATATTCTCATGAAACCATCCTATGAATTGATATGATAGTGCAAGTAATGTTAAATCAACCCTCTTTAGGGTTTATGTGTAGGATAATGGGGATAAACCTTGACCATCTAGACATTTTTTAATATTGTATAACCAATGTACAAGATAGAAACATATTTCCTAGTCTCTAAATGATTATGGTATGTTGATCATCATGATCAGAAGACATCTCATATGGCCATGTTGGTCACATAAAAATTAAATAAACTTTAACAATGTGTGGTAATCTCAGCTATCTGATCGATGTTAGTGATCCCCAATCATGAATATATAGAAGTAATGAAAGGGGAGTGATCATAACCAAAGGGGTATTAATGGTGGTCCAAGCTGAAACCCCTGGTTGGATGAATCACCCATATTCATGTGAGGGTGTGTGGATGGGTAAATTATTGCACATAAATTTAAATTAATCTCAAATCAATATGACCAATATAATAAATATGAGTTTGTGGAATTTTAAAAACATTTTATTTATGAATAAAACTAAATATGAATTAATTAACATTAAAATTAAAATTATAAATATGAAAATAATTAATTTTTTAAAATAAATTGGTTTCATGATCTATTAATACAAGTCTCTGAATATTAATTTAATGGGATAGATTAACTCAATGGAATATGAATTTATAACCGGGATGATAGTTTACATTAATTAAAACATTTAAAATATTATTATTACCTAATAATAATATATTGTCAGAAAATTTTGGACTAGGTAATAATATTTGGTTAACTCAATTGTTCAGATATACATAACCATGGTATATTGAGGTTGACATATGTTATAATTTCTCAATAGTGATAAGAATTAAATAGTAAAAAAATCACATAAAACATGAAAATATTTTACGGTAATGATGTTGGAGAATGTATAATAGAATACATTGTTCCTAATTAAATAATTAATGAAAATAAATATGAATTAATATGGTTGGGAAGTAGTTGATAAATTAGAAGTATTAATATTAATTTTTTTATACAAGAGAGTTGATTATCATAGTTTTTAATAGATTATAAATTTTATAATATAACTGGAGAAAAAAATTTTTTATACAAATATAGATGATGATTACATTATATTTTATGTCACAAATAAACTAAAAAAAATAGTTATTGATATAAATTTATTCACTTATAACCAGATATAAAAAAAATTGAAACCAGTAATTAAGAAAATTTGCTGAGTTGTTATGGTTGGGAATGATGACTAGTATTGTAAGTAATTATATTGAATGAGACAATGGAATGACACAGATAAAGGGATAAATGCATAATAGTCTATTGATATCATAAATTCAATATATCTATTTGATGAGTGTACATAAAATAATGGTATGACTTAAAAATCCAGGACATGAAATATAACTACTTACGATGTAGAATCTTTTTGATGAAGAATAAGATAATCATGGAATTGAATGGATAATATTGTAGAATTAGTTTTTTAATATTTTATAAAAGGAACATAATGTATAATCTTTGAAATAATATTTACTATGTTATGGTGTGACATTAAAAATAATTCAATATATCACATTAATCTAGTATTAAATTATCATTAGATTTCATTGATCACGGCATGTGGAAATATATTGAGGATGAGGGAGTGGCTCAATATTTCTTTAACAGAAGTATATTGTGACCTATAAGTTGATCCATAATTTTGATTGAGGTGATTTTTTTATTTTCATTTCAATATTTATATTTTATTTAACCTATAATAGAATAACATTGGTTTATATGGGTTAATACCATTGATTTCAATAAACTCATCTTTTTTACTTGGGAAAAATCTACATGGTGGGTGTCAAACCCTTATCAACCATTGATCTAGGTATGACTGGTGACGACTCACACATATATATATCCCAACATTTATACTTACTTATGTTTAGGTAGAGAATATATTTACTACAAGATAATTATATATGGCTAATTACTACAATAGATAAGGCACAATATAATTATATATGGGAAATTCCTCCAGCATCCCTAATACGATAATATAATGGATGATAATTCAGCTGAGTGCATTAACTGTTTATTTACCATGGATCTATGATAGATGTGGATTATAATTCACTAGATATTATATCTTATCTTGTTCTAAACACTATGAATTATTTGAAATATGTATACAACAAATTCCTCAGATATATCAATTTCATACAGTGCACATATATATTGTTTAGCCCTAGAGAAGTATATTTCATTCTACATCCTGATATGCATATAGTTCTCGGCCCTAGATATGTATGTTTCTTTCAGAACATAATAGGTATGTGGAGACATTTATTTACTATAACATCTCATGGATTTTTGTATCTAGCATAGATTATTGTGTAGGAATTTAATTTAATGATGCAATATCAGATTTACATTTTTGGAAATTTACAACTACCATACTCATGTAGGATGGTGAATTACACCATCGAATGATATGGTTGGAACAGATTACTAGGTTTATACCTTGTTTCTCATATCTAATTAGTAGTATACCATATTTAACTTTGAGATCATGGTGATACTATAATAAAATGTATTTTTTATGGTCGGGTCTTACTATGATTTTATAAGAAAACATGGAAATATTATATTAGTAATCAATTTCATTTATTGATCCTAAGAGCGATATTTAATTACATGATAAGTATTTTCAAGAATATTTTTATGTTTCATGATGATATCAAGTGACACTAGATTGTAAATTTTTTATTTTTTATTTAAACATTTAGACACTTTATGTAACACCCCAGGTAAATAAAGAATATGACATTATCATATTTATCCATATTTGTGAATAAAATATTGATATTCCTTTAAAGGGGATGCTATGCTCGATGACGTACCCAACACACAACAACGAGTTTCTTGGAAATCTTACATTGCACTCTAATAATAAAATAATATTATTTTAAATGGTAGTTAACATATAGCCGTTGTAATGGCGGGAATGGATATAAATAACTAAAATATGATTATATATGTTTTTAAATGTTTTTACATTTATCCAATAATGGATAGAGGCTTAAAATATGGAAAGAATTCAATTTTAGGCGTATATGCCCTAGTTTTCACTAAAGGTTCACTTATCACCTTTTGATGTTGAGCCATCATTAAATATAGTTTTTTTCACTATTAAACTTTATTTTTGACCAAATAAAACTCTTATTAAGAATCGGGACATCAAAATTTACTTTATGTAAATTTTTTAGTATCTTTCCGATAAAGTTCATTTTTTTAATGAATAGTGTAAAATGTTGTATTTTAATTCTAAACCACTTTTTAATGTAATTTATTTATATGATTAGATTATCTTTTGAATTGGTTTCAAAGTGAAATTAGAATATATTTTTACCATTAAATCCAATAGTGGTCATTGGAATTAATTTCACGTTGAAATCAGACTTAAACCAGTGTCAATCTTTTGATACTTATTGCTTCATAAAAACACGCTATTTGCTCTAACAGCGGGAATTAATTATTAAATTAATTAATTTGACTTATATGTTTTCAATTTTATAAAATGGACTTCATTTTTGAATTCGGAATATCAAATATAGCTTAGGGTGAATTTTTGGTAATTTTATGAAAAACTCCAATTTTTGATGAATAGTGAAACCACTAAGTGGTAATCAAGCAAACTGGTTTTTCAGTTAAATGAACGTTTACCACTAATGTGTATTGAATTTTGAAAATTTGACATAAATGGTTGTCATTAATATGTAAAATTTGGTTCAATGGGACGAAAATAATTTTTGGTGAATAGTAACTTTTTTCCATTAATCGCAGTTAGAGGTAATTAGTGTAATTTTAGGTAAAAATTATATTATAAAAATAAGAAAACACCATGGAACTTGTCCTAATCCTATTGGATGAGTCATGGCCAACCAAGAAAACCAATGGGTAAACTTGGGGACCCCATGGATCCACTTTGGTTGGAAAATGACATTAATATATATTTATTTAATGTTAAAATTAAATTGACATAAACATGAGTTGTTTTACTAAAACATTTTTTAAGTGGGGTTACACAAGTCCAAATTTTGACTATAAAAATTAATTAGAATGATAAAAATATTTAATACATCATAGTATTTTTTTTAGATATTAACTAAATTAATTTAATTACGACATCATGATGATGCAACAATGACCTCATTATTTAACGATTTAAATAAAATAGAAAGATAATGTAATATCTAAAACCTACACTTGTCAAAAAACTATTTTATGGGAATATTTCGATACCTTATCTCCTTATCCACGAATTATATCAATTTGGAACCTTTTAAAACCGAAACACATTTTCAAACAATGTAATATTTCTTACTTTCCAAAAGTGCCCCTCCACTCCTCTTATAAAAGGATTCCACCTCTACCTCATTTCACACACTCCTCAAGCCTTTGGCTCAGCCAACCCCTGCCCATTTAATCTCTCCACATCCATCTCCTCATCCTAGAGGATTCCCTTTGGGCAGAAGCCTTTCAAAGGAAGCCTTTAGGCTCAAATCAAAAGGAGTTACACTTTTAAAGATTATTCATTCTCTCATGTTCATTTGTTTTATTTTGCTTCTCCAACCCCCTAAACTCTTTTTATTTACTTCTTTTGTAACAACAACAGTATATTCAATATAATAGGATGTTTTTATAAGACTTATTCGTTCTACACTCTCACACAACTACATCAAATGGTAAAAGAACATATGGTTTCCGTGGATGGCAAAATTCTGCCTCTCGAAACGATGATTGTTCAATACTCATTTAACAAATTCAAAAGGTGGCCATTATGATGTCACAATTTTTATATATGATATATAATATGTTTATTTTTTCCTTAATATTCTGTATTGTTTACATTTTTTTAATACCTTTATGGTTTCCATTATGGGTAAACGCGATATCTTCATTTAAGGAAATGCGGACTACCGCCCCCTCAAAGTGATTTGATTCGTTAAATACCATATGTGGGACGTATAAAGGATAGAACTGTGATATTATATATGATATTACATTGGAATTATATTATACCTTTATATCATTATGATTCCATTCTATAAAATACGAAATAGAAATGAAAGTAGCGTTAATGCGTACGTACGGCTTACCGTCTCCATGAATGGTGCATTTCATTTCTTACCTATAAATGATTATGTAATGGTATAAATGCATGCATGTACTGGATATATATGACATATATGATATCTACATCATGAATACAATTATGTATATAATAAACATTTGGCCACACGAACAACATGTAATTGTAAGAAGTCCACTTTCGACTTAGGAACCAAATATCGGTAAAAAAAATATTATTAACTTAAATGATTACATAATGTTTATGACATGGTAATAAGTGATATAAAAGGAATAATTAACTTGAAAAAGGTTCTTAAGGAAGTAGAAATTAACTCAAGTTTATTATTCAGGAGATTAAAGAACGATCGAGTCAAGTCAGACCCGAGGTAAGGGATCTTACTCCTCTCTTTCTTTATAAGTACACTCTTTTATGTCATTTATTTTAAGATCCTCTTTGTTATGATGGGGGATGTTTTTTTATATTCCTCTTTCTGTAAATTTTATTATAAGATTATGAGATACTCTATTTGATCTCATCAACCCATTTTAAAAGTTTTATGTGGCGTCGTTAGGCTGCTATGTTTTCGTAAGAGATTGTTCATCTCACTTTTATTCCCGTGAGATTTATGCTACATTTGCCACAATTTCCATTGAGTGGTGTATGTACTGCCCATTATTATACACTTTTTGTAGTATAATTTAATTTATGGGTATTCTCATCTTCATTTTATGACCCATCTTTTATTGGGTGTACGTTTCTAAAGTTACCCAACTCGGTAAGGGGACCTTTCACCCTCCTCTTTTTAAAAGACTTCTTTTGTTATGTCTTTTAATTCACATAATATTATGTTGGGATATGTTCTTATATATACTTATTTATGTAAATATTATGTCCAAGTTATGAGATACCCTTTATCTCTCTCATCAACCCTTTATGAAAAATTATATGTGACGCTGTTAGGCTGTCGAATTTTACCAAGGGAACTTCTTAACCCAATTTCGATTTCTTTGGGTTCAACATTTAGTTATTGAATATGTCATCCTTTGAATATGTGTGAATAACATTTTATTGTTTTAAACTTAATATCCATTTATATTGGGTGTATTTATATTTATCACACATAATTATGAGATTGATTTATCCTTAATTTAAGGATACCTTCTTTATAATTGATTTCATCTCATTTTACATTTCTTTTGAGACTTCATTGTTGTTATGCACCAATTCACTCTTATATGGCGTGTATAATGTCCTTTGACATATTATATCATGAATAATTTTATTCTCATGATATTTTAAAGTTTGGATTAAATGTTATTCCGCTATTATTTGTATTCAAGAGTCTCTCATTTTGTTAAAAACTCTTTAACAAAAATATCATATTAAATGTTTTAAATATTTATTATTCTAAATCTTTATCTTTAATGTCCATGTTTTCAAAATGGTTTTCAGTATTTATTTATAAGGAAATTAATGTTTTAAAATCAGAATTCCATTAAAATCTTCAATGTGATATGGGACACTTTGATTCAAAAATCTCTTTTAAATGGTTTTTGAAAATAGATTGATTAATTCAATATCAGGGAATTATTTATTGTGATTGCAAATGAAATATTGTTATTGAAATGTTTATATTTTCCATATTTTATGAGTAATAATGGTACTTGGACATTATGATGGGTGGTGCCGTGAATAACAGGATGGGTGGTTACGTTATAACCTCCAATGCATTGGGTATGTAAGTCGGCCGTATGGCTATTCCATTAAGTATGTATGGAAATTGGCCGTATAGCTATTCCATTAAGTGATATGTGTGGAAATCTACCGTATGGTTATTCCACTTAAGTATGTTTATGTCCCGAGTTACCTTTATATATGCTATGTGTTCTTTATATGGGTTTTATGGTAATCCTTTGGTTACAAAAAGGTAAGTAATGATACTTTATTCAGTGAAGAGTTTTTACTACTTCATGAAGGTGAAGGTATTACTTTGATAGAGTATACATGGTTTACTTGATGTTTGAAAAAGTAACAGTTTTTATTCTTTGTGTATCCCTTACTGAGCTTTTTATGTTCACCGCAAGTTTTTTTTAAATGTTTTTCACAGGACTTAAAGTGGAATAAGGTCAAGGATGGAATCAAGAGAATGTCATGCTATATAAGACATGGAACTAGACATGTTTCATATTAAGAGTTTTTATTTTATGGAAATTTAGTAGAAGCGAATACTTTGTAATATTTTGAGATGTAATAGTTATGTCCTAATTCTCTAAAACTCTAAACCTGAAAAGATCCTCAATGTGAATTTCTCATTTAATTCAATATTAAGTAGGTTTAAGGCTGGGGCCTTATAGTTGGTATCAAAGGTCGGTTTAGATAACATTAGAGGTTAGGGTATTCTCTAAGCATAAGTGACAATGCCATAATGGTTAGGATTTCAGAAAGAGTCCTAGTTTTAGATAAAGTGAATGAGTAAGTATATCTTAGTGTTTACCTTACTCATTAGTACATTATGGTTTTGTTGATATACTCACACTGACCCTTTTTGGTTTTAGTAAATGGTTGGATCTAGCAGGCACCAAGGTAACTGTGGATGTGAAGGAATCTATGACAGTTTTCTGAGAGAGAAATGGAATGATATAGGGGCTTCAATGAATACTCTTGTGTTTATCCTCAACCAACTATCTGGAGTCATGATTGACCACCTAAACCTTGGTGATTTCTATAAGGCATCATATATGCGACAAACAAATCCCTGCGGAACAATAGGTAATAATCATAAAGGTAAGTTTGTACAAAAACCTATGTGTCAATGATGTGGAAAGAAACACCTAGGAAAATGTTTCAATGGGACAGAAATATGATATAGATGTGGAAATGAAGGTCATAAAGCAAGAACCTGCAACGGAAAAAGGAAGCATCTGGTTGACTCAAAGAAAGGGAAAGAATTTATTTCATAGGGATCAATTGAATGTTTTAAATGTGGTGTGCATGGTCATTATGCAAACACATGTCCTATGAAGAAGTTTCGTGAATGGGATCACCATGATCATACAAATACTTGTTTACCAATACCTAATGCCATTCCGATTGAGGATGAAGAAACTGACAATGACCAATGAAAGGTATGGATTATTTCTTAACTTTTTTAATATCTTAGGATATGATTCATGATTTTGTTTGTAGGAAATAATTATTTCGGAATAATTTGGAAAGGAATGGTTAATGGATCATGAAGAATGTTGAATGAGTAAGATGTCAACATATAAGGGCTTCAATAGTTATGGTGAAATTCTTAAGAGTATTAAGTCTCTTCTGATGATGGGGTTACATTAGAAGACTTTTTATATTATGTGTAACCCTGATGTTTAATATATGCAAATTTTATTCAAGTAATAGTTATATTTTCATTTGTTGACATAGCTATAAAGAACCATTTGGGTTTATATGATCCTTACTTTTGAGGTAATTATGGGTTTTTATATGACATGCTGGAAGGTGAAAGGCATGAGATAAAATTGAGGATTAATTCTGTTATGGTTATTTTTGATGATTTTATCTCTTTTTGGGGAATGATTTGAGAATTATATAGTTTTGGAAAAAGTAAAACATGCAGACCGTGTGACAACCCGTCGCGTCGGATAAAGCTGCGGGAATCGAACCCACAACCAAAGTACAACTGGTATTTATCGCCTACCACTGGACTACGTGAAGTTCCTCGTTAGTTTAACTAATTATTTTTAGTTAGATGATCTTATAAATATAGAATGATCTGATTTTGGGATATCTATGGAAATTATTAACCTATCATGGAGGATATGTGATTAGGTTAATTACTTTTCAATATGAGACTTTAGGAGCAACGAATATTGTTTGGAGATAAATGTTATGATTTAACTTGGAAGACTATGTGACTAAATCCTTAAAATATTTGGGTTTCAATCTTAGATTGGTTTACTTTGAAGAATTTTATGGACAAACTGATTATCTAATGGTCCTCATTGAACTTTGGGTTTTGTTGGACAAATTTTGGAGATTAAGAATAGATTTTCTTTTTATAAAGGGGTTATCCTTTTCTGGATAATCTGATCTTGTACTAGCCTTTTTGGTTTTTGTTTTGGATAAAGTCTAAAGACATGGGAAGTATATAGTTCTCTTTTGTGGATTAGGTGATTCTCTAAAAGTTGATTATAGTACTCTTAATGTGAACAAGTTTTCCTAAATACTCGCCTTTTGGAGAAATTATGAGTTTGTGTAAGGAATCTAATAAAATTTGAAAGTCAACATGATAAGTGATTATGTTTCCTTATGAATAAATTCCCCAATAAAAATTATCTTAAATGAAAAATTTTGTCTATTAACATTTCCTACTGGGTAATCGAATACCATTTAACCCATCACAAGTTTGTGATTTTCTCATGGTTAACATTCTCCTAAACATGTTTTCTATCACTCTTCATCAGCACATGGCCCTATGTTTTCTCCTCCATGTCCATGTTTTCATACTTCTAATCCTAGTATGGGTTAACTCAGGTGACCTTTGTACTTATCTTTCTTTATTTTAACGTTATTGTTTTACCGACTCTTCTTCCGATGTGGGACTTTCAAGGAGGTTTCCAAGCCCAATTATAAAACTGCGAGGATGCAATTTCCCAAAGGGGGGAAGGATGTAACACCCCAGGTAAATAAAGAATATGACATTTTCATATTTATCCATATTTTTGATTAAAATATTGATATGACTTTAAAGGGGATGCTATGCTCGATAGCGTACCCAACACACAACAACGAGTTTCTTGGGAATCTTACGTTGCACTCTAATAATAAAATAATATTATTTTAAATGGTAGTTAACATATAGCCGTTGTAATAGAGGGAATGGATAGAAATAACTAGAATATGATTATATATGTTTTTAAATGTTTTTACATTTATCCAATAAAGGATAGAGGCTTAAAATATGGAAAGAAAAATCAATTTTAGGCGTATATGCCCTAGTTTTCACTAAAGGTTCACATATCACCTTTTGATGTTGAACCATCATTAAATATAGTTTTGTTCAATCATAAACATTCTTTCCGACCAAATAAAACTCTTATTAAGAATCAGGACATCAAAATTTACTTTGTGTAAATTTTTGGTATCTTTCCGATAAAGATCATTTTTTTAATGAATAGTGTAAAATGTTCTATTTTAATTCAAAACCTATTTTTAATATAATTTATTTATATGATTAGATTATCTTTTGAATTGGTTTCAAAGTGAAATTAGAATATATTTTTACCATTAAATCCAATAGTGGTAGTTGGAATTAATTTCACTTTGAAATCAGACATAAACCAGTGTCAATCTTTTGATACATATTGTTTCATAAAAACACGCTATTTGTTCTGACAACAGGATTTAATTATTAAATTAATTTATTTGACTTATATGTTTTGAATTTTTTAAAATGTAATTAATTTTTGAATTTGGAATATCAAATATATCTTAGGGTGAATTTTTGTTAATTTTCTGAAAAACTCCAATTTTTGAAGAATAGTGAAACCACTAAGTGGTAATCAAGCAAACTGGTATTTTCAGTTAAATGAAAGTTTACCACTAATGTGTATTGAATTTTGAAAATCCTACATATATGGTTGTCATTAGTATGTAAAATTTCGTTCAATGGGATGAAAATAATTTTTGTTGAATAGTAACTTTTTTTCATTAATCGCGATTAGTGGTAATTAGTGTAATTTAAGGTAAAACTGATATTATAAATATATGAAAACACCATGAAACTTGTCCTACTCCTATTGGATGAGTCATGTCCGACCAAGACAACCCATGGGTCAACTTGGGGACCCCATGGAGCCACTTTGGTTGGAAAATGACATTAATATATATTTATTTAATGATAAAATTAAATTGACACAAACATGAGTTGTTTTACTAAAATAGTTTTTAAGTGGGGATACACAAGTCCAAATTTTGACTATAAATATTCATTAGAAAGATAAAAAGATTTTATACATCATAGTATTTTTTTTATAATATTTAGATTTTATATAATGCAATTTAATTACGACATCATGATGATGCAATGATGACCTCATTATTTAACGATTTAAATAAAATTGAAAGATAATGTAATATCTAAAACCTACATTTGTGAAAAAACTATTTTATGGGAATATTTAGAACCCTTATCACCTTATCCACGAATTATATCAATGTGGGACCTTTTAAAACCGAAACACATTTTCAAATAAAGTAATATTTCTTATGTTCCAAAAGTGCCCCTCCTCTCCTCTTATAAAAGGCCCCCACCTCTACCTCATTTCACACACTTCTCAAGCCTTTGTCTTGGCCAACCCCTGACCATTTACTCTCTCCACATCCCTATCCTCTTCCTAGAGGATTCCCTTTGGGAATAATATTTTCAAAGGAAGCCTTTAGGCTCAAATCAAAAGGAGTTATACTTTTAAAGGTAATTCTTTCTCTCATGTTCATTTGTTTTATTTTTCTTCTCAAACCCCCTAAACTATTTTTATTTACATCTTTTGTAACAACACCTGTATCTTCAATATACTAGGATGTTGTTATAATATTTATTCATGCTACACTCTCACACAACTACATCAAATGGTTAAAGAACATACGGTTTCTGTGGATGGCGAAATTCTGCCTCCCGAAACGATGATTGTTCAATACTCATTTAACACCTTCAAAAGGTGGCCATTATGATGTCACTATTTTTATATATGATATATAATATGTTCATGTTTTCCTTAGTGTTATGTTTTTTTTCATTTTGGGCATACCTTTATGGTTTCCATTATTGGTAAATTCGATATCTTCATTTAAGGAAGTGCGGACTACCGCCCCCTCAAAGTGATTCGATTCGTTAAATACCATATGTGAAACGTATAAAGGATGGAACTATGATATTATATATGATATTATACTGGAATTATAATATATGTTTATATCATTATGATTAAATTCTATAAAATATGAAATATAAATGAAAGTAGCGTTTATGCGTACGTACGGCTTACCGTCTCCATGAACGGTGCATTTCATTTCATACCTCTAAATTATTATGTAATGTTATAAATGCATGCATGTACTGGATATATATGACATATATGATATCTACATCATGAATACAATTCTGTATATAATAAACATTTCGCCACACAAACAACATGTAATTGTAAGAAGTCCACTTTTGACTTAAGAACCAAATATCGGCAAAACAAATATTATTAACTTAAATGATTACATAATGTTTATGACATGGTAATAAGTGATATAAAAGGAATAATGAACTTGAAAAAGGTTCTTAAGGAAGTATAAATTAACTCAAGTTTATTATTCAGGAGATTAAACAACGATCGAGTCAAGTCGGACCCGAGGTAAGGGATCTTACTCCTCTCTTTCTTTATAAGTACACTCTTTTATGTCATTTCTTTTAATCTCCTCTTTGTTATGATGGGGGATGTTCTTTTATATTATCCTATCTATACATTTTATTTTAATATGATGAGATACTCTATTTTATCTCATCAATCCGTTTTGAATGTTTTAAGTGGCGTCGTTAGGCTGCCAAGTTTTCGTAAGGGATGGTTCATCTCACTTTTATTCCCGTGATATTTATGCTACATTTGCCACAATTTCCTTTGAGTGGTGTATGTACTGAACATTATTATACACTTTTTGTAGTATAATTTCATTTATGGGTATTCACATCTTCATTGTATGACCCTTCTTCTATTGGGTGTACGTTTCGAAAGTCACCCAACTCGGTAAGGGGACCTTTCACCCTCCTCTATTTAAAAGACTTATTTTGTTATGTCTTTTAATTCACATACTATTATGTTGGGATATGTTCTTATATATCCACATTTATGTAAATTTTATGTCCAAGTAATGAGATACCCTTTATCTCTCTCATCAACCCTTTATGTAAAATTTTATGTGATGCCGTTAGGCTGTCGAATTTTACCAAGGGAACTTCTTAACCCAATTTCGATTTCTTTGGGTTCAACAAGTAGTTATTGAATATGTAATCCATTGAATATGTGTGAATAACCTTTGATTGTTTTACACTTAATATCCACATATATTGGGTGTATTTATATTTGTCACACATAATTATGAGATTGATTTATCCTTAATTTAAGGATACCTTCTTTATAATGGATTTCATCTCATTTTACATTTCTTTTGACACTTCATTGTTGTGATGAACCAATTCACTCTTATATCGTGTGTATACTGTCCTTTGACATATTATATCATGAATCCTTTTATTCTCATGATATTTTAAAGTTCGGATTAAATGTTATTCTGATATTATTTATATTCAAGAGTCTCTCATTTTGTTAAAAACTCTTTAACAAAAATATCATTTTAAATGTTTTAAAGATTTATTATTCTAAATCATTATCTTTAATGTCCATGTTTTCAAAATGGTTTTCAGTAATTATTTATATGGACATTAATGTTTTAAAATTATAATTCCATTAAAATCTTCAAAGTGGTATGAGACACTTTGATTCAAAAATCTCTTTTAAATGGTTTTTGAAAATGGATTGATTAATTCAATATATAGGAATTATTTATTGAGATTGCAAATGAAATATTGTTATTGAAATGTTTATATGTTCCATATTTTATGTGTAATAATGGTACTTGGACATTATGACGGGTGGTTCCGTGAATACCAGGATGGGTGGTTACGTTATAACCTCCAATGCGTTGGGTATGGAAGTCTGTTGTATGGATATTCCATTAAGTATGTATGGAAATTGGCCGTATGGCTATTCCATTAAGTGATATGTGTGGAAGTCGACCGTATGGTTATTCCACTTAAGTATGTTTATGTACCAAGTTACCTTTATATATGCTATGTGTTCTTTATATGGGTTTTATGGTAATCCTTTGGTTACAAAAAGGTAAGTAATGATACTTTATTCAGTGAATAGTTTTTACTACATCATGAAGGTGAAGGTATTACTTTGATAGAGTATACATGGTTTACTTGATGTTTGAAAAAGTAAAAGTTTTTATTCTTTGTTTATCCCTTACTATGGTTTTTATGCTCAACCCAAGTTTTTTTGAAATGTTTTTCACAGGAATTAAAGTGGAATAAGGTCAAGGATGGGATCAAGGGAATGTCACGCTATATAAGACATGGAACTAGACATGTTTCATTTTAAGAGTTTTTATTTTATGGAAATTTAGTAGAAGCGACTACTTTGTAATCTTTTGAGATGTAATAGTTATGTCCTAATTCTCTAAAACTCTAAATCTGAAAAGATCATCAATATGAATTACTCATTTAATTGAATATTAAGTAAGGTTTAAGGCTGGGGCCTTGTACTTTATATTCTTGTTGTTGTCCCCATAATTTTGATTACCATATTGTGTTTTATTTATTAACACTATATGATTATTTTTAAATTTTTTACGTATGTTAATATTTATCGTATGATACTATGGGAGGAAACTCTCAAATATTAAATATAAGGGGTTTATATGGTATCGTTTGGAACATATATCTTATTGGGACATCAAGGATTCCTCTATTTTAGTATGTGATGTCGCATTATAGTAAGTGAAATATTTTATTATTAGATATCATATTTGAAGATATATGTTTATTATGAATGTGTTGCATTTAGAGGATGTTATATTAAACTATTTCTTAGTGGATGATGTCTTATGATGGAATGTGATAGGTCATATCTTAATGCACTAACACCCATCATTTTTTATGAAAATGCTACATTGGTCAATGGCTCATAGCATATTAGAGGCGAGCTTAGGGAGTTCACTAATCAGGTTTTTTAGTATGGGATGTACATGGTCCTCATTCAATTTTACATGCTTCCATATAACTCTCTTCATTTTAGGTATAGAATTAGAACTCTAAAAGGGAATACCTAAAGTGTGTCCCAATACTCATTCTATTTGGTAGGACCCCATACAGAAGATCATAATTCTCTAACTAAATCAAATTTACTAGTTTATGATAATAATGATAGACTTATGTCTTAAGGATATGCTATCTATTAGATTTGTAATTTCAGTAAAATACAATATTATGTAATAATATACCTACAAAGCGAATTAATAGTCCATGAAATCAATCCTCATTTTAACACCAATTTCCATGATTATACTTCCATTAATTGATAAGTAGTAATAAATTAATAATAAATGATCATTTCTACACCCTAGAAAATTTTTAGAACATAATCCTTTATTATCTCTCATAAATTAACCATATATAGATTATAAAAATTCAGTTCTGAACCCCCATAATTCTCTTTTTTAATATCCAATCCCTCTCCACTATAACATAATGTTCAAACATATAATTTTCATTATTCCTTTTCCACTAAAATCCTACATTGTTTTCAACATTTTTTAAATTACTCACATAAAAACCATTTAATATAGGTAAACCATTCTTACAATAATAATTTAATAACTTACTATAATAAATTATCATACGATAATTTCAATTATAATCAATTAATTAACATACAAAAAAATATTTCATAAAATTTAACTCCTCTAATTAGACCACTATAACCTTGGTAATAATTTATCATAATAACCTCACATTAATTACTTAGGTCACACGGGTGATTGTAATTCCAATAATTAATCTATTATTCAATATATTATATATTACCCGATAAAAAAATGTTAAAAAATAATAATTCATTAGATAAATCAGATAATTATAATAATAATGTTTCATTCCCCGAATAAAAACATTAAAAAATAAACTACCAATTTTCACTATAATAATTAATTAATCCTAAATGTATATTGTATGTCTTTGTTCTAAAAAAATAGTACATTTATTTCTGAAAAACTCATTAGCCTATCCTTTATATAATAACACATAGCCAATATTTTAACATGAGCTTTTCTCTCTCCCAATTTACATTAGGAATGTTTCCATCTTTCAACAACAATGAAACTAAAGGAATAATTTTCTTCAAATGTTCGTAAATTATATATCAACAATTAGTAAAATCCTTTAAAAATGTTATAACTGCTTCCAAATTAAAAAATTATCAGTAAAGGATATTTTATGGGTTACAAGGTATGTTCCTTATCTATGAAACAAAAAATTCATAATTCACAATAATTTTTTTTAGGAAAGTCTAATTGATATTCAAAATCAATAAATGATATAAAAGGGACTTATATATAACGGTTACAACATCCCTAGTTTTATAAATAATAAATTTATGAATCATGGAAACACATGGAACTCTTTATCGCTTACAGAAAACTCAAACAGTATCATCAATTGGATTTACATAACATATATATATTCCACATTAACATTGATCTCTTTTAGATTAAAAGAATATGTTTCATCAACTATTGAAGATATCATGGTACCAGGAGATACATCTCTCTCATATCAACCACACATAAATGTGATAAAAAAATATATATATTTGAAATAAACTATTCGAATCAATCTTTAATATGTATTCTTGTATGAAAATTTCTCAATAGCTACTTGATCATCTAATAATTTATCAAAATATATCACACAATCTCAATGAATTTATTCTATATTTTTTATTTTCTATTAAATTTTCCTATCTGTTTGAGAATGCCACAATGTAACCATCATTAATTGAATAACTAACATATTTTTTTATCATGTTTAAAACCATGATGCTAATTGATGGATTTAATATAAAATACTCTATGAGGGAAATCCCTAAATCCATGTTATTTTATCCACATTCAACATGAATGCATATTTTACTAAAAACAAAATCTTGATGGGAATATAGTGAGATGATTTTGTAAATCAATCCATAATCACCAAGATAGGATCTTGATTTCATGGTCTCCTCTAAAAACTGAATAAAAAATCCATTAATATATTATCCCATTTCCAAATTGTGAAACTAATTTATTTAAAAGCCATGTATGTCACTAGTTTTATTTATTCTCTATTAGATATAAAACATTGAGATAAAATCCATGTTATCCAATTTTTCATTCATTCCCAGATGAACTATCATTTAATACAATGATATATGTTCATTATCTTATTATAAACTACAAAACTATAGTTATGAAGTTCTTTCACAACCACGTCTCTTATATTTAATGGAACAATGATAGAATTTCTATAATAAATTATCATATCCTTTAGTAAATTCCACTTATCAATGGGGTTCCTTTAATAATGGGTGTTAATTATCCTCTTATATTTTTTATTATTTTTTTGGTCCCTCCATTACTTCATCAATGAGCATATAAGTGACGTTAATATGATATAATACTATTTGGTCCATGATAGAGGAAATAATTTCCTTATATTTGGTTTAAAACAAATTCTTTTTATAGGAACACATTTATTACTAATTAAATTTTTAGTGAGTTTTGAAAATAATGGATCGTTACATTATATTTTATGAATATTAGTTTAAATATATGAAATTGTAAATTTAATTTAATTATTTATCTTTCTGAATAAAATGATTTGACATTTATTGATAATGATTTGAGTTGTTATTTTTACTGTGAAAGATAATATAATATGAATAATTATGCAAATCATTAATAATTGGAAAAGTAAAAAATTCACACACTGTGATTCATATCATCTACTTGGTCATATTTAAGATCATAAAAAATATGCATTATATTTTATAGAACATATATATGTAATTAAAATTAATATTCAATGAGTATGCAATGATATGTAAGGAATTTTCTTTCACCAATGTGATAGAATGAGTTATGTTCCCTATGTTATATAAGATTCATTATAGACTGTATATGATATATCACTTAACATTAGTGACACATTGAAATTTTATTCTTATAAATAATATTGATCTACATATATGTAAGAAGAACTCAACACATTAGTGGTATAAATATATTTTTTTGGAACTCATATAAGTTTTTCAATTTTAGAAATTGATAAATTCTGGATAATGTAAGGTTATGTAATGTTTTATACATTAAGAAATTATTATGACCAATATACATAAATTATGTAGATGCATATGATTTCATGTTTTGTTAAATTATGATAATTTCTTAAAATGTTAGAATAATTACTCATGCAGGAATATATTTACAATGATAAAGTAGTTATTATATGGAGTCTAAGAATAATATGTGGGACTACAATAATGTCACATTTATTCCATCTAACTTAATTATGAAAGAATGAAAGATGTCAAAAGAACATTGGGAAGGAAAAAATCTATAACAACCATGTGATTTTAACCTACTTTTAGGAATTTAATAGAAATATAGTTAATGAAATATTTATTTTATTTTTAGCACCACTTTTACTCACAGAATCATCAAGATTCTCAAGGAGGGATGCAAGATTCTATTAAAGGTCTTTAATGATAATGAGAGAAAAAAAATCATTTTACTCTATGATTACTATATTTCATTTAAAACTGTGTTCTAAATTATTCCTTGAATGTGAGCCTTTAATCGATTGATAAATCTATATTAATGATTGTGATAATGGGCGGAAGATCATTTTCATTATTTATGAGTCGAAATATCAATATAACACTATAATTATAATTTTTTTATTACAGTTTATAGTCTTTAGGTGATTAATTGTATATTATTTTATTTAGTCAAATTTTATAAACACTATTTTTTTCTTGGATTGATGCATTATTTTATCCCATATGTTGATCATCATTATACAAAGTGGAACTAACCTTGTATAATAATGAAATATCTATAGATTATTGATCTTTTTGTGATAGTTATTGGTTATTTGATGAAACTGCAATTTGTTTTTAATATATTAATTTTTAGTGGGGATAACTAGAATTTAAAGAATTTTCCTATCAATAATATGTCTAATTATTTTCATATTAGTATACTATAGTTCCCACTCTTAATTAAAAATAATATATATTTATAGTGAATGTATGAATATGAATTTGAGGAATAATGATTTGTCTTAAATATTATATGTATAAATGAATATGTTTCTTCTATGGTATTATTATAGATCTATTGTCTTTCTAAAAAAGTCAGTCGAGTTTCATGTGATGTCCAAAGGCATATGTTATGACTTTTTTTTTCCTTTTCTATGATATTTTACAATTTCATTAGGTTAGAGTTTAATATGCATTTTATTGTAATCTTGTATGAATTATTAGTTTTTTCATTAATATTTTATAAAGTCATTTGTTAGAATTGAAATCCTTTTTTAAGAAGATCGTATGTATTTTGTGTCGCATCCTCATATGAAATTCTTGAGGATGCTCAAATACCTTTTGTGATGAGATAACATGTCTGAATATTTGATAATATAGTTTTCATGAAGAATTTTTTATTTTATTTCATTATTATAATTTTATTGTCTTATCAAGTAACATTCCAATATTCTTAAAAAAATTGGTGAAGTGTCATCTATCTCAACTAGCCAAGCTTACAAACCACCATTGGCCACCATCTATGAGTAATGTTGGGAGCTTTATGATGTCATATTAGTTGGTTATTTACATCCACATGTGTAGGTGAACATGGTGGATCATGTGAATGAACATTCCCCCATCATAATTTTCTAATCTTTTGAAGAATTGTGATTTCTTAAGTAGATCCATCCTAATGGAAACTCTGATATGGGTCGATAATTTTCCCAAAATGTGAATCCTTTTAAAATATTGAAAAGTTCAATATATCAAATGACACTACATTGACTTCAATTTTATTCTACATCACACTATGTGAGTATAATTTCACAATAACTAAAATTCTAGATCTGGTTATGAAATCATGTAATTAAATTTATGACAATAATGTTGATAATTATGACTAATTTTTTCAATAAAACCATAAAATATGAAAAGGAAAACATGGATCTATTAAATTATTAAGGAGAATTTGGTTTTTTAGATTTATATAATTAATAAAATATCTTATATAAATAACTTCCAAGATATCATATAAAAATATCTCTAATTTAACCCAACATTAATTATATCACATTAGTTCATCAACATTATCCTTGAGAAATAATTTATAGACATGAATTAGTCATCCTCATTCATTATATCCTGGTGAAAAATGAAAACATAACAAGGGTGATGTAAAATTCTTAATAAGATTAAACATGATAAATAATAATTGATTGTCATTAATGATAAAATATTCCACAGTGGTATGATTAAATAAAAAAAGTGCATGAATGAATCATAAAATAACTCAAACATATTAATAGATAAATAAACAAATATTAATCCATGGAATAATAGTGATTCATAAAAATCAATAATTATGGTCCATGTGACATAAATATAGGTCATTATAAGAATCATAAACACATATAAAGAATAAAGAAAACATGAATACAAATTGGGACATAATTATCACTTCACTCATTCAATAACTATTAAAAATGGAATAACTATATGGTCAAATACAGTACCTAAAAAAGTGGATGGATATCAGGGACCCATCTATCATTGGTTAATCATGAATCCATCCATTATTGGTTTATAACATAACCAACCATCATTGGTTTATCACATAACCAACCATAATATTTATAAGTTCCATTATAAAATAATAACAATTAAAAGCATTCATTTCATCATAAAGTCATAAGAAGAACCATTTTATATTAAATTAACTAATTAACTCATAGATAACAAATTGGTTTCTTTTCAATCATTTGAAGAATTATTATCCCATGGAAAAGAAATATGTACCCTTATATCCTCTTTAAAATAGGATAAACCCTATATAAAATGGGATCAATAACAATATCTCTGAAACATGATTATCCCATATAGAAAAAATAGGATTAATAATAATTTCTTCAAAACATGAGTAAACTATGGAAAATAAATGTGTTATATAATAATCTTATTGAAAAATGATTTACCCATGGAAAAGAAACATCTTCCATAATAATCTCTTTAAAATAATATTAATCCAGCCTGAAAATAAATATGATATTGTAAATAAAAAATATCACAATGGAGGATATTAAAAAAATTAGTTTTCTAAATTTATGAATCGAAATATTAATAAAATATCATTAAAAAAATTCTTGGGTGAGATGTACTTTTTATTTGGAAAAACAAATTTTAAAACATAAGGAATTTTGAAAATAATTTTCATTGAAAACAAAATTTGAAACATATAAAGGATATTGTAAAAAAATATAATTAATTCCTGAGTAAAATATTATTTCAGTACTAAAAAAACTTTTTACAACATTTTTTAAAATACATTTAGAAAAAAATATTTTAATGGAAAAGAGTTTTTGACCGAAAGAATTATGTTCAATTAAAACATTATTTTGAACTATTGATAACAATAACTTAGGAAAAGGTAGTGAAAAGATATATAATAATAATATTTTCATTGGAAAGTAAAATTAAAGTGAATTATTTTGAGGTATATTATAATATTCCAATCTTGGATACTTAATCACAAACAATCCTGATAATCAATGAGATTGTAATATCAAGCTATTACCACATTGGTAACTATGAATTGTAAGAACCATGAAAGTATTAAATTAAATTATACATATAATTTCATGAAAATTGGGAGACTAATGATATAAAATGTGAATGTTTAATCATATACCCCTAATAATATAATATAATAGTATAACATATCAAATGTCACAAAGATGTAAAACTGTGACACAAATATGTTCTTACTTTGGTAACATTGAATCCATAAACAAAATGAAAATGAGATCCTAAAATGGATACTTAAATATCGATAAGTTTATTTATAATTATAATTCAAAACAATTATTGGAATTATTTACCCCCATAATAAAAATAACTTGTGAATATTGAATGAATCTCATAGAAATAAAAGTGAATTAAGAAATACCCATACTATATGAGTAACTATTGAATGATGAGATCCATGAAATAATAACTTAAAATGAAAAATTAATATAATTAAATAAATTAAATTCTTGAGATAACATCTCAAAATAAATTATATTCACCACAAAAAATAATGTAATGGTGAACATGTAATAAGTCTCACTGAAAGAATAGTGAGACTAGAAATCCCCTTACCATAAGTCTTGAATCTCGTCGTACATGTTAAAAAATATGTTATAATAAATAAATGTTTATTATAAATATATAATAGATCCATAATAATATAAATCATACAATTAATTTTTATTTTATGACATATCATTAACCATTTATTATCAATTCCATTTTAACGATACGTTTCACATAATAACAACATTGTTTTTGAAATTTATTTTGAGTTGTTATATATTGTCCTCTAAATTTGATCATGATTTACTCATATAAATACTATAAACCATGATATTATTATCATATATATTATTGATTAATGTATTTATAATAAAAAATATAGAAATAGGAAATGAAATACATCGTTCATTGATATGGTAGGCCATACAAACACAAGAACGTTGTTTCAATTTTCATAGCGCAGTGAATGAAAGAAACATAAGTTATGTGTATTTATTAATGTAGTTGATATATTATATCTTATATACCTAATATGGATATTCATCCTATCCTTGATACATTCCATTGAATCTATGAACGAATCACATCGATTTGATGGGCGGTACTTCATCATACACACGAATGATGTTATCATATTCTCACAAAATTAAAATCATGAATGTATGTGATATAAAAGGAATATATATTAATTAATACATCACAATTAACATATATATCTGTATAAATATAATTTATATAATTAAACACAACCAATAGAGTTGGTAATGGAATAAATAATGAAATCAGTTCACTTGGTGGTAGCCCACCGTAAATATAAACAATGATTGTATATCCCATTTGAAGGATGTGAGAGATGTTTTTGGTCATAAAAATAAAATAAAAACATATAGATATATTTAATATACATATGTAGATATATAATATTTATATAAAGGAAATTTTATGGGTTTGAGGAAAAAATAAAACATAAACATTCGCTAGTGAACGTTACCTCTCATTTGGGTAACTCTTTTGGTTTTCCCTAAAGGAAATCTGTGGATTTCATTTACCCAATGCTAGTTTAATAGGATTATAGGATGATTTTTTATTTTATTATGATATATTTTTTATAAGCCTAATGTCTTGGAAGGTTGGTATGGTGGGAGTGAATTCCCTTTTATAATGGAGCAGGACTAGAATTATTTTAAATTCCAAAAAGAAAACTCTATTAGGTGGTATACCTTAAAAAGGATGCCTAGAAACCATTTTCATGAAAAAATTCTATATGGTAAAAATATGTCCATTATGTGATTTTTTTACTACTTTAGATGTCATTTTCCCCTTTTATATTAACTTTTAACCACTATGTAAACTAATTTTTACTTTAATCACAATAATTAATTTTAATTAATTTCACTAATATGTTTGGTGATAAATAATTAGAAATTAATAGAAGTTATATATTATACTTACTAGAAATAATTAATCCATTTTTAATAACACAATTAACATATGTAGAATAAATTAATTTAAAATTATTCCCACATAGAGAATGTGAAAGTGAGTTTTATAATGCCAAAAAGTTCAATAATTTTCTATGGTTTCATATCCCACATAAATACAAAAAATATCTTAATTACCTATATTGAATTAATAGTTTAATAATTCATATTTTTTATATTTTAATATTTTAATAAAAATTATTAAAACAAAATTTTTAATTAAAAATTTATTTTTTAGTTAAATTCATTATTTTTCACTATTCATCAAAATATTAAACATCTAATAAAATTAAAAACAAAATAAATTAAGAGAATTTTTATTTTATTATCTAAAAAATAAAGTTCATTTTTTTCAAATAATATTTATTATTTTTTAAAAAATTTAGTTTTAATAGAATTCTACCATTAATAGGTGACAAAACTATATTTTAAAAAATAAATATATTTATGCATTAAATTTGATTTGATCGTATTTTCTGACTATAAAACATATTTGATGAATTTAAGAACCTTTTATAGAATATATAACATATAATTTTCATTAATATAATTCAATAATTTTTATTAATTTTATTTATAAAATAAAACACCTTCATTGGAAGAAATTTTTTCATATAAAAAAATCATTTATATTCAATGAATTTTTACAATCATTTATAATTAATTGGTCACAAAATAATTCAATATATATAAATTTGTAAAACAAAGTTTTATAATTTATTTAATATTTTTATTTACTTATATTATGATTTCAAGGTGATAACTATCCTAATATTAATTGTATATTGTTGTTTGGTATAAATTTGAACTTTGTAAAACACAAGTGTCAAGAAAAAAATATGTCACTTGCAACAAAACATTAATGAGGATTTGTGTATAATTAAATAAAATATATTTATTATATCTAAAAACATATTCCCAATAATTTAATGTAATTTTAAATAATATATTTCATAAATTGTCAAGATGTTACATACTACCCCCCCTTAAAATGAATTTCACCTATGAAACTCATTATAGTTATCTGTGGATCATTTTTGTAATTTTTTTACTAAAACCCACTTTATACAACTAAAAAAATCCCAAAAAAAGCTAGGTGGTAAATATATTTCTTTCTTCCAGATACACATAACTAGGAATCAACATAGGGCGAACATTAATGGGAAATTGAAATACGGATATGGAAGGGAAATCCAATTCCCAATGACTAATAGAGAGTAATAGAGAACATGGACAATAAGACATAAATGAATACAAACCCTGAAACCAAATAAGCATGGAAATGTTCATTTTTGTCATAAAAAAATTTGTTACAAGGATAAAATTTTATTTCAAGATCATTTTCCCAAATATGAAGGATTCAATCACCATCAAGACTAAATACATGATGAAATATTCTTACATGACTTGAAAATTTCATCCTCTAACCAATTTCTACTAAAATATCATATATTTCTCTAGAATTTGAGTATTCATGATGAATTATTTATTTTTGAAGAACTAAAATCGAAATTTAAAGACCACTTAACCATAAAAGGGATAACAAGTGATTCCTCTTATAATAAAACCTTTACCATAACCAAAATAGTTATCATACGGTAAGATAATACCCAAAATGAATAAACCATCAAATTAATCACAAATAATCATAGTTAAATAGTAATAAAAAATGGTTCAAACTAAATTGTTCCTTAAGTAACTATACTGAAAAATATTCCAACATTTCATTAAAATGTTTGAAACCAAATAAGCAGAAAGATATGATCATATATACATCTAAGACTAATAAACTATTATTCAAATAAATAAATCACATATGAATAAATGTAAAAAAAATTATAGACTATTAAAATATCAATCTAACATGGGAATCATTTTTTCATGTGGTATGTTCTATACTCTTATTTTTGTTCAGTTATATGTTCAATCCCCACACACTTTACAAATGCAATAGGTTGTCTATAAGACTTTATATTGTCCTTTTATCATTTAAAAATAAAAAAATCCACCCTAAATAAAAAATAATGTTTATCCTATGAGTTGAAAATACCCCATCCAAAAAAACATATCCAAAATTTTCATTAATAACCTCAAAATTTTTACTACCTAAAATCCTCAAACGAGATGTCTAGGACATTGAACATGTTATGAACCATAATATAACATACCTATAATGGTATCTATAACTCTTAAGATAACTAAATATGAAAAAAAATCATAATATCCCAAGTAATCTCTAACTAAATTTGATTCCAAATATAATAAACAAAATTCTTAGACTCCTCAATCATGTGTTGAAATCATGAACATTACATTTCTGGCTATGATTCCAATAATTGTGACCCAAATGTTTTCCATAAAACCTTAAAAAATCAGAAGTTTAACATTGATTATTTACATTCATGGGTACCTTTTAAGTTTATTGTTCTATAGAGCTATAAAACCTCCTATATAAACAATTCAAAAGTTGTAAAATAAAAATTTATCTCAATTTTTCAATCATTCATTATTACATAATAGGTCATCAAAATCATTCATGAGAATTAAAATGTAGAAATAAATTGTTTATATAAGTTATTTATAGCCTGGGAAAAGGGATAATAAATACAGGTGTATCAGGTACTTAGTAAGTGTAATCATAATAATTAACAAATTATTGTCATTAATGTGTATAATAGTGCATAATGGTAGATGGCACAATACAAGTGTGTGAGAAAATAATCAGAAACGTCATACCCATCAATACCTAAAAAATAAAAAAATAAAATATGGAAAATTTAAGAGTCATATTAATCAATAATAATGATCAATATGATATCAATATTGATCATGATAAGCATTATAAAATAATATTATGAATAATGAAAACATGTACATAATTTGGTATTTTTTTATTTACTCATTAAATCACATGTAAAAATGGAATAATCATATATTTTACATCCATAACCAATGCATTGGATAACTATCAGGGACCCACCCATCCTTATATTAACATTTTACAACCCATCATTGGTTTATAACATGACCATTAATCATTGGTTTGTCACTTAACCACTCATAAAACATTCCAGTAACAATACATAATAATAACTCATAAAATATTTAATTTAATAATAAACTTATAAGGAATAACATTGTACATTTCATTAATTCATTAACCTATTTAGAATAAATGGGTTTCATTTCCCTCTCATTGAATCATTTTTAACCCACAGAAAAAATGGGGTTCATGACAATCTCTATGAAAAATGATTACCCAATGGGAAATAAAAATGATCCATATCAATATCATTGAAACATTATTAACCCATTGAAAGTAAATTTTTTCCATAGCAATCTATAGTAAAAATGATTTACCCATGTAAATGTAATAAGTACCATAACAATCTAATTAAAACATTATTAACACATGGAAAATAAATGAGTTCCATAAAAATCACTCAAAAAAAATTTAATCCATCAAGTAAAGAATTAGTATGGAATCAATAAAAATATAACTAGTTTATGATATTTAAAATTATATTTTTTAAATTTGATGAATTTAAATACCATTTTAACAACATTTAAATCATTCTTGATGAAAATATCATTTTTATATTGAAAAAGACTTTTTTAAACATTATAAAATTAATATTTGTTTTCTTTGGAGACACACCGTTGAAAATTTCAAAGGATATTTCAAAATAATTAAAATAATTTCTCATGGAATATAACCTTTCATATTTTAATAACTATTTTTAAAACATATTTAAATATGTTTTTATAAAACATGTTTTGGAAGAAATTAGTTTATGTGTGAAAAGACGATTTTAAATAAAAGTATTATTTTGAAATACTGAGTACATAAATAGTGGAAAATGAATATAAATTATGTCTTCTTATTAAATATAGATATGAGATGAAATTTAATGATAATTAATTAGAGGTATGTCATAATGTGTCAATATTGGAGATTTAATCACAAAAAATCACAATAATCATAGAGATTTTCATATCAAACTCTAACTGAAATGGTGACATTGAATAATAATCCCCATGAAAGGATTTAATTAATTAAAATGTATAATATCTTTTCAATAAGATAAATCATGACATAACATATCAATCGAGCATTATGAAAACTTTATGAAAGAATATAGGTGTATAACATAATAAACATCATAACGAAGAAAAATTGTAACAAAAATTCATTACCACATTGGAAACATTGAAATTATAAACCACATAGAGATCAAAAATGTATTTATAAATTTCTAAAATTTCATGTATAATATTAATACAATAAGTTTAAAACAATTATATGAACCAAAAAACAATGTTAAATTTTGAATATGGCATATATCTCACAGAAATAAAAGCGTGAGGGGAAATCCCCGTAATACTTGAGTAACTTTTGAATCATAAGATTCATAAAAGAATAACATTAATAAAAAAAATTAATATATATAAATTAAATATAATAATTATATTAAATGTAATAGGTTAGTATATATCACACAAAAAAGTGGATACTATGCCCTATTTCTCAAATAAATAAATTTGAGATTAGAAATCCCCTTACCTTACATCTTGACGTTCATAATACTTTTTCAAAACACTTATATAATAGACACGAGTTCAATATAAATCAACCATAGAACCATAATAATATATATCATACCACATATTATTATTTTTTACTTTATTTTACATGTTTATTAACACTTTCTTGTTAATGTTATGTTTATGCTATAACATTGTTTTCGGTATTTTTTGACTTGTTTTTTTGGGTCATATTGAATTGATCATGATTTATTAATATATATAAAATAAAACATGATATCAATATAATATATATTTTTTAATATATTTATTTATAAAAATCTATAGAATATATTAATAGTAAACTATGTACACAGTTCCTACAGATGGTATGTCCTATGTATGAATGAAAGTTATTTCCGTTTTCATAACATATTAAAAGAATTAAAAATAAATAAGATATATGTATATATATTTTTAAATTTGTATTATAATGTATCATTTATCATATATATATATATATTACACTCTTCCTATATACACTTCATTATGGTGTGGATGAATCAAATCACTACACGAGATGATGTAGTCCTCTGTACAACAAAACATATTTATCATATTTACAAAAAATCGAAATCATGAAGGTATATGATATATAATAATTCCAAATCAAGAAATTAATCATACATATCAGATATATATATATAACATATAAAAAGTATTTCAATAAGCATTCCCATCCTTGGGAGTTTATAATGGGATAATAAACAACATCGTTTTGCGAGATGGTAGTACACCGTATAGATGAATCACAATTGTGTATCACATTTGATGAAAGTGTGTGAATTAATAGGTTGTAACCATGAAAACAAAAAACTAGGTGTATTTACGATACTTATGACATCATATTATCTTGATCTAAAAATAATTTAATGGTTTTGAGGAATAAAAAAATCTGATAATGAATATTACCTCTTCTTTATGCCACTCAATTGGGTTTTCACCAGAGGACTTCCTAGTTTTGGTTTCATCCGAATGTTGGGTTTTGAGTTTTAGTGAAGGGATGTTTTTAAGTCATTTATATAGATTTTTTTTCATCTAAAATCATTTATATATTTTTTTATAATGATTTAGAGTACATTAACATTTATAGTGGAGGAGGAGTGTCATTGTTTTAAATACCAAAAAGATAACAAGATTCAGAGGACTTGATTACTTCATGTTCCTCCAATAATAAAGTTTTACAAGAAAACATGGTATAATGTTGAAATATAGACATCAATGGGTTTTAGATTAGTTTTTAGATCATTTTTCTCTTTTATATTATAGTTTGGAAACTATTTAAACACATTTTTACTTTGATTTTAATAATTAATTTTAATTAATTTCACTAATATTTTTTTGTGAAAAAATATGTTTAAATAAACTATAATAAAAAAATATATTTATTACAATTATTGACTTTATTTTCCATAATTTGACTCATAAGCTGAAAATTTTAATTTATTCTTAATCCCATAGACATAACAAAAAAAACATTATTTTTAAATGAAAATGTTTAAGTGATTACTATTATTTTTTATCCAAATTAAATATAAAAATGATTAAAATGACATTTATTTCATTATTTTATGTATAATATATCTAGTATATCTATTAAAAAATTTCACATCATTTAACTTTATAAATTATCTACATGAAATGTTATTTTTCAATTAAATTCATTATCGTTCATTATTCATAGAAAAATTAATCATCTAATAAAAATACCACAACATCACCTTAAGATAGATTTGATGTTAAAAATTAAAATAATGAATCTTATTATTTTAAAAATAATTTTTAATGGTGTCAAAACATAACTTCGAACAGTTTTCATTTAAAATATGGAAAAATTATCTTTTAGAAAAATGCATACTTTTTTGCATAAAATTGGATTCATTTGTATTTTATGACTATAAACAAATTTAATTAATTTATAAAAAATTTATTGATTATATACCATATAAATATAACTATTCTCATTCACTAATACTGATTTATTTAATTTATTATGACAATATTGATCCAAGGGTATAAAAATACTTCCCATAAAAAAACATCATTTATATTCAATTGATTTTTATTTCAATTTATAATTAATTAGTCACCAAATAATTAATAAAAATATACGTGTAAACCATATTAATATAATTTAGTTAATTTAATTTATTTCTACCATTATAATAAATGATTACAATGAAAATATTAATAGTATATTGTTTTCTGGTAAGACACGTCATTGAGTATAACACAAGTTATTAAACAATCTCAATGTTATATGCAACACAAGGTTCAAATGGTGTCACTTATAATATCAGATAAATAATAAATTTCACGTAACTCAAGCTACAAAATAATACAAATTAATTTGAAATAATATATTTCCAAATAAATCACAATGTTAAAGGGAGAGTCTTGTTCTACAATACCTATAATAACCCAAAACATTAAGGGGGTCCATCATGAAAGAATATTTCACCCCATCAAAAATCATTTCATTATGATATTGGTATCATAATTAATTTTAATAATTCTGAAGAACATTTACATTTCACTGCAGTTGTTCATGAGAAAGAATTTGTGGACTATATAATAATTATATAGAATTTTAACATTATAAAAAAAGGTTACATGATATATCGATGAGTTTTGTAATGGTATGTGTAAGATATGTAATGTCCAATTTGAAAACTAATACACACATAATTTAACTATATATAATGATACAGAAGTAAAATGGTACCCTTCATCCATGTAATTTTTATCATCAATCTAAATAGAGATAATTAGTGTTTTTTAATAATTATTTGAGTTCGTCTTGGCTTTTGTGAAGCTAAAGGTAGATATGAAGAGGTAATATAATTTAATGTAACTTCCATTATGATATTTATAAGGTTCATTGGGTAGTTTAATGTTGGTATTTTGGAACTTATTGAATGTTATCTTCTCACTCCAGGATTCATATATTCTAATGAATTTAGAAAAATCATAACGATGAATTAGAATTCCAAAAAGGTTAAACATCATGATCTTTAAGTTATAATTATGATTAAATTAAAGGATATATGGAAAAAATTATTAGAATTTCAAATTAGAAGATGAAGAAAATACACTATGGATAAAAATATCAGAGTCATCACAAAATTGAAATAGAGTTGTGATCACTGAATAATGATGATCATGATGAGATGTCAAATTATCAGTGATAAATAGAGAGACAAAACCATGTCATCGAAAAATTCTATAATAATTTCCAAAATCATGGGTTCAATGATACAAAATAAAATTCCACATCACTAGTGTTCTTCATGTAAAAATAATGACTTTGAATGGGTTTTAATGTTATACAGATTTTTGGTAGAATTTAAATGGAGAATGATTATGATACTTCCAAATATCATGAATAATTATATGAGATTCCATCTTTTGGAACACTAATGAAAAGGGGGACATTAATATCAATAATCTAGGAGATAATACGATAGAAAAATATGAATAAATATATTCATGAAATAAAATGAATATATTTTATGACAAGATGAAATAAAAAAATGAGATTATAAATTGTGTGTGTAGTGGATATATTCATCAAGTTTAATGAAAAATATGAGAGAGAAAGGTCTCTACAAGAACCTACATGTTCAAAAAATTCAATGGAGAAGAAGGAGATCTAGGGATGTATATAGAGGTTATCATTTTTTCAAAGAGAAGTAGAAGAAATATAATATTAGAGAGGATATGGTGACATCTATTACCTGCCATATTCTAGTTAGGAATATTGGAAATCGTTAATAATTTCATCTATTTTATAACATTTATGAAATTAAATGAGGTTGTCCTTGTGATTGTGGCACGAAATATGCACTTATAATGATTTTTGTTATTTAGGATAAATATCACATACACTATTTAGGATGGACATAAAGTTTAAATGACAATAAAAACTGATGATATATCAGATTATTATAATCAATAAGAAGTTTTAGAACAATAAACTTTTTCATTTTTTGTCTGTGGTCGATGTTAGGATATATATTTCAAGGTCACAACATTTTATTTGATTATTATGATAACAAAAAGTAAATTTTTAGGGTGGATAATAACTATGATTTACCAGTGATGTAGTATATTTGGTCAAAAAGTGATTTGTAAGATTTTCTGGAGAGGGGGTTAACATAGATTGAACCACCAGGGGCTATCTGGATGAAGACAACACAAGTGTGACACTCCAATCCTGTCACTAATTGTATATGGTATTGAAACCTACTCCAATTAACCATATCACACACATGGGAGTCCTTAGACTATGGTACCTATATGAACACCCACATCTCCAATCCATCAATAACCATTCTGAAATGTAAATGAATGCATATAGTTAATCCCATCACCACAGTAATATATTAGAACTGGAAAAAAATTTCTAAATAAATTCCCACCAAGATATATAATATATTGTTACTTGATACGTTGGAGGGTACTCCTATCAAAGGAAAGACATAGTCCAACCATGGCTAATCATGCTTTCTATGCTCTTACTACTCCCAGACCTCCTAGGAAACCATAAAATTCATACCATCTATTTAATACATGACATGTACATGTAAATATCTTGTAATGGTGAGTATGAAAATACATATTAAGACACCATAAAATCGACAAACATAAATCATCAAGAGAGTAGTAATTTAATAATATGTTTATGTTAGTCAACATATGAGAAATAAAAATAAGAATAATAACACAACTATAATCATGATGGGATCTATGTGTCAAAGTGGTCTCAAAAAAAGTTTAAACTTCAATGTTTTTATTTTAATTTCACGGTAATTCTTATGTGTGATGTCTCACTCCATGATTCATCCCCTCACTAAGAGAAATCATCTAACCTTTCATGCGCATCAGGCCACACCAAAAAAAACTCACTGCACATTCAATATATCAAAACACAAATAGGGTATGAATACTAGTTTTCATGGGGGACACCACATTCCACAAATGGAATATCATTCTATTTAGGGGATTGTACACCCACAAAACAATGTCAAAAAAATTCCTCATACCCCACATAGGTAAGGTGATTAAATGATAGAGGATTCCACCCAGGTCTCATCGAGGGATACTAAAAACACTATCCAAGACTAAATCCAAATATGGGATCACATTTGTTTTCTCTAGATGTAATTCCACATTTTAACCTCATATATATAGATAAGGGAACACACAAAATAAATATTTGTCCAGATTGGAGAGATAATCGGACTCCACATGCCTAGGTTAAATTACATGGTAATTATTAGGAATCATGGAATGCCATTACTTCCCCAATGGCTATCCCTATCCAGACATAATATATGGTCTGTGATTCTAAAAATTCATAGTGTATCCTCTTAGGATACATGGAATGTAATGGTTGACTGATGGTCGGAGTGCTTCTGGACAATGATCGTCTACATCTTGTTGTGCCTATATACTTCACACTATGCCCACATACTATAGTCATGCCCATATACTAGGCTATGTCTGAGTACTCAACCATGCTTGTGTACTATATCCATTCTTGTGTGCCTAGCCATGTCCATTCACATATAATTCAAGGTTTCATGTCAAGAAACCAACAATAGGTCACATAGGATGCAAGGTGTGTAACATTTTGTGTGATAATTTTTTATAATTATAAACACTAGAGCACTATATAAGGGATTTCACAGTGCGTGTTTTTATTCTATACATCATATAGTTGGTAATTTTATAAAAAACCTATGATTTTATATATATTTAACTCATTCTAAAACCCCCATTAGATCCACAACAAATTTCATCTTTTGAATTTAGATATATGGGAAACCAAGTTTGAACTATCGATGGTGGTCAGATTCGAGCCACTATATCAAAGGTATTCATATTTCCCCACTATGCCTCATTGAAATCCCATAGACCGAAACTGGTTAACTAAACATATGAACACTATCATCCATATTAATTTTTCACCATAATTGTTCCATCAATCACCAACCATGAACCTATGGTAATGATTTAATACACCAATGGTTGATTAAACAACTATCATTTTCATGGTATTTATAAAACCAATGACCAAATAAAATACATAAGAATATACTAGGAAAATCTGGGAGACAAATGATATGTAAATAAATAGGAAAAAAATCATCAATTTTAACGTTGTCATTGATTATTTGTCATTATAGTGGTGTATAATGGACCAAAATCAAATAATATTGATTCCCAAAAATCCTAGGTTGTCAAAAGAGAATCTTCATGAATTAATAATACGTGAATCAATAAGTTGGTGGATTTTACTTGTGTCCATCAATTAATAAACAAACTACTAAATAAACCAACTAAAATCAAACCTGATACCTTAAATTTGGATCAAAAAATAAAGCAGATTGATCACATGGTGAGATAATTAGAGAGACCTATAATATTTGAATATACACCAATTAATAATCCAAAATTCACCATCACCCCTAAAATATAAATTTTCTAAAGATCCTCTCTAAATCCTCAGGGTAATGGGGATTAATATAAGAGTTTTCTATAACCATGATTTTATAGATTGAGCTATGTCATGGAAAAAATATAATTAATTTATCAATCAATTTATTTTTTTATTTATTATTTTTCCCATGACCGTACCCAACCTAACCACCCTATGCACTCAAAGGTTATGTATTTATTAAGTTAGTACACTCATTATATTTTAAACATAGGTATTAAATATCCCATCATAGTTCTCTATATATAGTTTTTTCTATTATTTTTAAAAATTATGTGTGTGTGATATAATATTTTCGATTTTTTATGTATAAAAATTGATGCTCTCATTGCCATGGAATATCATTCTATCACATCACTTGAATTTGAAAATAATTTTTCATTAAATGTTTAATTTCTTAAATGATATGAAATATTATGTCACAATCTCACCACCTCATGTCTATTAATCCAAAAACTAAAAAATAACACTAAAAAACAATATTTTGAAATCCAAATTTAATACGAGATGTAAATGAAGTGAAACATGTATTATAATGAAATAATAAAAGAGAAAAAAATTAAGGAAAATTGTTTAGAGGTATATTTTATGATTCCTATCTTGGAGAATTAATCATAATCAATCTCAATAATCAATGAGATTGTAATATCAAACTCTCACCGCTTTGCTAACATTGAATCACAAGAACCGTGAAAGTATTACGATAAATTATACATATATTATCATGAAATTTGTGATACTAATTATATAACTTTTAAAATATGCATCATATTCAAGATATAAAAGAATATACTTGTTTAATATAATAAACATCACAAAAATGGAATATTGTGACAAAAATCTATTCCATCTTTGGTCATATTGAAACCATAAAACACAGGAAAAGGATATCATAAAATGGATATATAAATACCAACAATTGTATTTATAATAATCATTGAATACTTTCATTTGAATTATATACACCACACAATAAAAATAAGTGGTGAATATGGCATGAATCTCATAGAAATAAAAGCGAGTTAAGAAAACCCCTTACTGTTTGAGTAACCATTGAATGATGAGATCCATGAAAAAATAACATCACTTGAAACATTAATATAATTAAATAAATTAAATTCATTATATAGCATTTCATTGCACATTATATTCATGGAACAAAATAAAGATTCGGTGAATATGGAATAGGTCTCGCAGAAATAATAGTGAGACTAGAAATCCAATTACCTTAAGTCATGACTATCTTAATATCTGTCATAATGAATAAAAATATATAATATTTATATAAAAAATATATAATAATATATATAATACAATATATTATTATATTATGACTTTATAGTACCTTTTTATTATCAATTTCATGTTAAAGTTATGTTTTAGGTAACAACCACATGGTTTTTACTATAAGATTTGACTTGGTTTATTTTGTCCTATAACATTGAACACGATTTAATAATATATATAATATAAACCATGATATTAAAATCATATATTTTCATAATAAATTTATTTATAACAATGTATAAATTTTATAAATAATAAATAAAATAAACCATTCATGGAGACAACATGTCATACATAAGCAAGAATGTTGTTTCCATTTTCATGACGTATTAAAAGAAAGACAAGTAAATTATATATATATATATAATTATATTTTAAATATTATTTCATATATATAATATATGTCTACTACACCCATTCAATATACAGTCCATGTAAACCGTGAACAAATGACATCGCTTCCCCATACGGTATATCATTGTACACAGGAACGTCGTTATCAAATTATCATAAATTAAATGTAATGAATGTATATGATACATAATAATTATATAATAATAAATTCATCATAATTTTCACATATATCTATATAAATATAAATTAACTCTTTATTCCAATCATATATTGTTGTTAATGGAAGAACTAGTGAGATCGATTTGTAAGGTGGTAGTCCACCATACACATGAATAATGATTGTGTATAACATTTGATGGATGTGTGTGAAGTTTTAAGTATTCCCCTTAAAATAAAAACACCTAATTATATTTAATATATTTATTTTAATAAATAATATTTATAAAAAATCAATTTAATGGATTTGAGGAATAAATATCACAAAAATGTTCGTTGATGAACATCGCCTCCTCTTCAGGTAACACATTTTTGTTTACACTAAATGAATTCCTTTGTATGATTTATTAAAAAATTTAGGATTATTGGATTATTGGATGAATTTTATTATTTAATCATGGTAGATCTATTATCATTCAAATGGTTTTAGATGTGTGTAAAATTGGAGAGAGTGAATGCTCTTCTATATTGGCGTAGTTTGGGGTTTTTTAAATTCTAAAAAGAAAAGACTATTGGGTGGTCTCTCAGAAATAATATGACTCCAATAAGGATACATTCTCTATAAAATATATTATATGGTCAATATATATGTATAAAATATTTTTTTTACAATTTTAGAGGTCATTTGGACCCTTAAGATTAATATTTCACAACTAAGTTTACTCATTTTCACATCAATCAGTATTATTAATTTTAATTTCTATCCCTAATATTTTGGGAAAAAACCATGTTGAAAATAATATTAATTATAAATTATATTTATTAAAAACAATTAATCATTTTTTACACATTAAATTGACATATGTGGATTTGATTAATTTCAAATATATCATACACATAGAATAAGAATAATGGTTTTTAATGTTAAAATGATTCAAAGATTACTACATATTTATATCCAAATTCATTATAAAAAATATACCAATTACATAAATTATATCAATAGATGTACATTTGATATAATTTATAATTTAAACTTTTAAAACATATTTTATAACTATAAATTATTAAAATTAAAATTCTATTCTCAATTAAATTCATTATTTTTCACTATTAATAAAAAATATAGCATCTCATAAAAAATAGAACTTCAGATAATTATGATGTTATGATTTAGAAATTGAAGTAAATTTTTTAGAATAAAAATTATAAAGGAATAAATTTATAGTTTTAAAACATGTCCACTATTCATAGGCGACAAAGCTATCTTTAAAAAACATCTTTTTGAATTAATTATTTTTTTCTTATTTTATGACTATAAAACATATAGGATGAATTTAAAACAAAATTATTTAATATAAAATATAAAAATCTTATTTATAAAATTCAATAATATTTACTAATTTAAATGATTAAAATAAAACACCTATTTGGGAATAAAAATTAATTTTTATAAAAACACATCCTTTATTTTGAAATGATTTTTATTTTTATTTCAAAATAATTGGGCAACAAAAATTCACTATAAATAAAATTTTAAACCATATTTTCATAATTTATTTAATATTATTCATTCACATTATTCCAATTTCTAGGTCATATCTGTGAAGATATTAATTTTATGTAATTATTTGGTAAGACTCGACCATTCATGAAACATGTGTTATTGAAGAAACTTGATGTTACATGTATCACAACATAAGCAGTATTGTGTGTATAAGTAAAGAAAAATAAAGAATTATTTGTAACATAAGATAAAAATAATAATTTAAAGTAATTTTAATGAAGATATTTTATAGAAGTTCTTGATATTACATCCTACACCCCTTAAATAGAATTTCACCTTTTAAATTCATCTTGTCTATCAATATATTAACATTTTTAGAATTATATTACTGAAAAACACACCATAAAAATGAAATAAATAGAATTTACCATAAAAATGGAATATGGGAAACATAAATATTACATGCAGATACACATAACTAAGTTTCCATATACGCAGAATATAGATGGGAAATTGAATGAAAACTTTTTAAGGGAAAAGAAATTCCCATGGACTACTAGTGTGTAATCATGAACATGGTCAATAAGAAGAAAATAACAAAAATCATCAAGAAAAATATTTGTGGAAATCTTCATTTACATAATCAAAAAATATATTAGAAAGAAAAAATTTTATTTCATGCTCATTTTTCATTTATTTGAAAGATTCATTCACTATCTAGACCGACGACATAAAGAAATATACGTTCATGCAATGTAAATACCATACATTAAAATATTTACACCAAAATATCGTATTTTTCTCTAGAATATCAGTGTTCAAGATTAATTATACATTCTTGAAGAAAAAATATATAAATCTATATACCACCAAACTATAAAAGTGATCACAAGCTATTCCCCCTATAATTGATCATTAACAAAAACAGAAATGGTTGTCACATTGTTAAATAATACCTAGAATGATTCCATAATATTATAAACCACTAATAATTATAATTAATTTTTATTATTAATGTTCAATATAATTATTCCATTAAAAACTATACAAAAAATTTAACTAAAATTCCATTACTATGTTCAAAAACCAATCATTATATTGATTTTAATATATATTCTTCTAATATATATCAATTTTTATTCCATAAATAATATCCCACATATTTCAAAATTAAAATTAATTTTAATCTATGAAAATTCAATACATACTTGTACATCATGTAGGCAAGTGGTGGGTTCTACAACCTTGTTTCCCTTTAGTTGTAGTGTCATGACCCGTCCTCGGGGCCCCTAACGTGACTACCCCAAGCCCGCCTTCCATAGGCCAGGGGCTGGATACTATCACCAACAGCACAAATCCCGATAAAAGGGAAGGTATTTCGATTATATAAGTAAACAAACAGAACAGAGTACGCAATTTGAAATAAACACTAAGTAAACTGAGTACAAAAGTAAGTGTTGGAATGTAAATGGGCAAGAATACAAACCCAAATGAAAAGTACAGCTACAACTACACAAAAGTACAAAAGAAAAGACAAACAGCTGGAATATAGAAGTAACTCCTAGGTCATCCAACTCGGATCCTACCTAAAGGGTAGGAACAAATAGCCTTATCAATTCTCTCTCCTGCAAACCTCTTCTGAGTACCGTCTCGTCATGAAGTCCACCTCCGGGTACTGACTCATCGTCAGGTCCTCCTCCGAGTACTGTCAATTCCTCATACACTCAGTCTCTATCACCATTGTCCGTCATCTGTATCCAACACAAAGAGGTGTGGGCATAGCCCCTGCAGGGGTGAGTATAACAATACTTAGTAGGGACCCTAAAACCCTCAAGGTCTCACTTAATCGAACATGGATAACCACAAAGAAAAGATACAAACATGAAGTATCAACCAACTCTACATAGGTATATGCTCATACATATACCTAAGTCATCATTTCATGTTTGGCTCCAACTCATGAGCCCATGTACAACCCAGTCCACATAAGAATTCACAACCAGTCCACATAGGAAATCATGTCAATCACATTGATGGTAAAGATTGAAAGTCAAGACTCTGCTCAGACATGTGTACTACTCACGAAAAGGGGTGGAGATGATTAGATATAGCCTATGAATCATCTCCTCTTCCAAACCCACATAGGATTCATGTACATACGTCCTCGCTACCAAACCCATGTAGGATCAAAGTACAATAACCATCACTATCGAACCCACATAGGTTCCATGTACAATCATCATCGATGTCGAACCCACGAAGGATAAAAGTACAGTCGTCATCGGTTCCGAACCCACGAAGGATCCAAGTAAAATATTCATCACTACCAAACCCCTGGAGGATCCATGTACAGTATTCATCACTGCCGAACCCACGTAGGATCCATGTACAGTCGTCATCACTGCCGAACCCACAGAGGATCCAAGTACAATCGTCATCGTCGTCACAGTCGCAGCCATCTCTAGTGTTCCCGCACACAATATGCTCAATTCCGAGAGGGACCGCTCCACGAGCCAAGGGGTCAATACATCAACTATTACAATGTACCAAAAAGTATTATATCAAAGGACCTCCTCGTTAAAGGGGTCTCAATGCAATAGACAGAGCGTCTATCGGATGCCCGTTCTATGTGTAATTAACCTTTTAGTCCTGGGGGCCCAGTTGGTTTTGTGTACGAACCAACCTGACCATATCTCAATTGTACCCCAAACTCTCATGGGATATACTCAATGGACCATTACTCAACGATATTACCAACGCCACAGATGGTTCGTCAAACGGACGACCAATCTGAGAGTTATTGGCTTTTCCATTCCAGTGGTCGAGTTGGTTTATAAGCTAAACCAACCCGACCATACTCTAACTACCTCCAAAACTCATGTGGGGTGTTCCAAAAGAGCTGTCTCATCAATAGGAATCCAAAATAGTTAATGACACATCAATCGGACGTTCGGAAATCATGTTATAATAGTTTCCACTCTGAGGACCAGGTTGGTTTCGGGTTCGCACCAACCCGACCTTACTTCAAATGACACCGGTTAACCAAATCGGACACCCCATTACGACCCATACCAAAAAACACACTATATGGACTACCCATTTGTCCAAAACAGATAACCGGTGAAATTGATTCATTTCACCACAACACGCATGAACCATGGCTCGTGGGGCCTACACCTCGACCATGAATTAAATATCCAAAATTGGTCTTGAAACATCCGTCATAATTCTAGGGTTGCAACATCACAGAAGGTTTGTCATTCCAACATCGTATGAGAGAGATATGTATGATACAAGATCTCGTGATAATAATAATAATATTATAATTTTGTGTTTCATGGCCCCAAGCCATGAACCAGAATATAGAATACAACATTAGACTTGAATATACTGTATTAATGACAGGATCACATCGCCACTGATGGAAAGAAAATCAGACGTCGCACGCAGGAGTTGTGGTTGGTCGAAGATTTAATAATAATAATATATTATTATTTAAGATTTTAAGGTACCCAATCCAAAATCCTGAAAATTAAATTCAATATTGTACTCGTAATGTCTGTCTTGAAATCAGGGTCTCACCACCACAGACGGTTCGTAAAACCAAGGTCGTACGAGGAAGTTGCAGACAAAAATGTGGTTTATCATCAAAAGTAATAACAGCAATATTTTATTATTATTATTAATTACTTATTTATTTACTATTACAAACTACAAATCATTCCACTTTTTTTGGAGTCCTTGTTGCACACTGGAAACATACAACATCAATTAATTCCATTATTTTTATTATTATATCACCAATTGTCCTTCTATCTCCAATCTATCAATTCCTTCACATTTTAGTGCCTCCAACCAAAACCTCTAAACCCTATCGGCCAGCCCTTCATGCAGTGTCCACTTCTTCCCGATCTGCTACCTCCTGCCATGCTTGCCTGCCATGTGCCGACCACCCTTTCGATGTGGTCCTCTGTAAAACCCCAAGCTTCTACGGTACGCTTCTCTTTGAATAATGTGATAGCGTGTGTTGTACGCAACACCGAGTTCTAACACACCATAACTAATCAAACTAGCCGTTATGAATAGTAATACCTACTTTTTGAAATTATATATATTTTATATTTGAAAATGGACTTCATTTTTGGATTCGGAATATTGAATTTAGCCTAAGGTGAAATTTTGGCACATTTCGGATAACTTTCATATTTTGATGAATAGTGAAAATTTCTAAATTTTAATTAAAAACAACTTTTTTAATCAAAATAATTAATAGTGATAAATTATGAATTTGAGTGGTTTTAAAGTATATTTAGAATATATTTTTACCATTCAATTTAATGTTTATCATTGGACATAATTTTACAATTAAACCGAACATAAACAAGTGTCAATCTTTTGATAGTTATTATCTCTTAAAAACACGCTTTTTGTTTTGACAGCGGGAATTAATTTTAAATTAATTTCTGCCACTTCTGTGTTTTGAATTTAGGAAAATGGATTTCATATTTGGAATCAGGATGTCCAAATTATGTAAATAGGTAACTTTTATTTTTACACATTTTGAATAATTACTGAGGTAAATATTTTATTTACCATGGTTAAAGGGTAAATCCGGTAAATAAGGGTTAAAAAAATAATATTATAATAATACAAAATTACCCTAGAACGTGTCCTAACCTTATTGGTGGACACATACCCGACCATGGGCATCCTTGGGTCAATTTGGGGACCCTTTGGAGCCACTTGTATGTGGTAGGGACACATTATATTAATAAAGTTAAAATAAAAATAAAAATGGCATAAGCTTAAATCTTTTAGAAGAACAATTTTTACATAGGGTTATACATGTTGTATTTTCGATTATAAATATTCATTAGAAAGATAAAAAGATTTCCTACATAATGATGTTTTATTTATAATTTTTAGACATTAAATAATTTATTTTATTTATGACACAATGATGATGCAGTAATTACTAAAATAGTAAAAAAATTAACATAATTGATATTATAAATACCCAAATAAATATAATATGAAACTTTTAATGAATTAAACTAATTTTCTAGGATAATATGATATATTAGGATTGATTTAATTGACTTTGTTCGAAGTAATCAATCTGTTATGAGTTTCACAAAAATCAACTATTGAATAGTGTCAAAATTGACATAAAAGAGTTCTTAAAACAAATATTATATTATTAATTGATATTAAATTCCTAAAAATCTAAGGTTCGGCCAAGAGACTTATATTATGATAGGTTAATCATTAATGGACCACTTTGGGGTCTCTTGTATGTATATGGTAAGTTTATTAACCATATTATATAAAAATACAAAGAGACATTGTAAAAGTGAAACTAATTAACTTAGAGTTAATACTTAAAGATAAGGTTAATATAAGTACCCAAACCTGTCTAAATTATATTGGATGAGTTGTTTTCGACCTATCCCCACCTCATCCTTTGAATAGTCAACTTTGGAGCCTTTGTAAACCGAATATGAATTTATTATAAATTAATATTTCTAACTTTTCCAAAGGTGCCCCTCACCCCTCTTATAAAAGGGCACTCCTCCTTCTCATTTCTTCACATCTTCAAAGCCTTTTGGTTCGGCCAAACTCTGCCCCAATACTCTCCCAACATCCCTCACTAAAACCTAGAGGCTTTAGTTTGATCATAAAGCCAACCTAAGGAGCCCTTTTGATCAAATCAAAAGGAAGAACCCGAAGAAGAGGTAATGATTTCACCACCCTTTTCTAAGTTCATTTCTTCTTCCACTTCTTCTTCCTTTGTTCTTACCATTCTGAAATAATAACTCCAGTATCTCACATATACTGTGATGTTATTATAAATATGGTACAACCATATTCATTATCCTATCCACCCTTTGAATAACATGTCACCATACGTGCGTACGTACGGCTTACCGTCTCCACGTCGTGGTGTAATTGTTATTCAATATAATATTATTTGGATGGGTATAATAATGATGTGTAACTCATGTAAATAATAAATCTAACATGTTAATGATTCTTTATATATGATATACCATCCTTTTATATATTATTTTAATATCAAAAGAATGATATTGTCGCTCGTGCGTACGTACGGACTACCGTCTCCACGAACGCGATGAGATTCATTCTCCATCGTATCCATTCAAGTATAATTTGATGATTTAAAAAATGATGTTTAAGGACTTGATATCATTCTGGATATGAATAATATACAACCTATCCTTTACATACATGTCTTACGTAACAAAACATACAAAAGAAAACAAGTAAGTTAACACCCGAAACGACGATAATTCTAAGATATTATTAACAAATCAATGTTAAAAGATCATATATGATATCATATTAATATATATGATTCTTGTATAATTTAATAACAACTATTTCACCATTATACAGGAGGTTAACCTACCCCAACCAAGGAAAAGTACAAGGTAAGGGTTATTTCACAATCTCTTCATTATCCGAGGTTGTTTATACGTAATAATCTACTGGGATATCTTTATCATCCACATCCATGTTTCTTAAAAATGTATTTCAAAACATTTTTTATGGGTTAAAGTCATTTATACCCTTTTTTTACTTTTTATAAGAGGTTTATAAAGGAATCTTTCCGTCGTTTTCAAAACAAGGTCCTTTTTAACCTTTTCGACAGAATTGAGGTAAGAATGTTTTTTTTAACTTATAGGGCGGGTGCGGTTATTTTACGCCGTTATAAAATCTTCAAAGCTTTCCTTACAAGCTTATAAGAATATTTTCAAAGAAAATGTTTTATTTTATATGGATCTTAAATTATTTCAAAATAAAAGGAGATACTTCTTTAAAAAGAATTTTGATTTCATCTATGTCAACATCCTTTGATGGATTTTAAGATTATTTGAAGTTGATTTATTATGATACAAAACTTCTATATTGTATTGAAGGTTTTGTGATATGTTTGACTGTGGATGTGCTATTTTTATACCATTCATAGTTTATTGTGAAAGTATTGACATTTCGTATGCTAGTTTTAATATGAATGTTTATGTTATGTTTAAACCTTTTCATATGGGAATGCATTGGACTTAATAAGTGACGGGTGGAGCCCGCTATAGCTCCTCGATGCATCGGTAGGTCTCATGAGACAAACTAGTGTCTTGGCACAAGGCCTTGACAAAATCTTATTTGTAGTCTTGGCACGAGGCCTTGGCTATGTGGTTATGATAGTCTGGCATTATGCATTCCAACATTATGAAAGTGGTTATTGATATTGCATGTGATTATTCGATTAGTAGAATATCCATGTGAATAAGTAAATGGAATTATTTCATTTTTATTTTTTCCATACTATGTTGAAGTTCAATTTTAAAAGGCTTTTGTTTTAGAAATTCATTGCCTTAAATGTTTATGCTTATTATGAATGTTCCTCTATATTGTTATCCTTACTGGGCATTTGAGCTCACCCCTTTTCTATGTTTTATTTTTCCCAGGTAGTGAAGAAGTAAATTATGAATGACTTGCAGGGATATTATGAGGGGTTAATAGTGTGGATATGAAGACTTTGTTGTTGTAGTAGTTTTCACTTTGAAATGTAATGTAAAACTTTATGATTATATCTAGTGTTTCCAAGGCTACTAAACCAATCGGTCTTTCGAGATTTGATCTTTCTTGTGATCATGCCAATGTTATGTAATTAATGCACCGACTCTGGGCAACTGGGGTCGGGGCGTTACAGTTGGTATCAGAGGAAGTTTAGTACAAACCCTGGAAGCTAGATTTAGATAAACTCTGATTAGAGCACGTAGACCTAAGATGAACTTTGAAGATTAGTATAGAAGAACTTCCTAGAATTTTGGTATTGTAGAGATTTTGTGAGTTTTCCGAGCAATACATCCCTGTCTGGATACGAGCAGGTAGAGGCGGCTCTGGCACAGATGTACCTAGGGGTAAAACCCGAAAACACCGCTTTGAGCTAGACTCGAACGGGAACTGGTGCACGACAACGGGCCTTGCTGCACTCTTGGTTACGACACTCCCGGTGGATATGCTTAGGATAACTCTCACTTTCTTTACAAATCATTATGAAGGGTTTATGAGTATATACTTCCTCAAAGAAAACATATTTATGATTATGGATTATATCCATAGATAGTTCAATTTATGTTTAGTGTTTTATAAGTATGGGATTATGTATTTTGATGCATAAACTGATCTAGTTTATGCCATTTTTTTAGAAATGGCGCCTAGTGGAAGAAATGGAAACCGTATCAATGCACGCACTCCATGTAGGGATTGCCCTCCTGCTCAAGATAATTATAGTGGGGCTGGTGATGCAACTGGTGCTGATCAGCTAATCACCGTACTGGGACAACTTACTCAGGTTATGAATAATAACCTTACCCGTATGGAGCACCCTGATCCGTAGCGTGGAGGATCAATGTTAGATCGATTCATGAGGCAACAACCACCAACGTTCAATGGGAATACAAATCCCGTAGTAGCTGAGCAATGGATATTTTCCCTAGAGAAAATATTTCAGGCTTTGGGGAGCAGTGAAAGGGAAAAAGTTATCATGGCAGTTTACCGCCTCACTGGAGATGCTGATCAATGGTGGTCATTGATTCAAAATACGAAGGAAGATGATGAAGTATCAAATATGGAATGGAGGGAGTTCAAAGATCTGTTTTTAGAAAAATACTTTCCTCGCGACCATCGAGCAGATATGGAAAGACAATTTCTGAGTCTGAGACAAAAGGAGGATGAGAATGTCACAAAGTATGAGGCTAACTTTACAAGGTTAGCGAGGTACGCTGGTGATTATATTCGCAACCCAAGAAGTAAGATTGATCGTTTCTTTGATGGGTTAAAACCATTTCTCCGTCGAGCATTAGTCTCACAATCCTTTTCATCGTACGAAGACATTGTCTCATGTGCTATCAAGACCGAAAAGGAATTCTCTAAGTCTTATGACTTTAAAGCAAAGCAAGAGAAGAAGAGACCTGCTGATCAATCTGGGAATGGAAATAAGGGGAAGAAGGGAAAGGTTGAATATCCATCTTGTGGTAAGTGCGGGAAGAAACACCCCGGTGCTTGCCTGAAGGGAATGGGAGTCTGTTACAAGTGTGGTGAAAAAGGCCACCAAGCTCATGATTGAAAGGGGAAGAAGGAAGCTACCAACGTTCAGTGCTACAATTGCAGGGAGATGGGGCATTATGCAAATGCATGTCCTAAGCGTCAGGAGAACTTACCTCAGAAAAGGCCAAGGGATCAAGGCCAGGCTTATGCTATCACTACTGCTGAGGTAGAAGCTCCGAAAGACATGGTGGCAGGTAATTTAATGGTTTCCTCAAGTTTAGCAAATGCATTATTTGATTTTGGATCATCGCATTGTTTCATATCTTCCCAGTTTGCTAATAAAATTAGATATTTCCAATTTGATTTAATAAGGGAGTTGTCAGTTAAAACTCCTAAGGGAAGTATCGTTGCAACAAAGTTTTGTGAATCAGTCCCCATTAGAGCACATAAATTTTCTTTATCTGCTGATCTCATCGTCATACCTATGATTGAGTTTGATATAATCCTCGGTATGGACTGGCTTTCGGACTATTATGCGAAGATTTATTGTAAGAAGAAAGAGGTTACGATTCTTGATGATAATGATAAGGAACACCTTATTTTTAGAGCAGAATCGTCACCACCTAATTCTTATTTAGATCCACCCTCAATAGCTCAACTAAATTCAATTATTGGGGAGGAAGAGAATGAAATAACTGCGGGTGAGGAAAGGAATGTTCAAATAGAGGATGTACCTGTTGTGAAAGAATTTGTAGATGTATTTCCGGAAGATTTACCTGGACATCCTCCAGAACGAGAAGTTGAGTTTTCTATTGATTTGATTCTTGGATCAAGGCCTATATCAAAAAACCCCTTATAGAATGGCCACTGTAGAGTTAGTCGAACTAAAGAAACAACTAGAGGAATTGAGTAATAAGGGATTTATTCTCCCTAGTGTTTCTCCATGGGGAGCCCCTGTTCTTTTTGTTAAAAAGAAAGATGGATCTATGAGGTTATGTATCGATTACAGGGAGATCAATGCTATAACGATAAAGAACAAGTATCCCCTACCTCGTATTGATGATTTATTTGACCAACTGCATAGAGCTCAATACTTTTCAAAGATTGACCTTCGATCTGGATACCATCAGTTGTGTGTGAAGAAGGAAGACATTCCGAAGACAGCATTTCGAACCAGGTACGGGCATTACGAGTTTACTGTAATGCCGTTTGGATTGACTAATGCACCCTCTGTATTCATGGATCTGATGAATAGAGTCTTCAAGGAGTATCTCGATGAATTTGTGGTGGTATTTATTGATGATATCTTGGTATACTCCAAAACCTACAAAGATCATGAAAATCACTTGCGCATTATCTTGAAGACTCTGAGGAGGCATGAATTATATGGGAAGTTTAGCAAGTGTGAATTCTGGCGTCAGGAGATTTCTTTTCTTGGCCATATTGTCTCTAAAGATGGAATCTCTGTTGATCGTTCTAAGACCAAGGCAATCCAAGAATGGCCAGCACCTACGAGTATAACTGAGGTACGTAGTTTTATTGGTTTGGCAGGTTATTATCGACGTTTCGTCCAGAATTTTGCCCGATTGGCTAACCCATTAACGAAGCTCACACGTAAAGGGGTTAAATTTGTTTGGACAAAAGAGTGTGAAGAATGTTTCGAAGAACTGAAGAGAAGATTAGTCAATGCTCCTATATTGACTCTACCATCGGGGAATGATGGGTTCGTTATTTATAGTGATGCATCAAAGAAAGGACTTGGTTGTGTCCTTATGCAGAATGATAGAGTTATTGCCTATGCATCACGACAGTTGAAAATTCATGAACAAAACTATCCTACTCATGATCTCGAGTTAGCAGCTGTGATATTTGCTTTGAAGATATGGAGGCACTACCTCTATGGTGAAAAATGTGAGATTTATACTGATCACAAGAGTTTGAAGTATATTTTCTCACAAAAAGAACTCAACATGAGGCAAAGGAGATGGCTTGAATTACTCAAGGATTATGATTGTACGATACACTACCACCCAGGGAAGGCAAACAAGGTGGAAGATGCTTTGATCAGAAAAGACCATGGAGTTCTGAACATGATGAGAATTGAAAGGGATCCAATTTTCATAGATCTAGAGAAGATGGACATGGGAATAACCAGGGAAGGTGAAACATCAATGCTTTTTCAAATGGTTGCCAAACCATCTTTACTAGAAAGGATTAAGAGTTCCCAGACCGATGATGAAGAATTTCAGAAGAAGATTAAAGCTGTGAATGATGGGAGATTGAGAGACTCTGTGTATGAAGATGGAATTTTGAAATTCGGGAAGAGACTTTGTGTTCCCAATATACCTGATCTAAAAAGGGAATTGCTGGATGACGCTCATAGTTCCAATTTCTCTATACACCCTGGGAGCACCAAAATGTATAGAGATTTGAAGGAACATTTTTGGTGGGACAACATGAAGAGGGAGATTTCTGATTTTGTGTCAAGATGTATGGTTTGTCAACAAGTGAAAGCTGGAAGGCAACAGCCTGGAGGAGTCATGCAACCTCTTCCCATACCGGAGTGGAAATGGGACAATCTTACGATGGACTTTGTCATGGGGCTACCAAAGACTCCTAGAAAGAACGACGCAATATGGGTTATTGTTGATCGTCTTACCAAGTCAGCACATTTTCTTGCTATAAGAGAAGATCTACCCCTGGAACGTCTAGAAAGACTATACATTAATGAAGTTGTGAGACTTCATGGAGTACCCCTATCGATTGTTTCTGATCGTGATCCCCGTTTTACTTCAAGATTTTTGAAAAGTCTTCAGAAATCCCTGGATACTGAACTTCATTTGAGCACTGCTTACCACCCTCAGACAGACGGACAATCAGAACGGACTATTCAAACCTTAGAAGACATGTTGAGATCTTGCTCACTTGACTTTCAGGGTATGTGGGATCAATATTTACCTCTGGTAGAATTTTCCTATAACAATAGCTTCCATTCGAGTATTCAGATGGCACCATATGAAGCGTTATATGGAAAGAGATGTCGTACACCAACCTGTTGGGATGACGTCGGTGAAAGAAAACTTGTAGGTCTAGAACTGGTGGAGGAAACGATGGAAAAGGTAAAGGTAATCCAAAATCACATCAAAGCAGCTCAAAGTAGGCAGAAGAGCTATGCCGATAATCGAAGGAAGGATTTGGAATTTCAAGTCGGTGATCATGTTTTCCTAAAGGTATCTCCGTGGAAGGGAGTCATACATTTTGGTAAGAAAGGTAAATTGAGTCCCAGGTACATCGGACCTTTCGAAATTCTAGAACGAATTGGGGCTGTAGCTTACCGATTGGCAATGCCGCCAAGTCTCTCCAAAGTTCACGATGTGTTCCACGTATCTCTGTTGAGAAAATACATGCCTGACCCAACGCATGTACTCACCTATGAGGAATTAGAACTGGAACCCGATCTGTCTTATTGCGAATAGCCCGTCAGGATTCTTGATACAAGAGAACAAGTACTGAGAAACCGGACGACGCGTCTGGTAAAAGTTTTGTGGAGAAATCATAAGATGGAAGAGGCAACGTGGGAACCCGAGGAACTTATGATGAAGAACCACCCGAGTATTTTTATGCAGTAATACCCTAGAAATTGCGAGGACGCAATTATTTGAAGGAGGTGAGAATGTAACACCCCAAGCTTCTACGGTACGCTTCTCTTTGAATAATGTGATAGCGTGTGTTGTACGCAACACCGAGTTCTAACACACCATAACTAATCAAACTAGCCGTTATGAATAGTAATACCTACTTTTTGAAATTATATATATTTTATATTTGAAAATGGACTTCATTTTTGGATTCAGAATATTGAATTTAGCCTAAGGTGAAATTTTGGCACATTTCGGATAACTTTCATATTTTGATGAATAGTGAAAATTTCTAAATTTTAATTAAAAACAACTTTTTTAATCAAAATAATTAATAGTGATAAATTATGAATTTGAGTGGTTTTAAAGTATATTTAGAATATATTTTTACCATTCAATTTAATGTTTATCATTGGACATAATTTTACAATTAAACCGAACATAAACAAGTGTCAATCTTTTGATAGTTATTATCTCTTAAAAACACGCTTTTTGTTTTGACAGCGGGAATTAATTTTAAATTAATTTCTGCCACTTCTGTGTTTTGAATTTAGGAAAATGGATTCCATATTTGGAATCAGGATGTCCAAATTATGTAAATAGGTAACTTTTATTTTTACACATTTTGAATAATTACTGCGGTAAATATTTTATTTACCATGGTTAAAGGGTAAATCCGGTAAATAAGGGTTAAAAAAATAATATTATAATAATAAAAAATTACCCTAGAACGTGTCCTAACCTTATTGGTGGACACATACCCGACCATGGGCATCCTTGGGTCAATTTGGGGACCCCTTGGAGCCACTTGTATGTGGTAGGGACACATTATATTAATAAAGTTAAAATAAAAATAAAAATGGCATAAGCTTACAGCTTTTAGAAGAACAGTTTTTACATAGGGTTATACATGTTGGATTTTCGATTATAAATATTCATTAGAAAGCTAAAAAGATTTCCTACATAATGATGTTTTATTTATAATTTTTAGACATTAAATAATTTATTTTATTTATGACACAATGATGATGCAGTAATTACTAAAATAGTAAAAAAATTAACATAATTGATATTATAAATACCCAAATAAATATAATATGAAATTTTTAATGAATTACACTAATTTTCTAGGATAATATGATATATTAGGATTGATTTAATTGACTTTGTTCGAAGTAATCAATCTGTTATGAGTTTCACAAAAATCAACTATTGAATAGTGTCAAAATTGACATAAAAGAGTTCTTAAAACAAATATTATATTATTAATTGATATTAAATTCCTAAAAATCTGAGGTTCGGCCAAGAGACTTATATTATGATAGGTTAATCATTAATGGACCACTTGGGGGTCGCTTGTATATATATGGTAAGTTTATTAACCATATTAATAAAAAATACAAAGAGACATTGTAAAAGTGAAACTAATTAACTTAGAGTTAATACTTAAAGATAAGGTTAATATAAGTACCCAAACCTGTCTAAATTCTATTGGATGAGTTGTTTTCGACCTATCCCCACCTCATCCTTTGAATAGTCAACTTTGGAGCCTTTGTAAACCGAATATGAATTTATTATAAATTAATATTTCTAACTTTTCCAAAGGTGCCCCTCACCCCTCTTATAAAAGGGCACTCCTCCTTCTCATTTCTTCACACCTTCAAAGCCTTTTGGTTCGGCCAAACTCTGCCCAAATACTCTCCCAACATCCCTCACTACAACCTAGAGGCCTTAGTTTGATCAGAAAGCCAACCTAAGGAGCTCTTTTGATCAAATCAAAAGGAAGAACCCGAAGAAGAGGTAATGATTTCACCACCCTTTTCTAAGTTCATTTCTTCTTCCACTTCTTCTTCCTTTGTTCTTACCATTCTGAAATAATAACTCCAGTATCTCACATATACTGTGATGTTATTATAAATATGGTACAACCATATTCATTATCCTATCCACCCTTTGAATAACATGTCACCATACGTGCGTACGTACGGCTTACCGTCTCCACGTCGTGGTGTAATTGTTATTCAATATAATATTATTTGGATGGGTATAATAATGATGTGTAACTCATGTAAATAATAAATCTAACATGTTAATGATTCTTTATATATGATATACCATCCTTTTATATATTATTTTAATATCAAAAGAATGATATTGTCGCTCGTGCGTACGTACGGACTACCGTCTCCACGAACGCGATGAGATTCATTCTCCATCGTATCCATTCAAGTATAATTTGATGATTTAAAAAATGATGTTTAAGGACTTGATATCATTCTGGATATGAATAATATACAACCTATCCTTTACATACATGTCTTACGTAACAAAACATACAAAAGAAAACAAGTAAGTTAACACCCGAAACGACGATAATTCTAAGATATTATTAACAAATCAATGTTAAAAGATCATATATGATATCATATTAATATATATGATTCTTGTATAATTTAATAACAACTATTTCACCATTATACAGGAGGTTAACCTACCCCAACCAAGGAAAAGTACAAGGTAAGGGTTATTTCACAATCTCTTCATTATCCGAGGTTGTTTATACGTAATAATCTACTGGGATATCTTTATCATCCACATCCATGTTTCTTAAAAATGTATTTCAAAACATTTTTTATGGGTTAAAGTCATTTATACCCTTTTTTGACTTTTTATAAGAGGTTTATAAAGGAATCTTTATGTCGTTTTCAAAACAAGGTCCTTTTTAACCTTTTCGACAGAATTGAGGTAAGAATGTTTTTTTTAACTTATACGGCGGGTGCGGTTATTTTACGCCGTTATAAAATCTTCAAAGCTTTCCTTACAAGCTTATAAGAATATTTTCAAAGAAAATGTTTTATTTTATATGGATCTTAAATGATTTCAAAATAAAAGGAGATACTTCTTTAAAAAGAATTTTGATTTCATCTATGTCAACATCCTTTGATGGATTTTAAGATTATTTGAAGTTGATTTATTATGATACAAAACTTCTATATTGTATTGAAGGTTTTGTGATATGTTTGAATGTGGATGTGCTATTTTTATACCATTCATAGTTTATTGTGAAAGTATTGACATTTCGTATGCTAGTTTTAATATGAATGTTTATGTTATGTTTAAACCTTTTCATATGGGAATGCATTGGACTTAATAAGTGACGGGTGGAGCCCGCTATAGCTCCTCGATGCATCGGTAGGTCTCATGAGACAAACTAGTGTCTTGGCACAAGGCCTTGACAAAATCTTATTTGTAGTCTTGGCACGAGGCCTTGGCTATGTGGTTATGATAGTCTGGCATTATGCATTCCAACATTATGAAAGTGGTTATTGATATTGCATGTGATTATTCAATTAGTATAATATCCATGTGAATAAGTAAATGGCATTATTTCATTTTTATTTTTGCCATACTATGTTGAAGTTCAATTTTAAAAGGCTTTTGTTTTAGAAATTCATTGCCTTAAATGTTTATGCTTATTATGAATGTTCCTCTATATTGTTATCCTTACTGGGCATTTGAGCTCACCCCTTTTCTATGTTTTATTTTTCCCAGGTAGTGAAGAAGTAAATTATGAATGACTTGCAGGGATATTATGAGGGGTTAATAGTGTGGATATGAAGACTTTGTTGTTGTAGTAGTTTTTCACTTTGAAATGTAATGTAAAACATTATGATTATATCTAGTGTTTCCAAGGCTACTAAACCAATCGGTCTTTCGAGATTTGATCTTTCTTGTGATCATGCCAATGTTATGTAAATAATGCACCGACTCTGGGCAACTGGGGTCAGGGCGTTACATCCTCCCTCGACAGTCACATACCCCATGACCTGGTCACCAGCTTCACACCAGGACTGCCGGCTGGAGCCGCCTCGGGCTCGCTGCAGACCACCAGACCACCTTCACCATGCTTCCTTGCTCGTCTGGAGGCGCACTGACCTCCGAAGTAGTCGCACTGCCTAACTAGCCCGAAGTCATGCCTTGAACGCACGCCGAAATCACACTACTGCGTCTCCCCTTGCGTGGGTCGCTGTATCTTTGTTCAAAACTCGCAAATTGTGACAATCACAGATTTGTGATCCTCGGGTCAAGATCATCGCATCTTTATTCTGCGCTCAACGTATCATTGAGTTTTTTTCACGCTTAATTATTTAGTGATGAAGAATACATGAGGAACAAATCATAAAGGTTCACCGTTTATGTGCGGATAGATGACCATGTTTGTTTGTCCACCATCGTTGAGTTTCAAGAACAATAGGAATTGACACAGAGATATTTATCATAATTCAAAATTAATCCCCTACATCAATTCAATAAGGTTGATCTATTGAATAAGGAAGGAGACACTATCGTTTTTCCATTTAGGTTGCCACAGGATGATGGCATCACTTCGTTAACATCGTGAAGGAAGAAGACGAGCTTGGCGCCGACGTTCATTGTGTTCTTAGATAAGAGAAAGAAGTCCTCTCAATCCACCCAAATCCCCTCTCTCAAGACACTCCCCACTAGAGATTATGCCAACACCCATAATAATAAAGTATAACACTTTATTATAGAGTTGGCATAAATATTTCAAGAGAATTTGAAAACATGGAAAATAATTAAAAGATGGTTATTTCATTAATAAAGAGGGTTGACACATTAAATGGAAGCTAATAGGTTCAAGGGGGTTAAATGATTTTAAGACCCGTGTGGGTCCCGTCCCTTAATATCCTCTCAAAGGGGGTTAAGTGTGGGTGGTCTCCACCACCAACCTCTACCTTTTAGTATATAACCATCTCAAAGTAAAAATTGTGGGCAACACAATTTTTATTCAATTTATTATTATACTCAAAAATAAATTCTAACCCACATAAAACACATCTGTGGTAATGGTCCCATTAAGCAATTATCAGGGATGTGGTTTCATCGGTGCCCTTAGATTTCTATTCTAAGCACCGAATCACAACATAGAAAACCCCGCTTGTTCTTTTACTGAACGTACCTGAGCTAAACTTCAGAAAATTATTTCAGGCACACCGGGCCTCAGAATCAGGTTCCGTCAGAAACTACGTACCCATAAAATTTCAAAGAATTTACGAAATAAAATTCATTGAAATTTCTGAGTCTATACATTACCGCCACCATGGGGATTTACATCCTCATAAAGATACAACATAAAACAGGGTAACAAATGATGATATTGAGCAGACATTTGAGCCCTCCGCTCCCATGTGCTATACTGGAGATTCTCATGCTACCAATGAATGTGCACCAGAGGAATCAACAGTCCACATAGGACCCCCTCATGTCGATCGTTGATCTCCACTGGGATCTCTAATAATTTCACCCCGTTAACGATATCCAGCTCCCTATGGCCAATGATATGCATCAGGTCGTGCACGTATCTCCTCAACTATGATATGTGGAAGACATTGTGCACCCAGTTCAACTGAGGTGGAAGGGCCAAGCGGTAATCCACCTTGCCTACACCACTAAGGACCTGGAAAGGTCAGATGAATCCCGGAGATAACTTACCACCCCATCCAAATCTCCTAATACCTCATAGAGGCGATACCCTTAAAAATACAGGGTCACCATCCTCGAACTCATGTGGTCTCTATCTCCTATCAACATAGGACTTCTGTCTTCTCTATGAAGTCTCAACTACCGTGAACCATCTCTGTCTCAGTTCCAGAAAGCTCTGATTTTATCTAACTGACCACATGATGGGTTTCCCTTTATTTTTCATTGCTGGAAGTGGTTATGCAACTCTGGAGAATTCTGGGACAATGTTATGTCTTGCCGCCTCCTATGTTATTGACTGCACCCTCTTATGTATGAGTCCGTCCTATGCTGCTGGGGTTTTCCATTTCACTGACCAAGGAAAACCTTATCCCAACGTTGTAGATATACCACAACCTTTTTTCCAAATACCGTTAATCTGTGTATGAATTGTGGCTACCTAGTCCACACCCAAACTAACTTCCTAAGGCCTCAACGCTACCACCACGAGCTTCCAACCGAAACTCTCACCTTAATGGTCAGATCACAGCTGTCAGCTTAAGTGTGTTTATCAAGTCTCCTCTCAAAGGTATCTCCAAACATGAGGGTCACGTAAATGGTTTTAACCAGTAACTCTAGGTCTGGGACAAGAGTCGTGGAAGGAAGGAATGATTGGTACCTATGTCTATTGATATGGAAGCTCGTAGTAGACATAGACCATACCTCAAATCATTCATGGAGCCATTTGGTCACACTCTGTGACCGCATGCAGCTATTCTCTTCCCCTTCAACCCACCTCCCTAAGCCTGGCGGGGACTACAAATTCGGGTGGTTGTAACATGTCAAAATGTACACCACCTCATGTTGCACTCCATGCTCTGATTCCTCGTTTGTGGCTCTGCAGATTCATCTGTCCATAACACTTCCTTGCCCATGTCTTTAAGATTGGCGCCACTTCACATCTTCAAACTGATAACATTCAATGGCTATAACCGATCAGAAAAAGAACATTCAGCCATAAAAGTTCTCTCTATTACCCTAACATAAGTAGGAATGCATAGAGAAAAGTGTGATTACTCGGATATCCTTAAATGCACCTCGCTTAGAGGTCAAAACTCTAAATAACTGATTGCATAGTAGTCATCAAGAACCTAGAATGATTGGTTCACCTCGTTGAATACTCAAATTCCGACATGTCAACCTACCGAAGTTGTGTATGCTCTAGAAATCTCTCAGCCACCTCCTCAAACCAGTCCTCATCTGCCTATGTGTGAGGATCACCTCGGAACATGAGGGATATTTTTTTGCTGAAACCCAAGTAAGGAACTAAGCCTACGAGATTCATCTATAGGTACCTCTGGTTGTAACTGCTGACCAACAGGTAGTGATATAACTAGAATACTACCCGGAGGTACTATCACAGGCATCGGTCCACGTACCGAACCCTCATCACTATACACACCAACCTCAAGGTCACTCACTGGAAAACACTAGTACCTATGTCCAACATCCACTCTACTGGTGTCTCAACTAGGCAGAAAACTCTAACAATTGCTTCCATCCAGTACGCTACTGCCTGAGAATCTGCCTCGTCTTGTAACCTCTGAGGCCCCTGCTATTGGAACTCATGCAACGCACTCTGTCGGCATGCACCATTCGCTAGTATGGTTGGTGACATCTGCTGCCCAGTGAGTGGTTGTGATGCTAGTACACCACCCGAAGGTGGTAATATTTAAAAAGCACCATACACCAGAGCCTTGTCACTCGGTAGGCTGTCATTTTGTACCCTCTCTCAGGATTCCAACTGACTATCTGTGTGGAGACATCCTGAAGAGATGCGACACAGTCAAATGGTTTATACCTGGTGAGCTGACCTGGTTGAGCTGACTTAAGGAGAAATTTCTTTAACACACATGCAATCAGTGCTTTCGTGCACTGAGTCAGAAATCAGAAGTCAGAGTCCTAGTGTCTGGATACGTCGTCCACCGCACCAACATTGGACTACCTGAACTGATGTGGACACTCAGTACCATTAACACTATTGATTCACAAAAAAGAATTATTAGAGTTTGGATTTCTGTGGTAGAACTGACTCCTCTGATACCAATTTGTCCCAACACTTCATCGGGGCCTGTGTTGTGACTACCCCAAGCCTACCTCCTATAGGCTAGGGGCTGGCAACTAGCACCAAAGGCATAAATCCTCATAAAACGGAAGTCATTGCCTTTATATAAGTAAACAAATAGAACAGAGTACACAAGATGAAATAAACACTATGTAAACTGATTACAAAAGAAAGTTTTAGAAAGTAAATGTGCCAGAATAGAAACCCAACTAAAAAGTACAGCTACAACTGAACAAAATTACAAAAGAAAAGGCAAATAGCTAGAATATAGGAGTAGTTCCTGGGTTGTCCACTACGAATCGTACCTAAAGGGTAGGTTTAGATTTTCTTATCAACGCTCTCGCCCGCCAACCTCCTCCTAGTACTATTTCGTCATGAAGTCCACCTTCGAGTACTGACTCGTCGTTACGTCCTCCTCCAGGTACCATCCAGTCCTCATACACTCAGTCTCTGTTTGTGTTGTCTGTCATATGCATCCAACACAACGAGGAGCGGGCATAGCCTGTGCAGGGGTGAGTATAAAAATACTCAGTAGGGACCCCAAAACCCTCATTGTCTCACTAAACCCAACAAGCATTACCACAACAAAAAGATACAAACACGAAGTATCAACCAACTCAACCTAGGTATATGCCCATACATATACCTAAGTCATCATTTCCAGTTCAGCTCCAACTAACGAGCCCAAGTACAACCCAGTCCACAAAGGAAAGAATAACTAGTTCACATGGGAAATCACATCAATCACGTCGATGATAATGATTGAAAGTCAAGACTCATCTCACACAGGTATACTACTCAAGAAGAGGGGTAGAGATGATTAGATGTATCCTTTGAATCATATCCTATGACAAACCCACATAGGATCCAAGTACATAAGTCGTCACTGCCAAACCCACGTAGGATCCTAGTACAATAACCATCACTGTCAAACCCACGTAGGATCCATGTACAGGCATCATCACTAACGAACCCACGGGGGATCCATGTACAGTCGTCATCACTGCCGAACCCACAAGGTATCTAAGTATAGTCGTCATCACTGCCGAACTCATGGAGGATCCAAGTACAGTCATCATCACTGCTGACCCCACGTAGGATCCAAGTATAGTCATCATCGCTGTCAAACCCATGGAGGATCCACGTACAATCGTCATCGTCGTCACAGTTGCTGCCAGCTCTAGGGTTCCCGCACACAGTATGCTCGATTCAGGGAGGGACCACTCCACGAGCCAAGGGGTCGATACATCAACTTTCAAAAACCCCACTAATTAGTATCTCAAGGAACCTCCTCGTCAAAGGGGTCTCAATGCAATAGACGGCGCATTTATCAGACGTCTGGTCTGTGTGTTATTAGCCTTTTAGTCCAGGGGGCCCTGGTGGTTTCTTGTACGAACCAACCCAACCATATATCAATTGTACAATGAACTCTCATGCGGTATACTCAAGGGACCTCTACTCAACAATATTACCAACGCTGCTAACAGTTCGTCAAACGGACGTCTTGTCTGAGAGTTATTAGATTTTTCGTTCCTGGGGCCCAGTTGGATTATAAGCTAAACCAACCTAAACGTACTCCAACAACATCCAAACCTCAAGTGGAGTATTTCAAAAGAATTGTCTCATCAAGAAGATTCTAACAATGTTGACGGCACATCAATCAGATTTTCAGAGCTCATGTTATCAGCGTTTCTGCTCCGATGGCCCGATTGGTTTCTGGTTCGAACCAACCCGGCCGTACTTCAAAGGACACCAGTTAACCAAACTAGTCAACCATTGCGATCCATACCGAAAAACACACGATATGGACTACCCATTGGTCCAAAAAGGACAGCCGGTGAAAATGTTTCATTTCACTGCAACTCGCGCGAACCGGGCCTCATGGGGCCCGCACATCGACCTCGACATAAATATCCAAAATTGGTCTTCAAACATCTTTCTTAATTCCAGGGATACAATATCGTAGACGGTTCATCATTATGACACCATAAGAAAGATATATGTCTGATACAAGATCCCGTAATAATAATAATAATAATATTATTCAATGTTTCATGGCCCCGAGCCACGAACCAGAATTTAGTATCCAACATTAGACTTGAATCGCTCGTATTAATGACAGTATTTCACCGCCACTGACGACATGCCAATCAGATGTCGCATGTAGAATTTTTGGTGTGTCGAAGATTTAATAATAATAATATACTATTATATGAGCATTTCGGGTACCCAATCCAAAATCCTAAAAAGGAAATTCAATATTTAATGAAGAGGGTTGTCAGATTAAAAGAAAGCTCATAGGTTCAAGGAGGGTTAAAGGAGTTTATGACCTATATGGGGCCCGTCCCTTAATATCCTCCCAAAGGGGGTTAAGTGTGGTTGGGCCCCAACACCAGCTTCCCCCTTGTAGGATATAACCAACTCAAAGTAAAAATTGTTTAAAACACAATTTTTGTTCAATTTAAGATTAAACTCGAAAATAAAGTCAAACCTGCATAAAACACTACTGCTGTAATGGTCTCCTTAAGCAATTACCGGCGCTGCGATTTCATTGGTGCCCTCAGATTTCTATTCCGTGCACTGGATCAAAAGATAAGAAAAATCTGCTCGTTCATTTACTGAACGTACCCGAGCTAAACATCAGAAAAATATTATGGGCACACCAGGCCTCGAAATGAGGTTCCTTCAGAAACCTCATACTCGTAAAATTCCAAAAAATTTAAGAAAATAAATTTCATTTAAATTTCCGAGTCTTTACATGTAGGTTCAATCCCCATTGATCTTCCGGATGCAACAAGTTGTCACCTGAACATTGGGTGGTCCTTTTATCCTATAAAAATTAAACAAATTAATTAAAACAAACTCTAATTTAATGTTTTTTCTATGAGATACAAACACGAATTCTAAAAGAAATATCATAAATGTTCATTAATAATGACAAAAATTTTAATTCTAAAATCCCTAAATGTGGTTTCTATTTTATTGATCATGTTTTAAACCATAATATTAAATACCTATAATGGTATTTATAAATCTTAATATAACATCATATTAAAAAAGAATAATGTATAATTTTATCTGATCCTAACATTAATTATAGAAATAAAACCAAAAGACCCAAAGTCATTGATATAGTGCTGAAATCCTGAACATTAAATTTTCATATTTGATGTAGATATTTGTGACCAAATTTTTTTCATATCACATTAAAAAATTATAAGGATAACATGGATCGCGTATATTTTCATTTACCTCTTAGTTAAATAGTTTTAGAGTGTTAGGAAAAACTCATATATAAACAATTCAAATGTTTTTATATGAACAATGCTTTCATTGGTCACATCTTTTATTATTTAATATTTTTTTAAAAATAATCCTTTTTAAATCCTATATAGATATAAATTGTTAAAACAAATTATTTATAACCTCGGAAATGGGGAAACTAAGATGGGGGATCAATTAATCTATAAGGGTCAACATAAGCATTAAAAATATAATGTTATTAATGAAAATAATAAATCATATGGGTATGATGACAAAATCCATGTGTGTGGGAAAATAATAAAAAAACATATACCGATAAACAGATGACAAATAAAATATGGAATCTTGGAATAGGTAAGAGTCATCAGAATCAATAATAATGATCAATGTGATATCAATCTTGATCATTAGAAGAATAATAAACCCATAAAAAGCCTAAGATAACATGTGAGTAATTTGGTACATATTTTTTTCATTAATCATACAATAACACTAAAAAATAGAAAAATCATATGGTTGACATCCATAACCAATGAATTTGATAGATATCATAAATCCACTCATCCTTGGTTTATCATGTAACCACTTGATATTGGTTCATAACACGACAACTAATAATTTGTTTATCACATCACCACCCAAAAAATGTCCAAGTACCATATAATAATAACACATAGAAGCTTTCATTTCATTATAAAAATTTAAGAACCAATATTATCCTTTTTATAAATTGATTAACACATGGAGAACAGGTTTTTTTACTTTCTATCTTTTTAAAGCACAATTAACCAATGAAAAATAAATGGGTTCCATAACAATCTATTTAAAAAATTAATAACCTGTAAAAATAAATGGGATCAATTTTAGTATCATTGAAACATTATTAACCAATTGAAAATAAATTTATTCCATAAAAATCTCAATGAAACATGATTTACCAATGAAAATGATATAGGTACCATAACAATCCAATTGGACCATGAATAAATTCTGGAAAACAAATTAATTCCATAAAAACCACTTTAAAATGATCCCAATCCATCCTAAAAATAATGAGGATGGTATCAATATAAAATTTCACCAATGGAGGATAAGTAACAATAAAGGGTTTTTTATTTATGAATGTAAATATACTTAAAATATCATTAAAATATTCTTAAGGAAGATATCATTTTTATTTAGAAAACCGTTATAAAATAAAACATTTTAAATATTGTTTTCATTGAAAAACACCTTAAAACCTTATAAAGAAAGTTTTAAAAAAATTAAAATATGTTATAAATGAGAATAAACTTTTATCTCTTAAAAAAAATTTAAAACATCTTCCAAAATGTTATTATAAACTAATTTTTTGGAAGAAAAATGTTATTGACTGAAAAGATGATTCTCGGTAAAGAAGTTATTTTGAAATCATGAGTATAAAAATAGTGGAAAATGAAGGAATACAAATATTCTTATGAAATATACATATGTAAAAAAATTTATTTAAAATTATTTACACTTATATAAAAATGATACTATACTATATATTTAATCACAATCAAAAACAATAATCATTGAGATTTTAATATAAAACTCTTACAATGTCAATAACATTGATTATAAAGGGCCATGAAAGTTTTAAATAAAATGAAACTAATAATATAAATATAATAAGTAAAAAATTATATAACATGTAATATGGGCCTTACATACACCTTATAAAATATTATTTGTGTTTAATATAACCAACATCGTAATGAATGATAATTGTGACAAAAATCTATTCCCACTTTTGTAAGTTTGAAACTATAAACCACATGAAATCGTGATAATAATTTGGATTTATAAATCCACATAAATTCATGTATAATATTAATAAAACAAATTCATGGTAATTATTTACACCATAAAAACATTGGTGAATATTGCTTATATCTCATTGAAATAAAAGCGAGATGAGAAAACCCTTACTTCTTGAGTAACTTTTGAGTCATAAGATACATGAAATAATAACAAAAATTAAAACATTTAATATCAATAAATAAATTAATATAATGATATAACATGTCATGGGTAAGTATACATATCACACAATAGAAACATGTACTGAATATGGCATATGTCTCATAGAAATAAAAGTGAGAATAGAAATTCCATTACATTAAGTCTTGACTTTCATTGTACATTTAAATTCCTCCTATATAATAAATATATGTTAATTATAAATATATCACCGAAATATTATCATATATATCATATAATATATTAATTTATTATGACTTTATATTAAATTTTAATTAACAATTTCATTATAAATTTATTTTTCAAGTAATATATTATTTTTTCATATATGTTTTGACTTGTATTTTTTGTCCAATTACATAAATCTTGATATGTTAATTTCCATAACATAAAACATGATATCAATATATTATATATTAACTATATATTTATTAATAATAGTATATTTAACATATAAATAGTAAATTAAATACATTGTTCATGGAAACGGTGGGCCATAAGAATGCATGAACATTGTTTCCATTTTCTTATCGTATCAAAACAATGAAAAATAAATTAGATATTTTTATATATATTATTACAGTGATTTTATTATGTAATATATATCAAATATGTCTATTACTCCCATCCTTTATACATTCCATGCAAGGTGTGGAATAATCACATCGCTTCACGGGATGGTGTATTCTTCTATTCATACAAATAACATTACCATGTTCTAAAAAAATTGAAATAATGAAGGTATGTATTATATGATAATTCCAAAAAAAGAAATACATCATAAATATTATATATATATATATATTATAAACATAATTTTAATCATAATTCTCAATCTTGATATGTTGTAATGGAACATTGAATGACATCGTTTGATGAGGTCGTAGTCCTTCGTAAACATGAATGATGACTGTGTATCCCATTTTATGAAATTTTATGAATTTGTAGGTCGTATCATTGAAAAAAACTCAATATATTTATTATAATGATGATATTTTATATCCTTTTTTCAAATAATTTAAGTGGTTTGAGGAATAAATAAAACAAAAATGTTTTTTGATGAATATTATCTCTTCTTAGGGTAACTCCTTTTGGTTCTTACCAAAGTACTACCTCAGTTTGGATTCATCCCAATGAAAAATTAACAATTTTATAGGAGGGTTGCTTTCAAGTAATTTGGTTATATTATGGATGATTCAAAATCATGGAGAGGTGTGTATAATTGGTGAGAATAAATTTCATTTTATAATAGAGGAGTGGAATTCTTGAAAATTCCAAAAAGAAAACATGACTAGGAAGACTCCCTTACATCATGTGCCTCTAATAATTATTTTCTTCACAATTTTTGTTATTAGATCTCAGTATGGACATCCAATGGTTTTGTTATTAGTTTTTTGGTCATTTTCCCCATAAGATTAATTTTCATCCACAAAGTAAACTCATTTTTAATTTAATCACTTAAATTAATTTCAATAAATTTCAGTAACATTATTTTAAAAATATATTAACCTAGAATTAAATTTTAAATTATTATTATTAAAAGTATAGAATATTTTTCTCAAAATTCAAAATATATAAGTGCCAAAATATAATTTTAAATCAATCCCACATACAGAATGAGAGTGATATTTTAAAGTGAAAAATTTCAGATGTTTACAATGGTTTAATATACAAATTAAATATAAAAAATATTTAAATGGAATGAATTTGATTACTATATGTATAATTGATTTGATATATAATTTGAAAAATTAACACACCATTTTTCATTATAAATTATATAGAAGAAAAGTTAGTTTTCAATAAAATTTAGAATAATAACTATTTTTAAAACAATGAATCTTCTCACAAAACTAACAAAAATCCATCTTAGGATAATTCTTATGTTACAAATATTAAAAATAATTTTTTCTATTTAAAAATTTTAAAGTTGTAATAATTTAAATTCGAAACAATTCTTCACATAATTGATGAAAAAATCTAACTTTTTGAGAAATACAACATTTTATGCTTAAAATTGTATTTGCTCTTATTTTATGACTATATAATTTATATGATGGATTTAAAAAAAATATTGAATATATAACTTATAAATTTAAATATAATGATTCAATCATATTGATTTATATAATTTATTTAGATAAAAATTTCTTTATGTTTATAAAAAAAATATCCCATAATAATGCATCCTTTCTATTCAATCGCTTTTAATTTTAATATACGAATAAGTAGTCACAAAATAATTCCTTACAAATATATGTGTAAACCATATTATTAAAATTTAGTTAATCATACACATTCCAACCATTAAAATAGCTATGTGATTATAATTATAATATTATTGGAATATTAAATTTTGGTAATACTCGGCATTGAGTGTAACACATGTTATTAAATAAACTCAATGTTAGGTGAAACAATAAAAAAAACATGGTGTTGCGTATAACACATGATAAAAAATAAATTTCCTGTAACAAAAGATACCAAATAATTTAAATTAATATTACAGAATATGTATCCTAAAATCTAGAAATGTTAAAGAGATAGTCTCATGCTATAATAACTATAATAGCCAACAACAATAAAGGGTTCCACTATGAAAGTATATTTTTTCTTTTTAGAAATAATTTCAACATAAGGTTGATATCATAAAAACTATGAATAAGATTGAAGAACATTTTATAGTCACTTATGATGTATATAAGAAATAATTGGTAGACTACATAATGATTATCTAGAAATTTAACATTATACAAAAAGATAACTCCCGATCTGGATGTGTTGTGTATAGGTTTGTATAATCAATGTAAAGGACACTTTGAAAACTAAGACCCATAAAACTAACATCTATATTTTTCTCTAGATTAATAAATGTAACCATATTCCATGTAAGGTTTATCATCGATATACATTGATGACATTAGTGTCTTTATAATGATCATTTGGGTTCATCTTAAACATTGTGAAGTTTAATGAAGCTATGGATAGGTAATATAAATATATGTAAATGGCATTAGGATATTTATAAAGGATTATTTGTAGTTTCAGGATGGTATGCTGGAATTTAATGACTTTTATTATTTGTCTCTAGGATTTATATATTATAAATAAGTAAGAAAAAACATAATAATAAATTGTAAATCCACAAAGGATAACCATCATGATTGGAATGTGATTATAATGATTAATGTAAAGGATCTATGATAAAGAAATTTAATCAGTTGAATTCTGAATTTGAATATGATGAATGTAGACTATGGAGGATAATATTTGGGTAATTGGGAAATGTAAAGAGAATGATGAAAATTGGATATTGATTTTCATGATGAGAGTAAAAATTATCAGTGGGAAACTGAGAGACTAAACCCTATCATATATAATTCTACAATAATTTCCAAAATCTGGGGTTCCATGATATAAATGAAAATGCCACATCACAAGAGTTGGGTAAGTAAAAAATGAAGACATGGAATTGGTTTGAATGTTATTAACATTTTTTGTAGATCTTAATTGGGTAATACCCATGATATTTCCAAATATCATAAATAATTATACGATATTAAGTATTTTGGAAGACTAAGGAAAGATAATTTAAGTTCTATATTATAGAAGATACAAAGTTTAAAAAAAAATTGGAGGAAATATATTCATACAATATATTGAATATATTTTCTGATAAGAAGAAATCAAAAATATGAAAATATAAATTTCCTTTCTAGAGGATATATTCTTCTAGTTGATATAAAAATTAGAGAGTCACCAGACTCTACATGAACCTACATGTTCTATAAAATCAATGGGGATGAAGGAGATCTAGGAATGTATATAGAGGTTATCATTTATTCAATGATGAATGGGAATATGGATTAATGAAAAGAGGATCTGGTGACATTTATTAGTTATCATTTTTTGGTTGAGAATATGGGGAATCTTGAATAATTTCATCTATTGTACAACCCTGATGATGTTAAATAGTGTAGGAATTCTTATTATTGTAGGAAACAATATGTTATGAATATTTTATTATTTATGATGAAGATCAAATACACTATTCAAGAGGGACATAATGTTTCAATGACAATCAATATCTAGATGATAACTAATATTATTATCTTATATAGGATGATATAGAACAACAACCTATTTCATTATTTGAATGTGGTCATAGTTTTGAAAAATATTTCATGGTCACACCCTTTCTTTTGATTACTATAATAATAAGAAGTATTTTTAAGGTGGGATAATTACTATGATGCAATGGTGACGTAATATGTTACGTCGAAAATAGTGATGTAATATTTTCAAGAGGGATTAATCATAGCCCAAACCACGATGGCCCATACAGATAAAGACAAGAGAACTATGACATTCAAAGAGAGTCTCTAATAGGACAGTGGATAGAAACTAGATCCAATTAACCATATCACGCACATGAGATGTGTTGGACTTTTGTACCAATATGCACGCACACATCTCCAATCCATGATAGATTAGAGAGTCCTACCAAATAATAGATTCCACTAATAAACATGTTTAAAGGTATATGAATGAGTACATATAATCTCATCACTATAGTGAAATATATCATTGAAAAAAAGGGATAAATTAATTCTTACTAAGATAGATAAAAGAGTCATACCAAATACTTTAGAGGAGAGGTATTTCAAATGAAACAACTTTTCTAACCAAGGTGAGTCGATCTCTGTATGCTCTTCCTACTCCTTGTCCTACTAGGAAACCATGAAAATATAACCCATCAATATAATACATGACATGTACAAGAAAATATCATATTGGTGTGAGTATAATAATACCCAGTAAGACACCATGTAATCACCCAACATAAAGTATCGATAGAATTTTATGTTCATAATAAGGCTATGTTAGTAAAGACATGATAAATTACAATATGAGTAACAACCCAACAATAATCATGATGGAATCAAATTATCAATTATGTCTCATACAGACTTCCAAGCACAATGATTTTCTCGATGATTTGAGGTAATGATCCTTTGATATTTCTCACTCTATGACCCATCCCCTCACGAACAACAATCATCCAAGAGTTCATTGCCACCGGGGCTCAAAAAAAGGTAACTAATGGACATTAAAATATCTAAATACAAAAATAGGGTATCATGCCCACTGCTCATTGGGACACTAAATTCCCCATATGGATTGTCACACTATGTAGGGGATTTTACCCCCACAAAATTTGGTGACAAAATGTCTTAAAACCCCACCAAGGGAGGGTGAGGAAATGATAGAGTATTCTACCCATATCTCATTGAGAGATAACAAAAACTCTATCAAATTATAAACCCAATGAGGGGTCATAATTGTATGATCAGGATATAATTCAATAGTGTTCCATTATATAAATAGAAAAGAGAACACATAAAATTAATATTGGTCTATGCTGAATATATAAAGGTCCTCAAGATGGCCATGAAAAATTACATGGTATTTATTTGTTGTACATTGTGTGTCTATTTATCCCCAGATATGTACATTTCACAAAATATTACAAAGTATTTGATTCTGAAAATACATAGGGATTAATAAAATGTAAAGATTGACTAAAACATGGAGTTCCTTTAGCCAATTATTGTTAACATCTAGTTCTGCATGTGTACTTCATGTCACGCCCATGTATTATTGTCTTTCCCATGTACTGGGCAATGTTTGAGTACTAGTTCGTGCCTGTGTACTCTATCCATGCATATGTGCCCTGCCATATCCATGCCCAAATACCTCAGGGGTATATTTCAATCTTGCAACACTGTGTCATGCAGCATGTAACATGTGTCACATGGCATGTGATAATTTTTGATAAGTGTAAACCCTACAACTGTAGTTTATGGATTTCACAGTGTGTGATTTTATAATATACATCGTGTAGTTAGGATTTTTATAAATAAACTCTCATGTTCTATAAATTTAACTCATTATACCACCAACTCTTGATCACCAAAAAATCACATATTTAGATTTGGGATCTACTGCCAACCATCTTCGAACCATCGATTGTGGTCTAATTCTGGCCACCATATCCAGTGTATTCACCCGTCCCCACTGCACTGTATTGAAATTCCAAAAACCAGAATTGGGGAACTAAACATATGAACATTATCATGCACTATCATTTTTCACCAATCTCCATCCCGAACCTATGGTGATGATTAAATACAACCAATATATATATATCACAACTATTGTATACATTGTATTTTTAAAACCACTGACCAAATAAAATACATAATATATTCTCAGGATAGTTAGGGAGAGAAAAGAAAAAAAAATCAAGAGGAACAAAGATCATCCATTTTTAGTATTTTCCTTTATTATTTGTCATTATATGGACAAATAAAGAAACAAAATCAAATAATATCGATTCCAAAAAAGTCCTAGGTTGATAAATCAGAAACTTCATGATTGGACATTATGTGAATCAATCTGTTGGTGTATTTGATTCATGTTCATCATTGTATAATAAAATAGTGAAATAAACCAAATAAAATAAAACCCACATCCTTAGGTTTGTATCACTATCTAAATAATATTGATCATATATTGATTCCATTTTAGACATATATAAACTCTTAATTGAACACTGATAAAAAAATATACAATTTTCCATCACCCCCATCAAAAATCCTTTATAGCTCTTCTCTAAATACACATGTTTATTTGGATAACTATATGAGTTTTCTATATCAATGATTTTATAGAAAGAGATCTCCCATATAACAAAATAAATAAACAATCAATCGATTTAGTTATTAATTTTTTATGCTGGCCATCAACATTATGAAACCAAGATACCGATGCACTATAAAGATATATCATGATTAAGGTGATAACTGCATTCCAAAATAAATATATGTATTAGATATCGTGTCATATTTCCCAAACATTATTGGATCCATTATTTATAAAAACTATGTTTGTGTGTGATATAATAATTTAATTATTTTTACATATCAAAATCAAGGCCCACTTATCCATGTCTTATCATTTTGTCTCATCACAAGGATTTGAAAATAAATTGTTAAAAAATATTTAATTTCTTAAAAAAATGAAACTATTATGTTACATTCACCCCTCATTATGTCCCTAAATCCCAAAATGAAAAAATTAAAATAAAATGAGGTTACATCTCACATATTAGTCTCCCACTCTCAGTTTCTCTTGAATGAAATCTTTTTAAACCACTAGACATGAATCATGGGAATATTTCACTCAAAATGGAAATTATCCCACCAATCCTTGGTATTATGTACTCAAAAAAGGTAGATCCATACATAATGTCACTGTCTCCCTAGTTGAAAATGTACAATGAGGTTTGAACATGCCACCATTGCTACAACAGATGGATGTTGTCATGTAACTATTCCAACTATGATGATAGAGACAAGTGGTACAAATCCTCCCAATCCATACACATTATCTATACATTGCTAATTAATCGTATAGACTACATTCTCTCCTTGATAAATTTCTATAAGCCATGATAATGTTGGATAGTTAGGAACACATGGTACACTTTATTGAACTCAAAAGGACACTATCATAAACCAATATATTTCTTTTGATAGATGTAGGTTGTTATAATCTTCTACTCAATGATATGTTCATTATCAGTAGTTTCTCACACTATCTCCAGGCCCATAAGTGGGGACTCATAGGGATCATTTGAAAATAGTTTTGAAAAATAGGGTCTCCCATACAAGGTATCACATGGTTCCATTATTATAGTACAGGGGTAGCTATTATTCAATTAAAAAACTACCAGTGGTAGGTGATCCTCCCAAATATGATCAAATCCCTACCTGAAATCTAGACAAATTTCCTCTATAACCTGAATGGTATAATCAATATTTCTAATTTTATGAGGGGAAATGTCATAATGAAAAAATTTTATGTCCTAATTACCTCCTATAATACTATCAAAAATCATTACGTGAAAAGATAATTACAATATATAATTATGATTTAGAGAACTCAATGAATTTAGAATAACTTATTCACATACATGTGTCTGAATATATTGACAAAACACTACTCTCAGATGGCTAAGAAGTGGCATAACATGGAGATTTGTCAGATGATCACCCATATTGAATCAAATTTTATAGATTTTCATTGTATCCCTACCTAAAAAATAAATAGACGTACAATCCGAATTTAACTATATAACCTCACGGTATTGATCTAAACCCAATAGAACCTGGTGCTCATCATTCAAATTCTGACTACTGAACTATTGATGGGAATCCAATGCTACACACATCAACATCCATAGCCACTAAAACTAAAACCAAAGTTCCTGGTATATCTTCACAACACATGGATGTGTCAACAAGGAAGATGTATTAAAATCCCTCATAACCTCCTCACAGAATATAATGGGTACCATCTTACATCTATTGAAAAGTATTATGTGCTCCCCACCTTAAGAAAATCACTCAAGGGAATATCTAGTGGGTATTTAGATACGGAATGTCTCATAGTCAGTAACTCTAATATGATCCTAACTAACACAATTTTGAAGTGTTATAGTGACAAAAAATGACTGATAGTAAGAACAATTATCCTCATAAACTAAGGAAACCTCAATAATGCTAACTGCTCTAATGCCTCAATCAACAACTATGAACAAAATCTTGTGCTGAGGGAATCTACAACAATTATCCCCTTCCTAGGAGTGTATAATATCTCAAAGTCATAATATTCGATGAAATCTTACCATTTCGTCTATTTCAACTTAATATCCTTATATGAGAATATATTCTTGGGACTCTTGTGGTAAATGTAGATAAATAACCACTCACCCATAAGGTAGTTTCAACATATATTCCATGTTAAAACTGCCATTTCCATATCTTGATCAAGGGGATGTAGTTCTACTCACATGGTCTCAACGTTTCACACCCATTGGATATCACAGTCTACCTCTACATCAAAACAAATCCATGTTCGTTTCCTTAGGAATTGTAGATAACTACTTACACAACAACCTCCATGGGTAGACACAAGATAGGGAAGTCATCAACCTCTACCAAAACTCCAAAATTCATATTGGAAACATGTTATTAAGATAAAATATTTACACTTATAGGAATCATTTTTCAATGATTTTGATATTTTATAGAAATCAGTCTTGAATCTCTTATATAATCATTCCATCCCATGTAATCACTACACTACAATCACACTCTTCGGAGTCTCCCTAGATAACACAAGCTCCATATTCTCTATTTACACTACCACACCCTCTACTATGATGACATGTACTCAAATGTAGGAATCTAAAATCAAAAACTAACACACCAATAGATTCCTAAAAACATGGTTCAAAAGGATTATGTATATGTCCATCTTCAATTGTCTAGTTTTAGCCCCCCAATCCTTGAGAATACTAGAATTTAATCAATGGAGAATAAAAAAACCTATATATTAAAGGATGAAAAATACAATGGATTCATCTCATGATCACAGATGTTTGTTCTTATTAAAAAAGTCATCACCGAGTAAACAATATGACTGTAGAGGTAATAGGTTTTCATCTTCAGTATGTCCTCATCTAATAATCAGAGCGGATAAAAACATATTGTGATGTATATCTTCAAGAACCATCATTCCCCTCCAAAATAATTAAAGAGTTAATAATTCCTTTGTATTGGACACTTATTATTCAGGGATTACTGGTTTAGGTGATAGTAATCTGCACAGAACCTCAATATTTTATCCACATTTTTAGAGAACAACATTGGGATAAAACAGAGAAACACATTGGGTTTGATAATTCTAATTATATATATGTCCTCCAAGATCACCTTAAACTCATGAATATATATTGAGTAGATCCAATATTTTGGTGCATATATTGGGGTAATACCCATGTTTAATTCTATACATAATTCTATCACCCTTTATGGAGGTTGTCCCAACACATCCTAAGGAAGGACATCCTCATACTCTGATGCCATTGTAGGAATCTGAAAACCCATACCATGAACCATTCCAGAGGAAATACTTTTAAAATAATGAGTAATAAATTGTATAATCCTAAATATTGATTGTCCCATCATACTCCTCCAAGGATTCCTTCTTACTATTGAAGGAAAAATGAAACCCTTCACTATGGATATATCACATCATCTATCTAAAACATTCAATATAGGAATTTACTATAACATCCCTGGCCCGACATTCCCATATTTGAAAAAGTTGAGTGGTATACTGACCATAGGTGTGTCTCCCGATAATTCAATGGCTACAGACTAGCATTCGGGGGTGTAATGAAAATGTTGAGAGATTATTCCCATAGGTATAGAGTCTCCACAATAATGGAAATAAATAACATAGTAATATAAAATAACATAATATAATATAATAAAAAATAAACCATAATGAATAAATAAAAAACCATTAATAATAGAATCATGTTAAGATATGATTAATGTAACTAAATTTAATACTAAAATTTATATAAATAAAAGACTAAATAAACTCAAATAAAGACACTAAAATATATTGTTACTAAATCCAATTTTGGTTACCTATGAGTGATCCATCCCATATAGTAAGAAATTAAGAAAAATATCACTTTACCATTTCCAAACATTCTTCATGAAATATACATAGGTGCTAAAAGACTACATGAATAAGGTGTCACAAAAAATCAATATCTCAACCCCACCATGTACATAAAATTAAATTTTTTATAATAAGTGTTTATAATAATGATATAAATCAAGGGTATTAATTAATAAGTGAATAAGACAAATCAAATATCCCAAACAACTTCATGCTATAAATTTACCACTATAGTCATCCAAACCTGCTTTTTATACTTGAATGATATCTATGTCTATGTGTGGATCCTCCTGAATTAGGATAAATCATCCCTGTTGGGGGATGATTCTACACAAAAGGATAAATCATAGATATTATTTAACAGAGATGTATTCCCTACCCAAGGCCTTCATGAGTCTCTCCCTCATGGATCCTTAATAATCATACCCCTCACCCTCAGGCATCTAATGACTTTTTAATGTACCCTACGGTGGTTTATACCCCATAATTCATACATTTAGGATTTCCATGGCCCATGAAAAATACACTTAGATAGAAATGTAACCATTAACATAGACATCATGCATCACATATAGTGATCTCATTCACCAATGGATGTTATATGTTATGAAAAAAATTCAAACAAATGTATGATAACTACCTCTAATTCACCCATCATAACAGAGTCAATCAAAGTAAAAACTAGAAAACATAACACGAGTATAAGATCCAATAATATCAATCACATCATCCAAATCTATATAGTTCATTTAATATAATGACCATTAATATTTTCTAATTACATTTCATTGATCAATATATACAAAATCATTTAACATTCAAAATAATCAATTTTATTCAATGACATTCTATCTCAAAAAAATTCCATAATTATATACTACACCACAACATAATATCATGAAATTTTTAAAAATCACATTGTTAATAAAATAAATCACAACTTTTAGTTTATTATTAATTTCAATGGTAGGTTCCCCCCACCAATGGTTGAAATCAAGGGATCAATTCCCACATACCCAACAAGGTTGAATGGGTGGTCTAGTCACAAGATTATCATCCATAAATGAATTATCTAATTTTATGGATCATGCAAATAGCATTATGAAATGAAATATAGTCATTGAACATTAATATATAATTGAAACATGACTTTATTTTCTTTATAAACCACCTAACTTCAAATAATAATGGTCGCATATAATCCTCAGCTTTCGTGGTAAATATCGAAATCATTCATCCTCCCATCATCAACGAAATCAATATCATGGTATGTAGAATGATGATTCAATAAGCTCAACCTCACAGATAAATTATAATTATGGTAGGATACCACATGAGTTGTTTTTTAAAAGTGGATATCCACCATTTAGAAACACAACATTGCTCTATGTTTTTATGACTGGGCATCATACATTTACGACGAAAATGGGTGAATTTCATAATAAAACCCACATTTTTCTATATTAACTGAAAAAACCAACTCCTTATCCTAAAAACGAAATTAATATTTTTTTATATTGTACAAGGTTATTTTATGATTCATGATTGGAATTAGTACTTTGAATAAAACTTTTATGACTTTTTCAGTTTTACGAAGTCGACTCATCATATTTACATCATAAATTATAGGTTCATGGATTATATTCACCTACATCCATATATAATAGTTTCTTAATCCAATAGTAACTATTCGAGATACTTCTAACAAAACTAATCCTTGAGTAAAAAGTGTTATATGATAAATAACTAGATAAAAATTGGTTAAACAAAAAACCAATGAGTTATATTACTAGAAAGATATGGGGTTTTTTAACCTCTCGACTATATAATAGATCATCCTTGAGCTACTTCAAGTATCAATCTGGGGTATCAGTGATGAATTATGGATGCTATTATTTTATATTAGACTCACTATCCTATGTAAACTCTTTCACACATCAATGATTCCACTACACGCACAGTAGTTTTATGGTCTTCCCCAAAATATTCTTCTCACTAGAGTCTATAATCTGAATCATATGATCCACAAAGGACTCAAAAATATCAACCTCAATCTCATTAACATTCATTACATGATTAGGGTTTCTATTATATATATAATGATAATAATCGATAAACAACATTTAGATAGAACTATAATGTTATGGAAGGTCCAAACAGTGTTCCCCTAGACCAACCCTTTTTGAAATCTCAAACAAAACTAAACACCACTTTGTTGGCTATTCTTATTTCCTAATATGGTGTTAAACCAACCTAGGATAAATCCAATGGAACCCAGTTTGTCTAACCCCAAACTACATAGGTCATTTTATATGGTTATCATGTAATATTTAATATATTTTTATAGTCACCAACAACATTCTGATCAAATAAACATACGATAAAATAACCTATATGATAATTAGTATAAAATTTGATGACTCACATTCTTATATCCAACAAAGAGGAAAAGGTATTGGCCATTAAAAAAGGATCAAAAGGAAACATTTGGCTCAATTTCTAAAAGATTTTATTACAGGTGAACTCCATGTGTTCAATGTAACAGCCCGAGAATTTATATTCTTTTTAATTTCATTAATGTCTTGTGTTGTACGCTACACCAAAAGGAGCTTGCTCAACACGCATCCTTGACATGCCTTCCATTACAGGCGATCACGACCTTTCTCGATAGTGTGTGTAGTACGCAAAACCGAGTTTCACTAAACAAAGAAATGCTATTAAAATATAATTAAAACTAGCCGTTATGAATAGTAATAACCACTTTTTGAAATTTTATAAATTTTATTTTTCAAAATGGACTTCATTTTTTGGATTCGGAGTGTCAAATTTAGCCTAATATGAAATTTTGGTACTTTTCGGATAACTTTCATATTTTGATGAATAGTGAAAATTACTAAATTATAATTAAAAAAATCTTTTTTAATCGAAATAATTAATAGTGATAAATTATTAATTTGAGTGGTTTTAAAGTATATTTAGAATATATTTTTACAATTTAATACAATGTTGGTCATTGGATGTAATTCTACATTTAAACCAGACATAAACAAGTGTCAATCTTTTGATGGTTATTATCTCTTAAAAACACGCTATTTGTTTTGACGATGGGAATTAATTTTCAAATTAATTAATGAAACTAATATGTTTTGAATTTGGTAAAATAGACATCATTTTTGAGTTCATAATTTCAAATATTTCTTAGGCCTAATTTTTTGTATTTTTCTGGATACATTCGTTTTTTGATGAATAGTGAAACAACTAAGTGGTAGTTAAAAAAAATGAAATTTTCATAAAACATAATTTTACCACTTCTGTGAGTGGAATTTCGAAAATCCAAGAGACACGGTTAATATCAAGGACTAAAATGTGTTTCAATGAGATGAAAATAATTTTTGGTGAATAGTATCTTTTTACTTTTTTTACCACGGTTAAAAGTAAATATGGTAATTAAGGGTAAAAATGATATTATTATTACCCTAACACATGTCCTAATTCTATTGTAAAAGTGTAATTCGACCAAAAACAAACTTAGGAATAAAATATGACCATTTATGCCCACTTGGATTAGATTAGGACATTTATTATTAATTTATTTATAGAAGGGTTAAAATAGTTAAAATCAAAGTTTAATAACTAAATCATTTTTAATATGGGGTTATACATAAGATAAATTCTACTATAAATATTAATTAGAAAGATAAAAATATTTTCTACATAATTGTAGTTTATTTGTAATCATTAGACATTAAATAATTTAATTTATTTATGACACAACGATAATGCAATAATTATCTTATTAATAAAATATTGACATAATTGATGTTATAAATACCCAAATATATGTAATTTGAAACTTTTTATGAATTACACTAATATTTTATGTTAATAGGACATGATAGTATTTATTTAATTAACGTTTTTCGAACTTATCATTCTGATATGATTTTTGCAAAAATCAATTACTAAATAGTTTCAAAATTGACATAAAATAGTTTTTAAAACAAATATTATATTATTAATTGTTATTTTATTCCTAAAATTCTAAGGTTCGGCCAAATGACTTAGAGAAGGTTATATATATTAATTAAACAGATCTTTGGGGTCGCTTGGATGTATATGGTATGTTTATTAACTATATATTATAAAAATACAAAGTGACATGGTAAATGTCAATCTAATTAACTAAGAGTTAAAACTAAAAGATAAGGATAATATAGGATCCTAAATTTGTCTAAATTATATTGGATGAGATTATTTCGACCCATCCCCACCTTAGCTTGGAAATAAATCAATTTGGAGCTATTTAAAACCGAATTTGACTTTATAATAAAATAATAGTTTTAGTTATTCCAAAGGTACCCCTCTCCTCCCTTATACAAGGGCACCTCCTTCCTCTCTTCCTCACACAACATTGAGCCTTAAAGCTCGGCCAACGGCTGCCAAATTCTCTTCTACACTTCCCTAGAAATATCCTAGACGTTCTGGTCTTCCTCAATGGCCAATTTTAGTGCCCTAAAGGGAGTTCTCAAAGAGGCGCTTCAAAGAAGAGGTAATGTCCATTACCGATTCTTTTATCTTTATTTTTTCTTCCACTTATTCCTATTAGGTTGTTTCATTATGAAATAATAACATCAGTATCACTAATATACTGATATGTTATTATATGTATGAAACAACCCTATTTCACCATTAATCCATCCTACGGAAAATGAAATCACCGCGCGTGCGTACGTATGGAATATCGTCTCCATGCCGTGGTGAAATCTATTTTCCACCACCACCTTAATTGGATGGGTATAATGGTGTAAATAATGACTATATATGACTATTATAATGAGATATTGATTCTGAAATAGTATACATACACTCCAATACAATTTCACAATCATAGGAATGATATCATCACTCGTGCATACGTACGGAATACCATCTCCACGATGTGATGCGACTCATTCTGCATGATCTTCATTTCATAATGATTATATATATGAATTTAATGAATTTAATGAATTAATATGATATATATTACACTAATACCATTCTGGATGTTAGGTATCTATATCCTAAAGAGAAGAATAAGAATTTATTCGACAAAACACGTATAAGAACAAAAAGTAATAAACACCCGAATAACAAGTAGTAATGAAATATTACTAATAATAAGCTAATAATATGACCATATATGATATCATAAAAATAAGTATGATTCTGTAATAAGTAAATAACATTATTTAAATCATTATACAGAAGGTTCGGATACGTACAAAGAATATCGGACCAAATGTAATGGAAATATCACAATCTCATTTTTATCCGAGATTTTTTATTCTTTGGAATTTATTGGGGTGTATTTTATAATCCACATCCATGTTTCCTCAATATTTAATATTATTTCCATCCACCTACAATTTTTTAAATCCAATTTTACCCTTCGGTGAGTTTTTAGTAAAAGATATGAAAGGAATCTTTTGTCGTTTTTCATACGAGGTACTTTTTGACTTTTTTGACAAAAGTACGAAGAATGTTTCTTTAACTTATACAGCATGAATGGATTTTTAAAACATCATTTACAAGAATATTCCTTTAAAAGTTTTCAAGTTTATTTTTAGTCAACTTATATTAGTTTAAAATTGTATGACATGTTAAGAAAGGAATAATGTTTTTGAAGAAGAAAGGATATTTTCCTCAAGAATGGAGTTAAAGTGTTTTATCAAAATTATTTTCCATATAATATAATAAAGGGTTTTGTTTCTATCCTTATTATTACATGGATTTGATTATGTTGTGATGGAAATATTTTTATGAATTCTTTTATATGAATTGTTTTATGATGTCACGATGTGTAAAGATTCCCATTTTTATTACATGGGTTATGTTATGATGTATGGTTTATGATTTTGTTGCACACATAAGAATGGTATCATTATGAGATGGGTGGGACCTATATCTCCATCCAATGCATTGGGTAAATATTTTATATCTCATGAGATAGACATGGCTGGAATGGTACGTTATACCGGTTTAGTGAAACCGGACTGAAACGAGGGTGACTCGGTTCTGAAATGGACGTTGTCCACAAAGATATTTTTTGAAATGAGTATTGACTAATAAGAAATGATTTTATATGATTATGTCTATATGAAAAAAAGATTCATGTTTTATGTTATGATTATTGGGATTTCATTTCACTACTATGATTTATCCCATGTTATGAAATTATGCTCTCTTTTACAGGTTATGATTTCCAAAATGTTATGTTCTTATGAAAATGATGTGATTGATATTTCTTTTGCTTACCCTTACTGAGCATTTGAGCTCACCCTTTTATATTTTCTTTTCCCTAGGATATAAATAATGGTTTTAGGTAAAAAAAAAGGAAGATCTTTATGGGAGATGTTGAAGATCATTCACCACGATTAAAAAATTATATTCCGAGTTTCCAAAGACACTAAACTATTACGATCCTTGTGTGTGTGTTATTGTTATGTACTAAGTATTCTGAAAAAGTAATGTAATGTCCATGTAAGTCGTGTTTCGGGTCTCTACAGTTGGTATTAGAGGAAAGGTTTAGACAACCTTTGGAAACTAGGATGCGGGAACTTTAGTGAGATCCCTAGTGATATTTCTAAGGTATGTCTAGGGATGTCCCTAAGGATAAGTATACGTATAGGATATAGTCATAGAAATATGGTAACGATATTAGATTAAACCAAAGATGTTAGATATTGATGTTACTCCCCCTTTATTTTGATTTTTGCCTCTCACACTATTCTTTTTGGGTTTTAGAAAACGGCTAGAAACAAGATGATTCACGATAATGGAGGATGTGATAGACAATGGAATGATATACTTCCTGAGAAACCAAATGAAATAGGATTTGGAAGTCTGAACATTATTATTATACCAAATCAGCAATCCCATTATATGATCAATGAAGTAAAATTTGTTAAGTTTCCTGACTCGGCTAATAAGAGAAAGATGGAGTTTCATGATGATCATAGAGGAAAGAAAGTTCAATTTCCCCTATGTAAATCATGTGGGAAGAGGCATCAAGGAGAATGTTTCAAAGGAACTGGAAGATGCTTTGGGTGTGGAAAAGAAGGACACAATCCCAGTAAGTGCAAAGGAAAAGGATCAGTTAACCCCAGGGATGAGGAAAATGGTATTGCTACGACATCATCAATGGTTAAATGTTTTCAATGTGGAATGTACGGGCATTATTCAAACCAATGCCCTAAGGGAATGTCTCATGAAGAGAATCAGTATGGTCGTATGGGTAGTATTTATGTTGATGATGATGAAGAGACTACAAATGATATATGAGATGAAAGAATTGTTGAAGCTCAGTCAGTGGTTTAAGAATGTAGTGGAATGATTACATGTTTATCATGTGTAATGTTGTATAAGTAATCTCATGGTACTATGGAATAAAGAGACATCTAAGGATTGTTACACTGTTGTCTTTCCTTGAGTTTTGAAAGTGTATTATTAATGGTACCAATATCCATGAAAGGTTATTCAGATATTTTGGGAATGTATATGATATGCGCATAATGAAGGGATAAGGAAAAAAATGAAATGTTTGATTGTATTCATGAGCTCATGATTGATATAAGGACTAAGTGATATCATGGTTTGAGTATATAGAATATTGAGGATTTTGTTATGTGGAAAGTGTTAACTTTTAACTGCATTCATGTTTTCACTAAGGTTCAATGGGTATTCATTTTTTCAAGAGAATACATGATTAAGGTATTCACATGATTGGAATGTGACCAACAATATATATATGGGGGATAAATGATGGTATTCACATTCTTGGTTGATGACATTTCAAGTAATTGTTTTCTTTATACTATGAGCTTGTACCGAAGTATTTTAGATAAGACTAAAGATTGTAATTGATTATGTTGGAAATATGCTAGTATTGATTAAGGATATAACTTTTTTCGATATTACTGATGTGATTTTATAGTAATGTAGTTTTAGAAAAAGTACAACCTGCAGGACGGGCGACAGCCCTTCGCGTCGGACAAGGCTGTGGGAATCGAACCCACAACTGAAGTGCGACTGGCCTTTATCGCATACCACTGGCCTACAGGAAGTCCCTTTTTATTATAAACTAGTTTTATTATATTAAGAAGAGTGATATATGAAGTATAAGTCCATTTTAGGAACCATATATTATTAATCTCACTATAGATGGACTTGTGTATTTTTTTGATAACATTTCTAACCTTTTTGTTTGAGACAGATGGAATGACCCATCATTCTATCACATGATCTACTAGAACATCACGAATGATAAATTCAACTTCATTTCATTAAGAGATGAAGTGGAAATTGACCAAAGAACAACGAACGATGAGATTATACCAAAATCATGAAAGTATTTCTTCTTATTCCAATTTCATAAACTATAGGAAAATGATCTTGAAAACCAAAAATGTTGTCCTAGTGCTCTTATATCCGATGAATCAGATGGTACCTTAGATCATCACAAATTTATGGCTTTGTGATTGCTGTCTTTTCCATAGCCATGTTCTCTACCACTCTCCATCAAAACATGATGGTTAGATTTCTCTTCCATATCCATATTGTCACCTATGTGGAAACCCAATGATTAGTTTATTTGGGTAATCGTTACATTTCAAACTTTATTTTTTAAATACAAGTTTTGGTATTACTTTTTATGATGTGGGTTTCTATTAAGGAAACGTTCGATTAGTAAACCTTTTATAACCCCGACGAATTTCGGGGGTGAAATTCATTTTAAGGGGGGTAGAATGTAACAGCCCGAGATTTTATATTTCTTTTAATTTCATTAATGTCTTGTGTTGTACGCTACACCAAAAGGAGCTTTCTCAACACGTATCCTTGACATTCCTTGCATTACACGTGACCACGACCTTCCTCGATAGCATGTGTAGTACGCAATACCGAGATTCACTAAACAACGATATGCTATTAAAATATTATTAAAACTAGCTGTTATGAATAGTAATAATCACTTTTTGAAATTTTATAATTTTTTTTTCAAAATGGACTTCATTTTTGGATTCAGAGTTTCGAATTTAGCCTAAGGTGAAATTTTGGTACTTTTTGGATAACTTTCATATTCTGATAAATAGTGAAAATTACTAAATTATAATTAAAATCAACTTTTTTAATAGAAATAATTAATAGTGATAATTTATTAATTTGAGTGGTTTTAAAGTATATCTAGAATATATTTTTACAATTTAATACAATGTTGGTTATTGGATGTAATTCTACATTTAAACCAGACATAAACAAGTGTCAATCTTTTGATGGTTATTATCTCTTAAAAACATGCTATTTGTTTTGACGACGGGAATTAATTTTTAAATTAATTAATGCAACTAATATGTTTTGAATTTGGTAAAATAGACATCATTTTTGAGTTCATAATATCAAATATATCTTAGGCCTAATTTTTGGTATTTTTCTGGAAACTTTCATTTTTTGATGAATAGTGAAACCACCAAGTGGTAGTTAAAAAAAACTGAATTTTTCATAAAACATAATTTTACCGATCCTGTTAGTGAAATTTAGAAAATATAAGAGACACAGTTAATATCAAGGACTAAAATTTGGTTCAATGAGATGAAAATAATTTTTGGTGAATAGTAACTTTTTACTTTTTTTACCACGGTTAAAAGTAAATAGGGTAATTAAGGGTAAAAATAATAATATTATTAGCCTAACACATGTCCTAATTCTATTGGACAAGTGTAATTCGACCAAAAACAAACTTAGTAATAAAATATGACCATTTAGGCCCACATGGATTAGATTAGGACATTTATTATTAATTTATTTAAAGAAGGGTTAAAATATTTAAAATCAAAGTTTAATAACTAAATAATTTATAATATGGGGTTATACATAAGATAAATTCGACTATAATTATTCATTAGAAATATAGAAATATTTACTACATAATGGTATTTTATTTTTAATTTTTAGACATTATATAATTTAATTTATTTATGACACAACAATGACGCAGTAATTATCTTATTAATGAAATATTGACATAATTGATGATATAAATACCCAAATAAATGTAATTTGAGACTTTTTATGAATTCCACTAATTTTCTAGGTTAATATGACATGTTATTATTTATTTAATTAACTTTTTTCGAACTTATAATTATGTTATGATTTTCACAAAAATCAATTACTAAATAGTGTCAAAATTGACATAAAATAGTTTTTAAAACAAATATTATATTATTAATTGTTATTTTATTCCTAAAAATCTAAGGTTCAGCAAAATGACTTAGATAAAGGTATATATATTAATAAATCACAACTTGGGGGTCGTTTGGATGTATATTGTATGTTTATTAACTATATAATATAAAAATACAAAGTGACATGGTAAATGTCAATCTAATTATCTAAGAGTTAAAACTAAAAGATAAGGTTAATATAGAACCTAAACTTGTCTAAATTCTATTGGATGAGAGGATTTCGACCCATACCGACATTAGATTTGAAATAAATCAATTTGGATCTATTTAAAACCGATTTTGACTTTTTAATAAAATAATAGTTTTTGTTATTCCAAAGGTACCCCTCTTCTCCCTTATAAAAGGGTACCTCCTTTCTCTCTTCCTCACACAACATTGAGCTTTCAATCTTGGACAACCCCTTCCAAATTATCTTCTCCACTTTCCCAGGAATATCCTAGAGGTTCTGGTCTTCCTCAAAGACCAATTTTAGTGCCCTAAAGGGAGATCTCAAAGAGGCGCTTCAAAGAAGAGGTAATGTCCATTATCGATTCTTTTATCTTTATTTTTTCATCCACTTATTCCTCTTAGGTTGTTTCATTATGAAGTAATAACATCAGTATCAAACATATACTGATATGTTATTATAATTATTAAAAAACCCTATTTCACCATCTATCCATCCTACGGAAAACGAAATCACTGCGCGTGCGTACGTACGGAATACCATCTCCACGTCATGGTGAAATCTATTTCCCACCACCACCTTGATTGGATGGGTATAATGGTGTAAATAATGACTATATATGACTATTATAAAGTTATATTAATTCTGAAATAGTATACATACACTCCAATACAATTCCACAATCATAGGAACGATATCATCACTCGTGCGTACGTACGGAATACCGTCTCCACGATGTGATGTGACTCGTTCTGCATGATCTTCATTTAATAATGATTATATAAATGAATTGAATTAATGAATATGATATATATTACACTAATACCATTCTGGAAATGAGGTATCTATAACCTAAAGAAAAGAAAAAGAATTTATTCAACAAAACACGCATAAGAACAAAAATTAATAAACACCCGAATAACAAGTAGTAATGAAATATTACTAATAATAAGCTAAGAATATGACCATATATGATATCATAAAAATAATTATGATTCTGTAATAAGTCAATAACATTATTTAAATCATTATACAGGAGGTTTGGACACGTACAAAGCATATCGGACCAAAGGTAAGGGAAATATCACAATCTCATTTTTATCCGAGATTGTTTATACTTTGGCATTTATTGGGGTGTATTTTATCATCCACATCCATGTTTTCTCAATATGTAATATTATTTCCATCCACCAACAATTTTTTAAATCCAATTTTACCCTTTGATGAGTTTTTAGTAAAATATATGAAAGGAATCTTTTGTCGTTTTTCGTACGAGGTACTTTTTGACTTTTCCGACAAAAGTATGAAGAATGTTTTTTTAACTTATACCTAATGAATGGATTTTTAAAAAATAATTTACAAGAATATTCCTTTACAAGTTTTCATGTTTATTTTTAATCAACTTCTTTTAGATTAAAATTGTATGACATGTTAAGAAAGGAAAAATATTTTTGAAGAAGAAAGGATATTTTCCTCAAAAATGGAGTTCTAGTGTTTTATCAAAATTATTTTCCATCTAATATAATAAAGGGTTCTGTTTATATCCCTATTATTACATGTATTTTATTATGTTGTGATGGAAATATTTTTATTAATTCTTTTATATGAATTGTTTTATGATGTCACGATGTTTAAAGCTTCCCATTTTTATTACATGTGTTATGTTATGATGTATGGTTTATGATTTTGGGGCACACATAAGAATGGTATCATTATGAGATGGGTGGGACCTATATATCCCTCCAATTCATTGGGTAATGATTTTATATCTCATGAGATAGACATGGCTGGAATGGTAGATTATACCAGTTCAGTGAAACAGGACTGAAACGAGGGTGACTCGGTTCAGAAATGGACTTTGTCCACTAAAATAGTCTTGGAAATGAGTATTGACTAATAAGAAATGATTCTCTATGATTACGTGTGTATGACACAATGTTTCATGTTTTATGTTATGATTATTTGGGATTTAATTTCACTAATATGATATATCCCATGTTATGAAATTATGCTCTCTTTTGCAGGTTATGATTTCCAAAATGTTATGTTCTTATGAAAATGATGTGATTGATATTTCTTTTGTTTACCCTTACTGAGCATTTGAGCTCACCCTTTTATGTTTTCTTTTCCACAGGATATAATGAAAGGGTTTAGGTAAAAAAGGAATATCTTTATGGGAGATGTTTAAATCTTTCACCATGATTAGAATACTATATTCCAAGTTTCCAAAGACACTAAACTATTACGATCCTTGTGTGTGTGTTTTTGTTATGTACTAAGTATTCTGCAAAAGTACTGTAATGTCCATGTACATCAAGCTTCGGGTCTCTACATTAAATATTCTAGTCCAAAGAACCACCAAAATCCATGAAACCAGATCACAACATATATTATAGAATGGGAATTGTCTACCTAGATTGGTCATCAGTCTATTGGTGGTAGGATATACTCAAAATAACCTCTGATTGTAGATAATTTTGAAGACCCTAACAAAATTGAATATGTAAAATGAGGATATTTGTAATAAATTATAATACATAGAACTTTGGGAAATCATATAATCTACCACATATAGAATCTAGCTATACAAATAATGAAGAAATCCACCTTGATAGGAAATAAGTTTCCCACATTCATTACTTGATACACATTCATCCATAACATATTATTCTTCTGAGGTATCTTTTGTAATCCAATAAAAAATTACATAGTGACATCATCCCACATCCACTAAAGAATGAGAAGAAGACATAACATCTAAGACGACCTATGGATCTCCTCCTTCACTTATAGGCATGTGAAACATATCACAAAAAACAATGTATTTCTTTATTCAACCCTACACACAAATATTTTCTATGGAGATTGAAATACATATTTATCAAAACAGGATGTACGTATCTTCTATAAGTATGATAATCTCTCAACACCTTTTGATGTATTCCCATAGGAACCCATATAAGATGATAGAAAATTATTAAATAAAAACTTACAAGAGGACATCTTAATATTGGCTCCCCTGTATATAATATATCTCTCAGATCTTGGACCTCTGAATTAGACATTTTTTGAAACATGATCTAGCTAAAAAAAATTTGAATAACTGATGTTGAATTCATATATACACATCCATGAGAATACTAAACATCAAAAATATTTTCTGATAAGAGAACCATTATCGTACACTTGTTATAAGAATCTTGAACATCCCTTTTCTATGTCTTACAGCTCTAGGAATCAATAAAGTCATCTACCATGACTCATGTATAAAAAGTATAATTTTAAAGAATGTAGACATTCAACTAACCTACTATACAGAAGGATTAGGTATTAAAAATAAAATATGTACTTAATGATCTTGAGATCCATGGACACTAAATACCTCTAACTCATAATATATTGTATCTAATCTCTCAAGGCATGAAATATAACTACTAAATCCAGATTATGAGTAATGAAATGCCCAAAATGAATATTCAATTATCTGGAGCCATAACAAACTACTTGATCATCATGCATGAAAACTGATTGAAGTATAACTTTGTATTCATAAGAATAAAAAATAATATATATTCATAGAATATGATAATTAACGATCATTTTTTCAATTAGCCAGTTCGTCTTGACCTAAATTCCATCTAACATGAATTTGAACAACATGACATCAAACCTTTCATGATCATCTCATACATCCATTCTATAAACAAGAAAATTATTGGATGAAAAAATAATAATATCTAGTTAAACCCAGAAATCTCTAAATCGTGAAGATATTATTTCATTTCTCCCATAATTCAAATGATACAACCTTTTATTTTTTCACATACACTCCAGGCTTTTAGATTAAATGTCCTAATAAGTACACTCTTTCACTTTAGAAACTACATTTAGATAGATTGGTGTAATTATTATGGTCTCTCATTTCATTCTGGATGATGTAAATGTGTATGTAATGATCTTCTTATAATTAGGAGTACACCATTATTTACTAAAAAAAGAAAACCAACTGTTGTTGGAATGCATGAATGATTTTATTTATCAAGGTCGTGAATACTTTCTATGAATTTTTCATATAAAAAGGCTTAACATTGAGCCTATATAATCTATATGTACACATAAAATTTTTCTAGGGATTTTCAAATATCCTCACCCTCATATGATGGAACCCTAACTTTAATTCTCTCTTAGTGAAAATTCAATCACCTACTAACTGATTGAAGTAGTCATTAATGGTTGAAGGTGAATCATGTTCTTAACAGTCATCCGGTTCAGTCTCTAATAAAACACACATAAAAACAAGTTTTCTTTATCCTTATTCTTGAAAATAATATGGAAAACCCATATATATGTAATGTTCCCTATGAATACATTTGTTTCTAAATAATATAGTGAAATAGTAAAGTCATGAAGTACTACTTCTATTATCCCATAAAGAATAATTGAAACTTTTATATCGCCTGGAAAAATATTGTGAAAATATTTTACCACAGGGGAAAAAGTATACTAATATATTTCTCTATTATATAGAACAATTATTTCTAATTGTTCCATGATATAATCTAATATTCCCTAAATTGGTCATGTATGACTCACCTAAAAATTCCACTCGCCAATTTGAGAATAGTTTCTTATTTCTGTACATAGAATGATAACTCTCCAATCGTAAAAGCCAAAATTATTCTCATTCAAAACGTGCCAATCCATAACAAGAATCAAATTTAGACATATCAGTTCAAAAAAAACTATTTCATAAAGAAATTATATCTATCAATTTAAAGATAACACTATTTAAAATGATTTATACCCTATGGCCTCACTCACAACAATATGTCAGTGGTCATAACACCAACGTTGAAATTGATAGTCAAACCCAATGTGTTATAAAAGAGAATATATAAAGGAATTTTATGCTCCTATATCAATAAAAACACTTTCTATGATATACGATATAGGAATCATACCTCTAATGGTAGAAGGTGCTGTAATAAACTGGTCAGATAAGTTGTATATAACTTTTAGTGGACTCAACCCACTACCCTATGCTCATGTATATTCCCATATGTTATTCCCTTTTTGTTGTATTGTAACTCAATTACTGAGGTACCATGTACCCTGCCTTAACTTGAACGTCCTGTGGAACTGAATATTTTTTTCTGCTGAAGGTTTGCTAATCCCTTCCAATAATTTAGTTCCATTCTTCATCTCCATCTAATACTTTTCTATTGAATGATTATACACAACCTTTGTAGATTACCCAATATGAATAAAGAAAAACAGTCTATGTAGTAATGAAATTTCTGTCCTTTTGTGGCCCAACTATCAATACTAGAATGACTACATTGGATCACAGTTCTAATATGGGTTCCCATTTCACTAGATGCTTTGCTCGCAACTACCCTATTGATAACAATCATAAACAAGATTCTTTCTACAAGAAAAATAACTCTTATATCACTCTAATGAAATTTCTTATCCATCACTCAAGGAGTCTCTAATTTTTTATTCCACCATAAGATATGGATTCATCTCATTCATAAGTCTACTAAGACGATAAGAATTCATATGAAACACTATCAAGTGGAATTGTGTATCCTAAAAATGTCATGACCTGGATATCTCATTATATTCCAAGGATAGATAATACAATTTTGGTCAGTGAAGCATCCATCATAGTTCATCCATGACATGTATCCTTGTACCATGTTTAAGAAGTCATTGTCATTATATTCTCTTAATATATCTGGATATAATTATCTCATGGACATCACCTAAATTTCTTTTCAAGATAACTCCTCTATCTACACATATTTATCTATAATATACCAAAAATGCCTCGTTAGTCTTTGATTCATGTAATAATTAATATTTAAACTATTTTACATGGTTTTATCAGGATGATTGAATATCATAAGGAATGAATTGGGCCATATATCAACTACATAGGGTCTCTCAGCCTGATGAATATGGATGCATGTTGTATCTCTATAACTCTCACTATCTTAAACATTGAAGGTATAGTGTGAAAAGTATCCATATCCTTTTATCACACATCCATTAGAAATATTTCATGGAGTGGTTCATCCATATAATTCTATGAAGCTATAAGAATTTTTTTCCTCATTACGTTAGGATTGTGATGATTACCACTCTATTTACACTCAAATGAAAGGTAATGATGATGAATTTTATCAAAAAAGACCAAAATACTCCTTAAAACAAATGATACATTACATGGAAATCATTAATATTTAATAAAGACTGAGAAACACATACTCAAGGTTCCTATAAAAACGGGTTAACAAGTTAATTTTTATAAAATAATAGTTTCTATTATTTATTTGTAGTAGGTGTAAAAGGAATTTCTTTCACTATTAATATGTGATGATATAATATAGGTAATAAAAAGGTCTATATAATGATCAGTTAGTTTTAGTACATATCCCCTCATGCCTATCTAAGATGAATTCATACTACCCACCAGACATACCAACCCACTAGTAAAATCTCATAGAACAGTAACATCACACAACATGTTAATCACTCAAGGCAAATTAAATTCAAGATTGTATCAAAGGACAAGGTGAATGATAATACCATCCCTAAGAACTAAAATTTTCACACATACATTGGACATTTTTTCTAATATAAGAGATCGTTTAAAAACTATAACACATCTTAGTATCCCATTGTAACATTCCCAAATAGTAATATACTAAAAAAGAAACATGTCCTCTAATACTACATTGTAATGCCCCCAGTATATCACTCCCCCACGTGACTGAGTTCGGTGGGTTATGTGACCTTGGGTGTTCTTCCAAATATTTAATTTTATCTTACTAGTAGTGGGAGTGTGAAGAAATAGTGGGAAGACTATACCCCCCCCCCCCCCCATGTACAAATTCTCCACACCATTGGAAATAAAAAAATATTTTAAAAAAATACCCACCAAAACTATAATAAAGAAGAATAAATAGTATAATATAGAATAAAGAAACTATAATATTATAATATAATTAGGTGATGAAATGGTAAATGTATCTAAATGTTTTTCAAAAATTCATACAAAAATATACACTATCTCAAATAAAGACTCCAAAAGTCTTTGATCATGAAACCCTTATAGGTATCCTCTATAACATCAAACTCATCTATCCTGAAATTTAAAATAAGGTCACCTAAAGATATCCCAGACTGAATCCATGAAATACTCTTGAGTAACTAACAATGGTTTGGATAGGATGTGATTAAATAAGATTAAGTTGATTCCCCCATGTCAAAAAAATCCACTATTTAAAATAAGGCTTGTAATAAATTGATGAAACCAGGCTACTGATTATTCATTATATAAAACACATCAAATATCATTCCATCCATTGACCTCTGGTTGACACTTGGGGTCATCCTAGCTTACATCAGCCCCATGCAAGATATCTCCCTCTTCAGATTGATCCTCACGAAACAAGGGAAATCATCAATGTTTTTGGAAGATTATATTAATGACAATGAATTAGAAATAGAATATCATGGAACATAAGTCATTTCCCATAGGACATCAATAATCATTCCCTCATGAATCTTGTAAAATTATAATAGTCACCCTCTCTCATCTCGCGAGAGTGCAAGTTACACCCAACTGGTTCGTATCCCATACATATTTCAATCAGGCAGATTGTGACCCATGAAGCTTTACGTAATGTATAAATGTTACCAAAAAAACATTCCCTCAGACATCACATATAGTTACCTCATGGAAAAAATTACATGTCATGATAGTCAATAATTTCAAGAAAAACATATAAAAACATTCCCTATGGACACCATCACGATAGACTCAATCCTTTAAAAACTAAAAAAAACTTGGATATGTACCAAAAATATCAAACTCATCATAATAATTTATAAGGTAAAAATAATCCAATTACAATTAGTCATATACAGCTACATTTCATTTAACAAAAATGAAAAAATCCATTAACATTTCTATTAGCTAATTTTATTTGAATTTATTTAGTCACATGAAAATGAAAAGAATATTTACTATTGAAATTCATAGTATCATGAAATTTCAACAACACATATTAAAAATCCAAACTAAAAATAAAATCAGCTATTTCCTTTAGAATTTCAACCGTATAATCATCACGTGGTTGGCTGCAAGCTTGGTCTTAATGCACAAAAACCCAACATGATCAAATGGGTGGTTTAATAAAAAAAATATCATTCATAAATATATTATCCAATTATTTGGGTCATGCACATGGAATTACAACACCAAACATAGTCATTTAATATATATAGTTAATTTAAAAAGACCATAGGGATTGGTTCTAAACCAGCTACATCAAAATATAATTGGTCACATGAAATACTCAATGTTTAAAGTATATATATAATTTATTTTCCCTTTCAATAATTAGAGACATCAGTCTCATGATACATAACATAAGAATCTAATGGGGGAGATCGTATGGATCGATAAGAGTTTTTATAGGTAACTAATGTAACTGTCTTAAGTTTGAGGGGATCCACTTTATCAAAACATGATGTCACTGTCAGTTTTTAAAGACATTGAATTCTATATTTATGATTAAAATGGGTTTTTTACATCATAAAACCCACTTTTCATATCCTCTTTCAACCCATAGAAATTTCCTAAAAACATAAGAAAATTTATTTAAATCATAAAAATTAATTTTACACCATATTATCTTAATTAGGACCTGACACTACACTTTTATGGTGTGTTGAGTTTTATGATGGTGGCCAGCCATATTTACCTCATAACCAGTGTATTTATGGTGTACACTCACTGACGTCAAGATTTCATAGAAACATCCTCATTTAGTACCCATAGAACTTAATTATACCAATACCAAGGTTTGATAATCGATTCTTTTACTAGAAATAGCAGGGAAAAATATGGTTTAATTAAAAACACAAAGATATACATATAAAGAAAAATATATGATCATACATTGACAATGGATAACCATTCCACGCCTATAATTGAATCGCAAATCCTAATCATAAGTATAAAGTGATCCCATAAAAATATATATCCATTCAATGTCATTTCATGCTACTAGAACAAGTGTGTTATCACTGAATCCTCTCCAGTTTGAATCTGCAAACACGAGTTCTAGGCTAAGGGATCAACAAGAATATCTATGCTCTAAACAAGATAAGTGGAAATAAAATTGTGCCTCTAACTAATTTATATATTTAATAGTAATAATGTATAGAATACATTGATCATAACTCTAATCATCCTTGTATTTACTTGGTCATTGGCCTCTAAGGATTATAGATGTCATTATCCTTATCCACTATCTCCCTTAGCCTGGTGTAGAATACAGGCATGTGGTGTCTGCTAAAAGTCAAAATATATATCAACTCCGTCTCTCCCACCTACTCATCCATGTACAACTCCTTGTGTACCTACGTACCCGTACCATTGTCACTATCTAGGAATTATATAGATTAGTTCTCTATGAAACATACAGTGGTTTAGAAAATATTTTGTGAGATATCTACAACCATCAGAAGAGAAACATTTATTCTCTGTCAGGTAACTATTACCATCATGAGAGCCTTGAAGTGTAGACCAAATTTATGGGGATAAAATATGGAAGAATCTCACATGACATGATCCCTCTGTCTTCCAGTAGTTACATGCTACTAATGTCCTAGCTTTGCTGAGGAAAATACGAGTACAAACTATTCATTTCCACTCACCCATGAAACTCTCAATTATACAAATCCACTCAAGAATTCCATCATAGTTAGGGATATAAATAGATTTAACCCCATCCCAAATATCTCAATAATGGACCATATAAATATTCCATTATCATAAAAAATGTCTATTGAAACTCATCTAGAGAGTATCTTCATAGGTTGGTGAACCTCATCCCAAACACTACTTTAGTCATTCTGTCTCATCGAATCTGTATAAGATCCTATATGGACACCAAATACAAAATGGTGGGATAAAGCACCCCCTTTAATATAGTTTCAAACATTTACCAATAGAGATACATTTCATCAAGCTTTGGAGTCTCCTAAATCAACCATCACCAAACCAAAACATGATGAAGACGGATAGCTATGACAACTATTAGATCTTGAGGTGTCTTAATATGGTATAAAACTCAAATAACTTTGAATATAGAGTCTTAAAAAATCTGAGAGTATGAAATAACACAAAACCTGGGTGATTTATAACTCTAAAACTCATGCAGTGCACTCATCCATTATACATATTTAAATTATACTGTCAGCATAAACTACTGCTCAATGGGGTCTAACAAGATTTGGAAACCAACCAGTGGTAACACATTATATGATGGACCCTCCACTAAAGCCTCATCACTTGGTGGAACATCCTTGTGATCCAAATATGTAATCCAAGTTGACTATTTTCATAACTTAGTCTTGAAATAAAATCAATATGATCCATGGGTAATGAGTATATATGGGTATTTGACTCAAGAGGAACCTAAAAAACAGCACCCATTCATATACAATGCATGTAAATATGTTTTTACCTATAACGATTGTCAACATTTATCGAGTCAAAAAGTATGTTATTGGAGTCATGGTGAATAGATACATTAGTATCTATATTAATACTTGGTTACATAGAAAGAAATCTGACCTCAAAACATATTGACACTATTTACATAATCCCAAACAAAACAACGTTGTAAGAAAGTCTCCCAACTCCAGTCTTGGGATAAAACATCCTTGAAAACACTTTTTCATGGACTAACCCATTGGGTACCACCTATCAAGAGATTAGCCATGTGGGATGACCCAAGATCAACACTAATATTCTATGGTCCATTGACCAATAATCTATAGTCAAATCACACACCAAGGACACCTTTTCCAAAGGTACCTGTAGACACACATCTTCAATCCCACAATAACCATAATGAAAGGTAAAATAAACTAGACAAAAAACTGGATACATACATTTCATACCATCTTCTTAGTATGATGTTAGTATAGAATGAAACATAAACACATTCAATCCCATAGAAACAAATAAAATATTTCAACATATGACATGTCACATGACTACTATCAAAAGTAACAAATGCTACAACCATGGTCATTTGAGCACACTATGATTTTTCTACTCCTAGTCCTCATATGAATCCATCAAATAGCATCACATCTATACACGACATGTCATTTTTTGTATTATAAAATAATAGGATGAATATAACAATACCAATTTTGAGAAACTAAAATCTCCAAAACTAAAGCATCAAGAGAGTATTTAGCTAATCACAAGGGTATTTCAACCAATATAGGAGAAATAAAAATAATAAAAATATCAATGATACACTCATTATAAAATCCATTATTAAATGAGGTTTCAGACATGCTACAACCCAAATTGTTTTACTTGATGATTCAAGGTAATAGCCATCTTGGTGGTTTCCCTCTATGAGCCAAGCTATCACTAATAGAGCTCATTTTATTTCTCATTATTTTCATGAAATTATATATATTTACTCGTTGGGTATTTGAATATCTCAATACACTGATCAGGGATCACACATAGTTATCATAAGGGACACTATGAATCCAATTAGGAATAACCCTATATATAGGGGGACTTAGGCCCGTGATTCTTTTTCCCAAAAGATCCTCAATCCACAACAAGGGAAGGTGTTAAAATTATAGAGGATCCCACACTGGTATCATAGAGGGATACCACAACATCCATCAAAATATAAACTAGTAGAGGATATCACAATCCTATACTAATCATGTAATTCCAAATTTCAACCTCATTGGATTAGAATATGGGTACACACTCAACTAATACTAGTTCGTACGGAAAATACCTAGGGAATCAACCTTTCCATGATAAAGTACATGACATATAATGGTAGGTACACAACATTTTTTACTTACTAATGGTCTACTATTGTCCCACCATCTCACATATTATGTGCTTATACAAATACATGGCATGTCCTCTTGTGATACAAAAGTTTAAGATATCAATCATAAATCTATTTACTACTGTCTTGTTTCGATGTATATCTAGTTGTGCCCATGTATTTAGAGTCATTCATAAATACTATTGTGATTACCATGTACCAGCACATGTTGTATTATATATTTATGCCTATTTACTATAGGATTTCCCATGTGCCTATCCATTTTCATTCTCATGTACCTCTAGTGTACACACTGAGCGGCTAGTTTTGGGTCACATGGGATGTGAAATGTGTCAAATGACACGTGATTCATTTCATTATATGTAAACCATAGTAAAAATGATGAGGGAATACATAGTGTGTTTTATTAATACTTTTTTCATTATTGTCTTGATTTATCTAAAATTCAATGTTGGTTAGATGATGTCACCCACAAAATTACTACCACTGGATCTTCCATCGATCCCACCTATTGATAATATATCTATATACAACCAAGATCTAACCATCAATGGTGGAAGAATTATTGTCACAAAATCCAATTGAAATCACCTACCACCACTTCACTATATTAATATAAATAAACCCAAGCTAGGGATATTCAAATATATATTCAATCAACCACCATTTTCATGCCCTAAATCAATGTATTCGATTTCCATCTGAAACCTGATGAAGTGTTTTTTTCACTAAAGATTAATTGTTCAGTGATCATTTAAAGGTAATTGTCAAACCTCTAACCAAATTGTACACTAACGGTGCTCACATGATGATCCAAGAGAAAAAATAAAAAAACCTTCATAAGGATCAGACCTAGTCAATTGTTTGACTTTCCTCGATTCATTTATATTATAATTATGAATGATGAAAAAAACAAATAAATATCCATTCCCTAAAGTAATAGGATGATAAACAAAAACAAAATGCAAGAATGACATATGAATCAATCAATTGTTGGATTTGATTCATGAATTTCATGGGAAAATTAAATTGGAAAATAAAACAATGGAAATCAAACACCCTTCCTTAGGTTTGGATAAATCACTGATGAATATCAGTCGCACATCGATCTCCTTGGAGGAATCCTCAAGCTCTTATTAGACCACCTATTTCCAATTAATAATTCATCTTTATCCGTCTAGGAACACTCAGTCCAGGAATTGTCTCCCAATCCATATGGTTATGTGGATAATATTTTTATTTGGATATAACATGGATTATATATAGGGGCTAGTTCAGGATAAGTTGATAAATAACAAATCAATTTATTTATTTATTATTCTTCTTAACCAATGCATCAGACACAATCGATGATAATGATGCACCTATGGTAAAATATACATTCTAGGTTCAATGTTAGACTCTAATTTCAAATATTAGTCCCCATTTAGGATTTATTCAAATAATTATTATAAATTTTTTGTGGGTCATAAATATATATTTAATATTTTTATTATATGAGCCCCGAGCCTATTTGGTCCTTAGAATCTCATGATGTATCTACTCTTGACTCAAAAAATATTTTTAGAAAATAATATATAAACTGTTTTATATAAAAAAGCAACATTCATCAAAAGTAAATAGAGGAAATTAATAAAATTAATCAAAAAATTATATATCAATATTGATAGAAAATATCATTAGTAGTGGATAAAAATCAATGAAACTGGGGAATTTTTATTGTAGTTTTGTCGAAATGAGACCTAGTACACTCTTACACCTCTCCACTTAGTGAGAGATATAGGGTGATTTAATATACTTTTTCATGTGGAATCATATCATTATTACAACCTAATTTTTCTAGAGTAATTATACCAAAGATGCATTAATTTTATATAGGGATTCACTACTCAATTACAATAATTACATTACACTATGGGAGTTAAAACATGACTGATTTAATATTTCAAATACAGGGCTCATAAACCCAAAAAAACTAAATAATTATTTTGAATGTACAATCCAAAATAGAAATTGATATTATGTGCCATATATGGGAAGTAATGTCACATACATAAGAATCTAGACAAAATAGAAGATAAATGAAATAAGAAAATGTATTGGTTCTTGAATAATTTACCAGGATATATCATCAAGGAAGAAATTGATTTTTTATAAACATTAATTCAACACTTGAAAATACATATAGTAGATGAAAAAATCATCACAAAACACATTGTTTATACAAAACTACAAATTTAAATGTAATTATCTATCAGTTATTAAATGTTTTTGTTATCATAATTGTGTCTCCATTAAATGGGTCCTGAAGTGTATAAATATGAAATATAACACTAGAAACTCAAGATACAACTCGATAATGTATCTTAGATTGAATCATTAAAAATATCCAAGAGATAATAAATCATCACTCTAAAATAATCATTACCAAAAATTATTTAATTAAAAACAAAAAACCATCTATAAAAAATATAAATTTCTCATAAAATAATTCTACTAGAATCCATAATAATTTGGTCATCGAAATTCCATAAATATCTTAAGACAAAATAAATATTAAATTTAAAATTTTAAATAAAATATAATTTCATATAATTTGTAATTATTAATAATTTAACTAAACTATATTATATATAACAAAATAGTTTTGAATAATTTTGACTCCATTAAATATTAATTTATAGTATAATGATATAAGGAGTCGGCTCAAAATTAAAAACCTGAATAATAGAAATATATATTGTATGTATATGGGTGGATAAAGAACAAATTAATCACAAAATAAATATATTTTAAATTTGGTAAAAAATATTTTATTGGATCACATAATATATATATTTTTATTTATTTATTTATTTATTTAAGAAAATAATTAAAGTACAAAAAAATTAATATATAAATGTAGTTAATAAAACTATCAAAAATAATGAAATGGATATCATGCTAAAAAATATTGATTTTAGGAAAATAAATAATGTAATGAACTGACCATGTGTGCTTAGTTTCTTTGAGGTATATTTACTGTGGATGGTTAAATTTTGTTGACATAAGAGGGTGTGGTTAGTTTATGAGATGTGTGGTATGTATGTAGATTGTATGACATGCAGTCACTTAAGTTATTGTATGGATAACGGTTAGTTGGAAGTTCAATGTGTTCTGGGTTTAGCTAATATTTCATCATGTGACATATTTTTATCACACAGCAGGTTCAAATATAAACTTATTGTAGAATTAAAAAAACAAGAGAAAACATTATCATAAAATTTGGTCACTAAAATAAATACACATTTATACACTTAATACAATGTGGTCACATAAAATAACACACAGTGTCGCATTAAAGTCAAAAGAATGTAGACACATTGAGAAACTCTTACGGTCACTTGACATCGTAGTATTTAGAGATTTTTTAGACTAAATAAATATAAATTTTAACATCCATTCATTAAAACAAAATATAGACAAATGTCATATTTTTATATAAAAATAAATATTACATAATAATGATCATTGTAAATCATATTATAATGTTAAAATAGAAAAAAACCACAAACTAAAAACTAATATATTAAAATATTTTTTTAACGATTATGATTAAAATATACTAATTAAAGGTCAAATAACTCTAAAAAACCCCCTTTTGGGAAATTTAGAAATCGAAAAAAGATTTTATAGAAATATCAACCTTATAGAAAATTCTCAAATGGATATTATAAAGATATATTTAAAAATTAAAACAATAATCCTATGTGATAAAACATCAGTTCAAAATAAAATTCTCCCCAATAATGAATAAATATTATGTTATGTCAAAAATCAGTCATAATTTATTTTCAAATATAATCCTTAACAAAACAATATCCAACTTAATTTTTCAAATTTTAAATAATCCACCAATTTTATAGACATTTCTACCTATTGATTTTATGTTGAAATTTATCCAAGAAAAATAAAACAATTATTAACAAAATATTTATGAAAATGTATGTTCTTGTATTTAATCATAGTTTTTTAATTCATTAAATGGTTGTTTAAAATGTAAATAACATATAAATTAACAAAATTTATAGTAATATTGTTAGAAAAAAATATATAGTCAGACATGTTTAATCTTATATAAAATGGGTGAGATAATTAGGATACATCATATATATACACAGTTTAAAATATTTAAAAATAAAGATTTTTTTTCATGAACTCTAATAAACAAAATTATTATCATGAATGAATCACACACATGAGATACATTTTCTATCAATTATACATCCTTGATAATTAGGGATAGAGTAAATAATAAAAATAAAATCATTTTGTCTAGAATAAAATAATCCATATATAGAATCTACATTTATATAGCTATTAATAAATTTGACACCATTTCAATGAGATTAAATATGAACTTATTAGAATATAGAAAACAAAAAAACAATAAAAATTATACACGTTCTAGAAGTATGTATATACAAAAAATATCCAATCAACCAATTTTCTAATTTAGAATAATTTTCCATTCCAAAATCATATGATTATAATTTACAAGAAAGACTCGTATGGGTGAAAAAAATCATGAAATAAAACTAAGAAATTTGACCTAAAAATTATAATATCTTGATTGACTTAAAAATATTCAGTTATTTATTTTAAAAAATGGATTTCTGGGGAACAATTTTAATTCACCCATAAGTCTCTTATCATGCTCAATTTCCCAAAAATTTGAAAACTGTTGTTAAAGAAAATCATTTGATGATATTAAACCAATATCATCAATAAAAATGATAAAAATTTAAATATCATTTGAAAGAATTTAAATAAAAAAATTAATGTCAATATAACCTTTATCAAAATAATTTTTCAATATAAAAAATTTATTTATCTTATACCATGCATTAGGTTCTAACATGAGAGCATAAAAATATTTCTTTATCATAAAAACATAATTAGGAAAGATATCGTTTTCAATTCTAGGGGTTGAGAAACATAATATTCTTATAAAAAATTATTTTGAAACAAAATTTTCACACCCATTTGTAATAAATTAAAACCATTAAATGATAGAAAATATAACATGATTCTAATATATTCAATTCTAGAAACATATACAAATGTTACAATAAAAATGGTACCTTCTTCTCAAAAATAAAGATTGAAATAAGTAAAGCTTTAATAATAACAACCTATACAGAATCATACATTTTATTTCTAATAAATTATTTTCTCAAAATAAAAATTCTTTCTAAATGGGGTTCAACTATAGATGAATCATTATTATGAGAAAATTTGTTGATCTTGTCATGCATATAAATAATCACATTATAATCATTTAAATCATCACTAATATTAATAGGATTAAAATAAAAAATAAATGATGGATTATAAAAAAATAAAAATGGGATTTATAGATTAAATATCAATGTTAGCATTTCCAATAATATTTTCAACAAGATGGTCTAATTGACCCTACCTTGATCTATGATCTGGTTGAGAAGGTGTTTTCTCCCCCTCAATCTCTTAATCCTTATTTTATTGTTTTTCTTAACAACAGTTCTATAAATTCATCAACAAACTTCATAATCAGTAATAAAAATTCATCCATATCTTTTTGAATAATATATATCAATATGATCCTTCCAATTAAAAATAAAAACATTACAACCAAACACAACACAATTACCATCCTTACAATTTTTAACCTTTTAAAAAATTCATTAGTATTTTCTTCAATGGAGTTATAATATAAATTTATTTTTATATATAACAACTTTTAAATAATATTTCTTCTTAAAAATATCTTGGAATAATATATTTACATAAAACAATTCTGTCTATTTAAATAAATGTTCTATTATTCTATTTTGAATCATCATTTTTTGTGGTGTTCTAGGAGTAGATTCTTTTAAAAAATGTAATTTTTTTTAAAAATATATCAACCCATAAATTTTGATATTATACCCCATTACCACATTCCATTGAAACCATTATTCAACCATTATCATTTTGAACTAAATTAGAAAACACATTAAATATAGATAAAGAATATTTTTTATGATGAGGGAAACAAATCCTTTTAAACAACTATAATTACCAATAATAACTATAGAATATTTATTTCCAATTAGACTACAAATTTTAGTAAGACCAAATTGATAAATATTTATTGATTGAAATGTTTTATCAGTAATTGTATAATTCATATGTCTTTATAAATCATTATTTTATTTTAATTTCATGCAAGCATCACAAACAAGAATATATTATTTCTTCAAAGAATGTTACTATATATCATTCCTATATTTAAATATATTATGTAACATTTATAATTTTACATGACCTAATTATCTACACCAAATATTTTTATCATTTTTCATAGTATTCGACCACATTGCAGGTTAAATTATTAGTTCAAAATATCATCTTTATAAATATTTTTAATTTGACTAGAATTAAATAAAAAATATTAATTCATAAAAACTAATGAGAAATAATTATGAAATTTAAATTTCAATCCAAAAACATATTATGTAGATATAATAATTAAAATATTTGTTAAACCATCATTATATAAAACAAAATTAATATAGGTTGAATTTTAATTACTAATTTTACCAATTCATTTTACTTTTCCTTTTGAATTATCTCCAAATGTGACAGTGCCTCCATCAAAATTATTTTCCGTGATAAAAATTGATGGGTATTTGGTTATATTATGAGGGTATCCAATTTCAATTTATCATATAAATTTATTAATAAATACAATGTATTTTTTCTATAGAAAACAAATAATTGAAAATTTGGTATCAAATCTACAAAGAGTCTAATCAGATTGAAAAAAATATATAGTACACATTTAAGATTTTAAAAAGTATATTAAGGTATTACAAATATAAATTATTTATAAATATGAGTCTTAATAAATCAAAAAAACTTATTAAATCTATGATAATAAACATTTTTATAGTGTTCCTTCATGTAACATTAAAAACTTGCAAGAGTGGAAGTTCAAATATTTTTACTTTCACTAATTGATTTTGATAAATTTGAGATAATATCCAATAATATAATATAACAACATTATTTTTACATATTTTATTTATATATTATATTTTATGATACTTCCCTAAATCTTGAATAAAAGTACACAATATTTTCTAAAGGCATTCAAATTCATTTATGAGTTTTTATTCAAACACTAATAAAATATTAATTCATTATATACATTTGAATGAGAATAAAAATAATTATTCATCATTTCTCTAATATATTATAAAATAAAATTAATTTAAAAAAAACTTTTTTTTCTTATATAATTAATATTATTATATAAATCAGTATCGTTGAGTATATTATTTACCAATCATTCAATTTATTCATTTACCTCAAAATATTAATATTTTTAGATTCATAGTCAGAGTTAGAAAATCAAGATTAAAATCCATCATCTCTAAACTCAATCAATGAAACAAAGAATCACTAGTTAGTAAATTATTTCTGATTTCTATTATTAACACTAGAATTAAATTTTTTTGTACAACTACAACTAGTTTTCAAATCCCTTTTCTTCTTCTACTTATACATGTTTGTATTCAATATTATAGGGTATTAAATGTGTTATTTAAATTTTTTAAATAATGAAAAAAGTAACATATAATATATATTAATAAGTACTTACTTTTTATCTCCCTTCCAATTTCCCATTTTAGAGGATCCAGTATATAGGTTCATAAAACTATTTGTTTTCAAAAAAAAATTAGAATAAATCAAAAATATATTATATATATTATTTGTTACTATCATGCAATACAGAAATAGAATATTTATTAGAAATTAAATTTATAGATTTTAAAGATTCAAATTTACATTTTAATTTCTGATCTTCACCTTTATTCTTTAGTTACAGTTCATACTAAATTAGTTATCTGATTAATTCCTCAAGAGTGTACTCTTTGAGGTTCATACATAAATTGATGGAATTTTTTTATGCATTCCCTTTATTTCTTAGTTATCATATTATTAATTAAAAAATTACTAACTTTTCCAATCTGTCTCCAAGATAATTCATTCCATTAAAAATTCATGTAAATTAGTTGGACATCTAGTTTGTAATTTTGTTTTTTCATGTCATGAAGTTCTTGTAATCAGCTTGAATAATTCTGATATTAGCTAAAATTAATTTTTTGGGGCCATGGATAGAAGCTTTTAAAACCATTTGAATCTTAGGGGATTTAATATACATTGGCATTGGACTAAACACACATATATTAATAATAAAATTTAAAATATTTAATAATTTAAACATTAAATCCATTTTAGTATAATAATTTCAAATTATATTATTTTGGCCATCTTAGTGTAGTTTTTATGGTCTTACCATAATATAAAATTTTTCTATTATTTACATCTTGAGGTATGGCTCCATTCTAGATTAACAGTAACCATAATAGTTACCATCAAATTGAGGTGGATCCTATGGAATTTATACATCATTCCCATTAATTCATGTAAAATTATATGTATTTAACATTGTTTGTAAATAATATGAAAGGTTTATCATAATAAAATGTAGAAAAAAATATACATTAAGACAAATATCTTCATCATACAAGCTGGTTGATATCTTCTATTGAAATAATAGTACTAGTCATTCCTTAACAGGGCCAACTTTTGATATTAGTTTATTATAAATGTCAAAAACGAACATAACTAAACCAATAAATCAAAATAGGTTCTACCAGTGACACCATTTGTTAGGTTAAAAATGGAGATGATAGATTTTCAAGAGTACATGTTTAAAATACAACATTAAAAAATTTTACATGATAAAATTATTACAAATGTTAATTAATAAAATTAATTACTAATATAGATTAAATGAAAGAACATATGGAATTTTTTTATGGTTTGGATGAAATTGGACTGATTTCACTCTTATACCTCTCTACACTATAAGAGATAAATTGTTCACTCAATTAAAATTTAAAGGGTAATCATAACCGGATTACAATATACTTTTTATAATTAATGTATAACCAAGACACCTAACATTTTTATTAGGATCCACAACCCAATTACAACAGTACCTTTATACTATAGGATTCATAAACCAAACGGTCTCAACATTACAATCATGGAGTCAAAACATGAAGAAAAATGAAATAATGACTTAGGTTTTAAATGAATATATACAATGTGATATCACATGTGAGAGATGGGAAGTAGTGTTATAAACACAAGAAACTAGTTTGAAATATAATATAAATAAAATAAGAACATTTATTGGTTCTTGATTAATGTATGAATATGTCACCTAGAGATGGTAGTATAAGTCATATAAGTTTTAATTCAGCACATGAAAATCCATCCCCCATATGAAAACATGATTTTCAAATACTAGATTTTCCAAACACTTAAAATTTCAAAATAAAGCTCTTTCTATTATGAGAAGATGGTGTGCATGTCATTTTGTGTCATTTGACTATTTCCCAATAAATTCAAATTGGATTGGTAACACTAATAATAAAATATCAAAAGTGTAATGTAATTTACATTAAAACTACTTCATTATCTAATAGAGGGAAAATTAGAGATCCAAAATAATCATTAAAAACTCCATTAAATTCAAAACAATAAAAGATAATTCAATGAAATTTTAATTACTTTTAAAAAAATTAATGCAGTCACATTAACAATAGGTCAATGAAATTCCATTGATATTATAAGACAAAAGAAGTAGAAATTTAACACATGAAAATACATTCAAATTTCATTCATGGAGAAAATTATTCGAAATTTAATTATAATTGATTAAATAATTTAAATATTTTTCTAATAAGTCTGATTCATATTAATGTTAATTTAAAATAAAAATTGCCATATAAATCTGGTCAAAACATAAAAACCATAATAATATAAATATATGTATTATGTATATGCAAAAATAAATAATAAATTAAACAATAAAAATATATATCTAAAATATAGTAAAAAACATATTTTCATGAATTCAATATAATATATATTTATTTTATAAATCAATAAAATACACAAATTAATTAATATAATAATGTATTAAATCATATTAGTAAAAAATAATGTAATACAGGGCATGCTAAAAAAATATTGATTTTTTATTAATAAATATTTTAATGAATTTAATAATATTGTTTATTTACTATCAAGACTATTCATTATGTTCTATTAAATATTTTTGACATCAAATCATGGAGTTTGTTCATATGACATGTGGTCAGTATAATGACCTTATAACATGTGGTTACACATGTTACTGTATCGACCAAAATATGTTAAATATTAAATGTGTGATAGGTTAACATAAGATTTTATCATGTGATATATTTCTTTCTAATGATATATTCACATATAAAATTGTAATAGGATTGATAATTCTTTATGTAGAAACATCATCATATCATGTATTCACTTAAATAATTAAACATGTGGTCACATAAAAAAACTCTGATCACATAAAATAACACATATTGACACTTAAAAAATAAAACGTTTTGTCACATTGAGATTCCCATGTTCTCACTTGAAATCATAATATATAGATATTTTAAACAAATAATTGGAAATTTTAGTCTTCCATGTAGTTGAATGAAATATAGATAAATATCTTATCTTTCTATCAAAATAATTTTCACCCAAACATGATCTATATAACTCATGTTATAATTTAATAGTGAAAGTAATCTATAAAACAAAAAACGATATAGATAAAAAAAATATTTATAAATAATGAATAACATATTATATATAAAATATTGTAAGGAATTATAATGTTCAAAATATAATACAAAAAAACGAACAAAAATCATCTAACATAGTCATCTATAGGAATGATAAACACAACAACAACCCCGAGTGTTCTCATATCATTGTTTCCCATTCTATATCTACCCTGACCAATTGATAGATAATTGGAGAGAGAGATCCACTAGTTGAATAAGTAATGTTGTAAAATGTGATAAAAAAGAAATTTAGTGTAAAAGTAATCCAACAATGATTCATCCCTCTTATCACAACTCATATCTCCATGTGATTATCACAATTTATATCCTATCTATAATCAAACTTGTTTTAGATTGTCTATTATGATGTATTATTTGATGATTTCAATTTTAATTTAAAAATGATTTATGAAGTGTGGGTTTTATGAAACATGTGACTTCTATAATAATGATACCATGAAATAGATGTGTTTTAAATCATTGAAGAATTGGAAAAAAAATGGTTAGAAGGAATATGAGAGAGATTCCATATAAAAGGGAACATAACATTGAATCTATACTAGTTAAAGTTAATAAAAATAGAGTTTATACAAATATTTCCATTCCTAATCTCTCTAATAATGGAACTGTCTGTGATAATTCAACCCCATTATGTAAATAAAAGAAAATTTTATTTCCCTATGTAAAAATTCTAAAAAAATAGAAATGAAAGATGAATACTAGGAGGTGTAATTAATTATGAAGGAAATGTGAATTATTTATTCCCATCTAGATAATCATATCTACATAAATAATAGGTAATAAACATTTCTTATCAATGATTTCATATTTAATAAACAAGTACAACTGGTTAAGTATATATCATTAAATACTCATGTGATAATTCATATAATACTTCTTCTGATTATTTGACAAATACCCAATATAAATTTCCTATAGATGTAGTCATTATTATTTTTGGATATATCCAACTAATTTAAGATTAGATAAAGTATCTTATGGATGATTCAAAAAAATTATATAATTAATTTGATAAAATGATACTGAATTATAATTAATCTCTCTAAACAAATATAATCCATAAATACTCTGAATGTGGAGTTTAAATAAAAATACTATAGTTTTTAAAATGAATCGATCAATATAATTCATCAAATATAAGAAAGAAATAAAGGTCATGATGAGAAGACCCTTGAATTAAAATAACTAACTATTTTCCAGGATTCTAAATTATATATTTAGTCAAGTTGGATTAAATATATTTACCATCGTAGGAAAGAGAAGAAAAAATTAATTATGAGGATTTTGGAAAAAATCAATAAATACAATGAACAAAAACTGAATTTAGTGGAGAATTCAAAATAAAATATCAATATGAAATCCTAAGAAATTAAAGATAAAAGGGATAATCTAGAAATAAACCAATCTATTTTGTCAATAATATGTTGAAATTAATTATTATAAAAAAAATATAATATAATATAATGATGTTGAAATACGTTTATCTAGGGGAATGATCTTTGAAATTATTTTGTGATTAGTTTGAGGTATCCACCAAATAAAATGTACCATCCAAATCATAAAATTCAAGTAATAATAATTATGATTTAAATCAATGTAAATATTTGAATATGAAATATATACAACTATCGATGTGGAATTTTATTGATATGAACAAAATTATATATAAGGTTTCTTCCAGAATTATTTTGAGGATTTTTTGCCCAAATGTATCACAACTAGTTCTTTTTTTTCCAAAATTCAACAAGCTACCTATTTTGGAAAATCTATAAATCAGGTAGTTCAAAGAAGGAACCCATGGTTTTCTGTTATTTGTTGTTTTGTAACATATTTTGGGATAGGAAATTGGAATATTGGTTTAATCCAACAATTTAAAGTCACATACCAATACAATTTTAAAGGGATAATTTCTTAAAAGATTCAACATCAATAGACTATGAATAAAATTTTATCAAACTCAAACATACATTATGTGCATAGAAATATTGGTTGTTTTTATAATTATTTTTGTCATAGAAGTGAAGAATTATTCACTAATCCAACTAATAATGGTAAAACAAATTGATAAATGTTTCCAAAATATATTACAAATGAAGTGATGAAATCCATGGTAATAAATACATAGAATAATTCTCAATAGAATTATTTTAATAAAAATGAAACAAAGGAATGTGAGTCATCCTTGGTCTATGGGAGGAATAATTTTTTCAAACAAAGCCGGAGAAGTATATAAATATTTATACCCCAATGATGGTAATATTTTTTTATGAAAAAAGAGGAAATAATTGGCTACATGAAAAAAAGATATTGTAAAATGTGTTAATCAAGAAATCCTATAGTGAATGATAAAAAGATTACATGATAAATATAAAATGACTGTCCCAGTGAATGACTATATTATTAATCCATGTTTAATAACTAAATTTTTTTAACAGATTATTAATGCGTGTTTTGAAATTTGTAAAACTGATTTTAGAAAAGCAAGTGAAGTAGATGCTATTGGTGAAAAAAATATTTGTTGTGGAAAATCCAAAGCAAAGAAGAAATCAATTCCCTAGAGGCTTCCTCATGAAGCTAGTTCTAGGACCCCCTAAACACCATACCATTTGGAGATCGCTATAGCGCCATGTCCAGCATGAAGCTGCCTCTTTGGAAAAGCCACTGCAGAGCAAACTGGTGGGAGGCCTCACAATCCGAAATATGTTTGTGAAGCCGCAGTAGAGCAATGAAGTAGAAGGTTACGGGATCCAAAAAATGTTTGTGAATTTTTCGTTGAGAAAATAAGAGGGAGGCTTTGTGATCTGAAGGAATTTTGTGAAGCCACTATTGAGAAAAGAGGTGGGAGGCTTTGCAGTTATGTCAAAGAACCACATGGTTTCATGTCTAGTGATCCCTGATATGCGCCACCTCTTGCCTATAAATATCGGGCTCCCCTCGAGCCCAAAGGATAGATTCTATGACCTTTTCCATTCTCATTTCTAAAATAATGAAGAAAATTCCTCTATGAAAAAATGAACCCCTTTTAGGTACTTGAGAATTATGATGTACCTATATGTTGGCTTAAATAAAACCCCTCTTGAATTAGGGATGCCCTTCGTGAAGCTGACAGGATTTCACAATGGAAAGAGATACCTAAGTGGACTCGGGTCATCCCAATGCATTGATTGTTCATGAAATACCTACAATGCACATGTGAACCACATGCTAAGGTAGGGTCACTGTGCTTCGCAAGTCACACTACTTTGCATTACAATGCTTTGCAGGGCACCCTTGCTTCGTAGATCCCTACTCCGGGAGAAACATTCTGCTTCGAAAATCACCCTACATGTTCACCTATAACTTATGCATATGCTAGACCAACCCACATCGCAATGCATACCCCTTCACAAAGCCCCACTACTATATAGATCACCAGAGCATCACAAGACCTCTTCCTGTGAACCCCTTTTCTCCAAAAACCTATTTCCCAAACGACCCTTGAGGTTCATATGATGTAAGATGATGGTCCCTTGGGTAGTGCTTTACATTGCATTGCTTAGTATTATTCTTATTCTCATAGGAACTCTAACGACTATTGATTCCTCAAATTTCCATGCTGACATGGACCCATTAGTAGATCACTCCATGACACCCACTCACCCCAACATTTCGGATGCATTCCCTTCAATAGGGGCGGGAGGGTATCCGTTATGTCTATCCTTGGGGTGTAGAGTGATCCCACATTGTCCTAGATTCATGATGTTAAACTATGAAGAACACTCATCCTCAAGAACATGATATTAAAATGTGGCCTCTCCCTGTGAATAACACATGGGGTGCCCCCTCTCAGACATTCTATTTGAATGATCATATCCACAGGAGTCAGATATTCCATACATGGAACGATACCCTCTTTTTTGGAGAAGTATTTTTTCATGGGGAGGGGCAACCATATCAGTGTATTCCCCTGGCCTTTCCTGTAGGAGGCATCATACCTACTCGCCCTCCTATATTATGTGCCAAAGTCTAGAGGAGATATGTGCATTGATACCTTCATTATCTCATCCCTCTCCCTTTGGGATTTTTCGCCATTGGGCCTCCATCCTAGATTATGTCCCAATATCCATCTACCAATACTACTTATAATGCATAAAGCCTTATTTCCACTTCGGGTCACTAACCGTATGTAAGCCCCATCATAGTTCTAACAGATTCACCTTTCGCGACGTGATCGTCAGGACTTTTATGCCTCTTCTTTCACACAGAAAGCATGACCCACATGAGCTTAGAGTATGAATTGACCAAGACACCTCCCTGGGCCTCCCTAGAGCGTAATACCCAATCCCTCCTTCCGAACTATCTGTATTTTGTTCATTGCCAAGGAAATTTAAATAGGAAGAATCCCTGAGGTTCATGCACAACACCTACTTTTCCTGAACCCTTTATGTCGGTTCACCAAACACTTCCAAACTATATGGACATTGATCCATTCCATGGAAATGTGCATAGGAATCCTCACGGAGGTTCAAACCAACACCTCCAATGGTTCCGACCCCTTCACGTCAGTTCACCTTTTTGTTCAACATGATGTTAAACTAAATCCCTCATTCCTAACTACATGGACTTTGATCCTTTCCAAGTCGAGGTACGTAATAAGCCTACCTAGCATTAAATCCCAACACCTACTTTTCAAAACCCCATTAAGCTATTTCTGCAAACACATTATAACTACATGGAATTTGATCTTTTTCTCCTCGGAAATGTAAATATGAATTCTCCATGAGGTTCAAGCCCAACACCCATCGGTCATGACCACTTCATGTCGGTATTCCCTCATCCTCCATGACGTCATACTACATTCCCTTTTGTCCTTCATGATGTTCAACTATACCCCTTTGAACTACATGGGATTTGATCCTTGTATCTAAGGCAAGCTATATAGGAAGCCTCCCTATTGTCCAACACTAATCAAATGTCATCCATTGTTTCCCCCAATAGAATGTAATCCATTTTCTTACAACTGATGGTAAACCATTTTATCCCCCAATCGATGGTAAGCCATTGTGTCCCCCAATCGATGGTAGGCTGTTGTGTCCCACAATCGATGGTAGACCGTTGTGTCCCCCAATCCCTGGTAAGATGTTGTGTCCCTGAATCGATGGTAGCCTTTCTGTCCCCCAATCGATGGTAAGCCATTATGTCTGCCAATTGATGGTAAGATGTTGGGTCCCCCAATCGACGGTAGGCTGTTGTATCTCCCAATTGACGGTATGTTGTTGCGCCCCACAATCGACGGTAAGCCATTGTGTTCCCTAATCGATGGTAATCTGTTGTGTCCCATAAACGATGGTAAACCTCTGTGACCCCGAATTGATAGTAGGGAATTGTGCCCCCCAATCGACAGTATGTCGTTGTGTCTCCCAATCGATGTTAAGTCATTGTGTCTGCTAAACAATGGTAATTCACTGTGTCTCCCAATTGATGGTAAGTCGTTGTGTACCGCAACTGACAAAAAACCATTTTTTCTTGATTCAAGGTTAAGTCGGTGTGGTCCCCAATCGATAGTAAGCCATTTTGATCAATAATCTACAGTAAGACATTGTGTGCCCCAATATTCAGTAAGAAATTATCAACCCCAACCAGTGGTATGCCGATGTATTCCTTAATCAAATGTATGATGTTGTAGTCCCCTTCATTGGAACCCACATATCTTGTGCACCCCTATGGTACCAGACCATCCCGGGATGCTAACCATGCATAAGACCCAGTATAACATCCGGTCGTTGTCCTATGTGATCACCCCGATCATGTACTCCCATCTTGAACTGAGTGGACTTTGATTACCTACCTTGGGGATACTTAGGAAGCCTCCATGAGGATCAATCTCATCTATCATGCCTCAGTAAGGCCTCTCTCCATCATGATTTTTTATTTCATTTTGGTCATGCCCCAACCTAGAGGTTCAACTTCCTCAAAGTCCCCTAAATTCCTCCATTCTCATGGGTCGCCTCCTCAGGTGTCCCCAAACCCCACCGAATAATGCTGACTTTGATTCCCTACCACGATGATACGTATTAAGTCTCATCGAGGCACAATACTGACATCATCATCACTCATATGATGGTACCATCACATACTCCATTCACTTTCCCCAACTATCCATATCCATCCTGATTCTTACTTGGGCCGCCACATCCCATTAAGATCATGTCACCCACTTTCCCGCTGCTCCTAGTAGTAATAAGGCATCTAACCACATGTTACTACAACATCAGTGTTCCCTCTAAGGTTTATACGAAGATGATCTACCCCCTTCTATGTTATGACTAGTCTGATCCATCTCTGCTAGATTTTAAACACACGGAATACCATGTGTTATACATGGTAGGATGCAAATAAACCCAGAGGCTTTCATATGACATATTATAAGACCCCAATATTTTATGAGAATTATTCCTTTTAATTTCTTTGATGTCTTTTGTTTTACTCTACACCAAGATTATCATGCGCTATACACAACACCATATTATCTTGTAGTATACGAAACACTATTCTTGGCTTGCATTACACACAAAATAAACTATCCTCTATATCTTTGGTTGTACGTAATACCGAGTTTCACTAAACAACGATATGTTATTAAAATATTATATAAATTAGCCGTTATGAATAGTAATACCAACTTGTTGAAATTTTATATATTTTATCATTCAAAATTGACTTCATTTTTGAATTCAGATTATCGAAATTATACTATGGTGAATTTTTTGTATTTTTATGAAAAATTTCATTTTTTGATGAATAGTGAAAAAACACAGAGTTAATGTTTAAAACTAAATTTTTTGAAAATAATTATTTATCTTATTTAAATTTATATTAGCCCAAAATAGACACATAATACCTATATAAGTAAAATTCAATTCATTGTAGTCTATTTATAATAATTTTATATATAAAAAAATTTTATAGAACTTTTCAACGTCTCTTACCCACCTCCTAGGAAAATTTGAAAATTTTCATAAAACATAATTTTAATGATTTTATGAATTTAATTTTGAAAATCCAAAAGACACGGTTAATATCAAGAAGTAAAATATGGTTTAATAAGATAAAAATAATTTTTGGTGAATAATAACTTTTTACTTTTAGTTACCACGGTTAAATGTAAATAGTGTAATTAAGGGTAAAAGTGATATTATTATTACACTAACAGATGTCAAAAATCTATTGGATAAGTGTAATTCGACACAAAAAAAACCTTATAAATAAAATATTCCCATTTAGGTCCACTTGTATTAGATTAGGACATTTATTATTATTTAATTCAAAGAAGTGTTAAAAGAGTTAAAATCAATGTTTAATAAGTAAAACAATTTTAATATAGGGTTATAAAGAAGAAAAATTAGACTATATATTTTCATTAGAAATATAATGATATTTCTTACGTAATGGTATTTTATTTATAATTTTTAGACAACAAATAATTTAATTTATTTATGACATAATGATTATACAGTAATTACCTTATTAATGAAATATTAACATAATTGTTATTATAAATACCTAAATAAATGTAATTTGATAGTTTTAATGAATTACACTAACTTTATAGGATAATATATCATATTAGGGTTGGTTTGATGAATTTTTATCACAGAAATAATTCTTTTATGACTTTATCTAAAACAAAATAGCAAATAGTGTAAAAATTGACATAAAAGAGTTTTTAAAACAAATATTAAATTAGTAATTGATATTATATTCCTAAAAATATTTGGTTCACCTAAAAAACATATATAATATTATATATGACATTAATGAACCAATTGGGGTTATATTGGCAGTTTATAGTATGTTTATTAACCATATAGTGTTAGAATAGAATAACACACTGTAAAAGTTAAATTATTTAACTTAGAGTTAAATCTAAATGATAAGGTTATAATGGTGACATAAAAATGTATAGAACCTATTTATTGAAATTTTTTAGACCCATCCCTACCATATCCTAGAAATAAGTCAGTTTTGACCCATTATAAAATGAATATTAATTTATTTTAAAATATTATTTTAAGTTTTTCATAAGGTGCCCCTCTCCTCCCTTATAAAAGAGAACCTCCTCCCTCTCCTCTTTACACAATTTTGAGCCTTAAATCTAGGCCAACCACATCCAATTTCTCTTATAAACCAATATAGTTATATTATTGATTTTCTGGTCTTCTCAAAATACCACCTCTAGTTCCCTAAGAGGAATTTTAAAAGAGGCACGTTCAAGACGAGGTAATCTCTTCTACCGATTCTTTCAAGTTTCTTTCTTCTTAAACATAGTCTTATTTTGTTGTTTAAACATAAAGTAATAACATAAGTATTAAATATATACTTATATATTATTATAAATATGAAACAAGCTTATTTCATATTCTATCCGTCCTACAAAAAACTTAATCACCTCGCGTGCGTACGTACGGAATACCGTCTCTATACTGTGGTGTAATATGTTTTTCTACCACCACCTTACATGGATGGGTATAATGGTGTAAAGAATAAATATATGTTATTATTATCACATTATAAATGTTCTGAGATATTATATCATCCACTCCAATCTGATTCTATAATTAGGGGAACATTATCATCGCTCGTGCGTACGCATGGATTACTGTCTCCACGGCACGATGAGATTCATTCTCCATGTTAAGCACTCTTGAATGATTATAATGTATATATATTGAATAATAATAAAATATATGAAATTATAAAGCTATTGTATTTATGTATATATATATATATATCTCAATTACATACTTCCATTCAAGTCAATAAGGAAAGGAAAACAGTGTTCATGCGTACGTACGGCCTACCGTCTACATGAATGGTGTATTTCGTTTCATATATATATATATATTATATATATACTGAATATATTTATATATGATATATATATATATATGTTATATAAATCATGATTTAGAATCTTGAAGTAAGTAAATCTGGATATAAATAATAATAATATCATTTACAACAAGTCCAAACATGTACGATAAATGAAATGATATTACCCAAAACAATGCTTTAACATGGAACTGAAAAATAAACGGTTAATATAAATTCATAAGTGAATCATATATGATATAATAAATATTATTATGACTATGTTACAAATAATAATAAGTTTAAACCTAATATAAAGGAGTCTCGGACACATATGGAAGAAATTGGATGTAAGGTAATGGATTACTATTCTAATGTCGTTCTTATCTGAGACTTTTATTCAAAAGTATTTACTGGGGTTATTGTTATCATCCATTTCAATGTTTTCTAAAAATGTTTTCATCTATGTTGAATGTCCTTTTTACCCATTTTTGACTTTTACCACATGTTATGGAAGGAATCATTCATTTGTTTTACCATACATGGATCTTTTTTGAATTTAATGGAAAAAGTACGGGGAGAATGTTTTTTTAACTTATACGGCATGAAATGATTTTTCTGGTTTTATAATAACTTATTTTCATCAAGAATACTCTAAATTATTTCATGACTTGTTTTAAAAAATCCCTTTCTTTTAAAATATTATGGCATTTTGTGGAAAAATTGATTTTGAAGAAGAAAGGATGTTATCTTCAAGAATTCATTTCAAGTGTTTTATCAAAACCATTTTCCATTTAAGATGACATTATTTCATATGTGAATGTTTCACATATAATGTCTCTATGATAAACAGTGTTTCACTTTTCTTATGATGAAAGGATATTCATTTTTTTTATATGGATTATGTTATGATGGGATGATGTTTATGAAACCCATTATATTATTTTGGTTATGATGAATCATTTATGTTTATTTTGTGGAAAAAGTAATTAAGATTTCATTATGAGATGGGTGGGACATATAACTCCCTCTAATGAATTGGTTAAATATTTATATCTCATGAGATAGACGTGGATTGAACGAAAGGTTAATCCGGTTCAGTGATACAGGACTGGAATGAGGAGTGATCTCGATTTAGTAAGTGACTTTGTCCACTATGATGGTCTTGGCAGCAATGCCTTGTCTACTATGGAAATCATATCTTGTACATAATGGTTTTCCAAAATTCCAAGTAATTTCCCATGTTATTTATCATGATTAATGTTCCTCTATGATCTATTCCTTATTCATTACCATGATTAATGTCATTACTCATGATTTTTAGGTTTTATGTTCATGTTCTTACATTAAAATGTTTAGGGATTGTTTTACGTATCCATGTTTACCCTTACTGAGCATTTGAGATCACCATTTTTATGTTTTACTTTCCACCAGGATATAAAAGAAGGTTTTAGGTAGGAAAAAAAGAAGATCATTATGGCAGATGTTGAATAATCTTTCACCATGATTAGAAGATTATGTTCCCAGATTCTAAAGACACTAAACTAATATGGTCATTGGGAGTTTGTTTTGTGATGTATTAAGTATTCCACAATAGTAATGTATTGTCCATGTATGTAAGTCTTTGGTTCTCTACAGTTGGTATCATAGAAAAGAGGTAGTAATAAATCTCATCCTTGGGAACTCTCAAGTTTGAGCATTGGACGAAGCATGGCTCTCCACCAAATGGCTTCATGAGGAAATGGCTGCCAGTGGGGATGGTGGTCTCTCCCACCCAAGGTTTTTAGCTGCCCAAGGAGGGCTCTGATAGGTATCAATTCTAGCCCATTATAAATAATTCTAGACCAGAATTGTTGGTATCATAGGGAAGGTTTAGTTAACCTTTGGAAAATAGGATTCAAAAACATTAGTGACATCCATATATATATTTCTAAGGTATGTCTAGGGATGTCCATAATGTTACGTATATGTATAGGATATAGTACTATAATTGAATTAACAATAATATAATTAAAACTTAGATGTTAGATATTGAATGTACACCCCTTGATTATGTTGTTTTTCTAGTATGAGTTTTTCCTCTCATGCTATTCTTTTTGGGTTTTAAGAAATGGCAGGAAACAAGCAAATTCATGTTAATGGATAATATGATAGACAATGGAATGATATTCTTCTTGGGCGACCAATTGAAATGAGATTTTGATGTCCAAACATCATTATTATTCCTATTCAGCAATCTGGTAATATGATCAATGATATCATATTTGGTAAGTTTCGTGACTCAACTAATATGAGAAGGATTGAGTTTCACGATGATCATAGAGGAAACAATGTTCAATTTCCCTCATGTAAATCAAGTGGGAAGAGGCATCAAGTAGAATGTTTCAATGGAGCTGGAAGATACATTGGGTGTGGAAAATACAGGCACAAAGTTAGTAATTGCAAAGGAAATGGTTCAGTTAACTCCATGGATAAGGATAATGGTATTGCTAAGATGACAACAATGGTTAAACGTTTTAAATGTGGAATGTATAGGAATTATGCAAACTAAATCCCTAAGGGAAATTCTCAGCAGGATCGTATGGGTAGTATTTATGTTGATGATGATGAAGAGACTACAAATGATATATGAGATGAAAGAAGTTTTAATGCTTGGTCAATGGTTTATGAAGGTAGTAGAATGATTGCATGTTTATCATGAATAATTTATGTTAATATGGAATAATGAATCATCTAAGGATTGTTAGACTACTTTTTTTCCTAAATTATATGAAAGTATATGTTGAATGTAACCGGTAACAATGAAATTTGATTGAAATATTTTTAGAAAGAAGATTATATGTGCATAATTAAGGGGTAAAGAGATAATGAAATGATTGATAGTACTAATGAGCTCTTATAAGGACAACGTGATATCATGGTTTGAGTATATTGAAATTTTGGGATTTTGGTATGTGGAAAGAGTTGACTTTTGATAGCATTAATTATTTCACAATGATTCTATAGTAATTCATGTTTCAATGAAATACATGATTACGGTATTCACATGTTTGGAATGTGACCAACATGATATATCTTATGATATACAAGGGATAAATGATAGTATTCACATGCTTGGTTGATGAAATTTTTAGTAATAATTGTCTTTATACAATGAGCTTGGATATAAGTATTTTAGATAAGTTTACATATTTGAAATGGATTATTTTGGAAATAAGATAATAATGTTTAAGGATAAAACCATTTTTCGATATTATTTCTGGAATGTTATAATAGTGTATTTTTATAAAATGGACAACATGCAGGAAAAGCAACAACCCACCCCGTCAGACAAGGTTGTAGGTATCGAAACCACAACCGAAGTGTGACTAGACTTTATCACATACCTATGGCGTACAAGAGGTCCCTATTTAGTAGAAACTAGTTTTATTTTATTAACCGATATAATTGATGAGGTATATGTACATTTTTTGAATCATATACGATTAACCTCACTATAGATGGACTTATGTATATTTGATATCTTTTTCTAGTCATTTGTTTGAGATAGATGGAATGACCCATCACTATTTCACATGATCTGCTGACACTTCACGAATGAAAAATTCAACTTCATTTTACTAACATATGAAGTGGAAATTGTTCATGGAACAACCAATGGAGAAATTGTACCAAAATCAAGTATGTATTTCTTAAAATTATAATTTTTCAACTTTAGTGAAATGATATTGAAAACCAAAAATGTTGTCCTTGTACCCTCATATATGATGAATCTGATAGTACATTAGATCATCACAAATTAATGGCTTTGTGGTTGTTGGATTTTTCATATCCATGTTCCCTACCACTCTCTATCAGAACTTTATTGTTAGATTTCTCTTCCATATGCATATTTTCACATATACTCTCCTATGTGGAAACCGAGTGATGAGTTACTTTGGGTATTCATTATGTTTATAACGTACCATTTTAATATGATGATTTATTATTCCATTTTACGATGTGGGTTTCTATGAAAGAAACTTTCCAGTAGTAAACGATTTATGAACCCGATGAATTTCAACTGAGAAATTCATTTTAAGTTGGGTAGAATGTGACACCCCAAAATTTTATGATAATTATTATTTTTAATTTATTTGATGTCTTTTGTTGTAAGTTACACCATGATTATTTTGTGCTATATACAACATCAAATTATCTTGTATTATACACAACACTATTTTTGGCTTGCATTACATGCAAGAGAAACCTTCCTCGATAGATTTCATTGTACGCAATACCAAGTTTCACTAAACAACGATATTCTATTAAAATATTATATAAACTATCCATTATGAATAGTAATACCAAATTTTTGAAATTTTATAAATTTTAACTTTCAAAATGTTCTACATTTTTGGATTTGTAATATCAAAATTAACCTGGTGCGAATTTTTGGTATTTTTCTAAAAACATTCAATTTTTGTTGAATAGTGAAAAAACACTAATTTATAGTTTAAAACATAATTTTAATTTAAATAATTATTTATTTTATTTAAATTTATTTGAGGTCAAAATAGAAACGTAATACCTATATATGTTCAATATAATTCATTGTAGTCAATTTATAATAATTTTAGATATATAAAAATTTCATAGAACCTTACACCGTCTCTTACCCACCTCCTAAGAGAATTTAAAATTTTACATAAAACTTAATTTTACCACTTAATTGAGTTGAATTTATAAAATATGAGAGACATGGTTAATATCAAAGAGTAATATGTGGTTTAATAAGGTAAAATAATTTATGATGAATAGTTACTTTTTACTTTTATTTACCACAGTTAAAAGAAAATAGAGTAATAAAGGGTAAAAGTGATATCATTATTAACCTAAAAAATGTCCTTATTCTATTAGATAAGTTTAATTCGACCCAAAAAAAACTTAAAAATGAGATATTTCCATTTAGTTCCACATGGATTAGATTAGGACATTTATTATTATTTAATTCAAAGAAGAGTTAAAGAGTTAAAATCAATGTTTAATAAGTAAAATAGTTTTAAAATAGTGTTATACATAAGATCAATTTGACTATAAATATTTATTTGAAATATAATATAATTTCCTACATATTCATATTTTATTTATAATTTTTAGACCTTAAATAATTTAATTTATTTCTGACACAATGATGATGCAGTAATTATCTTATTAATGTAATATTAAAATAATTGATATTATAAATCCCAAAATAAAAGTAATTTGAGACTTTTATGAATTTAAACAATTTTATAGGTTAATATACCATATTATGGTTGGTTAGATGAATGCATTTCTAAATAATAATTCTTTTATGAATTTATAAAATACAAAATACAAAATAGTGTCAAAATTGATATAAAAGAGATTTTAAAACAAGTATTAAATTATTAATTGATATTATATTACTAAAAATATAATGTTAGGCCAAATGACTTATATAATAATATAAATGACATTAATGAACCAATTGGGGTTTTATTGGACGTTTATTGTATGTTCATTATCCATATAGTGTATGAATACAAGAAGACATGGTAAAAGTTAAATTATTTAACATTGAGTTAAATTAAAATGATACGGTTAAAATGGTAACCTAAACTTCTATAAAACCTATTGGTTGAAATTATTTCTACCCATACCCAGCCTAGACTTGAAATAAGTCACCTATAAGCTATTATAAACTGAATATGAATTTATTATAAAATAATATTTTATGTTTTTACTATGGTGCCCCTCTCCTCCCTTATAAAAGTTCACCTCCTCCCTCTACACATTACACAATTTTGAGCCTTCAATCTCGGATAACCCATTACAATTTCACTTATAAATATTTATATTTATGTTATAGAGGTTCTGGTCTTTTCAAAAGACCAACTCTAGTTCCCTAAGAGGAAGTTTAAAAGAGGCACGTCGAAGAAGAGGTAATCTCTTCTACTGATTCTTTCAAGTTTACTTCTTCTCCTATATACTATTCTTTAGTTTTTTCATTATAATGTAATAAAATAAGTATTAATTATATTATTTTATGTTATTATAAATATGAAACAACCCTATTTCACATTCTATCCATCCTACGAAAAACAAAATCACCGCGCGTCCTTACGTACAGAATACCATCTCCACACTGTGGTGTAATATGTTTTTCTACCACCACCTTACATGGATGGGTATAATGGTGTAAAGAATAACAATATATGATTATTATATCATGATATAGTTTCTGAGATATTATATCATCCACTCCAATTCCATTCAATAATTATGGGAACAATATCATCGCTCGTGCATACGCATAGATTACCGTCTCCACGATGCGATGAGATTAATTCACCATGTTAACCATTCAAGAATTTTTATAAATTATATATAATTAAATATAATGAAATATATGACATAATAAATCTACTTTATTTATGTATATATATATATGTCATCTACATACTTCTATTAAATTCATTAAGGAAAGGAAAACAACGTTCATGCGTATGTACGACCTACCCTCTCCCTGAATGGTGTATTTCATTTCATTTATCTATCTATTATATATATATATATAATGAATATATATATGATATATAAATCATGATTTACATTTTGGATTCATTTAAATCATAATATAAATAATAATAATATCATGAACAACATGTCCACACACGTACGAAAAATGAAATGATTTTACCCAAAACACTCATTTAACATTGAATTGACAAATTAACGGTTAATATAAAGTAATAATTAAATCATAAAAGATTTAATAAATATTATTATGATTTTGTTACTAGATAATAATATGTTGAAACCCACTATACTAGAGCCTCAGACACATATGAAAAAATTGGACATAAGTTAAGGGATAATTATTCCAATCAAGATCTTATCCGAGATTGTTATTCGTAAGTATTTACTAGGGTTATTGTTATCAACCATGACCGTGTTTTCTAAAAAAAATTCATGTTTTCTGAATTTCATTTTTACCCATTTTTAAATATTACCACATGTTGTGGAAGGAATATTTCTTTTTTTACCATACAAGGATTTTTTTGACTCTTCTGACAAAAGTACGAGGAGAATGTTTTTTAACTTATACGGCATGAAATGATTTCTATGGTTTTATAACACTGTCTTTCGATGAAGATTAATATACAAGATTTCATGAATATTTTCAAAAAATCCTTTTCATTTAAAATTTCTTGTTATTTTGTGAAAAGATAATGATATTGAAGAAGAAAGGATATTTTCCTCAAGAATTCATTTCAAGTGTTTTATCAAAACCATTTTCCATCTAAGATGACATTATTTCAGATGTGTATGTTTCAATTATAATGTCCCTATGATTTACGTGGTTTCACTATTCTTATGATGAAATGATATTCATTTGTTTTATATGGATTATGTTATGCTGGGATGATGTTTATGAAACCCATTTTATTCATTGGGTTGTGATGAATGATTTAGGTTTATTTTGTAGCAAAACTAAGAATGATTTCATTATGAGATGTGTGGGACCTATATCCCCCACCAATTCATTGGGTAAATATTTATATCTCATGAGATAAATATGAAAAAAATGGAATGTTATTCCGGTTCAGGGATACAGGACTGGAATGAGGAGTGAACTCAATTCAGTATGGGACTTTGTCCACTATGATTGTGTTTGAAGCAATGAAATGGCTACTATGAAAATCATATCTTGTGATTAATGGTTTGGTACAATTCCATGATTTGTTCCCATGTTATTTATCATGATTAGTGTTCCTTTATGATCTATACCTTATGCATTGTCATGATTTATGTCATTACTCCTGATATTTATGTTTTATGTTCATGTTCTTATGTTCAAATATTTAGGGATTGTTTTATGTTTCCATGTTTACCCTTACTAAGCTTTTGAGCTCACCATTTTTATGTTTTCTTTTCCCCTAGGATATAATGGAAGGTTTTAGGTTGTAAAAAATGAAGATCTTTATGGAAGATGTTGATGAATCTTTCACCATGATTAGAATATTATATTCCGTGTTTCTAAAGGCACTAAACTAATATGGTCATTCGGAGTTGGTTTTGTGATTTATTATGTATTCTACAAAAGTAATTTAATGTCCTTTTATGTCAATATTTGGGTATCTCCACAAATAATTCCTTGAACTCTCTGTGGGATGCCTCATGCTTTCACTCCCTCCAGAATTTGTATCATAGGATAAGAAACCCAGACGCATTAGTGTTCCAGCATCAAGACACACTAGAGATGTCCAACATGAATACTACCCTGACCGAAGCTTACTACCCTGGCTGGTCCCCTTGAATGTCCTGACAGAAGCATCGTAATTAAATGGAATCCATGAAGACATGACACCGGGAATATTTTAAAGAACAACACCTTATGTTTATAATGAATACCATGACTAAGTAACAAGTTCAAATTAGGAGTTTATGGAAGGAGAGACCAAAATACCATCATCCCATTTCAGTCAAGGAGAAAATATCCATGAATAAATGATGGATACCACCAGCCTTTGGAATGCGGGAATGCAGAGAAATAAATAACTCATCCTCATTAGACAGATGCGCACCCCAACAAAAGACTAAAAAATTGAAATGGTGAACCCAACATGAAATTCTTCTATATAATGATGAGATTAGTATCATTCATAACATTAGTGGATTAGCATGTCACTGGATCCATGTATCTGGTGCAATGTCATGCCCCGAAAATAGTGGGCACGGCGTGAAACTCACTAGAAATTGGGGTAGTTATATGTTGGACATCCCAGTACATGCCATTTTCAGCATTGATCCTTCTTACAAACCATGGATGATAGAATGGTGTTGGTGAAATGGATATCGCTTTTCCTTATTTCAGTAAAAATGGTTAACTCTACGTCCTTTCCATGACCCAATCTGTCGTAACAGGAAACTGATCACCACTCACCCAACGATGCAGGGGAAGGGGCAACATCAATGCAGCAATCCTACATGGCCTCATTTACCGAATGGAAGCCTCTATATCTACAGTTTTTGGGAACCCACTCCCCATATCCCGTTCTTAAATCATTCTTAAAAGGGTGATAAATGATCTTGTTCGACGATACAATGAGGGGTTTATCCTATCCTATGATATGGCCCATCAAGACTTTGAGGATTCTGTGCCTCTTCAAAACTTCCACTCACATGTTCCATATAGAGAGCCGCTACTCCCCACTTCGATAGATAACCATTTCGGGAGCCTCTCCGTAGAATGATTTGATGACTCCCTCCCCTACACTAATGAGGTGAGGGATGACCAGGACAACCTGATCTAGATCCTGTTCTAGGAGATCCCAAGGAGGGATCCCACTAGGCCACGTCAACACTACCACCAGACCCCATGAGCTAAGGAGTAGGTAAGCTATGTGCCTACACCACCGGCCCTTGTCTGGTTAACTTCACTTTAGCATCGGGTGCAGGCTGAGGAGGTCGCCCGCCAAGGGGCGTCAACATCAACAACTACATTATATTGTGCCACATCTGATGTATATCATCAGTTCCTAGATTATTCTATGTCGGGAAACTCATATTAATGGCCCGAATCGAGGCCCCAACTATCCCAGGGGTAGGCTTGTTTAACTCTATTGGTCACTGATACCGGTGGTGCCCACCGTGGGATGACCCGTGTGCATGAATCACATTATAGGGGTCCTCCCTATACCATCAGCAATGAGAAAGTAGGTCCATCCAGCTCCCAATATCAACGTGGAGGTCCTCCCCACACTGGCATCAATCCAAACATGGGTCTTTCCCGCTATAAGGATTCTTAGTACAAAATATTTTTTTCACCCACAACCTCTTGTATGGATCTGTTCCTCCTTTAACGGGTCTCTAGTGTGATGATATTACACATCCGGTCAACCTTCATTTTGGGGGTCTTCAACATGTCCTTATAGCAGCCGACGAAGGTCCTCCTCATCATAGCAATTAGAAAAGTGGGGGTTTGTCTCGCTTCATAAACACCCAGCTCGGAGGTCCTACCCATGTTATACTTAATCAATACGAGGAACCTCCTCACATAGATGTTTCTATAGGAAATAAGAATGGAATACCTATCCATGATCACACCATATCCAGTGGAGGTCCTACCCTCTCTTGCACTTTCTGTGGTGATTCCCTCTGCACAGCAGCTAGTGGACACAGAGGTCCTCCCCGTGTCCACTTTAACATCTTTCTAGTTGCTCCTTGCACCACATCTCTCCTAGGAAGAAGCCCTCTATGCCACATCACTAGTTTGGCTGAAGGTCCTCCTCACACCAAAAATAATCCCTATCTTGATGAGCCATCCTAGAGCAGTAGGACCGGTCTCCATTTCCATAAAAATTATAAAGAGAAGATTTTGACTACTATTAAACATGAATGTCTATTAGATTCTGAGCTAGAATATGACTCGGTAATGGAACCCTCACCTCGATCCCTTTTTCCAAGGTCTGAGGTAAAAATGAGGAGAATCATCCTCATCCATACAGAATGTGAGGTCCACTGGATTCCCAACTCCCTCTGTAGATATGTTCCCCAGAAGATTTCTTCCATTACTAGGGCATGGCTGAGTAATCCTCCCTGTCATCCACAAGGTCATTCTTTGGATTAAAAAAATATCATGGAGAGTTGTTTTGGGGACCAGTAAAGGATGAGAATCAACCTTACCCACCCTCAGTGTCTGCTTCCCCAATGGTAGAAATTATGATCCCCATCCTATTATACAGAGATGTAGTGGCTCAATCATCTCATTCATCGAATGATAGCCCACGATGTGGTGTCTTGTCATCCCATACACCATATACTCCACCATATAGTCTACCTTCATAGATGTTTATTTAATACTTTTTTCAGTCCCGTAGTTTCCCCAATTGATGAATGGGGAAGTGAAGGGTCAGATCCAAGTTCTGAGCTGAGGAGCTTGTGGGATATTCTTGCAGCAGATCATTCGCTCTAATATTCTGGAAAACTACAACTAAAAGTATTATTGAGCTGGAGTCTTTTACCCAAGAATATGAAGCACAATTTTTCCAAACCCTATGGGTGATGCACTTTCATCACCATTATCAGCGAGTGACTTTCCCCAAGAGACAAGCACTCTTCGAAGAAATTTACCAGCATTGTTGTATGGTCAACTTGGCTTCACTCTCTATGGCCCAACACCATGAGTAGTCCAATCAACACCGGACCATCCAACATATATGCATTCAGAGAATTAAATTTCTCCATAAAATTATCAAGGAGGCTTTCCCCCACATTCATGTCTGTGGTGGGGGTAGTACGATGCCCTCCACTTCAGTGCTATACAGTGCCAACCTCAGTTTCCAAGAAATTTTGAAGATATACCTCTAGGTAGAGATGTGTATAACATGGTCGATCCATCAGTGTAATAGAACAATATCAACTCCTTGGATAGAAATTATCTCCCCCGGGGTGTACCACATCTATTGGATCCACTAGGAAGGGTTACTGACCAACCTAAAAATTTTCTGGGACTTATTGTTCCCATTGAGGAATTTTTCCTTTGCCAGAATCCTAATAAGGGAAAGGACCACCTTGGGGACATCAAACCCTACAACCCGTCTTGCTTAATAAAAATGATAGAGGATAATCCCAAAATATCCATGTAGCGTCAAAAACTCAACGATCACAATATGATGGCCGATTTCCTACTTTCTAAGCATGCTGTAGAGTGACAATCAATCTATAGTGATCCTCTACCAGGGAAGTAGGGGAAGGCACTAAATCCCCTGGTGAATTTCTTCCACATTAACCTAACCATCTTTACAATCCAGATAGGATAGTATTTGGGACTACTGAAAAGAGGGCATGGTATGTGTTACCAATTCCACCCAAGTAGTGTGTTAATCCCAGGGACCCGGCTCTTGTTCCCCCAGTTGCTTCGCATGTCATCCCAACTGCCACTCCATGTGCCGTTATGCCTACTTATCAAGTTGAAGATCCAGAAAGTGCACTGGTGGTCAGGAATCCTAATCAAGATAGGAATCCCTGCCCAAATGACCTAATGGAGGCGGTCATTTCTCACCTCAAGGCATTGGAAACACAATAAGTGGAAATCCCACCTGATGGTAAACCATATCCAGCATGGGTAGATGATACATAAGAACCTATGATATTAGGAAATATGACATTTTCCCCCATTAATGGGATGGGATATCTGCTATAGTATGTGGTCCACTTCATCTAAAGGTGTGGACCCATGCTTGGAACTCCAGCGCAGTAGGAGGCTACCGAACTTCGATGTTTCATACAAACATTGGAAGGGATTTCATTTGTGTGGTACAAATGTCTTTCCATTAGGTCGGTAGCTCACTAGGAGGATCTCTATAGGTTGTTTATTTACCAGTTCATCTCTACTACCAAGAAGAAGAGTATTTCATAACTCTTCAAGTGAAAGTAGAGGCATGACGATTTTGTCGCAGACTTTGTGACCAATGTAAAGGCCATACCCACTCCTTGGATATGCCACTGAATCAGGAAGAACTAATGACAATGCATTTAGGTAATGTCAACACCGAACAGGTCCCCTATCTCGTTACTCAGAATTACCCTAGGGGATTTTGAGACATCTCTGATAAGGGTCAGCGCCTACAGAAATCCTTGCAATAGGCCAAGTAGGCACATTCATTTCCTCTATCAATTCCTACCAGAAGATATTATAATCTTGAGCCTGCCATAGTGTCCCAAATATAGGCCCCAAGGAAACTAGAGTTGTTACTAGTGGAACCAACTCCATAGACCCGCAGGGGCCCTCCACCTCAGGCATAACATCTAGCTGAGCATCACCCACCTCATAATTGGCACGCACATCCACATAATGCACCGCCACCACCTAGGAGATATAACCAGACACCACCTCCTTGACATGCTCCTCCAGCCCGTTGTTAGGTCTAGGCTCCAAAATCACCCTTCTCAGATAGGAAAAATAGAACATACTCATTCAATAATGTGTAGGCCCAAAATTATTTTTGAAGCACCTTTGATCATGGATTTCTATGTTTTCCTGAATATAAGAGCCCAGAAGGAGTAGATCTCACTAATCTCCCAAACTACTGCCCCTACCACTGAATCTTGGTGCACACTCTCAAATAGCCTTACATGATCAAAGACTGGATTCAAGACTAGGTAGATAAAAACATAGTCATTTTAGGACCACCTCCCACATAGGTGAAATGTCCCTTCATGAATGCAGACTATAGTTGTGACAATGAAGGCGAGTGGTATCATGTTTCTAACCATGGTTCCTAGAAGGATGATGAATGGATGGCTCGTATGATAGTAGACCATTCCCATGGTTTTATCGGTGTAGGAATGAATCAAATTAATCCTTTATAATACATTGTGTCACCCATATTGAGTACATCTTCATCAATAGATCCACCTTCCTCTTCCCATAAGAACATACATTTACGGCGCATGGTAAAAAAACTCCCCCTCCAATGTCATCTTCATCATGTACTCTCAGTGACCTCATGCCCACCAGAGATGGATAATCCCCCCAGAATCAATCCAGCTGTGGATGATACTTTACATGACAGAAAATTCTATTCCTCAGTTAACACCGTGGAGCTGGTAAACCCCTAAATGATTTCTGATAGAAAATTACACCAGACGGATACTCCCAACATCCCAAGTTTTCGCCAGCGTCAACAAGATTGTTTCTATATGGGTCGCTATTATGCCTTGGTCAGTACCTTCAGTCAGGCTGTGCATTCCACTGAAACCAGAAAGGAAGCCTTGCGTAGAGATCAGCATGCACAACCTTCTCATCTAGTGTTATCAGGTCTGCCTCACAACCCTTTATGTTGCTTGATCAGGAAGATCAGCCCTGACCCATTGGTGATTAGCCATGTTGTATTATGGAACTGTCTTAGACTTTTGACCCTCATCTAGTAGTTACTCTACTAGCTTCGACTAGTGCACATTGGGATATTCCAAGCACCGTCCAGCTATCAGTTCAGCCAGTGGGGCCAGTCATTCCCCCTACAATAGAACGACCTATTGTATGTAGAAGTTCACACATGGCACTAAAGTATGGTGACCTCAAGAATCTATACAACATTCTAGCTAGGCACTTTATCCTTGAGTATCTTCGTATGTAATTGGATATGTGTTAATCCCTTAACGAGGCTTTATGAAGCCCCTCCAGTTTGAGACGGAGGTAGCAGCTGTAGAAGCATTCCATGCTGAGGTAGTCGAGTAGGCCGGATTCTAGGACACTAACTTATTCTCAAAAGAGGATGAAGGATCCCCCATCCAAGGGCACATCCACCCATTGTATATCACCAACCACATCAATGTCATGGATGTTCATCACTACCTTATCGACATAAGCTGTGGGATCAACCTATTCCCGACCTGGACCCATCAAAAAAATGGGGCTATCTGAGTACGACATAAGTCCCTCTTACCTAAAAATCCAAGGTTATGATAAGACAGAACATACACCAATAAGAATATCCTCTAGAATATGGAGTTCTATGACTGAGTTTCCAGTACATAGTTCATGTTAATATCTCATGACATCACCAACAATGCATTGATGGGCAGTCCATGGCTCCACCTGCATGCAGAAGTTCCTTTATTGCATCACTAGTTCCTCAAGAACTCCCTCAATGGTCGAGTGGTCATACTCTAAGGGGATGCATATCCCTTTTCTTCTTTTGAAGCACATTATCTGTATGCCGACTATTACAAGATAAAGGACATGAATATTTAGGAAAACAAGGTTGGACATGGTACATCTATGACCGAACCGTGGACAGATCTGGATGATTCATACATTATTCCAGTCCAAATATTGGAGGCTACAACCCCATATATGGGACAATGATATGTTGTTTTCGGAATGAGGTGGAGCACATTCCAAAGTCTAAGTGATGCTGGGAGATCACCTCATATTCCTACACGAATTAGGCTCATGTGATTAGAGAGCCCCTACGCCCAAAAGATATCAGGATGCCCACCCCATGGCAACAACAATATGGCATACTTGTTCATTTATCCATGCTGGGATAAACCAGCTCAAGCCAAAGCGTCACTATTTTAATGATATCATTAGGCATGGCCCCTTGGACTGAATATGATATGGGATCAGATCGATATGTTTCATGACCATTGTTCCGGTATCACGAGAGTCCCACGATGTGGTGTCTATCGCCACTCAGGCTGGTACTAGTATCCCATTGGGATCTGTTTACTCAGAGGAATCTCCTCCTGCTAAGAATCGCTCCTTCAGAAGTGACGAAGAGGATTTGGAGGATTCACATCATTCATTCAAAGAGGGTGTCTCCACCATAGTCAATGAATTTGGACAAGTAATCCTCGGTGGTGAGACAGATCTAAAACACACATTGATCAGTGCCGTTATACCTGCCAAAGAGAAATGAAATTATGTGGACTTCCTAAAACAACATTGTGATGTATTTTCTTAGAGTTACGACGAGATTACAAGACTATATTCCCAGGTAATAGTCCACTTCCTTGGTCTCCTAACAAATCACTGCATGTTAAAGAATCCTCCCAAAATATGCACCCTTCTCACAGTGCCATGGTCGAGGAAGATGTTGATAATCTAATCAGATCCAATTTTTTCAAGGAGGTTTAGTACCCCAAATGGTTATCCAACATTGTGCCCGTCAGGAAGAAGAACGAACATATCAGATTTTGCATCAAATTCTTGGATCTCAATTATCACTGCCAGAAGGATGATTTTCTCATTCCAAGGATGGAACTATTGATCAACACCATAGTTAGGTTTTGTTCACTTTTTTCATGGATGGGTATTCTGGGTATAATCAAATCTGAATGGCCCCCGAGGATGAAGAGTCTACAACTTTCATATCAACACAAAGTACTTTTGTCTACTAGGTAATTGACTTTGACCTAATAAATACATGTTGCACCTATCAGGAGGGTATGTGTTTCATATTTAAGTCGATCATCAAGACATTGGTGGAATTCTATGTGGAATATCTGGTGTTCATATCTCGCAAATGTCAGAAGAACTTCAATGACCTTGAGAAAGTGTTTGGATTCCTCTATTCTCGCCACCTGAAGACAAACCCATTGATGTTTTCCATTGGATTAACCTATGGATAGTGTCTTGGTTTGTTTTTAGATATAGGGGCATCGAGATTGACCTAGAGAAGATCATGGAAATTATCCAAATTTCCACTCCGAGTGACATTCGGGAGAATGGGGGCTTCCAAGGAAACATAGCCTATATACACCCATTCATTATAAATCTGTCCGACATGTGTAATCCCTTTTCTGGGCTCATGAAGAAATGTATTATGTATCACTGGGATGAGGAATTTTAGACTTCTTTAGAGGAAATCATGAAGTACCAGATATAGCCTCTAGTTCTAATGCCACCAGTTTCGGGAAAGATACTGGTCTTTTATGTGACCGTCCAAGAATGGTCTCTCGTTGCCCTACATGACTAGAAAAATAATGAGGGAATAGAGAATAGTCTGTACTATCTCAGCCACATGCTCCTCAATATGGGGACTAGAAAATCCCATATTGAGAAGAGATGTCTTGTGCTTGTATTCATAGTAGAAAAATAATGACATTACTTGCATCACCATGAGGTAATGATAGTGTTTCGAGTGATCTATTTTAGTAAATCGTGAACCACTCAATGATGATAGGCTGTCTATCTCGGTGGGAAGTGATCCTCTAGTAGTTTGACCTATGTTTTGTCCCACAGAATGATATCAAGGGGAAATCAATGGTAGATTACCTTGCCTTCCATCCAGCCCCTGCAGACCAATCTCTGGACCATAAATTTCATGATAAGGCAATCCTCTCAGTAGACCAATCCATCCCATGTTGGAAAATGCACTTTTATGGTGCTTCCATGATCCCTACTAGTATAAGCCTCAATGACTACAGACTCAATAGAGTAGGATTGGGTATCATCTTTATCACTCCAGGACAAGCTATTTTTCCGTATTCATTCCTATTGTTAGAGGGTTGTACCAACAATAAGGTGGAGTATCAGCCTCTCATTATTTTCCATGAGTTCGCCATCAATATTGACGTTCCTCACTTGCATGTGAAAGGGGACTCCGAACTAGTCATCAAGAAGATCAATGGAAATTATGTATTCATAAAGCCAAATCTCATTCCACTGTTGGAACTCACCCTCCGCCTGATGGTCGAGTTCCTATTTCATCCAAAAGTTACTCTTGTCCCTCGATCCCAGAACGGTTGAGCTAACACTTTGGCCAGCATAGCTCCATCACATGTAGAGCCTGAATAGGATGATTTGATTATCCACATGGAACACCGCAGAATAATTTTACCCTTCACTTCAGATGACATTGTTAGCCCACAGGTAATCCACATTACTGTTGGTACCTCCACTTTAGGTCCCCTAGGTCCCCCTGAAATAGTATTGGAAGTAACATTCGATTAGAGGACCCACATTATCGTGTACCTATACTATGGTAATATCTCGGTTCATCGAGACAAGCATGAGTGAATATGATGTCGTGCATTGATGTTTACTCTCCAGAGTAGTCCCAGTCTTGAGAAGATCATATACAATATTATATTTTATGGGGTTATGGTCTATTGAATTCAAGAAGTTGAGATTTCTTATGTCATGTATGATGTTCATGCCAGTTCTTGAGGTGCTCATCAGACCATGCTGAAGCTGTCTCATAAGATCTAGAGACTAGAGTATTTTTTCACTCCATGATCATTGACTACATCGAGTTTTCCAAGAGGTTACTGGCATTCCAAATTCATTCCTACATTGTGCATCGGCTGTCAAATTCTCTCCAAACTACTGAATACTCTTGGACCTTTGCAGTCTTGGGACTCGATGACATGGGGCCATATACATAGGTGACATCTCACCAATGCAGGTTCATTATAACATGATGTGTGGGCTGGACAAGATTCCCCACACTCTTTGGGAATATCAGACCATGACCCGTAACTCCACACAGGTGACCCCATATTCCTTGGTGTATGGAATAGAGGTTGTCCTGCCCATCAAGATTTTGTTTTATTCACTATGGAATGTTTTCTATGATTAGCAAGAACCATGCAAAGTTGCTGAAATACATCTGGATTAATTAGAAGTAATCGACAATAATATGCTTTGTTCCCAACAAAATCTGGAAGGGCATTAGAAGAAGATAGCTAGAGCTTTTTAAAAGATATTATTCCTGTACTCTTTCTTTCATGGTAACTTGGTGTTGGCCCTAAGGACATCAATTATACATTGTAGGAAACCACCCATGATAGAACCCAAATGGGAAAGACCGTATATCATTCACAAGGGTTATCCCAATGTTGCATACTCCATGGTTACCATTGATGGCGAAAATATAACTCCTCCCACCAATGCCAAGTTCCTCAAGCAATACTATGCCTATGAAAATGGTGTAATACATTACCTTAAACTGTTATGTCACGCATGAAATTAATTTGTATGTCATCCCTCATGAAGTTAATCTATAAGTGGCCCTACATGACCTTAAAATGTTATGTCATGCATGAAATTTAACTATATTTCTTCCCATAGGACATTAAACTCTAAGGGGTCATACATCTGCTTAAAATATTATGTCCCTAATGGTATTAAACTATATGTCCTCCCATGAGACATTAAACAATAGGAAGTACTACATGAACATAAACTGTTATGTCTCATATGACATTAAACTATACACCGTCCCATGGGACGTTAAACAATATGTGGTCCTACATGTCCTTAAACAATTATGTCCCGCAAGACATAATATTGTATTTCATCCCACATGATGTTAAACTATAGGTGGTCTTACCTGACCATAAACATTTATATCCTGCATGATATTAAACAACATATATTCCCACAAGATATTAAATTGTATACGTTCCTACATGACCTTAAACTGTTATATACCAACCTGAAAATAAATTGTATGTCGTCCCATAAGATGTTAAAATGTATGTGGTCCGACATGACCTAAAACTATTATGTCTCACATGATTTTAAACAGTATGTTTTCCTATAGGAAATTAAACTATATGTGGTCCTACATAACTTTTAACTATTACGTCCTACCTAACATTAAACTGCATCTTTATCCCACATAATGATAAACTTGAAAATGGTCTGTGATCTAAGACCTTATACTAAGATCTCCCCATCATCATCATCTTAGAAGAAATTAAACTGCATATCATGAACTAAATTTGACTTTATTCCCATCATCATGGGATACATAGGACCCCTCAAACGCCTTGTATTGGGAACAACCTCTAAAATATTTTCTTTGACTACTCCCAGGTGTAGTTCTCTTGGAGGGTCCTGCATGGTGTAGTGTAGGCTTATTTGGCCTCCACTCATGTCGGGAATATGATTATCACACCTTGTTCCCCTCCATATTCTTCTGTCCTGCATGGGACTTTCAGAACTATGTGTTTCTTGATTCCCATCCTTATGCTATACGTAGGAATGCCCAGAAAATTTGTCCGTAGGCCTAGCCAAAACTTCAAGATCTCCTCTTTGGTCAAAAAACAAGGTGTGGTGAAGTATTTTTACCTCATTAACATCATGTTATTCATGATTGCACCATGTGTCCCTTTCAATGGAGGTATCTGCCTTACCATCCTTCTCGATGTTAAATTCCATGAGCCCATCCACGCTTCATGCACTCCATTTATTTGGGGACTCCATCATCTTTCATATCCAAAAGGTACTCAAATATTATGAATACTTAGCCCACAGTGTCTCCTATCATTTCGTTCCAACATCCTTGTGGTCCTCTAATAGAAAATTGATACATGTCCTGTGTTTATAATATAGTCAGTGGTTGACACTCATTTTTTTCCATTTCAGGTCAAAAAATATGGATTTTGTTTTTCAAATGTAGTCAAAAACTTTCCTTCATTGTTTTAACCACCCCCATATGTCCCAATTATTGGGTTTAGTGATTTATTTTGTCATGTTATCCCTTCAAACATCCGTTTTTTTTGGGCAGGGATGTTAGTTCGGATATTGTACCCTTATATGTTGGGGAGATCGAGATCACATTCCTTCGTTCCTATAATAATAATTATTCATTTTGGATTAGATATTTTTGTAAGGAAATATCCAGATGATGGTTCATGTTCCTACGGTCTGAACTCTATGAACTTAAACTGAGATCACCTTTGTCCTCATTGGAAGACTGTAAACAATAAACTGGCAGGGGCTGCCCATCATAGTTTCCTCGACCTTTTTGGGCCCCTGTCCTATGTTTTCATTTAGGATTGTGCGGTGTGGGGTGGACGATTATCTCTCATTCACATCGGGCTATTTTGTTGTGATGCATACATCCATTTGAGACACCACTCCATCTTCATCCTCACTGCAAGACTTTAAACTGCCCTTGTCCCACCCTTCCTCGCGTATCCCATCATTTGGGTTCCTATCATCATTCACATCCAAAAGGACCCCCAAACGTTATGAATACATAGACCAAGGGCTCTCCTACTATTTTTTGAAAACATCCCGATGGATTTTGAGCGAAAATTTGAAACAAGTCTCTTGATGTAAATGAGCTCAACGGTCTACGCACAATTATTTTCCCCAAAACCATGATCCCAAAAATAAAAATACTATATTGAGAACATGGTTAACAATTATCCTATATCATTGTTTTCATTTTTTGGTCTACCACATGCATGATGATTCACCCTTTGCACTCAACTGTCACATGCACATGCAATTAAAATATGTATCTACGGTCTGAGCTCTATGACCATAATCAATGATCTATAACGGCTTTTCTATGGGATGGTAAACTAAATAGCATATCCAGAAAAACGAGTGACATGATTCCCATTTTCATGGGATATATAAGAAAACCCCAATGTTTTGTCCACCGGCCTATCCCAGGTTCGTCTCCCCTTTCTCTCGACCACCTGGTTTGAATTCCCTTTGAGAATTACGAATTCCATGCCATATTGGGATTATGCCCTCATACACATCATGTTACTCGACATGTCGTACACACTCTTTATTTTCATCCCACAAGATGTTAAACTGCACCTTCATTACTACATGTTTCGCGATGCCCATCCTCATGTGATACATTGGACCACCCAAAAATATACTATTTATGTCCATCCATATTCCATAGAAAAATCGACATCTTTCTTGTGCCTTGGCCTAAATTTCTCAAGATGGGGTATATAGTGTGGTATGGACTCCATGTCATCAGTCATGTCATATTATTAATAGCCACACCACGTACGTCTCCATCATCAGAGATCTTCCATCCCATTTTCTACACTCATCTCTTTGATTAGGATACCATTGAATTGGGCCCCTCAATCCTTATTGGAAGTTCACCAGTGTGTTCAAGGGCACTCTAGTTCAGGACCTAGAGTGTCAGATTCTACCTAGACATGCTCTCACCCATTTTTCAGGATTCGTGATCCCCTATATTTGGGATTTCATTGAAATTTTCATCCAAAAGGACCCCCAAATGCCATAGATGAAAAACCCAAGGGCTCTCCTTCAATTTTAGGCCAACGCCCTTGAGTATTTCGAACGAAAAATTGATACAAGTACCTCATTGTGAATTTGTTATGCCGTCGACGATCATTTTTCTTTCCCATTTCTGGGGACATGATATGGATTTTGTGTTTTGAACATGGTCAACAAATATCATCCATTGTCACGCTAACCCCATCAGTCCCTAAATTTTGGTTGAATGATTCACATCATTTTACACTCCATCATTCCCATGTGGAATTTAACACTCTTGGAAATGTCCATTAGTGTGCATTTTCACGTTTGGAGGACAATGCCACATAAATGCGTCATTCGGGGATCCACACCTATTTCCCCTTTCATGAATTCCACATATTTCTAAGACCTTCTCCACCCTTGTATCCCACATCGATCATATCTCACGTGGGCTTAGAGATCAGATTGAGTTCTGCGCTCTCTTGTTAGACTTTAACATATTTATTGTCTGATCTATAAGACCTTAAACAAAGATCTCATTATACATACTTTTTATAAGGAATAAGGACCGTAAGTCTCAAAAATATGAATTTCTTGATTCGCATGCTCAGGTGATATGTATGAATTCCAAGAAATATTATCTTCGGGTCCAACTCATGCTTCATTAATTACTTCTTCTGCTTGGCCTTGTGGCCCTAACTTTCAAGGAATTGTGTGGTGTGGTGTAGGACCTATGTCCTCATTCACATTGGTCATGAAATAGTTACCCCACGTTCATCCCTTATAGGAGCTAGTCTCACATGACCCTCATTCCAAAAGACATTAAACTACACCCTTAGAACTATGTATGGATTAATTCTCATCTTCATGGGATACATAGAATCTCCTAGATGTTTCGTCTTCGGGTGAAGGACTATATTGTCTTACCATTGGAATCCCCTATGAAAAGGTTTTCTTCCTCAGAATTGCACGTGGTGTGTTGTGCACCTTTCCCTCATTCACGTTGGGAACGCTTCATCACGCCACACATATTCCACCTAAATCCTTGTTTCTTCAACATGTGTCCATTACATATGACGTTAAACTATGTCACATGGTCCCACATGAATTTAAATTGCTGTCTTTTTTTTCATGAGGTTAAAATGCATTGGTTGGTCCTGTCATATGACCCTAACCTATAATGTTATCTCATTAACGCATGATGAAAAACGACACTGCATTGTGATGTCCCCACACGAGGGGACATAATGTTGGGTATTGGCCATCCACTATACCATTTTCAATGCCTACACTTGGAGTGATTCCTGTAGTGACACCTGGAATCTCTATCTTCGGTATATCGATTAACAAAAAAACACATTCATTCTAAAGACCAATGAACATCTATCAAATGCTGCTTATTTTGGTGTGCGGGTTAGACCCACACAACAGTATTCTCCCCAGAATTGGTTCCCAATCATGTCACATCTAAAACAATGTATGGATTGATTCCCATCATAATGGGGCACGTAAAAACACTCATGCACTTTTCCTCAGGCCCATATGAACATTCATTTTTGTTCCCTCAACTTAAAACATTCCTAGGATGCACATGCCGTGATATAGACTCCATGACCTCATTCATGTTGGGTTTTATAATTACTACACCACTCATCTCTCTTATAACTTTCCATATCGGGTTTGAGATTTAAGAGCATAAAATCGGATCTCTCTACATCCTATCCACAAGGAGTAAATACAAAATTCCAGGAATTATATATTTCTTCATTCTCTTGCTCATTGGATAAATAGGAACGCCGCGACATTCCATCATCGGGTCCAACCCCATGAATATTTATTGTCACCCCAACTTTTATGGCCCCATGGCCCGAACAATTTTGGGAACATGTGACAGATACCTCTTGGTCTATCAATCACATCAGCATATGTATTACGCTGCTCGTTCCCATTCCTGGTAACCATATAACTACAGATATAACCTAAACATGTTCAGGATTCCCCATAACAACTATGGGATGCGCAAGTTTCCTCACTAGAGGGGATTAACCCTACATGTGTTGGTCTCTTACCATGTCATTCTTAGAACAACATTTTGATTTATTCTCATCTGTATGAGATACATAGTGATGTCCATCCATTTCTCCTTGGGCCCAGCCTCATGGTCATTAACCCTTCTATACTCTCAGCCCCAATAATGGCCCGGGTAGTATGACCGTGAAACTATGTTCCCCATACACACTGTATGATACTAAAATACATTTCTCTCATCTATGAGGCAATCTAGGTCATCCCCATAGATGTAATGTTTGAATGATATTTTTACCTCTGATCAGACCGATGCACCCACCTATTTTTTTCACCATGGTGGCATAATTTCAAGAGTGTATAACTCCATTCGAATGACCCATCATTCCACCCTATGTGCTTTGCATTCCCCTTATTTGAATTCTCATACTCTTTTATGTTTGAAGGAACCCCCCTAACAGTATGGACTCTTGGACCATGGATCGTCTACTGTCTCAGCCAACATTCCAGAAAAAACAATATATAACATTTTGACTCAGACCCAATGTTTCAGACATGGTCAATGGTCGGACCTCATTTGCTGTCCCCATACAAGGCTAACACAATAGGGATGCTGTGTTTTGAACATGGTCAATAGTTTTCACCCATTGTCGCACCACCCTCATAGAAAACCGAATTTTGGGTATTGTGATTCACACTTTCCACTCCCCTATGTTCAGATTGATTTTAACACCCCTAGTGTTTCCTCACTTGTGCACTAGAGCACATTGTGAAAAATGAAATTGGATTATCCCGAGACCTTCATCAACTAGTCAAGCCTCCATATTCATTTATGGAAATATATAATGGTTGTTAAATGTTACACCCCATGCTTCCACAGTATTCTTCTCTTTCAATAATGTAATATCTTTCATTGTACGGAAGTTTGAGATCCTAACACACCGCGAGAAATCAATGTAGCCGTTATGAATAGTAATAACCAATTTCTTAAATTATAGAAATTTTATATTTCAAAATGGTCTTCATTTTCAGATTCAGAATATCAAAATTATCCTATGTTGAATTTTTTGTAATTTTTTGAGAACATCCAATTTTCTATGAATAGAATGAAATACATAAAAACAACTTTTTTTAAAAAAATAATTTATAGTGATAAATTATAATATTGAGTGGTTTTAATGTATAATTAGAATATATATTTACAATTTTATCCAATTTTGGTCATTATAATTAATTTCACTTTGAAATTGGACATAAACAATTGTCCATCTTTTGATTGATATTCTTTCATAAAAACACGCTATTTGTTTTGACATCAGAAATTAATTATAAAATTAATTAATGAAACTTAGATGTTTGTAATTTTTTCAAATAAACAACATTTTTGAATTCAGAATATCAATTATATCTTAGGGTTAATTTTAGATATTTTTCTGAAAAACTTCAATTTTTGATGATTAGTGAAACCACTAAGTGGTAATTAAAAACTGATTTTTCGATTAAATGAAATTTTAAGACCTCTGTGATTTGAATTTAAAAAATATGACATAAATCATAATCATTAATAAGAAAAATGTTTTTCAATGGGATTAAAATAATTTTTGGTGAATACTAACTTTTAAATTCTATTAATCGCGATTAAAGGTAATTAGTGTAATTTAAGGTAAATATAATGTTACAATAATATGAAATTACATTTACACTTATCCTACCCATATTGGATGATTCATGTCTGAACAAGAAAATCCATGACTCAACTTGGGGACCCCATGTAGCCACGTGGGTAAGAAAATGACATTAATAACTTTCTATTTAAAGTAAAAATAAAATTGTCACAAACATGTGTTGTTTTACTAAAATAGTTATTAAATGGGGTTATATAAGTTAACATTTTGATTATAAATATTCATTGGAAATATAAAAATATTTCCTACATCATGGTAATTTTTTTTATAATTTTTAGAAATTAAATAAATATATTTATTTACGACACCATGATGATGCAGCGATTACCTCATTAATTAACGATTTAAATAAAATGAAAAGATAGTGTAAAATCTAAGACATAAACTTGTCAGAAACCTATTGAATGAGTATATTTCAATAACTTATTAACATTAACGAGAAATATATAATTGTGGGACATTTTCAAACCAAAAATCACTTCACAATAAAATAACATTTCATGACTTTCCAAAAGTTCTCGTCTCTCCTATTATAAAAGGCCCCCATCTCTACCAACTTATTGACACCATCAAAGTTATTTGGATCTGAAAAAATCTTCCCAAATACTCTCTCAACATTCCTCCCTTTATCCTAGAAGCCTTAACTTTGGGAAAAATCTCTTCAAGAAACCATTTTGGTTCAAACCGAGGGGAGTTACCTGATTTATCGGTAATGATTTCTCTTATGTTGTTTTGTTTTATTTTGCTTCTCCAACCCCCTAAACACTTTTTATTCCATTATTTTGTCACAAAACCTGTATATTCAATATAGTAGTATGTTGTTAATATATTTATTTGATTTAAACTTACACAAACCTTCATCTACTGGTTAATGAACATACTGTTTCTGTGGGTGGCGAATTACTACCTCACGAAATGATGATTGTTCAATATTCTTTTAACGCGTCACGTGGTGTAGATTATGTTGAAAATATATTTATATATATATATATGATATATGTTTATGTTTTCTTTATGATTCAATATTTTTCCTTTATGTTATACCATTATGACTTACATTATGGGTAAACACGATAATTTCATTTTAGGAAGTGCGGACTACCACCCCCTCAATGTGATTTGAACCATTAATGCCAAATGTGGGGCGTATAAAGGATTTAGTAAATGATATTATATATGATATTATACTGGAATTCTAATATACCTTATAACATTATGATTTCATTATATTAAATATTCAATAGAAAAGAAAGGAGCGTTCATGCGTACGTACGGCTTACTATCTCCATGAACGGTGCATTTCATTTCTTACCTCTATATGTTATGTACAATTATAAATCAATGTATATACTAAATATATATGATATATATGATATCTAAATCAGGAATATAATTCTGGATATAATAGATATTTTACCACATGGACAACTAGTAATTATAAGAAGTTTATTTTTAACTCAATTACCAAAGATCGACAAAACGACCGTTATTAAATTAAATAATTACATAATGCTTATAACATGGTAATAAGTGATATAAAAGGAATAATGAACTTTAAAAATCTTCTTATGAAAGTAGAAATTAACTCTAGTTTATTATTTATGAGGTTAAAGATCGATCGAGTCAAGTCGGACACGAGGTAAGGGACTTCGTCCCAATATTCTTTCATTGAGGCATATTCTATTTTAATACAAGACATTATTTTATATGGTTTATATAATCCTTTTACTTTTAAGATTATTCAAAAGGCATATTTTTTTACGAAGAGTTTTACTAAACGACAAAATGGAATGTTTTTTTGTCGTACGTATGCGGCTACAATGACTTCTCCGCTGCCATGACAATTATTTGAGTTTTGGCTTCCTCTACAAGCCATAATATTTTTTTTAAATGAAAAATAAATACCGGGTTTTACTTTTATTTTATTTTGGTATATAAAATGGTTTTGATAATGTTTTTATATCAATGTGTTGTATTGATATCTTGTGATTCAAATGTTATGTTTTCATTATACATTTTTTTATGTTATATGATTATGTTGAGGTTTATGATATGTTTAAACCTATTCACATGAGAAATACATTGGACATAATAAGTGATGGGTGGAGCCCTCTATAGCTCCTCGATGCATCGGTAGGTGTCATGGGATAATCTAGTGTCTTGGCATGAGGCCTTGAAAAAATATTATTTGTAGTGTTGGCACGAGGCCTTGGCTACGTTGTTATGATAGTCTGGCATTATGAATTCCATCATTATGAAAGTGGTTATTGATATTACATGTTATTATTTGAGTAGTAGAATATCCATGTGAATAAGTAAATGGAATTATTTCATTTTACTTTTTCCTTATTATGCTAAAGTTCATGTTTAAAATTATTTTGTTTTAGTTACACACTGACTTAAATGTTTATGTTTATTTATGAATGTTTCTGTAATATTGTTATCCTTACTGAGCATATAGAATCCCATCTTTTTATATCATAAACTTTCATTAAATTACACAAAACTGAGGATCTTTAGGGTTTAGTGTCTTGGAAACCAGGAACATAATACATGAAAACAACATAATGCATTCTTCTTAAACACTTGAAAGGCTTCTCCTTAAGTTAATCCGAGGTTCATTAATGCATCTCATAACCTGGGGACATACATCAAAGGAAAGGGTGAGCAGAAGGCCCAGTAAGTGAAACAAGAGGAACATTTTACATGTGAACTTGATATACTTCAATAATGACATGAAAAGAACATTAAGGCATGAGAAGAAAATCATGAGGCATTTCATAATATAAATAACATTTTTCATAACTTGAAGATGTGGCTACATCATTTAACAAAGACAATCATGAACATATCACCAAGGTGCATCCCCAAGGTGTCATTTGAAAATTACCAAGGTTATTCACCAAGGTATCATGAAAATTGTAATCTTCAGTGGTTACATCATTACCAAATGCATTGGAGCGCTATCAGGGCGCACCCTTAAATTTTCCTTTATTATCATGTGAGACACATATATCATCATAAAAAATCTCATAAATAACCCATATAGCATAAAATAAATGGGTTGCATTTCATAATCATAACGTTTTAAAAACTGCTTTAAAGACATGATCTTTACGTCACTTTAAACCCATGGAAAGGGAAAGCGGGTCTCTTGTATGTAAATCCCATAATTTAAAATAGAAAATTTTGATATATATGTGAATTCCCTTGTATAAATAAGAGCTTTTATTATTCAATTTATAACATAAAATAATTTTGCGAAAGGAGAGAGGCATTTTGGGACGAAAATTCTGTAGCATAACGGCTATGTTACAAGGTTTTAGAAAACATTGAAAAGAGTGGGAAATGGGACACCCACTCATAAATGATCCATAAAACAGTAGGGGGACAGAATATAAGGGATTTAAGAACATGTTAATGAAATTTGAAAGATATACCATATGAAATGAAAAACTTGGAAGTGAGACAAAAATAAGATTTCTCTTATGAAAATTCTGCAGCCTAACGGCGTCACTTAACTTCAATAAAAAAATGATTTGACAAGATAAAATATGGTCTCTCATCATATGATAATAAGATATCAGTAAGGTAGATATAGATATCATACCCCAAAATAATAAAAAGGAACTTGAAATATTTGACATGAATATCGAACTTGAAAAATGAGAAGGTTGAAAGAATCACTTAAAAATTCGGCAGCCTAACGGCGTCACTTAAACATTCATAAAACGAAATGATAAGATAAGGAGGGGGTATCTCATCATATAAACATGAAAACGGAAGTAAGAGGAATATAAAAGAACATCCTCTCACATAAGAACATGGAGCATAAAACGAATGACATAAAAGAGATTACATGAAAAGAAAGAGAGAGGTCGGATCCCTTACCTTAAAGCATAACTCATAAAACTCAATGGTTTGGACCTTGAGGGCTTGGGGGAACCTTGGGAGGACTACTTGGGAGTTAATGAGACCATAAAATAGTTGGGGGAGAGTTGGGAGTGAAAATTAAATGAGTAAAGGGTGGGTATTTATAGCAAAAGCGAGGGGACAAGGCATTAATGGCCAAGGGACACCTCACAAGTGCTTTTCTCAAAACCATGTCCTCTACCTTGTCATTTACCATGGAGTTAGGCCACATGGGGCCCCCAAAACAATAATTCATCACCCTTGGCCGTCCAACCCTTAAAATATCTCATGACATCATCATGACACAGTTATGATGTCATTAAACATACCGAAACCCTAAAACTGCATTTTTACTATTCACTGAAAAATTCATCTTACTCAGAAAAATCCCAAAATTTCACCTTAACCAAATATTGACGCTCTAAATACATTTATGAACTCCATTTTTTAAAAATAATTTTCTAATCATTTTTAATTAAATTTTTAATTAAAAAACACTATTCACCTGAAAAAACTAATACTTGACTAATAATTTATGAAACCTTTATTTACCCATTTTATTGAATCACATTACCTAATATAGGTGTCTAAATTATATTAAAACTTTCTTTGAGTGAAATTACTAATCCATTTGGTCACATTACTAATCCTAACTATAAAATCACTATTCATATTTTACTATTCATCAAGAATTAAGTTGATCTTATTAGACTCCAAATTCCTTACTGAACACTTTTTTAGAAGACCATTTTTAGAAAATCATTAGACATCATTAATTATTTAGGGTTTACATATATATTTTAAAATATCCTTTTTTCAAAATTCATCAATAAAATACATCTTAAAATTATCCGGACATTTGAAGTTTCACAAACATCACTAATGGAAGAAATCATAATTCATTCATCCCAAATGATTACACAAAGAAGCTAGGGTCTCTTCACATATCCCATTATAACACCGTCATATTACCTATGTGTAAGGTGTGCTATGGTGAGAGAATCCGAGGGAGGCTCAGATAACATTGACCTAGTAGTAATCTCTACTAACTTGAACTTCTCCTGCAGGCATTTCCATTCAATCTTGACACGCTCGAGTTCTTCTTGGGCTTGGTCCAAAGAAAAGCCCAAAGATGCCACCTCCTTCCCAAGCTCTGATAAGTGGTCTTCATAATGTTTGAGTCTATTGGATGAAGCCATTGACTCCTCTTTCTACATTAACTATTAACATCTTATTAAATCATTAAGAGTAAGTTAATATACTACTCAAAAAATTGGGTCGTTAAATTCGTCCCCCCTTAAGAAATTTCGTCCCTGAAATTTATACTTGAGGCCTAGTCGAAAAGGTGAGGGTACTTTTGCTTCATTGTTTCCTCAGGCTCCCAAGTCGCTTCTTCATATTTCTGATTCCTCCACAACACTTTCACAAGGTGGGTAGTCTTGTTTCGTAGAACCTTGTCTCTATGGTCTAATATCTCCAATGGATACTCCTCATAAGAGAGGTAATGTTCCAGTTGTACCACCTCTGGGTTCAGTACATGCGAAGGGTCAGATATGTACTTCCTCAAGTGAGATACATGGAATACATCGTGAACATGAGCTAAGTTCGGTGGAAGTGATAGATGATAGGCCACAGCTCCTATGCGATTTCATAGGGGCCAATGTACCTAGGGCTAAGCTAACCTTTCTTCCCAAACCACATGACTCTCCTCCATAGAGAAATTCGAAGGAAGAGTATGTCGCCAACACCAAACTCCAAGTCCCTTCGGCGATTGTCAGCATAGCTCTTCTGCCGACTCTGAGTAGCCTTTATGTGTTGTTGGATGGCATGAACCTGTTCTATCATCTCTTTCACATGATCAGGCCCAAGAAGCTTTCTCTCAGTAGTTTCATCCCAACAAGTAGGAGTCCTACATCGCTTTCCATACAGAGCTTCATCGGGTTCCATCTGTATACTCGAATGGAAGCTATTGTTATAGGAGAACACAACTAATGGGAGGTGTTGATCCCATCCATCTTTAAATTCCATTGAGCATAATCTCAGCATGTCTTCGAGTGTTTGAATAGTCCTTTCAGATTGGCCATCAGTTTGAGGATGATATGATGTACTAAAATTCAATTCAGTACTTAGAGCATGTTTAAGACATCTCCTAAATTTTGATGTGAATCTTGGATCACGATCAGACACGATGGATAGTGGTACCCCATGCAGCCTTACCACTTCCTTCACGTATATCTGGCATGTTGATCCAGATAGAAATCTTACCGAATAGAGATAAAATGGGCGGTCTTGGTGAGAAGGTCCACAATAACCCATATCGCATTGTTTCCTTTAGATATTTTCAGGAGACCAGTTACAAAGTCAATAGTGATATTATCCCACATCCATACTGCTATGGGTAGCAGTTGTAATACCCCCTTAGGAAGTTGTCGTTCTGCCTTTACTTGCTGACACACCAGGCACCTTGTAATGTAATCAGCAATCTCCTTCTTCATGTTATCCCACCAATTATGATCACGAAGGTCTCTATACATTTTAGTGCTTCACGGATGTATAGAGAAAGTAGAGCTATGAGCTTCATCCATCAGTTCTTTCATTATCTCTGGAATAGATGGAACACATAGTCTTGAACAAAATTTCAATACACCTTCTTTATCAATATTGAAATCAGTGAACATCCCATCTTTTACTGCCTCCAACTTCTCCTGCACCAAAGGATCTTCTTTTTTATCCTTCTTTATCTTCTCTAGTAGTGAAGGTTGATAAATCATTTGGGATAGGGTTGATGATGTCCCTTTCCTTATAATTACCATGTCCAGTTTTACTAGATCTTTAATCAAGGGATCTCCTAGGATCCTCATTGTTGCCAGAACAACATGATCTTTCCTGCTTAACGCATTCGCGACTTTATTTTCTCTTCTAGGGTGATAATGAATTGAACAATCATAGTCTTTAATAAGCTCCAACCATCTCCTTTGTCTCATGTTCAATTCATTCTGCGTGATAATATACTTTAAACATTGGTGGTCGGTGTATATATCACATTTCTATACATAATGATAGTGCCTCCATATCTTTAGAGAAAAAACAACTACCGCTAACTCTAGATCATGCGTAGGATAATTCTACTCATGAATCTTCAACTGTCGAGATGCATAATCAATTACCTTTTCATTTTTCATGAGGATGCACCCAAGCCCTTTCAGAGATGCATCGCTAAAAATAACGAATCCTTGTCCGATAGAGGGTAGTGTTAACACAGGTGCAGTAACCAATATCTTCTTCAGCTCGTTGAAACTTTCCTCACATTCCATTGTCCAGATGAACTTAACCCCTTTTTGAGTCAACTTGTTAATTGGATGAGAAAGCCGTGAAAAGTTTTTCACAAACCCCCTATAATATCCCGCTAAAACATGGAAACTACGAATCTCAGTTACTGTTGTGCGTTGAGGCCACTCCTCCACAACCATTTTCTTTGAAGGGTCAACCGAGATTCCTTAATTGGTTACGATGTTCCCCAAGAAAGCCACTTGTTGTAAACAAAACTCACACTTGTTGAACTTTCCAAAGAGCCTCTCCTTCAACAGAGTTTTCAAAATAACCCTCAGATGATCTTCATGCTCCTCACAACTTTTTGAATATATCAAAATATCATCAATAAAAATTTCCAAAAAGTTATCAAGGTAGTCCTTAATGACTCTATTCATAAAATACATGAAAATAGTATGAGAATTAGTCAAGACGAAGGGAATAACAGTAAACTCATAATTCCCATATCTTGATCGGAAGGCAGTCTTTGGAATATCTTCCTTCTTCACCCTCAGTTGATGATATCCAGATCGATGGTCAATCTTAGAGAAGAATTGAGCCCCGCGAAGTTGGTCAAATAAATCATCAATTCTCGGAAGAGGATATCTGTTCTTCACTGTGATCCCATTCAGTTCTCTATAATCAATGCATAACTGCATTGATCCATCCTACTTCTTCACAAAGAGAACTGGTGCTCCCCAAGGAGACACACTTGGTCGGATAAAACCCTTCTCCAACAAGTCTTGGAGTTGTTTCTTTAACTCTTCTAGCTCCACATTTTCCATTCTATACAGAGTCTTTGATATTGGTTGAGACCCAGGTACGAGTTCAATGGATAACTCTACCTCTCTTTTTGGGGGAGGTCCAAGTAACTCCTCAAGAAATACATCAATGTATTCCTGAACAATCGGAATATCTTCTATTTTTATGCCCCCTTTCCTTCTTCATCATCACCAATTAACTCCATACAGAATGATATAGGAGGTGCTTTTTGATAGGGATAATTTTGGGATATCTCTCCTTGGAAGATAATTGTAGGTCGTTCATTCAAGACTACTGAGATTTCATTACTTCTGCATTTGATCTTAGCATTATACTTTGAGAGCCGGTCCATCCCTAATATAATGTCAAATTCTATAATGGGAATGACTATTAGATTTTCCATAAGATTGTTCTCACCAAAGTAAACACTAGAGTCTCTAAATACTGTTGATTCAAGAATAATCGCACTTGGAGTCTTGGCTGACAACTCTACCTCTAGCAGTTCGGGGATTGATTCTATATTCCTTGCAAAATTGGAGGAAATAAAGGAATGCGTAGAACCATAATCAAATAAAGTACCTGCTAGTTTTGAGAGGACGACAAGAGTACCTTCTACCACATCGTTCGGAACTTCAACTTCAGTTGTTGTGATAGCAAAAGCACGACCTTTCTCCCATGGCCTCTGCTGAGGTTGATGGTGATTCCCCTCCACTACCCTCAGATTTGGACATTGATTAACAAAGTGCCCAAGCTGTCCACACTTTAAGCATGTGACTTTGGGAGGGGCCAGAACCATCTTTCCTCTGTCGTTAGTGTTGGGAAGTTGAGGCTTCACATCACTATGACAATTCCGATAAATATGGCCTTGTATTCCACACCTATAGCACATACCACTACCGATCAAGCAGTTCCCCGAATGCTTCTTCCCACATTTATTGCATGTGGCATGTTGCATATGCTTTCCACCTCTTTCCTGATCAAAACTTCTTCCCAGGCTTGGTTCTAGAGTTCTCTTCTTTTCATTAGATTTGTGAGACCACTGTGTCTCCCCAAACTCTTGTTCAACTTTCATAGCACTTTGAACTATTTCTTCACAGATATCGTAGTCCCTGTTGGCAAGATTCTTCTGTAGATGAGGTCATAGTCCGCCAAAGAATCTATCATCCTTCCCATTAGGGTCCATGACAAAGCCTGAGGTATAACGGGAAATCCTTTTGAAGTTCATCTCATAGGTTCCAACTGATTCATTCTCCTTCTGTTTCAGATCGATAAATTCTTTCTCCATTCTCGTTCTCATCGAATGTGGGAAATACTTCCGGAACTATTCCCACTCCATAGCTTTCATCTCTCCTCGTGGCTTTGTGATTTTGATCAGTGACCACCACTGATCAGCTTCTCCCTCTAGGTGGTAAACAGCAAATGTGACTTTTTCTTGTTTCGAACAATGAAGTACAGAAAAGATCTTTTCAATGTAGCTTATCCATTGTTCCGCAACAAATGGGTCAGTAGATCCACTGAATGTTTGTGGTCGTTGACGCATAAAGGACTCAACCGAAAGTTTTTCCCTTAATGGTGAGATCGGCCTCTCAGCTTGATTCAAGTTATTACTCATAACTTGAGTCAGTTGGTTCATCATTCTCATGAATGTTTCCATTCCGGCTTCCATCGGTGGGCCGTCATCACATGGTTCATTGCGGTCACCATCGGAACGGTTCCTCCTATTCTCGCAATTTTCTAAAAGAATAAAACCATAGTGAGAAACTTATTTCATTTATGAATATTTTATCTAAGACTTCATGCTTAGACAATTACACTTCTCTATAATTCTTTCACAATGATTCATAAAAAGCTTGTGATTAACCAAACATATCCCCCGGGAGTGTCGTAACCAAAAGTGCAGCAAGGCCCATTATCGTGCACCAGTTCCCGTTCGAGTCTAGCTCAATGCGGTGTTTTCGGGTTTTACGCCAATGTACATCTGTGCCAGAGCCGCCTCTACCCACTCGTATCCAGACATGGATGTATTTTTTTTGATAAACCACTTAATCAATACTTACCAAAATACCAGGAAGTTTTCCTATATTTAAACTTTTCTATAGGGTTCTTCCTAAAGATTTTATATCCTAATTTCCACAAATAACTAAACCTCCCTTTGATACCAACTATAGAATGTCATCTTTTTATAACATAAACTTTCATTACATTACACAAAACTGAGGATCTTTAAGGTTTTGTGTCTTGGAAACCAGGAACATAATACATGAAAACAACATAAATCATTCTTCTTAAACACTTGAAAGGATTCTCCTTAAGTTCATCCTAGGTTCATTACTTCATCTCATAACCTGGGGACATATATCAAAAGAAAGGGTGAGGAGAAGGCCCAGTAAGGGAAACAAGAGGAACATTTTACATGTGAACTTCATATACTTCAATAAGGACATGAAAAGAACTTTAAGGCATGAGAAAGATATCATGAGGAATTTCATAATAAAAATAACATTTTTCATAACTTGAAGATTTGGCTACATCATTTATCATAGACAATCATGAACATATCACCAAGGTCAATCCCTAAGGTGTCATTTGAAAATTATCAAGGTTATTCACCAAGGTATCGTGAAAAGTGTAATCTCTAGTGGTTACATCATTACCCAATGCATTAGAGCGCTATCAGGGAGAACCCATAAATTTAACTTTATTATCATGTTATCCACATATATCATCATCAAAAATTTCATAAATAACTCATATAGAATAAAAAAAATGGGTTTCATTTCATAATCATAACATTTTAAAAACAGCTTTAAAGACATGATCTTTACGTCACTTTAAACCCACAGAAAGGGAAAGAGGGTCTCTTGTTTGTAAATCCAAGAATTTAAAATAGAAAATTTCGATATATATGTGAATAACCTTGTATAAATAAGAGCTTTAAGTATTCACTTTATAACATAAAATAATTTTGAGAAAAGAGAGAGGCATTTTGAGACGAAAATTCTGCAGCATAACGGCTATGTTACTAGGTTTTAGAAAACATTGAAAAGAGAGGGAACATGGGTCACCCACTCAATAATTATCCATAAAATAGTAGGGGGACATAATATATGGGATTTAAGAACATTGTAATGAAATTTGAAAGATATACCATATGAAATGAAAAACACGGAAGTGAGACAAAAATAAGATTTCTCTTATGAAGATTCGGCAGCCTAACGGCGTCACTTAACTCCAATAAAAAAATGATTTGACAAGATCAAATAGGGTCTCTCATCATATGATCATAAGAGATCAGTATTATAGATATAGAGATCATACCCCAACATAATAAAAAGGAACTTGAAATATTTGACATGAAAATCAAACTTGAAAAATGAGAAGCGTGAAAGAATCACTTAAAAATTCGGCAGCCTAACGGCGTCACATAAATTTTTATAAAACGAAATGATGAGAGTAAGAGGGGGTCTCTCATCATATAAAAATGAAAAGGGAAATAATAGGAATATAAAAAACATCCTCTCACATAAGAACATGGAGCATAAAAGGAATGACATAAAAGAGATTACATGAAAAGAAAGAGAGAGCTCGGATCCCTTACCTTAAAGCGTAACTCTTAAAACTCAAAGGTTTGGACCTTGAGGGCTTCGAGGAACCTTGGGAGGACTACTTGGGAGGTAAGGAGACCAGAAAATCGTTGGGGGAGAGTTGGGAGTGAAAACTAAAGGTGGAAAGGGTGGGTATTTATAGGGAAAGTGAGGGGACAAGGCATTAATGGCCATGGGACACCTCACAATTTCTTTTCTCAAAACCATGTGTTGTCCCTTGGAATTTACCATGGATTTAGGCCACATGGGGCCCCCAAAACAATAATTCATCACCCTTGGCCGGACAAACCTTAAAATAACTCATGACATCATCATGACATAGTTATGATGTCATTAAACATACTGAAACCCTAGAACTGCATTTTTACTATTCACTGAAAAATTTATCTTACTCAGAAAAATCCCAAAATTTCACCTTAACCAAATATCAATGCTCTAAATACATTTATGAAATCCATTTTATAAATAAAATTTTCAAATAATTTTTAATTAAATTTTTAATTAAAAACACTATTCACCCAAAAAAACAAATACATTACTAATAATTTATGAAACCTTTATTTACCCATTTTATTGTATCACATTACTTAATCTAGGTATCTAAATTATATTAAAACTTTATTTGAGTAAAATTACTAATCCATTTCGTCACATTACTAATCCTAAGTGTAAAATCACTATTCATAATTTACTATTCATCAAAAATTAAGTTGATCTTATTAGACTCCAAATTCCTTACTGAACACTTTTGTAGAATACCATTTTTTGAAAATCATTACACATCATTAATAATTTAGGGTTTACATATATATTTTAAAATATCCTTTTTTCAAAATTCATCAATAAAGTACATCCTAAAATTATTCGGACATTTGAAGTTTCACAAACATCACTAAAGGAAGAAATCTTAATTCATTCATCCCAAAGGATTACACAAAGAAGCTAGGGTCATGTCACATAACCCCTTATAACACCAGCATATGACCTAAGTGTAAGGTGTGCTATGGTGAGAGAATCCGAGGGAGGCTCAGATAACATTGTCCAAGTAGTAATCTCTACTAACTTGAACTTCTCCCGCATGCGTTTACATTCAAGCTTGACACGCTGGAGTTTGGATTGGGCTTGGTCCAAAGCGAAGCCCAAAGATGCCACCTCCTTCCCAAGCTCTGATAAGTGGGCTTCCAAAGGTTTGAGTCTATTGGATGAAGCCATCGACTCCTCTTTCTGCATTAACCATTAACATCTTATTAAATCATTAAGAGTAAGTTAATATACTACTCAAAAAGATTGGGTCGTTAAAGAGCATCTGACCTCACTCCTCTAAATGTTTTAATTTTTCCAGGATGTGAAGATGTTTTTTATGAATGACCTATAGGGATTTTTTGAAGGGATATGAAGACAATATATTGTTTTTGTTTTGTTTTAATTTATGATATAATGTAAGACTTATTAATATATCAATTGTTTCCAAGGCTACTAAACTAATCAGTCTTTTGAGACTTGATCGTTGGTGATCATGCCAATGTTACGTAATAATGAACTGACTCAGGGTAACTGGGGTCTGGGTGTTATAGTTTGTATCAGAGGTATTTTAGTACTAACCTTGAAATCTAGATTTTGATAAACTCTGATTAGAGCACATAGCCCTAATATGGACATTGAGGATTAGTATAGAAGTACTTCCTAGAATTTTGGTATTATAGATATTTTGTGAGTTTTCCGAGCAATACATCACTGTCTGGATACGAGCAGGTAGTGGCAGCTCTGGCATAGCTGTTCGTAAGTGTAAAACCTAAAAACAACGCTCTAAGCTAGACTCAAATGGGAACTGGTGCACGATAATGAGCCTTGCTGCACTCTTGGTTACGAGACTCCTAGGGGATATGCTATTGATAATTTACGACTTATTTAAAAAACATTAGGAAGGGATTATGTGAATATACTACCTCCAAGAAAACTTTTTTATGGATTATATCCATAAATAGTTCAATTTATGTTTCGTGTTTTACAAGTATGTAATTATGTATTTCGATTCATAAACTAATCAAGTTTATGACATTGTTTAGAAATGGAGCCTAGTGGAAGGAATGGAAACCGTATCAATGCAAGCACTCCATGTAGGGATTTCCCTCCAGCTCATGATATTTACAGCAGAGCTGGTGATATAACTGGTGCTGATCAACTTATCACCATACTGGGACAACTCACTCAGGTTATGAATAATAATCTTACTCGTATAAAGCACCCTAATCCACAACGTGGAGGATCAATGTTAGATCATTTCACATGGAATGAAATGCCAACATTCAATCGGGGTACAAATACATTAGTAGCTGAGCAATGGATAAACTCCACTAGGAAAATATTCCATGCCTTAGGGAGTAGCGAAAGGGTGAAAGCTGTCATGGCAGTTTACCGCCTCACGGGAGATGCTGATCAATGGTGGTCACTGATTCAAAACACAAGGGAAGATGAAGAAGTATCAAGTATGGAATGGAGGGAGTTTAGGGAAATTTTCTTAGAAAAATACTTTCCACATGACCATCGAGAAGATATTGATAGGTAATTTATGAGTCTGAGGGAAAAGGATGATGAGAATGCCACATAGTTTGAGTCTGACTTTAAAAAGTTAGCGAGGCATTTTCCATATTATATAAGTAACCCAAGAATTAAGATTGATCGTTTCATTAATGGGTTAAAACAATTTCTTCGTCGAGCATTAGTATCACAATCTTTCTCAACATACAAAGATATTTTCTCGTGTGATATCAAGACAGAAAAGAAATTCTCTAAATCGTATGACAATAAAGTAAAGCAAGATAAGAACAGAACGTTTGAACAAAAGAAAGATAAAGGGAAAAAGGGAATGAAGGATTTTCCATTATGTGATAATTGTGGGAAGAATCACCCCGGTACTAGCCTAAAAGGAATGGGAGTTTGTTATAAATGTGAAGAAAAAGGTCACCGGTCTCATGATTACAAGGGAAAGAATAAGGCTACCAATGTTGACGAATAATCATATGTTCCCCATTATTTTTATGGATTTTCACTCTATAAGAATATAGTATGTTTCATATAAAAAAAATATTTGAAGGAGTTGTTGTATAGAGATAATAACTCAACAATATCGATTTATCCTCTTCATAATTATGTTTTTACTCAAAATACAGAAGAAGCTTTGGTGTGGAAATGGTAAAGAACCAGGGAGTCCCCACTAAAGAATAAATTAAATTCATTTTACAACAATACAATACATTGATAATGAATAAGACTATCACTAATAATTCTGTTGATAAAAATAATATGTACAAAAAAATTACCCTCCCTATACATGTGACTAACACTCATGACTTTCCCCATCATTATCATACAATTCGTGACATATAAATAATGATTCCATTGAATTTTAACCTTACTATTGAGGAGGAAAACAAGAACATTGTAATCATAATTCCTCTCAAAAATTATAATATTATACAACCACCACAAATTGGTACCATTATTAATTATTTTTGTTTCAACACCAATGTAATTTTATAGTATAAAAAAGTGATAAAAATGAATATCATTGAACCTTGGCATCAAACAGTATACAACCTGCTCTAATATCACCATTTTCATAGGATATGACCATGTTTTATTTTATCCTAGAACTAAGAGGCCACTCTTTGATCTATCTTCTTTGATAATCTCTACTCACTGCCACTATATAACCCACAATACTTGGTAATATCATCCTGATAGTTTCTACTCTCATACCTCAAAAATGGTTACTATAGTCCATGAAACTGAATATCACTAAACCTATAGCATGGTAGAGAAGACTACCTCCTCTTGTGTCCCAATTCTGTTAGGATTCACTATTTTTTAATTCTATACCCTATCTATGATCCCCCTATATATACCATATTCCTTGAGAATCCACAATTCCTACTTTTAAATAACCAACACTCTGGGGAAAGATCTACTTGGTGTTATCCACTAATCTCCCTCCATACAAAATACACTAAAGTCCACCACTGGTGATTTTAGGCAAATAAGAATTACAAGATGAGAGAAATGATTGAATTCCCTTGAATTATTCTGAGTTTCCCAAAACACCCAACACATTTCATCAAAGACTATTCCAGGGGAATTCATTGACACACTATTCTACTCCAACCCCAAGAACAATATTTTGATAGAGTATGTATTATAATCCCCCTTCACTGAGATCGATCTAAATTTTAAAATACATCCTATGATGTTGGTATCCCACTAACCCTTGAATAAAATATCCCATTAAATTTATAATGATGGGTTACCACACCATAACATCTATAAATCATATGAAATCCCCTTTTTCACTATCATCTATGGTAGTAGATTCATCCATCTCCCACCAAACAAAAAAATCATCTTTATCAGAATCTATTTACACCAGATATTTCATTCCCATTAATCTATTCTATTATCAATTTGAAATAGTGAAAAATAATCCTTGAAGTTGAATAACAATTTCATTTATTTTAGAAATACTCCCTTGTTTGGTTTATACATCATAAGAAATATTCCCATCAAAATATTCATGTTCCACATTTAGAGTAGCATTGATAAGGTTATGTTGTATGCTTTCTACATAGAATGAAATATCAAGGACTTTTCACTTAGAAAATAAAAGTAATCTATCTAATATATTTCTATTTTCTGTAGAATAGATCCCACAAACCACCACCCTTTATGGTGAGTTTATAAAAATATACTTGTGCCAAATTATGTATTGAATAAGGCTGGATGGTATCCTTGAACAATCAGACTATCCTCTCTAGACTTTCCCAAATAGATTATTCATGCACTTTTCTTGAAGGTTATTTCTTCACTGATATCCCATTCAAACCTCTTCTACATGCATTATGTATTATATGATAATCTACAAATATTAATTTCCCCCACTTCAAACAGATTTTTAATTTTTTTCATGATATAAAATGACCCCTTCCATCTTGATTAGCTTCCCAAATAAAGGATTTAATGATTTTACTAATCTTGTTTATTGTGAACATAGGATATTTGATGAATTATATTATATTATTGGGAATGGATTTATTAAAACTACTCACTAGTGTGATCCCCAATTGGAATAGAGGAATAATTTTTTAATAACATATACGATATTATATATGATTAATTATTCATTTGATGTAAGCTTCCATAATACTACCATACTAGATGGGAGTTATAAGTTTATCCATTAATATGTTATGCTATTGAATACCCAACATTCCTTGAGTTGATTTTCCACACCAGTATATATAGGTCTTGGAAATCAATACACTAATCTTAACATGGTAAATATGTTTTCTAATCTATCCAACACATATCTCTATTGACCTGTTGAAACCAAAAAGATATATTTTCCTACCCTTGATGAAGAATAACATGTTTTCAGTTAATATATTATTTGAAATAATTCTGAGCACTTATATAATTCAATATGGTTATATTTTTATTTCATCTTTGATGAAATCATGATTTATTGTTAGATCAACCTATGAACGAATGAAATGGTTGGATGACAGTGGATCTCCATGTCTTAACCCACACAAAATTTTAAAAAATCTAAAACATCACCCCCATGAATGATATGAATTTCCATAGTGAAACATATAATTTGGAAAACAAACAACAATATCAGTTGTTGAATCAAAAATTAATCATAACCCATAAGATGAAGCTTTAATCCAAAAGATCAGAAAACTTATCCATGTCCAATCTAATTATAAAGTTATAACAAATGGAATTAGTATTAATATTTTCCACTTACTCTCTGGAAATTATGTTTGTCCCTGGTATACTCCAGCACATTATTAATACATGATGTTCTTCTGAAATGATCTTTATAATACCCATCTATGTCCCCTATTCACGATGAAAGATATAATATTATAGGGTAGGTTTCATCCATATATCATGGGATACTCGTTATGTGTCATGGGGTCCATAAATATTGTAATTAAAACAAATAAAGGGGAACATAAAACCATCATGATTGCTGAAACCATGAATAAATATTATACAACCTCTATTAATTACCCCTTGATGATATCCCATGAATCCACATAGAATGCATCTTGACAACCATTGGTCCACATATAACTTTTTAGGTTCATGTTTTAAACAGGATTCATAATCATTTTCTTATCTATAATGTTGTGCATACTCTCATTGTCCATGTACTCATGATGATTGGTAAAAAAATAAATGAACTTTTCATCTCTTTTGGACCCCTTTCACACCCTTAATTATCATGGAAATACGCTACCTGAAATCTTGCGAAATGATTCATGGCTAGGCCCCCTTCCACCTACACTTCTCCTATGTGTGAGTTGTCCTCAATAAAAAATATTAATTATTATCACCACATTATATTCCATCATGAACACTTGAATGAAAAAATTCTTATTGTCCCCCAAGAGCCTGATATCCCACTACCTCTCACTAGTTATTCTCAGAACATCTAAAATCTTCCTATATTGTAGGGTTTTTTTGGTCCAGAAGAATAAATACATTATCATTCAACTCCTTATATATAATCCACTTTATCATCTCAATATATTCCATGAATCACTAAAAAATATCCCCATTTACCATTATCTTAAATGAACACTAATATATACCATTATGGATTCTTTTAGTATGAATACAATGACCAACACATTAGGACCACTACAATAATTTCTCCATGGATTTAATTACTATATGTAAGAAGTCTCCATCCTGCACGCATCATAATGAATAAAATAATCGATTGTATCTTCTACATCCATAAATTATAATACATAAAATGATTGGATAATGGTTACATAATGAGAAACATAGTGTGTAACCCTGGATTAGGGATAAGAGACAATGTGTTTAATGTTTTATAAACACTAGTCCAATTTACTCTAAATTCACTATCTCCCAATGTTATTTTTCCACCAAGTAAACGAACTCCTAGTGAAACCCATATGAAATATCCCATTGTGCACTATGAAAACCCATAATTACTAAATTTAACAAAACTCAAAAACTACCCATACATTCTCTTCTAAAGAATCTTCCATAGTGTTAAATTCTCATCATACAAAGCTTGTAAAACACCCTGGTTGTAATACTGAGTGTTTACCTCACACTGCCACTCTCTCAGATACCTCACATTTGGAATAAATAATGGAAAGGAAATCGGTTTTATCCACATCTGTAATATTTCTTGATATGAATCTTGTTAATATATCAATATTATCCATCATGAAATTGAGATGTCTGAAAATAAATCTATGATTATTGAACAATTGTACATTAATTTAATTAATGAGTATTCTTCTATTTGAAATGTTTATGATGTGATGAGAATCTTGTTGTATTGAATAATCCACAAGAAAGTAAATCTATTTTCTACCCACATAATTTTCAAAAAATATTGTTCGCATAGGCTCATGTAACCTTATATGTCTATATGAAATAAAAATAATTTAAATAATAGAAAATTAGACTTACCTAAATGAAACTCGAAATTTTTATATAAGAATATCATAAGATTGAATAAAACTTTTCTATTGAACAAGTGAGATTACCTTTATCTAATAATGGTTGGGTAGCACAAGTCCCCATTATTATTTTCTATAGAGACTAGGGTGGACATATTGACCTATATGCCACCCAATGGTGAAAATTCTCTCATCTAGAATAGATCATATAATGGAGATGGAGTTATCTCTTAAATTTAACGGGATTCAACAAAAAATATTATAGTTTTGGAAAATAGTGGTCTATCATAATCATCCACATCTTGAGAAAATATCCCTAATTGAGAAACCATGGAGGAAGAGGGATCAACCATTTTAGCCTCACCTGGATCTATAAAAAGCCTATCCAAGCCACTAACAATTGAAAACCACCAAAAATATATGGCTCTAACTATTCCATAGATTCATTCGAAACAGATAATGTTATATGTTCATTCATTGAAAGATTCCTAAATTTAACATTTGGGAATGCCTCATTTAGAATATAAGATAAAAACATAATATCTTGAGAAAAGGCCAGAGTTGGAGGTGCCACCAAAACCGAATATCCTGGAACCTACTCATAAAAATTAAAAACAATAACAAGCTATGGAAACTTACTTGGAAGAAAAATATCCTAAATTTTTTAATTACTGATGTTAATATGATTTCACCTAAAAATCCCCACTAAGTGAGACAGTTAGTGTAATCCCTCATAGAATCATGGTGCCGAATGAAAGAAAAGCGCCTTCCACTAGGTGAAACCTTCAATAGCATGACTGAGAACTGTTGAGGGTAAAGTAACTGAAATCAACATTAATGGAAATTTGTGCTTATGAAACATATTTTATACTCTTATTGTCCACATCTAATAACATAAAGGCCCCCAATAAATACACTATACATTGTAAAATGGAAGGATTATAACACCAAAAAGGTAAAAATGGTAGCCTTACCTAGACAACATTAGAGTATGATTCCATATAGTTGTTAGTCTCCCAAGACCACCTAGTTAAATGTAAACACCATGATCCAAACATAGTGCTCTTCCATGACCACACCTTCAGGAAGTCCTCTATGGAAAATAAATGAAATAAAAAATGGTTCCATGAAATTAATGACACATTCACTGGATACTCAAGACCCCATCCCACTATAAATGATCTAATGTAAAAAATATATTATCTTTGTTGAATATCATATTCCACTAGGGAAACATATGATAATCTAGGCCATCCCGAGTTCTTCTTTCAAGATATAAATGGAAGGGAACTAATATACTCGAGATGATCACTTAGGGGGGACATATTGTAGGAGTAGTATGCATCTGGGAGGAGAATTAAAAATACGGAGGTCTATAGAAATTATCATTGAAGTAACACACCCCAGGAAGACATATCGGGAAAAAAGAGTATCCTAATCTGAGGGTGGACCCAATGGCAGGATCCCTTCCAACATCGCAGTTGTAAAATACATAGGATTTGTAATCTATATTTTACCTTTTTAAAATAGATTTAATCTCTTTAAATTTTCTTGTTAAAATACACATAGATTTTAACTTCTGTTACACTGAATGTATCATTTATTACACAAAAAATTGAGTTTCATTGAAATTTGACATAACATTAAAATATTATTATTTATTATTATAGTTATCACCTTGTTGTTGTAATAAGGGGTATGAATTTGAATAAGTAAAATAAAAAAATATATTTTTTAATAATTTATATTATATTTATTTTTTTCATAAAAATTAATAAGATATGAAATTAAAAAATATTCCAAAATAATGGAAATATTTTTCTAAAAAAATAATTTCAATCAAATAAAATATTTTACATAAATAAATTGAAAAAACAATTTTGATGATTTTTTAAATTAATATAGTATGTCATACACATGAAATAAATATATTATTAATCATATATTTATCATCATTAAAAGTTAATATATCGTTTTTTATTACCTTTTCACCCAATGAAGAATGATAAGGTTGTTCCTGTGTATGTGGAATTACACATTTATGAAACAATGTAACTTTATTTTCATCAACTCACCCCATGGATGATATATAATTTTATATTTAGCTGATTAATATTTTATTTGTGATATGATGATAATTCTATAAATAATATATTACTTACATTCTTTCTATAATGTTTGTTTATAAACTGAAACATTAGTCACGTTTATGTACAACTCACCTTCTCGATGATCATAAATTAATTTATTTTACAAGACTATATTTCTTTATTGTACATAAAAGTATAATTAATTTTTAAAAATTAAAATTATTAAATAACTTTTATTATTTTATTAATGGACCAATGATCAAAGAAAGGGGAATGAAAATACAAAAATACAAAAAATAAGGAAATTCCAAAAACTATTATTTTAATAATAAAATGAAAATAAATTGTTAATAAATCTTCATATGTAAATAATATACGGTATGATATAAATATGTATATTTAATTTATAAATTTAAATAATTTTATATTTATCTTATATTATATTCCACATTTAAGAAGTAAGTTATGACTTGTGGTAATGGATTTATGTCTCACATTTATTTTCTGTGAGACAAATTCAATTTTCACCACGAATTTCTTTTATGTAGTGTATATACTATATATTATTGTATGTTATGATTATTCTCCAGAAAATAATGGTGATATATACATCCATTTTAGGATCTACCTTTCTTGGGGTTTATGGTTTCAATGTTATCTATGTAGTAAGGCAAATTTTTCTTCATTTTCATTCTTTGAGACATAAAATTTTGTTATGCACCTGTCATATTTTACAAGGAGTATATACTACAATTTGGAAATTTTATATCCTGAATGTATTTATATTAATTATATACTCTATTTAATTTAATTTTATTATTTAATGGGGATTATGATTCAATGTTACCAAAGTGGTCAGAGTTTTATGTTACAAGCTCATTTTTTATTGAGATTTTTTATGATTATTCATAAAATGTTGACATCATAATATATATATATATGTGAAGAAACTCGTGGATACTATTCTCACATGGCTATGTTCCATTATTTTCTTATATTTATTTACTCACGAGATCAATAGAATATATTATATGAAAAATCATCTTTATTTATCCATTCAGTTGAAACCCATTTTTCATCCAAAACCATGTTTTCTAAAAATGTTTTAAAATGTTGTTTTTACATTGTCCAAATTATATATTGTCTAAATTTTCAATAAATATCAAACTATTTATTAAAAATATTTTAAAGGACCTTCATTTTTTTCTTGAATCTCCCAATTGGATTTTATCGAAAATATGAATTAGATATTTCTATGACATGAAACGATTGTTTTTCATCTTGAATATTATTTTTTTCAATATTCACATATATGTTTCAAAGAAAACGTTTATGAAAATTAATTTTTAAATTTTATTCAATGTGATTTTAGATGAAGTTATTTGGGTTTTCTCAATAAATAATTTAAATGATATTAAAAGCATCCCTTATAAAATTTCAAGGAAATTTTCAAAGAAAATTATTTTCAAAACCATTTTTGTGTCATAAAAGTTATTTTATATAAACATAAATTTCATAAATAAATGTTTCAATGGATCATTAACAATAATTTTTCTTTCTAATATAATATTTGTTGATGTTACATATTCATTATTTGGAATATGATATTAGGGTATCTTTATTATAGTTTCTCTCAATGGTTTGTGTTTATGATGTCAAGATGCTTATGAAACCCGTTTATCTTCTATAGGTAATACCGTCATATGATTCTAAATAAAAATTATTCATTTTCCATGTGGTATTCTATAATAAAATTATGATATGATTAGGAATCTTGTTTCTTTTCAACAAGTTATGTTTTGAAAAAAAATTGTGAAACCCATTTAATTTCATGAGATGTGATATGAGATTGTCTTATGATCCCATAGAAGACATATGTATGATTTTAATTATGTAATGATTGATTCATTATAACCTAGAATTATTGTTATTTTATAATAAAGGATAGTGGTTATGATATAACCATGATAGATGATACCTATATGTCCCTCAATGTTATTTGGTAATGAATTATATATCATGAGATTAAAAGGATTGAATGGGGAGGAAACCCAATCTAGTGAGGGACTCTATCCACTAAAACAGTCTTGGAGGTGAACCTTTACTTATATGATGGTGTGGGGAGTGAAACCATTCCACTATGAGGAAACATATTCTACTTGGAATGGGGGTTCTCCCAACCTAGGTGGTGTATCCTCCAATGGATTTCACTGATATGTTTTGTTAATGATCCTTGACTACCCATGAAATGATTTTCCATGTTTTTGTATCTACCAAAAGTTTATATATTATGATAATTTTATTCTATCAGGTCTTATATTATCTGATTTATTTATGATTCATTTCTTATGCACCACCAAACATTAGTCCATGACTCAAGACTATGGCCTTTCAGATAGATGTTATGGTTTTAAATATATATTATCATGTTCTAAAACACTTATGATCATGTTATCCTTATATATATATATATATCCCTTGTTTACCCTTAATGACCATCTGATCTAACCCATTTTTATGTTTCTACACCCCAGGTTATGAAGATAGGTTTTATGTAAAGAATCTATTTAAAGAGTACTTAATGGGAATATATTTTAAGTACACATTGAAGATCATTCATGATTTATGAGATTATACTCCATGCTTCATATAGAACTAAATTATTATAGTCTGTAGGCATGTTTTAGGGTAATGAAATTAAAATTTATCTAAAACTATTTATTATCCATGTATGATAATCCTTGTCATTTATTGATGGTATTAAAGGATAATTTTAGTTCGCATTTGGAAACTATGATGAAAAAACATTAGTTATATCCCAATAGATATTTATAAGGGTATTATTGGGGATGTACCTTATGATATATCTATGGACGAGTAAGAGTACAGGGAAATTTCATGGAATTTTGGAAAATGATATATTATGTGGTTTCAAAGATATTACATCCATGTTTCGATACAACAATTGGAAGTGGATCCAATAATAAGGTACATAGGGGTAATAACTCCTAAAAGGTTTCATTGAGAAAAACATGATCATCACATAGTGCATGATAACTGGCCTTACGTCACACTAAATTTTACACACACAAGGTATATGGTTTTGGAAATTCACAAAATATTTTTGGAACTTCATGATGTATTTAAATAGATGATGACTATAAATGATTATGGTTAAGCCTATGGTTTCATTGATCTAAAATAATGTTAATTTATTAAACATCATATAAGTGATTTTTAGGATTATTTGGTTTCCCCCAATGACTAGGTTTTCTCACACAATGAATTTAGTATATAGTATATAGTGGAAAAATAAAGGATCTGGATTGATTTTAAAACTAATAGAAAATATATTAATGATAAAACAAATGTAATGATTACTAGACTAATGAATATAATTATTATTCCTAAACAGTTATTGTGATATATGATTATTTATTTGAACCTTAATCAACTCTGAGACTCACCAAATAATAGAATAACAGTGTTCACTGAGAGTTCAATTAATGGATTCCATATAGAAAAGAAGATTTAATTTTTTATATAACGAGAAACTGGGAATAATCACCCAGGGAATATTTCAATGGAATGGTATGATGTTTTATAGTGTGGGATACAATGACTCAATTTAACTAATTTATGAGGAAAATTCAGTTAATCTAATGGATGTTAATTTTGGTCTCCATAAGTTAATATCTACAAATGATTGTGCTAAATTTGGAATTTATAGGAATTATATATAATCAATTTTCTCGAAGAAACATAGAGAATGCAATAAATAAGGTTGTTTAAGAAATGATATTTTTGGTTGAGGATGAAGAGACTATAAATTTCATATGAAAGGAATTAGTTATTAATTAATAAAACGTTTAAAACTAGTTAGTTTTTTAAGGATGCAGTGGAATAATTGTATTTTTTATGTGTTGAGATTTATGAATTACATTATATGAATCATAATATATAAATATAATATTTCTAGTAGTCTTTAATTAAGGAATTTATAGAATATGTTAAATGGTACTGATGGACTATAAATGTGATTTAGTGGAAATTTGATACTTTCATTAAGGTAAGATAACCCTTAATATATTCAATATTTTGTGATAATGATGATATGATAAAGAGATATTGGATGTGAATAAATAAATTTCATATTACTAATTAACTTGGAACTAATTAATTATTTTTTAAAAAACTGCTTTATGCTATCATTGATGGAATTTAAGAATTTATTTGGATTCAAGTAATATAACCAATAAGCTATGTTTTATATAAGGAATTATGAAGTATGATTGTTTTCAATATGGTTTAATGGTAATTTTTTTATTACTATGTTTCAAGAGAATACATGATGAGGGTATGAACATGTATAGTATGTGAAAATCAAGAGAAACATTATGATATATTAGTTATTAGTGTTATTTTTATTTGATCAATTTAGTGACATTATTTATAAATTTAATATTTTGTATGGGTTATATGGTAAACCATTTATAGAAGTTTTTAAATTTATTTTAAGATGAGGTTTTAGAGATTAACATATTACTCCACAATTTGTGGATTTATTCACATTGGAAAACATGTGATAACTTTTTTTTATTGATAACTATATATGGACAGAATTAATTACCAATATATTTATAGATATTATGATCCATTAGTACTACAGAAATAAAAAATTCACCATTTATAATGTATAAAGAGATGATGTGGAAATTGGTTAAGGAAAAACCAAAGGATGATATTGTGCTTGAGAGATGGAATAAAATCATGTAAGTATATCTACTCAAGAAAATTAAAAAAAACTATGAAAAGATATTGAAATAAAATATTTTTCTAGAATCATAATTGTTCACAACTGGAAAAAAATGGCTATTTCCATAGTTCAAAACTGTGGAAATAGGCCCCGAAACCATGACCAAAGGCTATGACAACAGTTTTGGCCAAACGTGACCACTATTGTCGTGGAATTAGGTAACGACTTATTGCTAAGGTATTCAAAACTATGGGAATATGACTCCAAATTTGAAACAATGGAAATAATATAACACCCCAAGCTTCTATGGTACGTTTCCCTTCGAATAATGCGATAGCGTGTGTTGTACGCAACCTCGAGTTCTAACACACACCACAACTAATTAAACTAGCCGTTGTGAATAGTAATACCTACTTTTTGAAATCATATATATTCAATATTTCAAAATGGACTTCATTTTTAGATTCGGAATATCCAAATTAGCCTAGGCTGAAATTTTGGTACATTTCGGATAACTTTCATATTTTGATGAATAGTGAAAATTTCTAAATTTTAATTAAAAACAATTTTTTTAATCAAAATAATTAATAGTGATAAATTGTGATTTTGAGTGGTTTTAAAGTATATTTAGAATATATTTTTACCATTTAATATAATGTTGGTCATTGGACATAATTTTACAATTAAACCGAACATAAAAAAGTGTCAATCTTTTGATAGTTATTACCTCTTAAAAACACGCTTTTTGTTTTGACAGCGGGAATTAATTTTAAATTAATTTCTGCCACTTCTGTGGTTTGAATTTAGGAAAATGGATTCCATATTTGGAATCAGGATGTCCAAATTATGTAAATAGGTAACTTTTATTTTTACACGTTTTGAATAATTACTGCGGTAAATATTATATTTACCATGGTTAAAGGGTAAATCCGGTAAATAAGGGTTAAAAAAATAATATTACAATAATACAAAGTTACCCTAAAACGTGTCCTAACCTTATTGGTGGACACATACCCGACCATTAGCATCCTTGGGTCAATTTGGGGACCCCTTGGAGCCACTTGTATGTGGTAGGGACACATTATATTAATAAAGTTAAAATAAAAATAAAAATGGCATAAGCTTACATCTTTTAGAAGAACAATTTTTACATAGGGTTATACATGTTGGATTTTCGATTATAAATATTAATTAGAAAGATAAAAAGATTTCCTACATGATGATATTTTATTTATAATTTTTAGACATCATATAAGTTAAATTATTAATGACAGAATAATGATGCAATGTTTACCTCATTAATAAATCATTTAAATAAATAAGATTATAATGATTAAAATATTATCTAAAACCTGTCCAATTCTATTGGTTGATGTTATTTAGAATATGATTCATCTTATCTTCGACCTCAATGACTTTTGGACCATTATAAACCGAATATAATTATATTATAAAGTAATACTTTCACTTTTTCCTAAAGAGCCCCTCCTCTCCCTTATAAAAGGAGACCGCTTCTACTCATTCTTCACACCTCTCAAGCCACTTGGCTCGTCCAAACTCTTCCCAACTAATCTCCCCACATCCCTCTCCTCCTCCTTGATGCTTCCCCTTAGGCATAAAGCATTTCAACAAGTCCTTTGGTTCCAACCAAAGTGAGTTACCTAAATTAAAGGTAACGATTTCTCTTAAATTATTTTCCTTTATTTTGCTTCTCCAACCCCCAAACTCTTTTTATTTCCATTCTATTGTAACAACAACAGTATCCTCAATATACTAGGATGTTTTTATAATAAGGATTAAAACTACACATACACACAACTCCATCTAATGGATGATGAACATAATGTTTCTGTGGATGGCAAACTAACGCCTCACGAAACGATGATTGTTCAAATACATCTTACCGCCTCTCATGGTGGCCATTATGATGGCACTGTAATTAAATATGATATTAATGATATATATTTTATATATAAGCTTCTTTAATTCCATTTTATTTCATACCATTATTCGTTTCATGTTGTATATACATACGATAATTTCATTTGAGGAAGTGCGGACTACCGCCCCCTTAAAATGATATGACTCGTTCATACCACACATGGAACGTATAAAGGATGGTGTTAATGAAATTAAGTAACATATATAAAATATTATATTATACTGGAATAGTAATATAGCTATGTATCATTTGGATTCAATTATTTTAAAATAAAAATTAAATGGAAGTAGCGTTCGTGCGTACGTACGGACTACCGTCTCCACGAACGCGGTGAGATCCATCCTCCATCGTATCCATTCAAGTATTATTCTCATTTTAGGGTTAAAAATAATGTTAATATCATTCTTATTATGAATAAGATTTAATCTATACATTACAAACATGTCTTACGTAACCAAACATTTAAGAAGAACGAATCGATTATCACCTGAAACGACGATAATACTAAGATATTATTAATAAAGCAATGTTAAAAGATCATATATGATATCATATTAATGTATATGATTCTTGTATAATTTAAAAACAATTATTTCACCATTATACAGGAGGTTAACCGACCCCAACAAAGGAAAAGTACAAGGTAAGGGTTATTTCACAATCTCTTCATTATCCGAGGTTGTTTATACGTAATAATCTACTGGGATATCTTTATCATCCACATCCATGTTTCTTAAAAATGTATTTCAAAACATTTTTACTATTTACAAGAATATGGGTTAAAGTCATTTATACCCTTGTTTGACTTTTTATAAGAGGTTTATAAAGGAATCTTTCCGTCGTTTTCAAAACAAGGTCCTTTTTAACCTTTTCGACAGAATTGAGGTAAGAATGTTTTTTTAACTTATACGGCGGGTGCGGTTATTTTACGCCTTTATAAAATCTTTAAAGCTTCCCTTACAAGCTTATAAGAATATTTTCAAAGAAAATGTTTTATTTTATATGGATCTTAAATGATTTCAAAATAAAAGGAGATATTTCTTTTAAAAGAATTTTGATTTCATCTATGTCAACATCCTTTGATGGATTTTAAGATTATTTGAAGTTGATTTATTATGATACAAAACTTCTATATTGTATTGAAGGTTTTGTGATATGTTTGACTGTGGATGTGCTATTTTTATACCATTCATAGTTTATGGTGAAAGTATTGACATTTCGTATGCTAGTTTTAATACGAATGTTTATGTTATGTTTAAACCTTTTCATATGGGAATGCATTGGACTTAATATGTGACGGGTGGAGCCCGCTATAGCTCCTCGATGCATCGGTAGGTCTCATGAGACAAACTAGTGTCTTGGAACAAGGCCTTGACAAAATCTTATTTGTAGTCTTGGCACGAGGCCTTGGCTATGTGGTTATGATAGTCTGGCATTATGCATTCCAACATTATGAAAGTGGTTATTGATTTTTGCATGTGATTATTCGATTAGTAGAATATCCATGTGAATAAGTAAATGGAATTATTTCATTTTATTTATGCCATACCATGTTGAAAGTTCATGTTTGAAAGGCTTTTGTTTTAGTTATACATTGCCTTAAAAGTTTATTCTTATTTATGAAAGTTTCCGCTATTTTGTTATCCTTACTGGGCATTTGAGCTGACCCCTTTTATATGTTTTATTTTTCCCAGGAAGTGAAGAAGTAAATTATGAATGACCTGCAGGGATATTATGTGGGGATATGAGTGTGGATTATGGAGACTTTATGTTGTTGTAGAAGTTTTTCATTTTATGATGTAATGTAAAACCTATGAATATATCTAGTGTTTCCAAGGCTACTAAACCAATCGGTCTTTCGAGATTTGATCTTTCTTGTGATCATGCCAATGTTATGAAGTAATGCACCGACTCTGGGTAGCTGGGGTCAGGGCGTTACAGTTGGTATCAGAGGAAGTTTAGTACAAACCTTGGAAGCTAGATTTAGATAAACTCTGATTAGAGCACGTAGACCTAAGATGAACGTTGAGGATTAGTGTAGAAGAACTTCCTAGAATTTTGGTATTATAGAGATTTTGTGAGTTTTCCGAGCAATACATCCCTGTCTGGATACGAGCAGGTAGAGGCGGCTCTGGCACAGATGTACCTAGGGGTAAAACCCGAAAACACCGCTTTGAGCTAGACTCGAACGGGAACTGGTGCACGACAACGGGCCTTGCTGCACTCTTGGTTACGACACTCCCGGGGGATATGCTTAGGATAATTCTCATTTTCTTTACAAAACATTATGAAGGGTTTATGAGTATATAAATCCTCAAATGAGAAATTTTTATGATTATGGATTATATCCATAAATAGTTCAATTTATGTTAAGTGTTTTATAAGTATGGGATTATGTATTTTGATTCATAAACTGATCTAGTTTATGCCATTGTTTAGAAATGGCGCCTAGTGGAAGAAATGGAAACCGTATCAATGCACGCACTCCATGTAGGGATTGCCCTCCTGCTCAAGATAATTATAGTGGGGCTGGTGATGCAACTGGTGCTGATCAGCTAATCACCATACTGGGACAACTTACTCAGGTTATGAATAATAACCTTACCCATATGGAGCACCCTGATCCGCAGCGTGGAGGATCAATGTTAGATCGATTCATGAGACAACAACCACCAACGTTCAATGGGAATACAAATCCCTTAGTAGCTGAGAAATGGATATTTTCCCTAGAGAAAATATTTCAGGCTTTGGGGAGCAGTGAAAGGGAAAAAGTTATCATGGCAGTTTACCGCCTCACTGGAGATGCTGATCAATGGTGGTCATTGATTCAAAATACGAAGGAAGATGATGAAGTATCAAATATGGAATGGAGGGAGTTCAAAGATCTGTTTTTAGAAAAATACTTTCCTCGCGACAATCGAGCAGATGTGGAAAGACAATTTCTGAGTCTGAGACAAAAGGAGGATGAGAATGTCACAAAGTATGAGGCTATCTTTACAAGGTTAGCGAGGTACGCTGGTGATTATATTCGCAACCCAAGAAGTAAGATTGATCGTTTCTTTGATGGGTTAAAACCATTTCTCCGTCGAGCATTAGTCTCACAATCCTTTTCATCGTACAAAGACATTGTCTCATGTGATATCAAGACCGAAAATGAATTCTCTAAGTCTTATGACTTTAAAGCAAAGCAAGAGAAGAAGAGACCTGCTGATCAATCTGGGAATGGAAATAAGGGGAAGAAGGGAAAGGTTGAATATCCATCTTGTGGTATGTGCGGGAAGAAACACCCCGGTTCTTGCCTGAAGGGAATGGGAGTCTATTACAAGTGTGGTGAAAAAGGCCACCAAGCTCATGATTGCAAGGGGAAGAAGGAAGCTACCAACGTTCAGTGCTACAATTGTAGGGAGATGGGGCATTATGCAAATGCATGTCCTAAGCGTCAGGAGAAATTACCTCAGAAAAGGCCAAGGGATCAAGGCCAGGCTTATGCTATCACTACTGCTGAGGTAGAAGCTCCGAAAGATGTGGTGGCAGGTAATTTAATGGTTTCCTCAAGTTTAGAAAATGCATTATTTGATTCTGGATCATCGCATTGTTTCATATCTTCCTAGTTTGCTATGAAAATTAGATATTTCCAATTTGATTTAATAAGGGAGTTGTCAGTTAAAACTCCTAAGGGAAGTATCGTTGCAACAAAGTTTTGTGAATCAGTCCCCATTAGAGCACATAAATTTTCTTTATCTGCTGATCTCATCGTCATACCTGTGATTGAGTTTTATATAATCCTCGGTATGGACTGGCTTTCGGACTATGATGCGAAGATTAATTGTAAGAAGAAAGAGGTTACGATTCTTGATGATAATGATAAGGAACACCTTATTTTTAGAGCAGAATCGTCACCACCTAATTTTTATTTAGATCCACCCTCAATAGCTCAACTAAATTCAATTATTGGGGAGGAAGAGAATGAAATAATTTCGGGTGAGGAAAGGAATGTTCAAATAGAGGATGTACCTATTGTGAAAGAATTTGTAGATGTATTTCCAGATGATTTACCTGGACATCCTCCAGAACGAGAAGTTGAGTTTTCCATTGATTTGATTCCTGGATCAAGGCCTATATCGAAGACCCCTTATAGAATGGCCACTGTAGAGTTAGTCGAACTAAAGAAACAACTAGAGGAATTGAGTAATAAGGGATTTATTCTCCCTAGTGTTTCTCCATGGGGAGCCCCTGTTCTTTTTGTTAAAAAGAAAGATGGATCTATTAGGTTATGTATCGACTACAGGGAGATCAATGCTATAACGATAAAGAACAAGTATCCCCTACCTCGTATTGATGATTTATTTGACCAACTGCATGGAGCTCAATACTTTTCAAAGATTGACCTTCGATCTGGATACCATCAGTTGTGTGTGAAGAAGGAAGACATTCCGAAGAAAGCATTTCGAACCAGGTACGAGCATTACGAGTTTACTGTAATGCCGTTTGGATTGACTAATGCACCCTCTGTATTCATGGATCTGATGAATATAGTTTTCAAGGAGTATCTCGATGAATTTGTGGTGGTATTTATTGATGATATCTTGGTATACTCCAAAACCTACGAAGATCATGAAAATCACTTGCGCATTATCTTGAAGACTCTGAGGAGGAATGAATTATATGGGAAGTTTAGCAAGTGTGAATTCTGGCTTCAGGAGATTTCTTTTCTTGGACATATTGTCTCTAAAGATGGAATCTCTGTTGATCCTTCTAAGACCAAGGCAATCCAAGAATGGCCAGCACCTACGAGTATAACTGAGGTACGTAGTTTTATTGGCTTGGCAGGTTATTATCGACGTTTCGTCCAGAATTTTGCCCGATTGGCTAACCCATTAACGAAGCTCACACGTAAAGGGGTTAAATTTGTTTGGACAAAAGAGTGTGAGGAATGTTTCGAAGAACTGAAGAGAAGATTAGTCAATGCTCCTATGTTGACTCTACCATCGGGGAATGATGGGTTCGTTATTTATAGTGATGCATCGAAGAAAGGACTTGGTTGTGTCCTTATGCAGAATGATAGAGTTATTGCCTATGCATCACGACAGTTGAAAATTCATGAACAAAACTATCCTACTCATGATCTCGAGTTAGCAGCAGTGATCTTTGCTTTGAATATATGGAGGCACTACCTCTATGGTGAAAAATGTGAGATTTATACTGATCACAATAGTTTGAAGTATATTTTCTCACAAAAATAACTCAACATGAGGCAAAGGAGATGGCTTGAATTACTCAAGGATTATGATTGTACGATACACTACCACCCAGTGAAGGCAAACAAGGTGGCAGATGCTTTGAGTAGAAAAGACCATGGAGTTTTGAACAATATGAGAATTGAAAGGGATCCAGTTTTCATGGATCTAGTGAAGATGGACATGGGAATAACCAGGGAAGGTGAAACATCAATGCTTTTTCAAATAGTTGCCAAACCATCTTTACTAGAAAGGATTAAGAGTTCTCAGACCGATGATGGAGAATTCCAAAAAAAATTAAAGCTGTGAATGATGGGAGATTGATAGACTTTGTGTATGAAGATGGAATTTTGAAATTCGGGAAGAGACTTTGTGTTCCCAATATACCTGATCTAAAAAGGGAATTGCTAGATGATGCTCATAGTTCCAATTTCTCTATACACCCTGGGAGCACAAAAATGTATAGAGATTTGAAGGAACATTTTTGGTGGGACAACATGAAGAGGGAGATTGCTGATTTTGTGTCAAGATGTATGGTTTGTCAACAAGTGAAAGCTAGAAGGCAACAGCCTGGAGGAGTCATGCAACCTCTTCCCATACCGGAGTGGAAATGGGACAATGTTACAATGGACTTTGTCATGGGGCTACCGAAGACTCCTAGAAAAAACGATGCAATATGGTTTATTGTTGATCGTCTTACCAAGTCAGCACATTTTCTTGCTTTAAGAGAAGATCTACCCCTGGAACGTCCAGCAAGACTATACATTAATGAAGTTGTGAGACTTCATGGAGTACCCCTATCGATTGTTTCTGATCGTGATCCCCGTTTTACTTCAAGATTTTGGAAAAGTCTTCAGAAATACCTGGATACTGAACTTCATTTGAGCACTGCTTACCACCCTCAGACAGATGGACAATCAGAACGGACTATCCAAACCTTAGAAGACATGTTGAGATCTTGCTCACTTGACTTTCAGGGTATGTGGGATCAATATTTACCTCTGGTAGAATTTTCCTATAACAATAGCTTCCATTCAAGTATTCAGATGGCACCATATGAAGCGTTATACGGAAAGAGATGTCGTACACCAACCTGTTGGGATGACGTTGGTGAAAGAAAACTTTTAGGCCCATAACTGGTGGAGGAAATGGTGGAAAAGGTGAAAGTAATCCAAAATCACATCAAAGCAGCTCAAAGTAGGCAGAAGAGCTATGCCGATAATCAAAGGAAGGATTTGGAATTTCAGGTTGGTGATCATGTTTTCCTAAAGGTATCTCCACGGAAGGGAGTAATACGTTTTGGTAAGAAAGGTAAATTTAGTCCCAGGTACATCGGACCTTTCGAAATTCTAGAACGAATTGGGGCTGTAGCTTACCGATTGGCAATGCCGCCAAGTCTCTCCAAAGTTCACGATTTGTTCCACGTATCTCTGTTGAGAAAATACATGCCTGAACCAACGCATGTACTCACCTATGAGGAATTAGAACTGGAACCCGATCTATCTTATTGCGAAGATCCCGTCAGGATTCTTGATACAAGAGAACAAGTACTGAGAAACCGGACGACGCGTCTGGTAAAAGTTTTGTGGAGAAACCATAAGATGGAAGAGGCAACGTGGGAACCCGATGAACTTATGATGAAGAACCACCCGAGTCTTTTTATGCAGTAATACCCTAGAAATTGCGAGGACGCAATTATTTGAAGGAGGGGAGAATATAACACCCCAAGCTTCTATGGTACGTTTCCCTTCGAATAATGCGATAGCGTGTGTTGTACGCAACCTCGAGTTCTAACACACACCACAACTAATTAAACTAGCCGTTGTGAATAGTAATACCTACTTTTTGAAATCATATATATTCAATATTTCAAAATGGACTTCATTTTTAGATTCGGAATATCAAAATTAGCCTAGGGTGAAATTTTGGTACATTTCGGATAACTTTCATATTTTGATGAATAGTGACAATTTCTAAATTTTAATTAAAAACAACTTTTTTAATCAAAATAATTAATAGTGATAAAATGTGATTTTGAGTGGTTTTAAAGTATATTTAGAATATATTTTTACCATTTAATATAATGTTGGTCATTGGACATAATTTTACAATTAAACCGAACATAAACAAGTGTCAATCTTTTGATAGTTATTACCTCTTAAAAACACGCTTTTTGTTTTGACAGCGGGAATTAATTTTAAATTAATTTCTGCCACTTCTGTGTTTTGAATTTAGGAAAATGGATTCCATATTTGGAATCAGGATGTCCAAATTATGTAAATAGGTAACTTTTATTTTTACACATTTTGAATAATTACTGCGGTAAATATTATATTTACCATGGTTAAAGGGTAAATCCGGTAAATAAGGGTTAAAAAAATAATATTATAATAATAAAAAGTTACCCTAAAACGTGTCCTAACCTTATTGGTGGACACATACCCGACCATGAGCATCCTTGGGTCAATTTGGGGACCCCTTGGAGCCACTTGTATGTGGTAGGGACACATTATATTAATAAAGTTAAAATAAAAAAAAATGGCATAAGCTTACATCTTTTAGAAGAACAATTTTTACATAGGGTTATACATGTTGGATTTTCGATTATAAATATTCATTAGAAATATAAAAAGATTTACTACATGATGATATTTTATTTATAATTTTTAGACATCAAATAAGTTAAATTATTAATGACACAATAATGATGCAATGTTTACCTCATTAATAAATCATTTAAATAAATAAAATTATAATGATTAAAATATTATCTAAAACCTGTCCAATTCTTATTGGTTGATGTTATTTAGAATAGGATTCATCTTATCTTCGACCTCAATGATTTTTGGACCATTATAAACCGAATATAATTATATTATAAAGTAATACTTTCACTCTTTCCTAAAGAGCCCCTCCTCTCCCTTATAAAAGGAGACCACTTCTACTCATTCTTCACACCTCTCAAGCCACTTGGCTCGTCCAAACTCTGCCCAACTAAGCTCCCCACATCCCTCTCCTCCTCCTTGAAGCTTCCCCTTAGGCAGAAAGCATTTCAACAAGTCCTTTGGTTCCAACCAAAGTGAGTTACCTAAATTAATGGTAACGATTTCTCTTAAATTATTTTCCGTTATTTTGCTTCTCCAACCCCCAAACTCTTTTTATTTCCTTTCTTTTGTAACAACACCAGTATCCTCAATATACTAGGATGTTGTTATAAGAAGTATTCAAACTACACATACACACAACTCCATCTAATGGATGATGAACATAATGTTTCTGTGGATGGCAAACTAACGCCTCACGAAACGATGATTGTTCAAATACATCTTACCGCCTCTCATGGTGGCCATTATGATGGCACTATAATTAAATATGATATTAATGATATATATTTTACATATAAGCTTCTGTAATTCCATTTTATTTCATACCATTATTCGTTTCATGTTGTATATACATACGATAATTTCATTTGAGGAAGTGCGGACTACCGCCCCCTTAAAATGATATGACTCGTTCATACCACACATGGAACGTATAAAGGATGGTTTTAATGAACTTAAGTAACATATATAAAATATTATATTATACTAGAATAGTAATATAGCTATGTATCATTTGGATTCAATTCATTTAAAATAAAAATTAAATGGAAGTAGCGTTCGTGCGTACGTACGGACTACCGTCTCCACGAACGCGGTGAGATCCATCCTCCATCGTATCCATTCAAGTCTTACTCTCATTTTAGGGTTAAAAATAATGTTAATATCATTCTGATTATGAATAAGATTTAATCTATCCATTACAAACATGTCTTACGTAACCAAACATTTAAGAAGAACGAATCGATTATCACCTGAAACGACGATAATACTAAGATATTATTAATAAAGCAATGTTAAAAGATCATATATGATATCATATTAATGTATATGATTCTTGTATAATTTAATAACAATTATTTCACCATTATACAGGAGGTTAACCGACCCCAACAAAGGAAAAGTACAAGGTAAGGGTTATTTCACAATCTCTTCATTATCCGAGGTTGTTTATACGTAATAATCTACTGGGATATCTTTATCATCCACATCCATGTTTCTTAAAAATGTATTTCAAAACATTTTTACTATTTACAAGAATATGGGTTAAAGTCATTTATACCCTTGTTTGACTTTTTATAAGAGGTAATTAAAGGAATCTTTCCGTCGTTTTCAAAACAAGGTCCTTTTTAACCTTTTCGACAGAATTGAGGTAAGAATGTTTTTTTAACTTATACGGCGGGTGCGGTTATTTTACGCCGTTATAAAATCTTCAAAGCTTCCCTTACAAGCTTATAAGAATATTTTCAAAGAAAATGTTTTATTTTATATGGATCTTAAATGATTTCAAAATAAAAGGAGATATTTCTTTTAAAAGAATTTTGATTTCATCTATGTCAACATCCTTTGATGGATATTAAGATTATTTGAAGTTGATTTATTATGATAAAAAACTTCTATATTGTATTGAAGGTTTTGTGATATGTTTGACTGTGGATGTGCTATTTTTATACCATTCATAGTTTATGGTGAAAGTATTGACATTTCGTATGTTAGTTTTAATACGAATGTTTATGTTATGTTTAAACCTTTTCATATGGGAATGCATTGGACTTAATATGTGACGGGTGGAGCCCGCTATAGCTCCTCGATTCATCGGTAGGTCTCATGAGACAAACTAGTGTCTTGGAACAAGGCCTTGACAAAATCTTATTTGTAGTCTTGGCACGAGGCCTTGGCTATGTGGTTATGATAGTCTGGCATTATGCATTCCAACATTATGAAAGTGGTTATTGATTTTTGCATGTGATTATTCGATTAGTAGAATATCCATGTGAATAAGTAAATGGCATTATTTCATTTTATTTATGCCATACCATGTTGAAAGTTCATGTTTGAAAGGCTTTTGTTTTAGTTATACATTTCCTTAAAAGTTTATTCTTATTTATGAAAGTTTCCGCTATTTTGTTATCCTTACTGGGCATTTGAGCTCACCCCTTTTATATGTTTTATTTTTCCCAGGAAGTGAAGAAGTAAATTATGAATGACCTGCAGGGATATTATGTGGGGATATGAGTGTGGATTATGGAGACTTTATGTTGTTGTAGTAGTTTTTCATTTTATGATGTAACGTAAAACCTATGAATATATCTAGTGTTTCCAAGGCTACTAAACCAATCGGTCTTTCGAGATTTGATCTTTCTTGTGATCATGCCAATGTTATGTAATAATGCACCGACTCTAGGTAACTGGGGTCGAGGCGTTACAAATAGCATCGGAAAACTGTGGCAATAACCAAAATTATAAATGTCCCCAATGAGATATTATCTTTTCACCTCTACTATGTAGTCCAGCACACTTAACTATACACCGCTCTACAATTTGGTTACATATATATATATATATATATATTATGATATATTTAATAATATAAACTGTGAGATTAGACTCAAAACTATAGCTATTGGGCTTCCCACAAAATTTATCGTTGGAATTTTGTTTCCCCGCAGATGCATGGGAACCCTATAGCCACAGTTTTGGAGAACCCCGTCTATAGGGAAATGAAATAATTGTCGAATAGCCACAGTTTTTCAAACCATGGCCATTAGTGACCAAACCGTGGCTATATGGCACGCAAAATAGTCTTATAGCCAATGTTTTAAAACTGTGGCAATAGATCCGTAGCGGTATGTCCAGTTTCTTGATGTGTTATGTGATGTTAATGACCTTTTTCTAACCACATTGTTTTGTGGTTTTATTTTTTTTACATTTCTCTAGATCCCCCATTTTCTTTTGATCAATGATCTATATACCTCTCTATAATTTCTAAGACATTTCTTCTATGTAAAAATATTTACTTTAAACCTATGTTATCATATTTTGAAACTCATTAATGATTTATAATAGGTAACCTTTATGTTTTCAACCTTCCCTTTTTGAGGTATTTTTTTATTATTCATTTGTACGATGTGGGTGTCTATGATGGAAGTTTTAAATATTAAACCATTAATGAGGAAGATTAATTTCGATGGATAATGGGATAGAGTGTAACACCCCATGATTTTGTGTAATAGATTTTCTATATTATAATGTATATAATATCTTAAATATTTTGTGTTGCATGAAACACCATGTTTATCTTACATTACATGCATCACTAAATGTATCTTCAGTTAAATGCAACCTCAAGGTTCAGTGGAAGCTTATATTCTTGTAAAATATTTTTAATTAATATTACAATTATCAACAAGATATTGTAATGGAATTTATGAAATTGAATAATGATACTATTTAAATAAATGTCTTAAAAATATATATAAAATAAATTATTTGGTTACAGAGTAATTTTAAATGAAAATAAATACTATTTGAAAGTGAAAGAAATATTTTTCTGTAAAACAAATTTTATTTTAACAAAAATGTTTTAACTCAATAAATTTAACAATAAAGCATTGGTGAATGAGTTAAATGAAATTAATTTGGTATATAATAAATTAAATTTTAATCATTCAAATTATTTTTTTCTTAAAAAGAGAAAATAATGAATCCAATTTTATGCTTAAAAACATTATTTTTATGAGAATAAATTCTACCTACATTTGTGGTACACTTATTTGAAAACTAATTTCTGAAACAATTATATAATATATATTATAGAATAAATTTCATATATTAATTTTTAATATTATAAATATCTTATTTTCATTTTTTATTGTTTTTCGAAAAGATTATATTTTTCATGAAGAGTGAATAAATTCAGATTCTTAATTAAAAATCGGCTTATAGGGTAAATTATTTTTAATGATAAATAATATTTCATTTTGTAAAGTTAAATTAGGTCTTTTATATATATATTTATCCAATTTATGGAATATCTACAAATTTCATAATGAAATTTGATTTGAAAGCATCATAAACTATTTTATATCCCCCCTTTGAAAACCCCTTTGTCACATTATTGGGGTAATATTTAAAATATAATTTTTTCACTTATGTCAATTGAATTTGAAAAGAAAATTATATGTCATTTTAATAATCACTATTTATTTTTTCTAATAATTCATCCTTTATTTATCAAAAATATGAATCATGGAAATAGTAAAATCATTTACGGTGTTTAAGGTAAAAATGTGTTTACCATTGGGTATTTAACTAAACTGATAATGGTTAAAATGACATAAAAACCTTTCTAAAATATATTTTATTGCCATATTACTACACTATAAAATCTAGTGATATAAAATTCAAAAATTTTGATCCACATGGCATTATAAAAACTAGGGTACTCAATTTTTTATTTACAAGTATTGTGTGCTCCTCACATATAAAAGGCCACCACTATCCCCTCTTCTTTTCCCCATCATAACCTTTTGGGTCCTCTAATATATACACAAATAACTTCCCAATTTCCCTCCTGTAATATTAATTTTTGTAATTTCTAAATAAATCCATCCTACTATTGATTTAGGTGCAATCCTACATAGGATATATAAAGAACAGGTAATGTTGTTCAAAAACATTTTTTGTTTTATATCTTCCTAAACATACATAAATTTTTGTTAAAACATGATTCTATAATAAAATAAGTATGTAATGAGTTATTTTATATTTTATTTTCAGTACCAAAAAACATATCCTCTTTCATAAATTTGGTTATGAAATCATTAATTTTTTTTTACGGTGGAATACTACCTCAAGAACCAATGTCAAAAGTTTTTTCAATACCACCTCTCACGGTTTGGTAAAATGATTGATATAAAATATTTACATATTTATATATACTAATAAGAAATTATAACTCCAAAGTAATTATGTCATATATAACTTTTTAATTTCCATTCCATTGAGGATATAAAAACATCGCTCATCTGTACGTTGGACAACCGCCTCGCGAAGCGATATAATTCATTTTAACTAATGCTTTATATGGAAGATAATATGGAAACAATTATTTAATATACATTAATTAATTATAATATTAATGTAATTTTTTATATATTTTTATTGGATTATATTTCATCTTATTTCATACCATTTGACTCTCTGAAATATGAAAAGTCGTTTATGTACATGTGGAATGTCACCTTAGTGAATTGATGTGATTCTATTTTCATCATCCAACCACATTGATGAGATTTATAATTATATTTAAATAAATATGATTTAATATAATATATAATTATAAATATTTAAATATATTATATTACATTTTTCCTTCCCATATAAATATTTGAAAAATGGAAAAGTTATTAATGCTTACGTTCGACCAACAATCTCTATGATTGTGACAAACATCACTAATCAAAACAATATTTCATTATTGGTGTTAAAAGTCTAATAAATTTATAGATATTTGAATTAATTAACGATTATTATTCTATATATAATGGAACAATGATCAAAGTAAGAGAAAAAAAACAAATATAAAAAACAAAGCGGTAAATACATTAAAGGTCTATTATAATAAAAAAAATTATAAATAAATGGTTAATAAAAGATCATAAGTAAATCATATATTGTAAGATATATGTATGTAGGGTTATATAATATTTTTATAATAAAATTATATTTAATTTATAGGGAACTCTAATGTCAACATTGTATGTTGTGACTTAAGGTAAGATATTTCTATCTCACTTTTATTTTTCAAATAAAAATGGAATATTCAACTTTTGTTTGTTTTATATCGTTTATGAACTAGCCTAAATTTATTTTAATATTATTATACTCAAAATTAGTTTGGATTATAAAACTATTGTAGAAAATCAATTTCATGATTTTTCTAATTTCAATGTTATCAATGTGGAAATGGATTTTTGTCAAAAATTTTCTTTCAAGAAACATATGATTATATTATGTACCTATATTATATTTTGTGATGTATAAACTTCCACTTTTACATTTTATATCAGGAATCATCTTCTTTTAATTATATTATAGGATCCATGTTATGTTATTCTTTCAAGTGTATTATGATTAAAATTTACCAAAGTGGTAAGAGTTTTATTTTACAATCTAATTATTTAGCCGGATTGTTTTTTATTATGCATCCAATGAGGAAATATTATGATATATATCTCTCAAAACTCATAAATATTGTTCTATTATGGATATATCATTGTAATACATGTTTTACATTCATTTTAATCTCTTTATATACTCATGAGTTAAAAATAATTTTTGTATAAAAAATAATCATTATTGTAATCTTTAGACAAAACCCCTATTCATATAAGACCATATTTTCATAAGATAAATTCCAAATATATTTTCTTACATTATAAAAATGATTTATAAATGAATATTTTACCCATGTCTAACCATTTTAAATATTTTTTGGAAAAAATATTCATTTCCTTTTCCATGAAATTCCAATTTGGATTTTACTGAAAATTTGAATGGAATATTTGTTTGATATGAAATAAATTATCATTATCAAGAATTTTTTTTGAAGAATAATTCCTATGTTTTCAATGTTATTATCAAATGAAATGATTTAAAAATGTATTAAAATTTTTATTTCATATAATAAATGTTATTTATCTCATGAAATGTTTTAAATTTGTTTTAAAGCTTCGTTTTATAGATTTTCACTATTATTTTCAATGAAAAGGATTTTGAAAAAAAAAATTGTTATTAAAAATTTATTTTCATGGAAATTTAATTTTTCTGAAGAAATATTTTAAATGAAATTTTAAATTAATTTTCCATATATTATTACATCCATTAATTTTTTATATTCAATAATGGGTATATAATTAAAGGTTAATATTATTAATCATTATCTAAATGGTTTGTGTTTATGATGACAATATGTTTGGGAAACCTATTTCTATTCCACATTTTATAAATTGGTAATATTATCTTGAACACTACATTTTTTTCCACAAGATATTATTTGATGAAAGGATTAAATTATTATGTTGATTGTTTATTTTTCATAGGATATTATATGAATTAATTTTTAGGGATCCGAGTTTATTTCATGGGTTATAATATGATAATTTTATTATGATATATTGGAACAAATGTGTATGATTTTCAATAGTTGATAGTGGTTTTGTTATATCCATAGAAAATGGTCATGTTATAACCATGGATGGTGGTTATGTTATATCTAATGATGGTGGTTATGTTATAACCAAAATTTATATAACCTATATCTCCCTCAAATACATTGGTTAAGGATTTATTTCTCTTGAGATAGAAATTAATGGAATATGGAGCGAACAAGTTTCAATGTGGGACTTCTTCTAATGATAATCTTGGGAGTGGAATTTTGGCCTCTTCATATTTTAATGCACATAAATCATACTAATCTAGTTTAATATATAACAAATTCATCCCTATGGTTTATTACTTACAACTAATTATCTAAACTCTCTCAATATCCTGATTCAAAATCTCAAAATTTTTGTTTGAATCATGTAAACTATTTTTGATCACATTATATTGTGTTTTATTATAATAAATATTATGTACAATCCATTCTGTGATTAATAATAATTAAGACAGTTTATAGATACTTGGATAAGCCTGAGAAACAGTTTGTCTGCCATCAGTTCTGGATTTTTCAAAGTCCCAGACAATGTATCCCAAACACTATGACTCAGACACCAAAACCCAAACACTATGACTCTGACACCATGACTCTAACACCATAACCAATTCCAAACTTCATTATTATTGTGACACTGGTTAAATGCTACCATCACCAAGATAATATAACAAGACACCATTGAGAATTTTTAAAAATGACTAGACACTATTACCTGAAATATTATGATCATGAAAACACATTTGTGCAACCAGTTCTAGATATCAATGCAACTATGGAAATATAACTGTATAACAGTGAATTACTTACAACTCAAAGGAAATTGAGAAGACACTATTTCCAGTGACACAATTTCATGAAAAATGGTAACACTATTCCTTAACAATTTTCTACATTTTTCATCATAATTGAAAAGTTATCTCATACTATCATATTTGAGTAAATTTATGACACTAACATTATTAATGTTTATTTTTAGATATTTCACCTGAAAGAATGAGGTTCGAGGTGTAGAAATCATGAATCCTCTCAGCTCCAACAGAAGCACCTGATATAAAAAAAAATGGAGGAACTGAATCATTAAGAGTTAAAATATGCTAAATGAATGAATAAAGAGACGAAGACATATACTAAAGAACACAAAAATATCTTTTGATTCCTGAAGCCTAAACTACTATAGATCAGATCCTCAAACATTCTCATAGTAGAAAACCAATGATGAAAAATAGTTAGATAGTAAATCTCATCAAACTCTAGAGAATGAGAATCATGACACTCGGTTTACAAAATAGAACTCAAAAATAACATATTCTATATCCTATAAGTCCATAGCTGTATAGAGCAACAATCAAATAATTTCTAATCATTTATCATTCTCTTTTCTCTACTATGTGTTGTTTTTATTACTTGTTTAGAAAGGTGTCTGTATGTATTAAAACACCCCTTATCTCATGCATTAAAATGGAGGATACAATAAATCATCACTTAAACAGATTTTTATGCTTTTCCCCCATTTGTAACTATGGAAGAGGTCATGTGTGACCTATTTGTTTTTATCCAATAAAGAATTGTGGAAGAGATCTTATTACTTGGACAGTCCCATGTATTATTTTTATCCCCAATCCTGGGTGTGGATCAAATCTTTATATATATATATATATATATATATATATATATTGGTACTAGGTGATCACTAATTGTAGTGGATTAAGTCTCTTCTTGATATCGAACCTCTGGTTTTATCCAATGAGTATTTCAATTTATTATTTCCCTCTTTTAATTAATTTTTTAGAAAATAAAATTTCAGTTACATAGTTAGTCTTGGATAGTATTTATAACAATTTTACATTAGTAAACTAGTTTCAAAAGTTGTATTAATATATCATATTGATATTAATGATAAATAATCCATCCTATGTGAAATTATTTAAACTGTGAAACTATTACAATTTTATTTCCAGGATTAACTGGATTGTTTTATTTTAAATATGGAACTCTTTTGAAATAATAATTTATAGAAAATTTGAAATGGACCTCAATTCAGACCCCACAACCAAAATTTGGAGTCAGAGGTGTTTTTAAAATCCATATTTGTCAAAATTTTAAATAAATTTTTAAATATTTTTCAGCTAGGATTATAGTTTTCTTAAAGATCATTAAATTTATGTTAGTTCTAAATTTTTAGTTCATTAAATATCTAAACTTTATTAATTATCATAGATAATATTTTAGAATGTTCTAATACCAACAAACCTACATTCATTAATGGAAAAAATTATGCAAAATCGACAATTAAAATTAAAATACGCTTAGAAATTATGGTTTTTTATATTTGGTATTCAATTAAAGATTAATATAAGATTAATTTTATTGATAGAAATAATTGGGATGACCCAACTAATTATTCTTATAATAATAATTCCAAATCCATGAATTCATTATAAAATTCATTAGGAGATGAAGTGTTTATAATAATTTTGTAGGTAAAACAACACATGAAATTTGAGATATTTTTTCTGTTTCACATGAAGGAACATCTAGTATTATGGAAATGAGACTTAACACATATACTATTATATATGATTACTTTAAGATGATGCATGATGATCAAATTTATGACTTGTATGTGAGGCTTAATAAAAATGATAATACAATGATTCCTCTGGGAAGAGATACCATAGCCAAGGAGAAAATTATGAGAATACTCAGATACTTACTAGGTATTTATAAAGGGAACTCTATCTCAATTAGATTATCTGGTAATATTATAAAGAAAACAGTCAAGGAGATTATAGTAATGTTTATTATGTATGAGGAAAAAATAAAAGTCAACAAGGAATAGGTAGCTGAACCAAAGAGGAAGTTAGTGGCTTTAAAAACCGTTACATCTAAGAATAATGAAAGGGATATGATACAATATCATTCTGACAGTACAATTAATAAAGATTCACCATTATCCAATGATGAGGATGTAGATCAATTAGCAAGATGATTTAAGATGTTTTATAAAAGGAATAAATTTTTATGAGATTCTAACTTCAATGGATGATTTGATCAAAAGGGATACTAGAAGAAGGATTACAAGAGATGTTAGAAATCGAATGAAATAGTCTGTTAAGAATGTAATATAAAATGAAATGTAAAGGCTTATTGTCCAAAGATAAAATATAATAAGTGGTATGAGGATAAAGATATAAAGTATAAATTGTAAATCAAGGTAACATGAAGTTCTTGTAAGGAATGTTCAATTGAATCAAATTCTTCACATGATGAAATGGATTACAAAGACAATATGTATTTTATAAAAAAAATATGTGGTAACCAAATATTCTCCAATAAATTTTTTTATTATTCTTGAGAATAAAGTGAATTTTATAATATGACAAATGATGAATTATTTTAATATTTTATCATTCTAGAAGACATATCTAATTACCTAAAATATTTATATAAATCATTTAAGAAAAAAAATTCCTTGAACACTACTGTTAAATATGATCATACTATAGAGAGAGAGAGAGAAAAATATTCAATTACATAAGGGGAACAATGAGATGATGTTATCTAATGATAAATTGAGAAAGGACCAAGAGATATTGACCAATGGAAAAAATACTCTTACACAAATTCTTGGTAAACAAATTTCCCCAAGATACATTACTGGTATAGGATATAAAAATGTGAAATAAATCTCACCAAAAACAAGTTAGTAACTAAATCTAGAAAATATGTCTTCCAACCTAAAAATGAAATTTCATCTACTAGTTCTTGTTATATAAAATCATTTCCTATTTCTAGTTTTTTAGGAACATATATATTCTAATTTTATAATATCATACATAATTCCCATTGGAAACCAATGATGTAGATGCTGATTCCTAATGGAATAATTACTAATATCACTAGACCCAAAAAATTTTGGGCACCAAAATATTTTTTTTTTGTAGAAAAGAAGATTAATGATCTCCTGTAAAATATTACGGTACATATATTGTTGATTTTCAAGACAGATTACATAATATAACTCTTTCTTCAAGAATTTAATAATTAATAGTGTTGGTGATGTAACTTTTTGTGACAATTATAATGGAAAATTAATTATATTAGGCCATATTGGTATCTCTTACTCAATTTTAATTTCTAATGTTTATTTTTTGATGGATTAAAATATAATATGATATGTATTTCACGAAAATGTGATCATGGATTTCATCTTAAATTTGAAAATGACGCTTTCAATGTTTTTAAATCTAAAAATGACATAATATTTTCTACTTTAAGAAATTAAAATATTTATATTGTTAACATATATTCTTTAGATTATAAAATTTTTTCATGCTTAATTGTATTTCAAAAACATTCTTGGATTTGGTATAGAATACCGAGACACTAAAATATACACTCCTTTAGAAATATGACTAAAAATAGATTAGTCTAGGACCTACCTAAACATCAGTTTCTAAATCATATAGTCGGTAATCCTTGTCAAAAGGGAAAAAACACACAATATATTGAAAAAAAAGAAAGAAGTTTCAACTTCTCAATCTATCAAAATGGTCCACATGGATTGTTTTGGACCATCTAGTGTTTATTGTTTATATGGGAAGCATTATTTTTATGTTCTTGTAGATGACTATTCTAGGTATAGTAGGACCTTCTTCTTGTCTCACAAAAGTGAATCATTCTCTCATTAAACCAGGAATTATAGCATTTTAGAAAGTCTTAGTGGACTTAAGTTAAATATTATAAAAAGTTACAATGGACATGAATTTAAAAACCAAGAGTTTTGAATCCTTTTTCTCAGAAACTGGTTGTAGTCATAACTTCTCTTCCCACAGGACACCACAAAAAAATGGTGTTGTATAATGAAGTAATAGAACCTTAAAATAAATTTCTTGACCCGTGCTTATTGTGTATGACTTACCTATATACATTTTCTGGGAATCTATAAATACAACATGTTACATAATCAATAGAGTATTATGTAAACAAATTCTTAAATGAACTCCCTATGAGTTGTGGAATAATAGAAAACAAATGTTTAATTACATCATAGTTTTTGGTTGTAATGTTTATATTATAAATACTAAGGATAATATTTACAATTTTTCATCCAAGAATGTTGAAAGAAATTTTCTAGGATATTCATTCTCTAGTATATCCTATAGAGTCTTTAATAAACAAACAAAATGTGTAGAAGAATCTGTACATGTCAAATTTGATGAAACTGATCCACATGAACCAGAGACCTCCATAGGGAATTTGGAGGATGATATGTAAAATATGATTGTCAATAAAAAAATTTGTGACCACCTTGTGAAAGAACCATTTAATACATTTTGTTCTAGAAATTCTATAGATTCAAGCCATAATGAACATGAACCTGCTGAAGAACATGAAATTACTATAACTTCTTTTTCTAGATCTGTTAGAACAAATAAGAACCATACTTTATATGTTGTTGTTGTAGATGTAGATAAATAAACACATTCTATAGCTTCTCTAATAAAACAGATTGAAAATCAATCTTTCGGGTCACAGTTTGATCCTAAAAATATGCATTATGCTATCAATTATGAGTTTTGAGTAATGTCTATGAAAGATGAACAAAATAAATTTTGGACGGAATAACATTTGGAAGGTTGTGAATAATCCCAAAAACACCATCACTATTAGCACTAAATTGGTGTTCAATAACAATATAGATAAATCTTATAACATAGTTATAAAAAAAGCTACATTGGTTGCACAAGGTTATAGGAAAGAATAATGAATTGACTATGAAAAAAAATTTCCACCAGTATCTAGACTATAATCCATTATAATCATTCTTGCATTTCCCCACATCTAAATTTAAAACTATATCCAATTAATGTCAATAGTTCATTCTTAAATTTTTATTTAGTTAAAGATGTTTTTTAACAACCCTTGGTTTCCCAAACCCTTACATTCAAAAACATTTCATTAAATTAACAAAAACATTATATGGTTTAAAACTGTCTCCAAGACCATGGTATGATTGATTAAGTAATTTTATTATTTATAATGTTTATATAAAATGTATATCTGATCATACAATTTTTATAAAACAAAATTATTAGTAATTTTTAGTTGTTAAAAACTATGTTGATGAAATTGTTTTTGGATATTCATGAAATTATTTATGTTTTTATTTTGAAAAAATGATTGAAAATGAATTTGAAATGAGTTTAATGGTTGAAATAAAATTCTTTCTTGGATTTAAAAACATTCAAAATAAATATTCTATTATTTTAAATCACAGAAAAATATACAAAAGATCTAATATAACGTTTTGTCTTGGATAGCAATAAAGTAATGATACATCAATGAGTATTACATGTATATTGGATATTGATAAAAATGGGAAATCTATTGATCAAACCACATATAGTGAAATTATTGGTTGTTTAATCTACTTAAATACTAGTTATCTTGATATTAAGTTTTGTGTTTGCATGTGTGAATATTCTCATGAAAACCCCAAAGAATATCTTTTAAATGTTGTTAAAATTGTTTTTAAATACCTCAAACATACAGCCAATTTAGGACTGTTTTATCCAAGAGGAAAATCATTTGATATAATTATATATTAAATATTGATTTTCTGGGTTTTACATTAGATATAAGGATCACATCTAGAACATGTCATCGTTTAGTCAAGTCTCTAGTATCATGGTGTAGTAAAAAGGAAATTTTGGTTGCATTATTTATTACCGAAGATGAATATATAGCTACTAGTAGTAGTTGTGAAAAAATTTTGTGGATGAAACCCACATTATTATAATATGGTTATCAATTTAGACATGTACCTATAAAATGTGAATATACAAATTTTGTTAACATTTCAAATAATACTCATTCACATTCCATGATTGAACATATTGATGTCAGGAATCACTTTTTTAGAGATCATTATTAAAAAGGTTGTATCACATTGAAATTCATTGTCATTGAACATCATCTTGAGGATATATTCACTAAACCATTATATTAATAATGTATAAATTACATCATACTTGAATTCGGGATGATAAGTGTTTTGTAAACTATTACTATTTGATAGTTTACGATTTCCTGATTGATAGTTTCACAATTTACTGTCCTATAGTTATACTCTATAAGTTATGGTCACATAGTTATTGTCTCACTATTATGGTCCCACACTATCTATTTAACTCTTACAGTCTCATAGTTACTATCTCATACTAGTTGTCTCAATGAAATTATCACACTATTTAGAGTCACACTGTAATGCTTACACCGTGACGACATGTTTCGGTCTCATCGTAATAACTCAGATTTATTTGTTTAAATTTTTATTTCTTATAATGTAGTGTCTATTACATTATTATTTTTATACTTTTTATTTATGTTTTCCACTTTTGAAATCCTTAAATGATAGAAAACCTGATATCATTCACACATATCTTCACTCGAGCACTCTTCTATTGAAACCCAAACCCTTCTCTTTCTCATACCATTTTCCAACATTCAACCATCCACCTTTCTCGAACCCACATTGTATTCCTAAAATGAAGTTTCCTTATTCATGAACTCATGATAAGAACATATATCATAATAATGTTAAAAAGTATTTGAATGTAATGCCTAAGGGATCGCTGAACCGAATATTTGTTGATATAATAGTTGTTCCAAAAAAGGATGTATGTCCGAATTGGTTGATGACATGTAATTCACTCATTTTGTATTTACTTTAAGAAAATTGATGTATGAACTGGTTCAAAAAAAATAATAGACTGATTCATCTTAATCTTGTTTCTTGGTTTTATCAGTATGTTCAATTCTCATTCAACTCAAATGACGAATTTGTTGTAAGAAGTTGGTTTAATGGTCCAAGGTGTATCGTTTATCTGAGGTAATGGTTGTCTACCTAGGAATACCTCATGAAGATTATTTGAGGATTACTAAATATTTCCACCTCATACATGAAATGTGTTTTCCTTAAAATATGATCTGAGAAGTTTTATTGAAAATCCAAATAAGAGAAGAGAAATTATAGCTGAGCATGATGGTGGGAAATAGATTTTATTTATGTTTATTTAAAATCATATTTTTCTATGAAAATGATAATTTCATACCCTTGAGTATCCATATTTATTCTGGTTACATATTATGAATATTTAAAACAAGTTCAAACTGGGTAAGTATGTTATACTTTACATGTGTGAATTGATCAAGACCACATTGAAATACACCTCATTATTTTATTTAAGGTTAATTTCTACAATGTTTTCTTCCAAATTAGTAGTTGGTCAATATATGGAATTAATAAAGGATTATGTGGTTTTTATCTCAAATGATACAATCAGAAGAATGAAAATTAGATGGAATCCTATGAATTTTTTTTGGTTGATAGGAATAAATGATTGTATGAAATATTTAATCTGGTTGAGAATCCATCAAGACCTAAGAATGAATATGACTCTAGTTTGTAACTAACTAATGTTTTTGAGTATTTTGATGATGAAGTATATGAGGTTGTAGTTTCACCTGAGGAAGTAAGTATCATAGATAATGAATACGGTGGCCTACCTATGGAACAACAAGTAGTTAAAGAATATTTAGCTATTGGAAAAAGAAGTGTTGTTATAATGGAAGAGCTAGATGTTGAAAATGATCCATATTTTTAATAATAACATGATGTACATGTAGAACCGAGTATTTAGGAAGACTTTTATATTGAGGAATAGTTATAAGAATAATATAATCATTATGTTATCTTATCTTCAATAGAAATAATGGAATAAGATTTTTAGCTGGCTAGAAAGGTGATGTGTGAGCCTGACAGAGGTGAAAATTTAGAAATGGTTTGTGATACTAAATCAATTAGTCCTAGGATAGATGCATCTATTGAGGGGTAGATTCACTGTAGTTTAGAAAGTAGTCAAATTCCCAATCATACTGACTAAATTTCTATGCAAGTCTGGTACAAGATTCCTAATTAATTTGATGTAGATAGTACCCCAAAGGCCTCAACAAAAGGAGTTCATCTTTACAATGTTTTTCAATTAAAACCAATTTCATCCAAAGAAGTAACCTATACTAAGGGTCCCAAATATGTTTAATTTCATATTTTGAAACATACTAAAGAATCATCTGATGTTGTGATTCAAAGTGATCTGATATCTTTATGAAACAGTCTGTTAATTGGTTTTGAAAAGATAAAAAGTCACAACCTACCTTGGTGGCAAATCTTAGGGAAAGAGATCCGTCCTTATTTTTAAAGAAAAGAAGATGGAAAATTAACCATGAACTTCGTCATGAAAGACAAGAAATTAGGATCAAGAATAAGACGTTCAGCGATGAGGTGAAGTATCTAAGTTATATGGTTGAAGATATGAATACAGTGATGCAAACTTGAAAATATCCTATTGGTCATCCTATTGATGATGTAGGTGACCAGATCCCACAAACTATTTTATCTCTGATTCAACTAAATTTGAAATTAATATTTGAAAAATTGGTTGAGAGAAACATCAATATAGTTAATTAGATGTGTGAGTTTTTTTTTTGACTTAACATGTTGACTGATGAGTATATACAATGTTTACATAATGTTCTAAATCAACATAAGTCTCTCACTTCAGCCGGTTTAGCTTGAAATTCCTTTTACTAGAAATCTCAGCCTATAAACAATGACCTCATTATAACTACTGATAAATAAGAACATCAGTCAGTGTTAAGTGGTATTTATAAAGATGTTTTCATTGATGTCACCAAGAATAGTGACAATGTACTTGATTTGGCGAGGCTATATTCAAATATTTAAAATTAAACTCAAGATAAATTATCTAATAAAATATAATTCTACTTTAACATAACTTTTTCTAGGAATGATCTAAATAGTTGCTTCAACTACCTTTTAGATAATTTTAAAAAACCTCCTCTCACTCTAGACATTAAGATATAAGATCAAATGATAAAAGATTTTACACTACTAATTGAAATGTTTTTGGAGAACAATGATGTATTTTAGATGGCTATACAATATTGAGGTGAAATAATAAGTAATTTCCTTTCGTTGTTAATGCCTTATCTACTTGTGCAAAGTACTTCCATATTCGCTCCTACAACTTCCCCATTCCATCATGGTTCAACCCCTTCCTCCTCTACTACCTCTGCACTTGATACCATATTTTTATTTCAAGATATTAGTTAGATTAGACACATTATTTTTAAAAAACACCCTTGCCTTGGCCTTCATGAAAACTGACTCTAACACAGTCAGTTTTGGAAGGAGTGCCTCCTCCGTATATCTTAGTTTGACCTATCCCTTCCCAAACTTCTCCTTATTCTCCTGTGTATCCTCTTGATGTTTCTACAAAGAGGAAATAGATGAATGATAGTTCTTACGAGAAGTGAAGGATGTATTTTGATAAGGATGTATTTTCATTTTCAGTATGCTCGTACTGAACTTTATCTTTCTATCCCATACAATGGGAACTTTTGTTCATTATTTTCATTCCTAATTTACTTTTTTCAGTGTTTACTTTATTTTTCTTATTCGGTTTTTGATAATACCAAAAAAGTGTGATAAATAAAAAAGGAATTAATAAATCATATGGAAAATAAGAAATGACATTATTAACATATATGGATATTAAATTCCATGATTTGTGATTACTAAAAAGGTGGAGATTTTTGGAATCATCATGTTTTAATAATCAAAAATCATGATAATCTTATTTAACATATCAAAAATATTTCCTAATGGTTTAATTCTTACAACTCAAGGTCCGACCTTTCATATGATCCTAATATAGAAGATCACAAATCATGTTTGAATCTTGTAAATTAAATTTTATCTTTTTCTATTTTGTTTAATTATAATAATTCGTAATTCTAATCTATTCTATGAGTATTACTTCTTAAGAAAATTTAAAAATTGTTGTATTAATCTAATATACTATAATTCTACCACAGGTTCTGAATTTTGGAAATTTCTCAGACATCGTAACTCAGACACCGTGACTTAGACACCATAATCCATACACTATAACTCAGACACTATGACGATGACACCATAACTAGTTTAAGATATCATTAAGCCTGTGACACTAGTTCCTTAGTATGATCTCTATGAAATCATAAGAATACACAGATCAAAATCCTGACAAATGACTAGACACTGTTACTAGAGATATTATGATCTTATCACTGCAAATGTGTTACCGGTTCTAGATATGAATGAAACTATGGCACCGCGACTACCTCACTATAACTACCTTATTTATCAAAGAAAAAAAATAGAATATTCTATTTTTAGTAACACCATTTAAAAAAAATTGTGGCCTAGTGCCTTATTTAATAAATTTTTTATTTTTCAAGATAATTTAAAAATTATTTCTAATGGTACTATTTGTGTCAATTAATGACACTAGACTAAATAATGTTTCATTATAGACATGTCGCCTCATAGTATGATGTATGAGGTGTAGAAATCATGAACCTTGTTGGATCCAACACAAGAAACTGATAAATAAAGAATGTTGTGGCACTAAATCATTATGAGTTCAAAAAAATCTGAAAGCATACAAAAAGAATAGAACACATATACTGAAAAACGAACTATGAACTATTGATTCATGAAGGTAGAACTGATATAGATTAGAGCCTCAAACATTCTCACAATAACAACTATAATAATAACAAGAGATACAAGACACTTATCATCGAACACCAGAGCACTGACTCATGATACTCTGTTTCTACAAGGGCACTCATAAATCACATCTATTTCTTTCTATAAGTTAAGAGATCTATTGAAAAAAATCAGGACATTTCTATTCCTTTCTCATTATCTTTTCTATATTGTGTACAATTTATATTACTTATCAAGTAGGGTGTGTGTATAGTTTAATACACACTCTGTCACCTGCATTAAACTAGAGGATACATGATATCCTTATTTAAACATCTTTCAACACATTTTTTTACTCACGTGTAACTGCAGAAGATGTCATATGTGAACTAGTTGTTTTTCTTCCCAAAATGAATAATGAAAGAGGTCTAATTCAATGTATAGTCATATATACAACCCTTAACACTGATCCGGGGTGTGGGTCAATGATTTATATATTTATATATATATATATATTTCTTGGTGGAAAGGGAACATAGAGTGGAGTGGATTTGGTCTCATCTTGAGACTAAACCACTTGTTTTTTCTTCTATGTTTATCAATTTAGTATTTCTCTATTTTAATTAATTTTTTATAAATTTTTATTTTGAAATTTAATCTTGGTTAGTAGTTATATCTATATTTACTTGTTATAATTATTTCAAAAGTGGTATGAATATCTCATATTGATAATACTGTGAACTAATAAATCTTATGAGAATCATTATGAACATTTAAAATATTAAAATTATATTGTATTGATTAACAGGATTGTATTATTTTAATTAATGGAATCCTTAAAAAATAATATTTTAAACTGAACTTTTATTTGGAAGTCAATTTATCCCCCTCTCGAGTGTCATACTCTGACCAACATGAGAATTCACTACTACGATGGTTTGGGTAGTGAACCCCTTTCTATATATGGAATAGTATACCCATGGAGGTGGTGGTTTTCCAACCAAGGTGGTGTAGTCACCCATTTAAATCCCTGATAAATTTTCTCAATGATCCATGACTATTAGGAAAATTATTTTCCATAATTATTTGTATCTCCCAATTTTATCTATTATTCTATTTTTTTTATCTGAGAAAAAGTTTAATTTTATTTCCTTATGATGTTTGTCTTATTAAGGACAAATTTTTATTTCATTACTCAATATTATGATATTTTATATGTATGGTCTGGTTTTCAATTATTATGTTCCAGTTCTCAAACCCTTATATTCATTTTATGCTTATGTATCACCAATTTTTACACTTACTATGAATATGACCTCCCCTTTTCTTATGTTTTTTTACCCAGCGTATGAAAAATGGTATTAAAGAGGGTATTTTCTATATATATTAAATAATGGTAAAATCATTATTTAATTCTATGATAATCTTTTTAATGTATAGAATATTGTGTTCACATATTCTATACGTAATAAACTCTTATGGTCCTCAGGAATGTGTTTTTTTAATATAATGAATATTCATATAATAAAATGTTATATCCATACATGATAATAATCAGTAATTATTTTAATATCTAGAGTAAAAATCAATACCTTTTCATAAACTCCCTCTTGACCTCCATCCAGATTAATGGTGTGATATTTTGAAAATACAAGAGGAGTGTGTGGTGTGTTGTCTAGAAGAGGGATGTACAATTCATTTTCTTTAATCCTATACCAATAATGAAGGTAAAAATATTTATAGAGATATAAAATTTTATTTCTAGTTGTATAAAATTAAAAGAGATATTGTAATATATGTATCTTGATGTTTGGTATGTATGTTAGTGAATAATGATAGATAAAATTATATTGGGATCATACAATAATTTCCGATATAATATTGGAAATGGGAAAACATTACCATGTATTTGATCATCAATCTCCCCAATAATTCTAAATACAAAATTAGAATTAGGGTTGTAATCATCATTGTATGAAATTTTTTCCATGATATATATCAAATGTGTTGTATGGTTTTAGAGTGTTAGAAATTCCATTGTATCTTACTATGATTAGAGATTTACATTGATGTTCCTGAGAAGTATTCGACAGTATATGGGCACAACGTTTAGTTTTAGTACTACAAATCAACATTATATAGATTGTACTATAATATATACATTCATGATATATAATACATGTTGATAGCTTCCTCTATGGATTTTATATGTGGTTAAGACCAACACCACTGTTTGATGGAATTATCTTACAAAAATAACTTTCACTCTAGAATTCAGATGAATACTTATGGGGCATTTTTTGATATAAATTTTAGAATTCAAAATTATAGGATGAGGTTAGTGAAATTAGTATATTTGGATCTAATCTAGTTAAGTAAATGTATCAAAATCATAGAGCTATTTATCATCTCATATGGGTATTTCAATGTTGATATAAAATTTGTACTAAAAATAATTTGTGAGATCCAATGTTTAATAGTAGAGAAATTTTTTCCAAAGAATATCCCTTTGGAAGAACGATGTATGCTTTATAAATAAATGAAATTTTATCCGTAGATATATATGTCTGTTGTAAATTATTGATTGTATTAGTTTGGTGTGTTTTTTCTTGGTTAATCCTTCGAAACTCTACGGTTTTCATGATGTGTTATGAGTAATACTCATGAGGAAGTACATAAAATATCCATAACGTCTACTAAACTAAAAAGTAATAACACTAGAGAAATATATATCATATATGAAATAACTAGTCTGCTTTATGGTTCATAATGGGAAATGTGTAGAGAATAATACCACTATCCTAGTCAAATTTTTGTTGAAAACCAAGAGATGATAAGAATCCCTGTGGGATCCTGAGAATGTGATGAGGAAGTAGGATCCATAGGCAATTGTATTATAGTGTCATAACATTAAGGGAAAAAATTTTATAAGTGTGATTGATTTTAAAACATCAAATATTTTTTAAAATATTTGTCTTTACATAAGTTTTATTTCATTGATTTCCTGGTTTAAAAGAAACATCATGTTTAAATGAACCATGATACACTGTTGAATTGTTATTTAATGTGATAGTAAAAATTATGAGATATCATCAGTGATTATAGATATGACATCATAAATTACCAAAAAATATTTTTAACATGTTATTATAATTAATTCATGGGTTAGAAATTAGTTAGAAATGAAATTATATGCATTTGAAAGTAAATGTCATGTTTTTCTTAAAAACTATTTTTATGTAAAATATATGTTTATATCTTAATAAATAAAATTAATAACTGTCGATGAATATTTTTTAAATAAATTTATTGATTTTATATGAAATTAAATTTTTTAACATTAATCTAATGGTATTTTATAATTATTGGATAAGAATAAATATATATATTTTTTTCTATAAACACATTTTTCATCAAAAATGGTTTTATTTTTATTTTATATGTTTAATTTTAAATTAAATAATTACAATTATAATAATAAAAAAAAATGAAAAATATATACCATATTTAAAATTATGAGGATCATACTTTGTAAATAGACCCTATTTATTTTTAGCAATTTTGAATAGTAACTGTAGTAAATAATTGTCAACTGAGTAAGGTTAAATGTGGTAATTAAATTTAATAATAATGTGATAAGGATTTAGAATTCAATTTAAAAAACATATTTATTAATTTTTTGTTTCTATTTGAAGCCTATATTTGAATATATTATAACTTAGTACAATTTTTCATTCATAATGACCTTAATATTATTGGAAGTAAAGAATAAATACAAATTTTCACAATATGTGTTTAAATAACTAAAATTAATTTTTATAGGGATAAAATGTTTTTATATTAATTAATAAATGTTTATTTTAAATATTAATAATTTTTTGAAACATTGTAATTTATATGAAATTCTCAGTGATGGAAAATATAACATAAATTCATAGTAACAATATCATAGTACATATTTAATTAATTTAAAAAAACAATCAAATAATAAAAAATATATTATAAGGATTATAATATGGATGTATTATTTTTATACGTGAATTTTTTCGATAAATAAAAAATATTTTTTTGTGTTAATTTTTTTTATTCTAATTCCATATTTATATTATTTTAATTAACTTTTAACTGACTAAATAATCATGAAAATGACATTAATAGTATATTATGTTAAATAATATTTGATTAATTGAATTAGAATTCATGTAAATATTAAAACTAGAAAATTTAATGGGATATTTTTTATCATATAAACTATTATCCTCATTTGTTTCACTTTTACATTTATAGTATGTTTCATTACTAATAATGAGTAAAAAATATTTCTTTTATTGTAATCAAAAAAATATATAACATGGGGGTTTAAAACTTATTGATAAGGTTTAAAACAACACATAAGATTGTATAAATTTTATTATATGAGATTATTTAAATTTATACTCATCATGTGTTATAATTATTTCAATTTGGTTCACATGAAAATAATAATTAAATAATATCAATTTAAAACATTAGGTAATTCCATGGGTGCCCCTCCCCTATCTTATAAAATGGTACATACCCTTCCCCCTTATTCATTATATTATAGAATTATATCATGAAAACTTCATATGATTATAACATCATATTTTAATTAGTTGTGTCCTAGATCTTCTGGTATTTCTAAAATACAATCCATTTAATTAATTTTGTATAATCCAAAAGGCATTTCTCAATGAATATTTGTAACTCTAAATTGGGTAAGTTTAATTTTATTTCTTATTCTACCTCCAATAAATGAGTAAAATAAATTTTAAAATATTTTATTCAGTGTCTTTAATATACTGAATTATTATTATAGAGATTGAAAAATCATTATCCACCTCTTTTTTATCCTATAGGAACATAAATCACTGACCATGTATACGTGTGTTCAACCACCTCCAGAAAGCAATGTATTTACTTTTTCATCATTGCGTTACATTGATAGTTATTATGATCTATTTATTAAATATATATGATATTTTTTATTTTATTATATTTTTTATATGTGAATTATTATTTACTATTCTTTCATAACATCCACCAAAAAACTAGAAACATTACTTGCGCGTACGAATGGACTACCATCTCCAAGAAGTTTTGTAATAAATTTTTCGTCACCACTATATATGAATATTTTAAAACATTTGTATAAAGATTACATATGAAATAATTTAATAACTAAAATTATTTGATATTATAAAACCATTTTTAGTGTACAATTATTCTGACAGATAAACAAAAGCATTCATGAAAACGAAGTAGTTATCATTTGAAATAATGGTTTTAATAAATAATTATAAATAAAGGAGTGATCACATGTTATAATTAAATCGTATATGGTAAGGATTATATGATTATTTTTATGGAATATATATATAATAAATATATAGTTATTTTATATGAGTTTCGAATGAATACGAAAAAAGATTATACTTTGGGTAAGGGTTTATATTACAATCTCATTTCTTATTGGTACTGAATATGATAAATTTATGTTGAGAGAAATTTTTTAGATGTTATAATCTAAAATAAATATATATTATTATCTAATTTTTAATAATGCAATTTTAAATCATAAGTTACATTATTCCATCTTTGGAACTTAAAATTATCTAAAATTTCTTTTTAAATAAAATCCAACATTACACCATTTTTGGTCAATGATATTTTGCATACATGTCAACGATAATAAATAATTTCTCATAAAAGTTAAAATATATAATTTAATGATAAAAAAAGTTTATTGTCACTACCTCTGACATTATTTAATTTTTTAAATAGATTATTTCTTAAAAAATTCTGAATAAGTCATTTTTTACTTTTTACAAAAGTGTTATGGAATATTTTCATAAACATATTTAGAATTAAAAAATTTTCTCACTATCATAAAAATTTATTTCATTGAACCTTTTATTATAGTATTTCATAAATATTTTCAATTAAAAATATTTTTAAAATTAATCTGGGAATTTTTATTCAATTGTTTTAAAGTAAACTGATATTTTATCATGTTTTCAATGAAATGGTAAAATGATCATCCAAGGGAATTTTTCATCTATGTGAACATCCTTTTTGAATTTTTCTTCATCATTATGTACATGATCTGATGATACCTTTCTAATTGATTATTTTTATGGAATATGTTGATCATGACTTTGTAGATAAAATTTATATTCCATGGGTTACTTATGTTATGATAATATCATTATGAAACCTATTCATTTCACATGGGTTAATAATATAGTGGTGATACCTTTATGAAATCCATTTATTTTTCATGGGGTACAATATGTTGACGTGATAAATGTATTTTAATTTTTTTTCATGCATATCAATGGTTTTTATTACGTGATGGATTGGTCTCTAATATCCTTCGAATGAATTTGAAAAATCCATATATCTCATGAAGTAATCATGGGAATGAATTTGATGTTTTTAGTACACAATGATAAATTGGTAGGTATTCCTGATCCACTGGGATATTGGAAATGGGTAGTGATTCCTCAGCCACTGTGACATGGGAAAATTGATTTAATTCTTGATTCTCTATGACATAATGATTTTAGTAGAAAATATTTACATATATTATGGTTTCTCTTCCTATGATGGTGATACACACTAATGACATATTATTAAGACTATAATTTTAAATCCTGGCACAAAAGTTATGTTTTATGGTTCTCAAATCTTCTCATATGCAAAATGTTTATTCCATTCAAATTTATTATAAACTATACATTCTTTATTATGATTATATATTAATAATAACATGTTCTCATACACTTATGGTGATGATACTAATTTTTATTATCATTTATTGATATCCCTCATATTTACCCATATGAAAAATATGGTCCAATCACTTCTTATGTTTTAATTTTCCCTGTATTATTATGAAGGGTACTATGTATTATGAGTTTAGAATGGTCACATGTAGTATAAATGTTGTTATAGATAAGATATATTGTAATTAAATTATATTTTAATTTTTCTAATCACCATTTATATTAAACATTTATGGTTATGGGGAGGGTAATGTTATTAAATGTATTAAAAAATAAAATGAAATGTTGTAATATAAATATATTAAATACTTAGGTTTCCTATAATTTTATTTATCTTATGAGGAATACCATATATATAAATGAAACATAATGAGATGATTCTAGTAAACACTTGGAATAAATCATTAGGTTTACATGGGTAACACCCCGAACCGAGTATCCTAGATGAGGTGCCTTACATTATTATATTGGCATAGACACATTTATCGAATCAATAGGATTGATCAGTTTAGATGTATTGGAAAATAGATTTCATACATTATCCTTAAATTATAATTTAGAACATAAAATTAAACAAAGACAATCTTTTGATAACTCCGTTAATCACTTAGCTTAATCATTCATGTCAGTCATAATACACATCATGGAATCCATGGAAAATAAAACATAAGAACGGGTTTATCTCATATTCTCTTTAAGGGTTTTCAAACAATAAAATATATTATTAATATATAAGAAAATACGTTAAGGAATGTTGTATAATTTAATCGTATGAAACGTAAACAAAATCATAAGCATTACATGGAAATAATAAATCAAATAATTCCATATAAACATATACATGAATATTATACTTGTACAATAATCATGATAATGTCAATGAATAATCCTTTCATGGGGTAATTCATAATACAAAAATCATAAACATACCATCAAGGCTTTAGTAATGACAACATATATAAATGAGTAAAAACCCAAACCATTTTGTCTCATGTGACCTACCGATACATCGAGGGGATATATCGGACCCTAAAAATCAATTATTATGTCCAATTAATTCCTCATTTATAAAGGGTGAGTCATACCAATTATAAACATTCTTGTTCTAACTTTCATAAAAAAATTTAATACCTTAAACACAAACCATGAATATTATTAGAATAGAATAAAAATAGTAAAAATGATCATAAACCCTTTAATAAAATAATTTATATCTTTTCATAGGACATGAACCTCAATCAAACATAAGATTCAATATATTATGTTGACATATAAGAGAATACTATTGTAAATTTCCTTGAAATATATTGATTAAAAATACCCTTTTATATTGAAATAAATTATTTTAAAGACAATAATTTATAAAAGTATGCATTTTATTTAAGAACAAATTTGTAAACATGTAATGGAATCATATAAACATAAAGTATTTATGACTGTGCTAAAATCGTCAATTGTTTTATAAGTCAAAAATAATTTCTATTCCCATATTTTTATCAAAAAAGTTACTCATTTAGAAAATTACAAAAAAATATATTAAAAATAATATATAAAAAATTAAAACTTGGTTAAAAGGAATAAAATATTGGTAGGATAATATTAAAAATATTTTGAATGTATTTTCATGAAACATAGACATGGATGATAAATTTTTCCGTACTGATACTTACGTATAATCAATCCTGTATAATAATGATATTGTGAATTTAACTCCTACCATGTACTTTCCTCTAATTTAGAGTTCATTAACCTCATATATAATTGTTGATGCATCAAATTAAATTATACTAGTACTATATACGTTTTTATTATATCATATATGCACCATTTATATCATTTTTTAGTAACATTTAATTATTACAATTATTTTTGGTGTTAAATTATTCATTTTATTATGTTTGATTTGTCATGTAAGTTATGTTTCATATTCATAGGATATATTTTTTTCTTTTGCATAATTATATAAATTTCATAAATATTATATTCTCTAATAATAATTATTTTATATAATCATTCATTAATGTTCAAAATACAGAATGAATCTTATCGTATCATGGAGATAGTAGGTCATACGTATGCACGAGAGACTGTATCATTCATTTATTAGTTATGTGGTAAGGAAGTGGATGGTACATTAATTATTCAAAAAATCATCATTTAATATTAATTATTTTATCAATCATATTTATCATTATACCAATCATAATAATGTGGTGATGAAAAATAAATTAATGAACAACCCGTAGATGGTAAGTCGTATGTATGGATGAATAGTGATATTATTTTTAGAAGGAAGAATTTTTGGATAAATATGGTTGATAAATAATCATAATCACATATAAGTATGCATTTGTTAATAGATTTATTACTTTAGTTAGGAAACAACATAGGAAGAGGATGTATAAGAACAAAAGAACTTAAATTAATGGGTAAAACAATCAACTCTTCTTTGGTGTACTTCCTTTGGATCAACTCTTAGGGACACTAGGGTTTGTATTTTTATAAGATTAATAATTATTGTATGTAAATAGGGATTTTTATAATATAAATTGAAATGTATTGGATAATGTAGAAGGCTCAAAGTGATAAAATGGGATGAGGGAGGATGTTTTTTTTTATAATTTAGGTAAGGGGAACTTTTGGAGTTCTTTAAAATATTAAATTGATATAAATTAATTTTTAATTTCAAATAGCTACATATTGAGTTATTTATATGATAATATTATTGTTCATATAAATACTGTAATCAAATTAATTTTACAGATGTTTATTTCAAAATATATTCTTTATTTTTTTTGAACACTTTGTTAAACCCTTTAACTATTATTGTCACAACATGGATTGTTTACACCATAGGGATAATATAGTTACGATAAAATTTCGAAACTACCCAAAATGGATCATTAATGAAATATATATCTTTATAATAGTTATTTGGAATAAATTTATATTTTTGTTAGTTGTATAATATTTAATAAAATATTTCTGTTTTGAAGGTATCATTTATGTCAAATTTGTTACATTTAAATATTTATTTTGATTATAAACAAATTATAACCTATAAAACACTACTAATATATCACTTACATGATCACTTTATCCATAAAATTCCTATAAAACACTACTAATATATCACTTACATGAGCACTTTATCCATAAAATTCTTCTATCTCAATAATTATGGTAATGTTATTTATTTCTATATTTTTAATATTAATTATTTGATATTTCAATTAAATAAACAATTACAACATCCTTATTATCAAGGCTTTTAATTAAATTATTTATTCATTAAAAAATAAAAATAAATTATATAGACATATACAGATTAATTATATTTCAAATGAATATTTATATTCGAATTTATCTTTTTTATAACCATGTATTATATATGTAATACTTATTAAAATCCGGAGTATGACACTTTTCACTTATCTTTAAATGAAATATTATAGGGGTCATGTTGTTACACAATTTTCTCAAAAAGGATATAATTCTTGAATAATTTTGATTTATTTATAAAAAAATTATACCATGAAATTATGATAAATGATATAGTAATTTTCTTATATTACTTGTACCCTTAATTAATCAATTTACACTTAAACGTGGTAAATAAAATATTACAAAATCTAGTGTTTATTTTCCACAAATAAAAATACCTATAAAAATAAATTGAAAACAAATATTCCAAATATGAAATCAATTTTTCAAAATTTAAAACATAAAACTTTATGAAATTAATATAAATTTATTCATTTTCTCAGAACAAGAAAATGTGGGTCAAAAGTCAAAAAGTTAAAAAGATTAAAATATTTTTAGATCAAAATTCAATGTTAAATTTATTCAAATTAAATACCTTTGAATAAATGATAAAAAATATAATTTTACTTTAAAACCAATGATAAATATAATTTGTCACAATAAATTATTTCAATGAAAAAGTTTTCTTTTAAATTAATAATTAGTATCATTAATTATTCATCAAAACGTGAATCTTATAGGAAAAATAGAAAAAATTAATCCAATGTAAATTTTGATACTAATATTTCAAAGAAAAATTTTATTTTTTCAAATAAAATTTATAAGTGTTAAAATTGGATTTAAAATGGGTCCACCCTCAAAAGGTGGTAAACTCAAATTTTTTTAAAATATCAGTTTTTATAGGTAAAATTGGGGTTTATATAATGTTATACCTAAAAAATCTATTTGATGAATATAATAAATATTTTATGTAATATATATAAAAATATATAAAAATAATTTATTAATTGTAATTAATATAATTTATTAATACAAAATTCCCTTGGAAGCAAGAAAAACAAATATCGTAGAGTGTATAATTCACCCATCCTTTACTAAATTGTGTCATCTCATTTTTAGAATATGGATTAGGTAGCTAAGGTTTCACTATTCTAAATTCATTTATTGTAATCTCGGATCAGAACAAGGGTCGATAAGATTTTCAATTAAAAATAAAGAAAGGGAAGTAAAAATATCACTGGAGATAACACATACTAGTGTTTCATGTAAGAAAACATGGACACAGAAGACAAATATAATCATCATGTTCTAATAGAGAATGATAGAGAACCTAGTTAGGATAATTTTTTTGGGTACTCTCTTTTGATTTGTTTTATTTTAAGAGGCACTGCATCTACATATTTAAAAAATAATACTTGATTTCTTTCCATGTCATAAGAAAATATTAATCCTTTGGTTATGAATTGATCTATTTTCACTTCATCCATTGCAATGTGAAATAAGTGTTTCAAAATTATATCTTCATTCCTAATGCACGTTTATAAATCATAAGATCCATGAGTTATTCCTTCCACCTTTAAATTTTTAATAAAACCAAAATCATTAGCACAATTTACCAAATATGATACATTAGTATCAAACAATAATAACCAAATTTCAACATATTAAATTCCAACATAATTACTCTTCGATGATATATCTTTCCAAATTCAAAATCCAAAAAATTATAAGGAAGGTCACAAAATTTAAAAAATAAATTTAACATCATATTTTTCTAAAAATTATTTAATGTTGTTCATACTATAACATGAAAAATATTTTTTCAATATAATACCTTAATTAAATGATCATTCTTTAAAATAAATTAACAAAAATTATTTGAATACAATCATTATTTAATTTCATTATTCATTCAACCAGTTCATCATTGATAAAATACTCAAATTAAATAATTATTTTATCCAAACAATATTTTTTCCCACTAATGGTAATATCATAAGTTTGAATATTATCCATTCGTTTCTATAGTTGTATATTACATTGTTTCATGGTGAATTATCTTTCATGGTTCCTGATATAAATTAATTTTAAGCATTAAACATTAGAAAATTATTTCCTTCTCATACATTCATTACAATAGTTGTATTTTTCCAAAAAAATTAAGAAAACTAAAATTCTTCTTAATAGTATATCATGGGGTATCCTTCCATAATTATAGAATGTGGGAAAATCCATCTTTCCCCTATTCCCTTTATCCCTATTTTTCCAAGCGTTCCTCGTATTCTCTTTTTTCCATCCATAGTCATAACTCATAGAATATTCATTCTATGTCTTGTTAACATTCGAGACTATATAATAATATTATGTGAATTTTTGGGGGACTAGTTCCCTTCATAGGAATGGATTTAACCCACAAAAAATTAAATCAACCTTTCACTTTGGATTTTCTATATAGTACATAAAATTCCTTACGATAGTTTTAATTTTAGATTTATATTTAGAAAAAATATCATCCTTTTTCTTCTTTAGATTCATGAATTTTCTCTCTATATCTATTCATTGTTCATGACGTAAATATTTTTCTATGAAACTTTTGTTAAACTCCTTCCATTGAATGTTAAATATTTTTTCTTCCTCCTTGGGTTCTCGATAAGTGACCACCATTGATCTAAAATTTCCAAGAGATGATAAACATACATGAAAACCTTATCTCTTTCATTACATCCAAAATAAATAAATATATTCTTTAAGGACCTTATCTATTATTTAGAAACAAAAGAATGTGTTGTCCCATTGAATGTAAGAGGTTGTTATCTCATGAAATTGTCTAACATTGGTCCTCCACATTGTGGATCTGGATGCTCCATACAAGTACGGTTATTTTTCATAACCTGAATCAAATGTCCTGGCATAGTTATATATTTCTCAGAAGAAGTTGTATCTCCATCTCCCACATAACTCTATTTCCTTCAAGGTAAATCCCTAAATTTATTAAATGCATTATTATGGTTTTCATTCCATCAACTAGGATAAATTTACAAACAATTTAATTCAATAGATTAGGTTATAACACATAATGCATTATTTTATACCAGTAAAACACATATAAGAAATTGAAATATAATACATAGATAATATCATAATCATTAACATGGTTTTATGGGGATATTTTTAATTTTAAATCATTTAAAATGGATTATAAATAAAATGTGGATGATCCAAATAAAATCTTCTTGGAGTGTCAAACCAGGTTCTCAATAAGGCCTGTTGTCGTGTACCAGGTTACGTTGAGTTAGACCCGATGTATGTTTTCAAAGTAATCACCCTAAAGAAAATATGTTCTAGAACCACATTAATTTTTTTGTATCTAGAAAGGGATTTAATTCTAGGAATAGCCACATAATATCTACCATTCCAAAATTATAGTATATTCCTCTATAATTGTCATAATAGTCTACCTTAGGGTTATGATCCCAAATGTTTATTAACACCCCCAAATGATAAAGGGTAAAATGACTAAATGAAATGACTCATGTCAACAAGGTGTAATTTCCTTTTTGAGATCCGATCTGATTAGAACTCCATAGTTATGCGTGATTGGCCTAGAGTAGTGATCAGGATGGGTGACCATCAGGGATGTTTCCCATGGTGTGTTTAGTGAGCACAAAGAACACTAGAAAGGATAAGTGTTGGCCTATGGGGACTCTCATTAGTTATATGACTTGTTCGTGCATGTGGGTGGGCCCTTGTGTGGGGACTACTTGTCTGCGGTGCAATTGGTGGTACCTAGCAGGCCAGGACCTGATTGGTATGATAATGCATGTTGGTTGTGCTATCACCAGGACCCATCAAACCCCAACCTATCCATTATTTTTATTTTTTTATTTTCTATGGTTTTAAAAAAAATTCATTTTTTGGGAAGAAACCCGAACCAGAATTTTGTGTTTTTTCACACAAAAATGCATTTTTTTGAGTTCATGTGGCTGAGCGCCCAAGCATAGCACATTTTAGAAACCCCATGCGGCTTCTCCCATGCAGCAGAATGGTTCGCATGTCTTCAAAAAATGAAAATCGATAAATTTTGTAATTTATTGCGTTAGATAATATTTCTATGGTTGGTAATAATTTTAATTATTATTATTAAAATGAAATGAGTATTCTTATCATCTTTTTATTTTTTTAGTTATGACTATTATTATTTTTATTAAATATATTTCTATTATTAGAAGAATTATATTTACCATTATTTAATTTTTATTAAAGTTATTATTATTATTAATATTATCATCATTATATTTTTATATTTATTATATGACTTATATTATTACAAAGTTAAATGGTTAAATTAAAAAAAAGAAAAACAAATGAAAATAGGAATATGGTTGTGCATCGTAGCCCCCTGCCCCTCTGTTTGAAGGCATGTGAGCTCCCCCTATCTTCTGGTCGTGTCCCACACTGACCCAATCCCACCACCAAGCCACCCCCCCTTTCTGATCCACCATCTGCCTGCAGTTTGTCTCCATTCCACTTCAAGCAGGCCGCCGCATGCACCTCCCCTGCCAGCTGACCTGTCCAATCATGAACCCTATTACCACCACCACCCATATCTCTAGACGAAAATTCAACAATACCTCATGTTCGACCAATCCCTTCTTGGTCATGCATACCCCCATTCGATGACCATCCATGCCGACTAACCTTCTGAAGGACACATCTCCCTTGCCGATAGACCTCTCTTCCAACACCAACCTTCTATCTTCCCCCCTTCGGTATTCACATTCTCCAATGTCTGGATTTTCCCCTTGTCTAGGGTATTTTCATTGTTTATTCATAAAATTGTGTGTCCAAATTGATGATTATGGTTTGTTTTTAACCCTCAAAGACGCAGTCATGGTGCAAACAGGGTTTCATACAGGTTTTGGGAAATGCATCGATGATTGATATATGCTCTCATGGCCATGCCCTTTAAATTTTGAAATACATTGATTTATATATTTTTCACCACCTCGAAATATTAGTTAGTTATTTTTATTTTTATTTTTACAATAATTTATTTGGTAGGAAATTATTTTTCATTATAGACAGTTAGTTTGTGACCTATTATTTTACTTTTTCGATTGTTTTCACATGCATTGTGATTAATTACTTTGATGATAAATGAATATTTTTTTTTATTTTGTTGTGTTCACTATTTTGTAGCATGTTTACATGCTATAATTTGAATTTTTGAGGGAAACCAATCCTATGTTATTTAATAATTTTTCAAAAATTTTGAAACTAATTCTTTTAAATGTGAAAGTGTTGAGTATTTTGTTTTAGTATGTTTTGGTCATGCGTTTGATAAAAAATGTGTTCTTTGAATTATTTTTGTTTATATAAAGATGTGGTCAGACATTAAAAGTTATTTATAAAATTTTAATTCATTATTTAAATAATTTGAATGTTGAGAATCCGGTTACGGAAATGTTTTGAAGTACAGATAATTTCAAATGTAAATATTATAATGTCATTAATTTTTGTCAAGTAATCCATTCCAATCATTTATGAAATGCCAGGTTAGCCCTTATTAATTCATTCTGAAATTCAAATGGCGGTTCGTTTTCCATAAATTGGTTTCCCTATGGACTTTATTTGACTGCGCTTGATAATGTGGTGTGCGCATGATTTTAAAATAGACATTGAATGTGTGGGGTGTTTGTTTTGGGATTTTCACACTATGTGTTGGTTAAGTTACACATTTTGCTCTTACACCTAGTTTATGACGTTCAGAATAATGTTTTGATTTTATTAAATGTATTTGAGATTTTTAAAAATGATGATTGATGTTTTCAAATAGGTTTCCTTGATAAGTACTTGTTGTGATGTCTCTTTGGCCTTTGTAAATAGTGTTTTATAAATTTTACACTTGTTTAGTAAATAGTGTGGATAGTGTGAAGTAGGTTTTGAAAACATTTATAGGTGGTTATTTTACGCTAGTTGTCCGTTTGGATTGTTTTCAGTCTATACTTATGTGTTTCAGATTTCATGCATTTATTTCAGGACGTTGGTGGGGTAACCCCACGTTACCACAATCATAGGTTTTCACATTGTTGTGTGCATTTGCGAGTTGTGTCTCATTTTCGCATTCGAGCTGCGAGTTTTCGTAGATACCCTACCTCACTTGCCTTTAAATTTATAATTTATTAATTTCCTGACATTTTATTAATTTTAATAAATAATAAATAGTACTAGATGATAAATTTTAAATTGATCACTCGATGTAAAAGAGCCGTTTATTTTATAGACGACACTTGAAATATTTTATTGATGTCCGGACACCCAGTAGTGAATGAATTCACATTCGGCCTTTAAAAAAATTCAATGAATTTTAAATATAGATCTAGTTTATTGATAAAGGAATTATTTTGAATCATGAACAAGTGTTTTGGTTCATTTGAGAAATGAGGATTTTTCTTAAAATTAGTGAATGCTCGTTTGGTAATTTAATAAAATAAATCATTTGGGAAAACTCTATTTTTGTTGAGTCGGATGTGATATTTGTTGTACGTTGACTGCATGATTTGTGTGAGATGTTTGTACTATTTGATTGACTTTGTTGAATCACCCATTTCCTGTTTATTATATGTGTTGACATGGGAACCTGGCATAGTATGTGAATCTTCTTAGAACGATTGTTGTACTAGTTTATATTATGCACTGGCTACAGGACATTATTACATATGACACTATACTAGGGGAATGGGCCCCTCGGTTAGGTCACATAGGGAAACACTGGGTGTTAGGGCGTTATGATGTCATCGAGAGTAGGCATGCCTTTAAGATGAGTCACATGTATAGTGTGTTATGGATTGTTCACGATCTCCTAGGTTTGACCAATGTTTTATTTAGTGTTTATTTGTATGTGGCTGATAGTTGAGAGGTCTAGTTCATTTACTGGCCAATGTTTGCCAATTTTTCCATTTCCCATACTGTGTGTTGTGTGTAGTTTTCTTTCTGACTAACAACAAAAATTTTGATTTCTAAATTGTTCTCAAAAAAATGTTTTAAAATTCAATGCACCTTTTTCTTTCAAACACTATACATGTTTTTATATTAAAAAGGGAAAAGAACTATTACATCTTTTAGAAATGTATGTGTATGTGGAAACCAATATTTTATATAATTTAGTTAAATAATGGAATTAGTTAATTATTTTATTAAAGGTAGTTCCTTGGGAATTGTTTTTTGGGAACTCCTACTGATTTTTAATACTCACTCCTATAATGTTTCAATGTTTTTATTTTCTGTGCAGGGTTGACTCGATCTTGCTTGCCGTGTGAGAGAATTGGTTGTGGATTGGTGTGTGGATCTCTAAGTCATGAGGAGTCTTGGTCATGGGAAGGTTAGTTGGTTGTTGTTGATCATTCTTTCTTTTCGTGTTGTTTGTTAACATTGCGTTATTCTACTTTTCATTCTATTTCTTTATTTATTTTTACTAGGAGAAATTGTTCACTTGTTGTTATCTTTTGATTCCATGGCACTTGTCACATGCCCGATAGGATTGTGAACGCCTCTTGGGCCATGTCAAGGATCGGCTTGGGTGACCGGTTCAGGGTCGACACGGGATGGTTTGTGACAAATTGGAATCAGATCCGGGGTATGATCTGGAGTAGACCTTGTTTTCCAGAGACCCCATTGTTATTTGGGGTCTTCATTGTAGATAGAGTACAATTTTCAGGGCTCGAGGTGAAGTTACGGGAAGGACTTCATGAACACTTGATCATTCTGAAGCTCGGGTTACAAGGGATATTCGGTCATGTTTCGGACCATTGATTGTGGCGAATTGTTTTTTTGTTGGTAAATAAAAATAGAGTTGGAAATGTATCCATGTGTGCTCACAGGGCATGGAAATCCATGTGATGCTGGGGACTTTAACCATAAATTCTCCCAGTAATGGTGGCGTGAATGGCGTATGGTCGCCAATCATATGTCTGAGTCACCCATCGACACAAGTTTCCCCTAGAGAATTGTTTGAGTCTTCTTTAATTCAAAAAACTGATTATAAAGTTTTATTTTGGAAATTGTGGAATTTCAAATTTGAAATGGAAGTGGCCATTTTTTGATCCTACTCCTTATTTTCTTATTAATTAGTGTTCTCCCCCATGAAGGTTCGATGGATGCCCAAGGTGCAGCTTCGAGGGGTGCATCCGTAGAAAATCTCCCAGTTTACCAACCCATAGATTACGTCCTCAAGTTTTGGAATTTGAACCATCATCTATTTTATGGACAAGTAGATCTTCTTGAGGTAGAGGAGTGGTTGCGGAAGATTGAGATGAACTTATGTTTCATTGGGTTTCTAGAGTCATTGAAGGTGAAGGTGGGTACCATTATGCTTGATGGTCTAAAATTGAAATAGTGGAAGTCTGTGTCTCAAAGAAAGCATCATGAAGATCTCACATGGGTGTGTTGATGAAGTTGAGGAAGATGATGGGTTTGTGTTGTCTTTAACAGGGCGTTGAATCGGTAAGGGAATTCTCTCGAAATTTCCAAGACCATGTTCTATTCGACCAATGGGTTGTTGCAATTGATCCCAGGGAGGCTCGACAATATGAGTCTGGACTCCGACTTGAGCTGGAATCGAATGTGGAAGAGCTAAACCAAACCACCTTCACAGATGTGTGGGGCAAGACATTTTGGCTAATGTTGGGTTAGTAGGAATACTTGAGATGGCGAATCCTCCAACCTTGGGAAGAAGTGCAGAGGATGGTGAGATGAACACAAAGAAGCGTCCTGATGCTAGTGGGTTCTACTAGGAGAATTAAGAGGCCTTTAGATCTGCAATCAACAAATTTGGAGTGTAATTCCATGGTATGTCACCAGTGTGGTAGGCTGAGTCACAAGAGACTGACATGCTTGAGTGCATTAAGACCCCGCCACACCTGTGGACTTCTAGGTCACATGCAGCGATTCTGCCGAGGTGTTTCCAAGAAGTGCGTTGAAGCTAGACATGGCTCATTGAAGGTCACCTCAGCCATTTAGCATGAGCATGGAGATGTTTGGGGATAAGTTTTAGTGTTTCTCATTGTAGTGTTTTTTGTATATAGTAATCATCGCTTGTAGAGTTTTGCGGTGTTTCTTTTGTTTCGGTTGTAAGAAAAGTTGTGGTTGAACCTATTTTATAATTTTATTTCATAGGAAGTGTGTTTATTGAAATATTGGTTTGTGTGTTATGTTTGGGAATCTCTGAAGCCTGAATGCAAGGCATGAGATTCTTCATTCATCGGTGCTCCAGCCATAGGCCCTGGAGTGAAGCTGGAGCGTATTCGGGTGAACCCCAATGAAGAAAAAGGTCCTTCGTTTAACCATTCTCCTTAGTGTGGAATGGTTTGTTTTATTATGGGGGTGTAATTTCATTTTATATATTAATGGAGGTAATTTTGATTCTCTACCAGTGAGGCCCTTCCATTCTCCCCCTTGTGGTGGGGGGTTTTTGGTCCGTTTGGAAAGATTCCATGTTCGGTTTCTCTTGTTAGTTATTTTGGTGGGGAGACCAATAGTGGGTCTGACAATGCTACACATAAAATAATTTAGAGTTAACTCAATCCTTATGGTGAGGAGTCCATTCCTAGCACCCCATGTAAGTATCAAAGTTTTTTTTGTGTATCGTTTGGTGGCAGGTGGCCTCATGTAGAACCACACAGTCCTATCTTCTTCCACTAATGTAAGCATTGGGATTGATGTACACCCAACTCTTCCATTCAACTAAGAATATTGGGAATAAGTGTCGGAGGTGGTTTATGTTTTTTCGTCCCTGGTTTAGATCGATGGTTTGGGTTCTGTTTGGTGATGTATAGGTGAGCCTGTTTTAATGATACGTTGTGTGTCATGCGAGTTTGTTGTTTGTTTGGATCGATCAACTTTAGGAACATAATAATTTAGGGGTGAGTGACGCTTAAGGTTTTTCTTCTTGGGAGTAGGTCTTGTTGTGGCTTCCTGAGGGTGGGAAGCGTTATGGTGGGGAGAATTGTCACACACCGACATATCAATTATTTTTATTTTCTTATTTTCTATGGTTTAATTTTTTTCGATGTTTGGGTTGAAACATGAACTAGATTTTTGAGTTTTGTAAAAAAAACATGTGTTTTTGAGTTGACATCATTGAGCTCCCAAGTGGAGCGCATTTTGGAAGCCCCGTGCTGTTTCACCCATGTAGTGGAATAGTCCTCCTGTCTTCAGAAAATTCAAATGAATAAATTTTGTAATTTACTGCGTTAGTTAAAATATTGATGGTTTCTAATAATTATAATAATTATTATTAATATGAAATGAGTATTTTTATCATATTTTCATTTTTATAGTTATGACTATTATTATTATTATTAATGAAATTTCTATTATTAAAAAGAATTACTTTTTCCATTATTTTATTTTTATTAAATTTATTATTATTATTATTATTATCATCATCATGTATATTATTATATTTATTATATGACTATTATTATTACTACGTTAAATTGTTTAATTAAAAAAAGGGAAAAAAAGAAAACTCGTGTAGGGTTGCGCATCGCAGCCCCCCCCCCCCCTTTGATTGAAGGCATACGAGCTCCCACTCTATGCTGGTCACGTCCCTCACCATCCCCATCCCGCTGCTGAGCCACCCCGCCTATACGCTCCTCCATCTACCTTTTGTCTGCCTCCCTTCAACTTTTAGAAGGTCATCGCATGCACCCCCCTGCCAGCCGACACTTCTAGTCACGAACCCTCTTACCCGCACTGCCCTTCTCTTTGGACGACAATTCCACATGCCCCCCTATTTGGCCGATCATTTATCGATCGTGCAACCCCCTTCTGGAAACCCTCCATGCCAACCGAACTTCTCACTGACACATCTCCCTCACCATCACACCTCTCTTCTGGAACAAACCTTCTTTCTTCCCCCCCCCCACCATCGGAATTCACCTTCTCAAATGTCTAGTTTTCCCCCTTTCATATTGTTTGTTCAAAGATTATTCGTATAATTGTGGGTACAAATTGATGATTAGGGTTTGTTTTTAACCCTAAAAGGTGAGGTCATGGTGCGAACGAGCTTCCACATAGGTATCAGAAAATACATCGACAATTGAGGTAGGATCCCTTTTCCATGTCCTTTAGATTTAGAAATACTTTGATTTCATGTATTTTTCACCTCGACTAAATATTAGTTAATTATTTTTATTTTTATTTTAGAATAATTCCATTGGAAGAAAATGTTTTGGGTTTTTATACATTTATTGTTTGGCCAATTATTTTACATGGTCGGTTGTTTTGAAATGCTTTGAAATATATTAGTTTGATGATAAATGATTATTTTTTTTGAATTTATTTGTGTTCAGTATTTTTGAGTCTGTTTACATGGTATAAAAAGATTTTTTGAGGGAAACCAATCCTATGTTATTTAAAAGATTTTCATAAACTTTGCAACATGTTATTTTAACTGTGCAAGTGGTGCGTATTTTGTTTTAGTAGGTTATGGTCATGCGTTTGATAAAAAATGCATTCGTTGAATGAGTTTTGATTACATAAATATGTGGTCACTCATTAAAAGTTGTCTAAAAAATTTTAATTCGTTATTTAAATACTTTTAATGTTGCGAATCATGTATTGGAAACATTTTGATGTACAGATAATTTTGAATATAAATTTTATATTGTGGTTTGATTTTATCAAGTTGTCCATACGAAGCGTTTATAAAATTCTCGGTTGGACCTTATGAATTTATTCTGATATTAAAAGGGTGGTTGGTTTTCTTTAAATGGTTTTCCAGGGGGAGTTGTTTTGACTGAAGTTGAAAAAGTTGTGTGCACATGATTTTAAAATGGATATTGGATGTGTGGTGTGTTTTACATGGGATTTTCACACCATGTGTTAGTTAAGTTACCCAGCTTGATCTTACACCTAGTTTATGAAATTGATAATCATGTTTTGATTCTAATAAATATATTTGAGATTCCAAAAATAATGATTGATGTTTTCAAATAGGTTTACATGCTATGTGCTTGTTGTGATGTCTCTTTGGCCTTCATTAATAGTTTTTTATAAATTTTAATGTGGTTTAGTAAATAGTGTGGATGGTGTAAAGTAGGTTTTGAAAACATGTCCAGGAGGTTCTTTTCCACTGGTAATACATATGGATTGTTTTATGTATGTAATTATGTATTTTTGAGGTTGTGAATTTATTGCTGCGCTTTTTCAGGGTAACCTCGCGTTACCGCGATCATCGGTTTGAGCGTGCTTGTGCATATGTGTGAGTTATGTCACGTTTTCTTGTTCAAGCTGCGAGTTGATGTAGGTCCCCCACTACACTAACCATTATATTTAGAATTTATTAATTTCTTTATATTTTATAAATTTTATAAAATTTGAAATAGTATTTTATGATAAATTTTTAATTGATCACTCGATTTAAAAAATAGACATTTATTTTATACACAACACTTGAAATATTTTCACGATGAGCGGACACCTAGTAGTGAAAGAATTCACATTCGACCTCTAAAAATAAATTACAGAATTTTAAATGTATTTCTGGTTTATTGATAAATGAATTATTTTGAAGTACGAAAAGGTGTTTTTGTTCACTTGAGAAATGTCTATTTTTATTAAAATTGGTGAAGGCACATTTGACTCATTAATAAAATAAATCATTTTTGAAAACTCAATTTGGGGTGAATCAGATGTGATATTTTGTGTACATTGATTGCATGATTTGTGTGTGATGTTTGTACTGCTTGATTGACATTGTTGGCTCAGCTATTTCTCGTTTATTATATGTGTTGACATGGGAACCTGGCATAGTAAGGGAATATTTTGAGAACGATTGTTACACTAGTTTAGATTACGCACTGGCTAGTGGTACATAGTACAAATTTCACTGTTATAGGGGATTGGGCCCCTTGGTTAGGCCATGTAGGGCTACACCAGGCGTTAGGGAATTATGACATCATCAAGAGTAGGCATGCCTTCCGGATGAGTCACACGTATAGTACGTTCTAGATTGTTCACGATCTCCTAGGTTCGATAAATGTTTTATTTAGTGTTTATTTGTATGTGGTGGATGGTTGAGAGGTCTTGTTTAGTTGTTGGTCCATGTGTGCCACTTTTTCCATTTCCCTTAGTGTGTGTTGTTTGTAGTTTTCCTTTTGACTAACAAATAAAATTTGGATTTCTAAATTGTTCGCAAAAAAAAATATTAAAATGCAATGCACCTGTTTCAATCAAACATTAAATTTTTTTTATATTTAAAAGGGCAATGAGTTTTTACTTGTTTTAGAAATGAATGTGTGGGTGGAAACCAAAATTTTATATAATTTAGTTCAATCCTGGAATTTGTAAATTTTTTAATTAAAGGTAGTGCATTGATAATAGTTTTTTGGGAATGCCTAATGAGTTTTAATACTCACGCCTATAGTTTTTTCCTGTTTTTACTTCCTGTGCAGGTTTGAATCGATCTTGATCACCGTCGGAGAGACTTGGTTTTTGTTTGGAGAGTGAATCTTGAGGTCACGAGGAGTCTTGGTCATGGCCCAGTTAGTTGGTTGTTGTTGATCTTTCATTCTTTTCTTTTTTTTGTTTACTTTGACTTATTATACTTTTCATTCCAGTGCTTTATTTATTTTCACTGGGCGAAATACTTCCTCTATTGTTCTATATTGATTCTCTGGCAATTGTCTCCATGCTGAGAAGTTCAGGAACGGCTCTCAGGCCATGTCACCGATCGACTAGGGTTACCGGTTCAGGGTCGATCTGGGTTGGATCGTGACATCTTTGTTTTTCTAAATCCAGTTTCATAAGATTATGATAAAATTTCTATAATACCAATCACAGCACCCCGACCCCAATATCTCAGAGTTGGTTCCTTAATTTTTTACATTTTCATATATATATGATTCTAATCGCAAAGGACCAGTCAGTTCAGCAAGCAATGAAAATAGATTACATTCATTAACATTACATTACAATGCAAAACATAAAATAAAATATACTTACTACTTTAATAATTCCATTTATATTCTTTCTTATGGCTATATATAAGTCTAGATATAAATCATGGAATCTAGGGAAAATTGAACATAGGAATGTGGTGAGATTAGATGCTCAGTAGGTGTATGCATAAAACAGTAGCTATTATGAGTAATTAAGCATTAAACATAAGGAAAGTTGTATAATTGAATCATAAACATCATGAAAATAATATTGACCATAATTCAAAAAAGAATAAATAAAATAATTATATATAAATATTCTCATAAAATTCCAGTAGTCGAATAATCACATGTAATATCAATAACTAATCTTATAATGATGGAATGTATAATGTTATACATCATAAATATATCGTCAAGGCTTCGGCCAAGAGACCATTCATAAACGGTTGAAAACTCAATATATATTCTCTCATTAGACATACCGATATATCGTGGGGAAATAGTGGGCCCCACCTGTCACATAATAATTCTAATAGAATCCTCATTTGAAAATGGTGAAACATAACCAACATACACATTTGTATTAAATATAGAATATGATATGTTAATACATTCACCATAAACCATTAATGTATCAAAATAGAACATCCACAGTCAAACTGATCCTAAACCGTTAAATAAAATAAGTTATATTGTATCATAAGATATTACCTTCAATAAAACATAAGACTAAATATTGGATGTTGACATAGATGAAAATAATCTAAAAAATTGTTTGAATTATATTAAAAAAATCCTTTTAACATTGAAATATTTTTTTTAAAAGTGGAAATTATATAAAATAAAGTGTTTTATTTTAAAAAAAATATTTTAATTTTTAAATGAAGCTTCAAAACATCAATTTGTAATAACAATGGTAAAGCCAACTCAAGCTATATAAGATAAAAATTATTGTTCATTCAGTATTTTATTCATAAAAACACCTCATTTGGAAAATGAAAAAAAAATCATTTTAGGACATTTCATAAATAGTTTAACATGGTTAAAAGACATTATATATTGGTAATATTATATTTAAAAAATCCCAAATTTTTTTAAAAACATGGAGAATGATTATAAATATTTCCCAATAGATATTTATAAACAATCCTGAATTATAATGAGATTGGGAAATTAACCATTACCTTTTACATTCCATTACTTTAGGGTTCCTTAACCTCCATTAAATTTTTTTAATCATATTATTATATTATAACAGAATAATATTTATATTAATGATTTCATATATGATTCTCTTATATAATGATTTTAATAATATCTCATTATTACCAGTGTTTTGATTGTTAACTGCTTCAATTTCTTTTGTTTTTATTTTGTCGGATAATTCCGGTTTATTATGAATATGATATAATTTCATCATATCCAGAATAGTATTAAGTTCATAATTATTATATTCACTAATCATATATATTTTTTATAATCATTTTTAATGGTTAATGTGGATGAATCTCTTCGTTTCATGGAGACGGCAGACCGTACGTACACATGAGTGATGATATCACTCCTTTAATGGTAAAGTGGTAAGCAATTAGATGGTATATTAATTATAAATAATCAATATCATGAGATTTTTATTATTTTTTCCATGATAATTGTTATTATTAACATCCAAATAATATTTTGATGATGAAAAATTACTCCACAATGTAGAGACTATAAGCTGTATATGTGTAAGAATTTTGATATTGTTTTTGATAGCATAAAAAAGTATGAATATGGTTGTCCCATATTCATAATAAAATAGTAGTATATATATGATACTATATTTATTATTTAATTATGTGAACTACATAGTAGGAGGATGTATAATTATAAATCAACATAAATGAAATGGTGAAACAATGACCAATTCATTGGTGGAAATAATTTGGATCTCTTCATTGGGCCACAAAGGGGTGGTATTTCGAAAATCATAGAACATAGAAGATGTGAATTGGAATCTTTATGATATAACTGGGTAGGTTTTGGTGGATCTAGAAGGATCAATGTGATGAAATGGGGGGAGGGAGGATGCTCCTTTTAATAATTGAGGTGATGGGTACTGTTAGAATCCTTTAAAATATTAAATTAATATAAATTTATATTCCATTTCAAACAGATAAAAAGTGAGTTATTTAAAATATAAGATTATTTTTGGTATAAATCCTATCAATAAATGATTTTTTTGTATTTTTAGGTCATAATATTAAGCTTATATTTTTCCTTTTACCCTTATATTAGCCATTTAACTCTTACTATGACAACTTGTCTTTTTTACACATTTGGGTTAATATAGTTACTATAAAATGCCAAAAACAACCCCAAATTGATAATTAATGACACATTTAACCATATTATAGAAATTTGGATGGATTTTTTATTTTTATAAAATTTATAACATTTAACAAAATATTTTTTATTTTCAGGCATCATTTTTGTCAATTTTGATACTATTCATTGTTTTTTTTATATATCATAAAAACATGAGAAAATATGAAAACGAATTATAATATACCACTAAAATTTAAATGTTATAAATAAAATTATTTATGTAACTAATTATGTTAAAATATAATTTTATAATAGTTTTAATATAATTTAATTGAAAATTACATTAAAAAAATAATTACATCATCATTATTGTGAAATTTTTAAATAATATTATTTATTCCCAAAAATGAAAAATAAATTTTCATGAAGAAGATAAAATTTATTATGTTTATAATTACTTTTTAATTTTAAATTTTTTCTCTATATTATCATCTATTAAAAATGTGTTACTTGTAAAAAATCATGAGAATTTCATTTTTAACTTATCTTTAAATAAAATATAAAAAATGTCATATTCTTACCCATGTGGCTTGAAAATGTTATAATTTTATCCTATGATTGATTTTTTTTCTAAAAACACTTATCCCATGAAATTAGATAACCTGTTATAGTATGTTTCTAATATTATTTTTACCCTTAACTACTAAACTTTCCCTAAACCGTGTTAATTAAAATATTACTAAATTTCAAATTCTTATGCGCAAAAATAAAATAATCATATTTAAATAATTTGGAACCACTAATTCAGATTATTAAATTCATTTTTCAAAATTCAATACACATATGTTGGTTTAACTAATCTAAAATTAACTCTCTTGATTGAATGAAAAACATGTTTTAAAAGTAAAAATGTTTAAAAGATTGAGATGATTTTATATAAAAGCTCAATATGAAATTGATTCCAATTTCATAATTTTGGTTAAATTATAAATAGAATATAATTATACTTTAAAACCAAAAAAAAAATATAATTTTACACTATAAATTAGTTTGATAATGTTTTTAAAAAAATAAGAAATTAGTATTTTTTACTATACATCGTAACATGAAAATTTTCATATTAATTCCAAAAATTCAACCAATGTAAATATTAATAATATTATTTCATATAGAAAGTTTATTTATCCAAATAACATATATAAAGCTTAAAAAAATTGGATTTAAGATGGGCTTTTCATCATAAGGTAGTAAAAGTTTCTTCTTGAAATGAATAAGTTTTATGGGTAAAATGTGGATTATTATTATGTTATCCCAAAACAATATAATGGATTAATATCACAAATATTTTAGGTAATATATAAAAAATATATATATAGCATTTAATAGTGGTAATTAATTTCCTATATAAGGATAAAATGCCTTTGGGATCATGAAAATAATAATATTTCCTTTATATTACAATGGATATATTTTCATTTCTAATTAATTGGTACCCAATGTATTAATCATGTATTTTTATTAACCATATATTTTCATGAATTATTTAATACTATTCATAACTTATGATTTAATTTCTAGGTTATAATGGTAATATTTAAATAATAATAAGTAGTTGTTTATTTAATCTTGTAGTCATGTGCAACATAACTTATTAAAGAAATTTAATTTAAAATGGAACGTACCATAAAAATCATGGGATGTCACAAAATTACATGAAATCTTGTTGTTGCATCATTTAAATTCGGATTAAATGGTAAAATAGTAATGATACACACAAATATTGAAGTGTAGTGTCCTGCATTTTTTGACCGGAGGGAATTCCAAGGTAATTTGAAAAAAAAATTATGGATAGTATGTTCTGTGAATAACACATCAGAATGTAATTATGAAATATGGGACACTTAAAAGTGTTTCTTTAGTATTGGTTAATGTCCCAATAGGTTATTATGATGTCTTGTTGAGTTTGGAGTGTGTTGGGTCCTGGAAATATCATGTTTGGAGGGTCCGCATAGGGATAATGGTTTTTCTGGAACAGTGTGGAAACCGGATGAAAATGGTGTGGTATTTTGCCAAGGGTAAACAGGTTTCACAAATTGAATACATGGATTATCAAAACTTGTGCCTATCATGCATGGTTAGTTCTACTTAGGTTGTATACTCACACTAATCATCACATGGTTGTGGAATGGTTATGAAAACCACACAGGTAAACCATGGGAGGTGGGCTTCTAAGGTAGTAGGTGTCACGTGGTTGGTTCAATATTTTGAAAAACAATGTAGCAATGTCATTCAACCTAGTTTTAGGGATGAATTTACATGTTCTCCCTTATTGATAATTTTTTTCTCCCCTTCACCATATCTTATTTCAAATGGGTTTCTCCTCCTTCTCTACACATGGATCACTCCCACTTCCTCTAAGGTATTTTTTTTATATAATTCTCTTTTGGAATCCAAATCCTTTACTATTAGGTACATTGGAATGATTGGGGTCAGCTATTAACTCCTCTTTCATCCTATACATTTGAATATTTTAACCATCTGTGTTATTTTGGTGTGACCTAATTTTTTCCATTAAAATGGTGGTTGTTTGTCTCTCTAATTTTTCTCCAGACAAAACAAATATACTATTCATATCAAACATGTGTGTCATATTTCGAATAAGTTAGTGGTGTATTCTCTTTCCCACTGTGTTGTCACATTTAAGATGTCGTGTTGTTGTGGAGCTTGGTGGAATCATTTAATAGGGATTTTTTTGTTAAATAAATTGTTTAAAGTGGTTTTTTATGTCTATAGGGACCCTATATTATAGGAACCCTATATATGTGGTGGTTCTCCGTGTCTTTGGACACACTTTGGGTGTTCCATTATAAATGGAATAACAATCCCTTATTCCTTGAGTTGTGTTTCTCCTTGGTTTTCCCTCCTTTAGTGGTGTATCACCCTTGGTTTGATATATTTTTACCTTGTTTATGCTTTTTTTGTTTTTAATGTGCATGGGATGATTTAGGAAGAGGTTGGGAGAGTTTGGAATGGTTTTGGATGAGCTTGGAGGCTTTTAAAGGGGTTCACGGTTTGAGCACCGTTAGTGGAAACCGTGTGGATTCCCCAGGAAACCGTGCAAGGGAGACAATAGGCTTGACATGTCCTACACAAAGTTTCCCTAACCATACGAGGAATCCACGTGGAATTTTTCTCCTGAGGCAGTATCGTGCAAACAGTTTTCCATACCATGTAGAGTCACTATGCGGCCACATAAAAATAGGGTTTTAAACCCTAGCCTCACTTGGCCTTTCATCATTCCTCTTAAATATTCCTCCCACTCAATCCTCACTCAGTATATTATGTTCTCATGGGTTAAGGGATCTCTCCCACTAGATTTGGAAGCGTTTCAAAGGGGTTTGAAGGCAGTTTGAGGGTTGTTCCTCCCGATTAAGTCTCTCCTCCTATTTCTCTTGTGTTTTCATCTAGATCTACCTCCCTCTGTTTCATGGTTTTCATGATCTACACTATTGGTGTGTATATATAGAATTTTGGTTTCCTTGGAAGTTAATGTTTGTCTTGTGGATGTTAAGAAAAGGGATCTAGAGAGGTTTTAGTGGTGTGTTCGCTGGATTTGAGGTGTGGTTATTTGTGGGTCAATTTCGTGGGATCCCTAATGGTAGGTGGCTTCTTTCTCGACTCCCCTTGGTTATATCTAAGGGTTTTGGTTACAATTAATTTTTTGTTCTTTAAATTAATTATGTTGGATCTGTGAAATTGGTTATAAATACCTTGAGTGATGTTTTTGGGTTTTTTGGGAAAAATTGGATTTTGTGGTGAAATGCTATTGTTGTGGATTTTAAAATATAGATTCTAAAACGGGATGCTATGGATGATTTATGAAAATTAATGATGGAAATGGTTTTCAAAAAAAGTGTTGTTTTATTGAAATATTGTTTTGCATGGAAAATGGTTTTCAATAAATGGGTGATTTATTGAAGTGGATTAATATGTAATTGAATTGGTTGATTGAATGTGTTTGTGACCTTGGTGGGTTAAATGCTTAGCATTGTCTTGTATGAATGTAGTGTGGAAGTGGTGATAAGTACCACTATAAAAATGGTATGTATAGTGGATGGAAGGGCCACCATCAATGGTAAGTGGATGGGAAGTTCCCCTTAGAGTTAATGGGTGAACGGGTTGGAAAGAAGCTCCACCATTTGGATATTTGGTTGTTTGGTTGTTTGGTTATTTGGTTGTGAATTGCTTTGCATGGTGGAAGTGGTTGTGCAAATGTGTGAATATTGAAATGGCTTGTGGCATGTTTTTTTGGCATTCCCTTGGTTGCTTTGTTTGGGTGTGATGGATTGGTAAGGGCATGTTTGGCTTATGAAAGTGGTTTCACTTGTGATTCAGTTCATATAAACTGTTTGATATCAATGTGGTAATGGTTTTATCCTAGTGGCGTGTGTAGGGAATTCATTTGGGGAAAACCTACTGAGTTTGAGTACTCACCCCCTTATTTGGAACGTTGGTGTCACTGTAGATGTTGTGTACCGTGACGTGGGTAAGGGTAAGGAATATCCATCCTTTAGTGAAGCATTATGATTCCTTGGTGGAACATGGATCATGGAGCTTGGTGAGGATTTGTGGCGGTGTGATGACTGGTGGTGTTTGGTTGTTTAGTTTCCACAGAGTACTCTAATGTTTCTTGGACATGTCAGGTTGTATTGATCTTGAGTTGTGTTGTAAAACAACTTATTTGACTTTTGGGAATGCATGGTTTGCCAATTTATATGACATGCATCATATAGTTGTTGTCAGTGGATGGATTGGTTTGTTTTGTCTAAAGGGAAAATCGTTCCCTAAATTTATCTTGAAGCCCTCGACATTTATTGCCAGCCTTTGGAATCTTGGGAATGTCGCTTAAGACCATGTCTCCCTCACCTCCTCCTCAAGAAAATGAGGTAGGGGCGGGGTGTTATAGGCGGTATCAGTTTTTTTGGTCCTTTGGAGTTGATTCTCGGGTTTGGTGTTGACATTTGTTTTTTTACTTCCCATAAGTCGGGATGCTAGCAAGGCATATGAATTTCGGAACTTTGAATGTATAACATAAAAGGATGTAGCTAACCATTTTATAATTAAATTCATGTTACCAAGGAGTTGGGTACATAATTTTTTTGGAGATACCTATAGCTGTTGGATATCTCGTTGTCATGGGTGTAGCCATATGAGATGAGAATGGCAAGCATGGTAGAAATGACTTCCCACTAGGATGCATATTTCATTGGGGTATTGTGATTTATGATGTGATATGAATGTGTGAAATTGCATTGTGAATAAATTTGATATTTTGAAAATGGTATGATTTTCAAAAGGGTGAAACATGGAAAATGTGAAATTCTTGAAAGCCTTGTTGTGAATATATTGTGTAATGTGATTTCAAATGGGATTTCGCGATGTCTATGGAAGTGAGACTCATAGTTGTTTGTTTAATTTTTATAGAAATGGAATCGGGTAGGTGTTTTAGAGACCAACCGGAGGAGACAACTGAGAATGTGGTAGCACCTATGCCTCTGGTGAACCAAAAGCTAGTCCAAAGCATAGTGCAAGCATTCCAAGTTATGGAAAGTAGAAATAAAGTGGACGAACCAAGGCATGTGGAAAATGTGGTTCAGTTTCAAAATTTGAATCCACCCATCTTGAGGGGTGATTCAGAGCCAGAGAGGGCAGAAGCATGGTTGAATAGAATGAAAAATATCTTCGAGTTCTTGGGAACATTGGTAGAGTTAAAAGTCAAGTTGGCCACATATATGTTGGCAGATCTCTCCCTTCAGTGTTGGGAGTTGGTAGTCTAAGTGGGGACGGACTAGGGAATGATGTGGGAAGGGTTTGAGGAATTGTTTAACAAATAATTCTGCCCACATATGTTTATAATTCAGCATATGACTGACTTCTTCAGTTTGAAGCAAGAGCTTATAACTGTGACAGAGTATGCAGCTATGTTTATGAACATAGTGTGGTTTGAACCCGAGGTGGTGGGTAGCACGTCGTTGAAGGAAAGTATTATTTAAGTGGGGTTAAAGTAAGAAATATGTTAAACGATATAGGTGTTGTGTATAGATGGTTACAAAGAGATGGTGAATAGAGCCTCACTGGCTGAGCGGGGTCTATTGGGAGCATCGGGCGAAGGAAGAATGGTGGTACCCATGGGGAATAGTGGGATCTCTAATGCTGTGCTCAAGTGAAGTAGGGACACATATTTCCAGGGAAAGAATATAACATATAATCCAGCGAAAGGATCGGTAAATCATCCTCCGAAGTCCCAGAGCAATGCAGGATGTTTTCAGTGTGGTTCTACGAACCACATCAGGCGGTATTGTATGACACAACCATGAGCATGTCACAATTGTAAAAATATGGTGAATATGGAGCGTTATTATCGGAATACACTAAGGTAAGGGGCATGTGAAACTCCTCAGGGATTATAGATGTCATATGCTTCGATGGGACGGGGACATCAGTACATTTCTCATCTGCATAGTAAAGTGAGTCTTTGTGATTATCTAAATACCACAACACCTAAGCAGAGAAAAAAATTGCAGAGTGTGTCAAGATAATATGTGTTATGAGGTGAGCATGTTGTGGTGCATGATCAGTCAGGGCCATCCACGGTGCGAGTTACTATTCATTAAATTCAACCTTGATGAAAGTGTTGTTTGATACGGGCGATTCACACTCTTTTATTGCTACACATGTGGTTAAATTGCTAGGTTTATGGGTAGAAATGATTCCCTCAGTTTTGAAACATAAAACATCTCTTGGTCGAAGAGAGTACCGAGGCTTATTGTGTAAGGAATGTTGTATCATTATGGTGAGGTTGAGATAGTGTGGAATTTCACAATGCTTAAGATGGATGTGTAGTATGTAATCCTAGGAATGGATTGGCTGGTGGTGTTTAACGTCCACATCAATTGTGATGCGTGAACAGTGGCTTTATGACACATGATGGCGATAGACTTCTCTTTAAAAGAGAGAAGCATGAAAGGAATGGTGAAAAAGGTTTTTTGGCACCATCAATGGGTAAATTATCATACAAGTTGGCTATTTTGATGTTGGAATCAGTAGAGGGTGTGGAGCATAGTGTTCCTCCGGCAGTGGTGGATCAGTTCATGGATGTCTTTCCTGATGAATTTTTGGGGTTACCTCACATACAATAAGAGGATTTTACGATTTATCTCTTTCCAGGGACCAGTCCTATCTCAGTTGCATCTTATCGGATGGCACCAGCTAAATTGTGGGAATTGGAAGTCTAGTTGGAAGATCTAGAAAATAAATTGTTTATCCTACCTAGCACGTCTATGTGGGCAGTGCGAGTTTTGTTTGTGAAAAAGGTGGATGATTTTTTGATTCTCTGTTTTGATTATCGTAGACTTAATCAAGTTACGATAAACAATAGATATCCACTTCCACGAATTGATGATTTTTTCAACCAGTTCTGTGGAGGCCAGTGGTTCTCCAAGATCGACCTGAGGTCGGGATACCATTAATTTCAGTCGAGGAAAAAGCATATTTCTAAAATAGCTTTCAGAAGTACATATGACCATTATGAATATGTGGTTATGCGCTTAGTTCTAATGAATGCGCTAGTGGTGTTCATGGAATTGATGAATCATCTATTTCAGAGATATCTGGATTCATTTGTGGTGGTGTTTGTGGATGATATTCCGGTGTATTCAAAGATGAGGGTGGAACATGATCAGCACTTGGCAATAGTGCTGGGGATCTTTAGGGATCATTGGTTGTGTGCCAAATTTTCAGAGTGTGACTTTTTAATACAGGAAGTTCGTTTTCATGGCCACGTTATTTCTGAATGGGGTATTTCAGTGGATCAGAAAAGATAGAGGCTATTATCTCATGGAAACCGGAAAATAATGTGTTTGAGATACAATGTTTTCTTGGTCTAGCTGGGTACTATCGGCGTTTTGATCATGATTTTTAACGTTTGGATTCGCTGATGACAGTTTTGACAAGAAATAATATTCCATTCTAGTGGAATGAACAGTGTCAGTAGTGTTTCCAAGAGATAAAGGGTCATCTTACATCAGCACCAATCGTGGTTTAGCCAGAATGTGGAAAAGGGAATGTGGTTTATTGCAATGCATCGAGATCAGGGTTGGGGTGCGTTCTCAGGCAAGGGAATCATGTGGTTGCATATGGATCAATGCAGTTAAGAGTGCATGAGAAGAACTACCCAAATCATGATTTGGAGTTGGCAGTAGAGTTACATGCTTTGAAAGTGTGGAATCGTTATCACTTTGGTGAGAAATTTACTGTATATACAGATCATAAGAGCTTGTAGCAGATTTTCACAAAAAGGGATTTGAACTTGAGGCAAAGGAGATTGATGGAATATCTCCAGATGTTTGATTTTGACTTGATGTACACACTGGGTAAGGGTAATTTGGTGGCAGATGCATTAAGTAGAAAATCATATGCTTAGGTGGTAAAATAGGCATCAGACCAGTGGAAATTGATGTCTATTATAGGTGATATGCGATTGGAATGCGGGGACCAAGGTGATAGAGAGGTCTTCATTACAATTTTATGGATTCTTGACTTGGTTGTCCTTGTTATAGAGGCACAAATATCTGATTCCGAGTGTGTTACCAAGGGGCCGAGACTCAGTGGTGGGATGACCATTGAGGTTTGTCAACTGAATGGAGATTCATTTTTGTGTTTTCATAATTGGATGGTTGTACAAGTTTCTTTTCAGGAGGATATTCTCAGAGTGTTTCATCATTCTAGGTGGGCTGTTAATCATAGAATTCAGGAAATGTATAAAGTGTTGAAACCAAAGATCTGGTGGGATGGTATGAAAAGAAGAGTGGCTGATTTTGTGTCGAGATTCATGACTAGTCATTAGGTCAAGGAAGAGAATTATAGGCCAGTAGAAATGTTGCAGTCTTTACCAATCCCTCTTTGGAAGTGGCATCAAATAGCGATGGATATTGTCATAGGTCTCCCAAGAATGGTCAGAAATCACGAGGCCATTTGTGTGATAGTGGATCAGCTAACGAATTCGACCCATTTCATCCTGATTTATGAATCTCATATGGTAGATGATCTGTAAAAAATCTATATTCGGGTGGTGGTAAAGAGGCATGGTGATCCATTTTCGAACATATCAAATTTTGATCCAGGATTTACATCTCATTTTTGGAAATCCTTGTAGCAAGCCATTGGTACATAGTTGGATATGAGAACAATGTATCACCCACAGACGGATGGTCAATTTGAGAGGACGATACAAACTCTGGAGGATATTTTGCAGGCATGTGTCATGGATTTTGTTGGATCGTGGGAGGAGCACTTGTCATTGGTTGAGTTCTCATACAATAATAGTTATCTGGAATCCGAACAGATGGATCCGTTTGATGAATTTTAAGGGAGAACATGTCATTCTCTACTATGTTGGGTGGAAATGGGTGAGTCCTCGATGGTTGGACCGATCCTTATCTATGAGACAACGGAGAAGATCAGATTTATCATGAAGAGAATGGAGATGGATTCGAGTTTTCACAAATCAAATGAGGTTCATCGTCGATGGTTGTTGTCATTCGAGGTGACTGATCATGTGTTCTTCAAGATCTCTCCTAGGATGGGACATCGTCGGTTTGGGATGTAGGGAAAGTTATCTTCTAGGTATATTGGAACTGTTACGATTCTTGAGTGGGTTGATGTGGTATCTTATCATTTGGAATTTCCACCTAGGTTCAGTGCTTTGGATAATGTGTTTCATGTGACGCAATTGAAAATGTATCATTGGGATCATGACCATGTTATTCAATGGGATCATGTTGAGCTAGAACCGGATGCTTCATTGGTGCACATGCCATTCTGGGTTTTTGATAGTCAAGAGAAAGTATTTCATGGTAAAATCATAGGTTTTGTTCGTGTTTTTTTGTAACATGGTCAGATTCAAGAAGAGACTTGGGAGCAGGAGAATGAGATGGTCGAGCAGTGGACCGAGCTCTTTCAGCAAAGGGCGGGTTCACTACATTCCGATGATGGAATGTCCAATGGTGGGGGAATATAGCACACCCAGTTTGAGTTATGTGGTCTTTTTTATGAATTTGTATGTGTTTAAAGTGCATGGTATGAGTTGGGAAGAGGTTGGGAGGGTTTGGAATGGTTTTGGAAGGGTTTGGGGGCTTTTAAAGTGGTGCATGGTTGGAGCACGGTTAGTGGAAAAAATATGGATTCCCCAAGAAACCATGCAAGGGTGACAGTAGGCTTTGCACGACCTATGCATGGTTTTCCAAATAGTGAGAGGAAACCTTGTGAACCCTTTCTCCCAAGGCAGTAGTTTGCATACGGTTAGCACATTCTTTGCCAAACTGTGTGGACTAACTGTGCGGCCACATAAAAATAGGGTTTTAAAACCTGGGATCCCTTGTGTTTGCCTCATTCCTCTACAATCTTCCTCCCACATGAGCCTCACTCGAGTGTTTGGGTTCGTAGGGGTTAATGGTTCTCTCCCACTTGATTTGGAAGCATTTCAAAGGGGTTTCAAGGCGGTTTGATGGTGGTTCCACCTGGGTAAGTCTGTCCTCTTTTTTCTCTTATGTTTTCCACTAAATCAATATCCCTCTCTTTAATATTTTTCTAGATATACACTTTTGGTGTGTAGGTATAGGTTTGTGGTTGCTTTTAATGTTAATTTGTGGCTTGAGTATGTTAGGGAAATATATCTAGAGAGGTTTCAGTGGTGCGTTCTCTGTATTTGAGGCGTGGTTTTTTGTGGGTTCATTTCTCAGGAACCATAAAGGTAGGTGGGTTCTCTCTCAACTCCACATGGTTAAAGCAAATGGTTTTGGTTATAATTAATTTTTTGTTATTGAAATTAATTGTTTTTGATGTGAGAAATTGGTTAGAAATACCTTGGGTGATATTTTGGGGATTTTTGGGAAAAATAGGGTTTTGTGGTGAAATGATATTGTTTTGATTTTTAAAAGGGCGATTTTATAACGGGATGCTATGTTTGATTTGTGAAAATAATTGATGGAAATGGTTTTCAAAAAAGGGTTGTTTTATTGAAATGTATTTTTGGCATGGAAAATGGTTTTCAATAAATGGGTGTTTTATTGAAGTGGATGGATATAAAATGGAATTGGTTGATTGCATGTGGTTGTGACCTTGGTGGGTTATATGCTTAGGATTGTCTTGCATGAATTTTGTGTGGAAGTGGTGAGAAGTGAAAATATAAAAAGGGGATGGATAGTGGACAGAAGGTCCACAATCAATAGTAAGTGGACAGGAAGTCCCACTTAGTGTTAATGGGTGAACGGGTTGGACGGAAGCTCCACCAATTTGTTTGTTTTATTGTTTGCTTGAATTTTTGTGCATTTATTTGCATGGTGGAAAATTTTGTGCTAATGTGTTAATGATTAAATGGCTTGTGGAATTTTTGGTTGGCATTCCCTTGGTTGCTTGGTTTGGGTGTGATGGCTTGGTAAGGGCATGTTTGGCTTATGAAAATGATTTCAACTGTGATTCAATTTATATAAACTGTTTGATATAACTGTGCTAACAGTTTTATCCTAGTGGCGTGTGTAGGGAAGTCATTTGGGGTAAACCCTATGAGTTTTAGTACTCACCCCCTGCATTGGCACATTGTTGTTGTTGCATATGTTGGGTACCGTGACGTTGGCAAGGGTAAGGTATCTTCCTCTTTTCAAGGAGCGTTTTGATTCCATGGTGTATCTTGGAGATTAGAGCGTGGTGGGGAGCTATGGCGGTGTCATGGATGGTGGAGTTTGGTTGTTTAGTTTATATAGTGTAATTTAATTTTTTTTGACATGTCGGGTTGTATTGATCTTGAGTAGTGTTGTGGGACAACTTAGTTGTTTTTTGGGAATGCATGGATATCCTATTTATTTGACATACATCATATAGTTGTTGTTAGTGGATGGTTTGGTTGGTTTTTTCTTAAGGGAAAGTCATTCCAAAACAAGATAATGAAGCCCTCAGAAATTATTTCCAACCTTTGGCATCTTGGGAACGTTGCTTAAGGACATGTAGCCCTCATCACCTCCTCATGTCAATCAGGTAGGGGCGGGGTGTTACATGTGTTATCAGTTTTTTTGGTTCTTGGGAGTTGATTCTCGGGTTTGGTGTTGACATTCGTTGTGTTACATTCTTTGAGTCGTGATGGTATCAAGGCGTAGGAATATTGTAACTTGGAATGTATAGCATAAAAGGACATAGGTATCCATTTTATGAATAAATTCATGTTTCCAGGGATTTGCGTACATAGGTGTTTTGTACACATTTATAGGCATTGGATATCTCATTGTCGTGGGTGTATCCAATGAGATGAGCGTGGCATGCATGGTAGAAATGACTTCCCACTATGATGCATATTCCATTGGGGTATAATGATTTATGATGTGATATGAATGTGTAAAATTTCATTGTGAGTAAATATGATATTTTGAAAATGGTATGATTTTCAAAATGGTGAATCATGGGAAATGTGAAATTCTCGAAAGCCTTGTTGTGAATGTATTGTGTAATGTGATTTGAAATGGAATTTTGTGATGTCTAAGGAAGTGAGAATCATGGTTTTTTGTTTTCTGTTTATAGAAATGGAACTAGGTAGGAATCTTAGAGACCAACCGGAGGAAGCTGCTGAGAATTCGGTATCACCTGAGCCTCAGGTGAACCAGTAGTTAATGCAAAGCATAGTGTATGATTTCAAAGCTGTGGAAAGTGGAAATAGAGTGGATGAACCAAGGCATTCCGATCATGCTGTTCAGTTCCAAAAGCAGAATCCACCCATCTTCAGGGATTATTGAGAGCCAGAGCGGGAAGACACATGGTTGAATTGAATGAACAAGATCTTCGAGTTCTTGGGATCACTGGTATAGTTAAAAGTCATGTTGGCCACATATATGTTGGAAGATCATGCCCTTCAGTGGTGGGAGTTTGTAATTTAAGTGAGTATGGACCAGGGAATGATGTGGGAAGGCTTTGAGGAACTGTTTAACAAACAATTCTACCCACATACGTTTAAAATTTACTGTACAACTGATTTCATCAGTTTGAAGCAACAACTTATGTCTATGATGGAGTATGCAGCTATGTTTATAAACATAGTGCGGTTTGCACCCAAGGTGGTGGGTACCGCGTCATTGATGGAAAGGATATTTGATGTGGGGTTGAGGAAAGAAATCCATTCAAAGATTGTGGTGTTGGGTGTAGATGATTACAATGAGATGGTGAATAGAGGCTTGGCTGGTGAGAAGGATCTATTGGGACCTCCTGGTAGAGGAAGCATGGTGGTACCCAAGGGGAATAGTGGGAACACTAATGCTGGGATCAAGAGAAAGAGAGTCACTTATTACCAGGGTAGGAATATTTCATATAATCTGATGGCAGGATCGGTAAATATTCCTCTGATGTCATAGAGAAAGCTGGGATGTTTTCAATGTGGTTCTACGAACCACATCAAGTGGGATTGTAAGACACAACCTCGAGCATGTCATAATTGTAAGAAAATTGGGAATCTGCAGTGTTATTATCGGAATTCTCCATGGATGGGTGGGCGTGACACTTCTCTGGGATCACAGACGTCGTATGCTTCAACATGACGGGGACAACAACACATCACTCGTCATTAGAATAATGTGGGTCATGGTGATTCTCAGAATACCATGACGCCTCCATAGAGGAATAAAGAGCAGATTATGGCAAGAAAACAAGTGTTCGGAGTTCAGAAAGTTGTGGTGGATGATCATTCTGGACCATCCACGGTGTGTGGAACTATTTTTTTAAATTCTACCTTGATGGATGTGCTATTTGATACGGGTGCTTCACACTCTTTTATTGCTCCACATGTGATTGATTTGCTGGGATTAAGGGTAAGAATTATGCCCTCAGTTTTGAAACATAAAACTCCTCTAGGTTGAAGATATTGTCGAGTCTTCTTATCTAGAGAATGTTGTATCATTGTGGGTGAGGATGAGATAGTGTGGAATTTATCAATTCTTAAGACGAATGGGTATGATGTAATACAGGGAATGGATTGGCTGGTGGTGTTTAAGTCCCACATCAATTGTGATGAGCGAACAATGGATTTTATGACACATTATAGAATTATACATCTCTATAGAGGATAGAAGTATGAAATTAAGGGTGCAACAGGTTTTTTGGCACCAGTAGTGGGTACATTATCATATCAGTTGATAGTTTTGTCGTTGGAATCGATTGAGGGTGTTGAGCAGAGTGTTCCTCTGGCAGTGGTGTATCAGTTCATGGATGTTCCTCTTGAATAATTATTGGGGTTACCTCCTGTAATAGAAGTTGATTTTATGATGGATCTTCATCCTAGGACATGTCGAATCTCACTTCCATTTTAACAGATGGCACCAGGTGAATTGCGGGAACTGAAAGTCCAGTTGGAAGAGCTAGAAAACAAAGGGTTTATCTGGCCTATCACGTCTCTGTGGGCAGTACCGGTGTTTTTTGCGAAAAAGGAGGATGCAACATTGAGTCTATGTGTTGATTATCGTATACATAACCATGTTACAATAAATAATAAATATCCTCATCCAAAAAATGAGGATTTGTTTGACCGGTTGAGGGGAGCATGGTGGTTCTCCAAGATCAACCTAAGGTCGGGATACCATTAATTGCGGGTGAAGAAGGAGGATATTTCAAAAATAGCATTCAGAAGTAGATATGGTCATTATGAATATGTGGTTATGCCCTTTGGTATAACGAATGCACCAGCTGTGTTCATGGAATTGATGATTAGATATTTCAGAGATTTCTGGATTCATTTGTGGTGGTGTTTGTAGATGATATTCTGGAGTATTCAAAGGCATGTGTGGAACATGAGAAGCACTTGGAGACAGTGCTTGGGATCTTGAGGGATCATCGGTTGTATGAAAAATTGTCAAAGTGTGACTTTTGGATACGTGAAGTTCATTTTTTTGGCCATGTGATTTATGAAAGGGGTGTTTCGGTGGATCTGGAAAAGATAGATGTTGTTATGTCATGGGAACTGCCAATGAATGTGTTTGAGATACAGAGTTTTCTTGGTCTAGTTGTGTATTATCAGTATTTTTTTCGTGATTTTTCATGTTTGGATTTGCCGATGACAGCTTTGACAAGAAAGAATGTCCAATTCAAGTTGAATGAACAGTGTCATCTGTGTTTCGAAGAGCTAAAGGGTCGTCTTACATCCGCACCAATCATTTTTTTTCCAGAATCAGGAAATGAGTATGTGGTGTATTGCGAGGAATCATGATAAGGGTTGGGGTGTATTCTCGTGAAAGAGAATCATGTGGTTGCATATGGCTCACATCTATTGATAGTGCATGAGAAGAACTACCCAACTCGTGATTTGGAGTAGGCAGTCGTGGTCTTTGCTTTGAAAGTGTGGCTTTATTATCTCTTTGGTAAGAAATTTACGGTATATACAGATCATAAGAGCTTGATGCACTTTTTCTCACAAAGGGATTTGAACATGGAGAAAATGAGATGGATGGAATAGCTCCATATGTATGATTTTGACTTTATGTACACACCGGGTAAGAGAAATTCGGTGGCGGATGCATTAAGTATAAAATAATATCCTCATGTTGTAAAACAGGCATCGGAGCAGTGGCAGTTGATGTCAGTTATAGCAGATATGCGGTTCGAATTAGAGGACTAGGTTGATAGAGCAGTCTTATTTCTATTTTTGTTGATTCCTGACATGGTTGGCCTAGTTAGAGAGGCACAAATATCTGATTCTGAGTGTGTGACCATGGGGTCGAGACTCAATGGTGGGGAGACCATTGAGTGTTGTCAACTGAATGGAGATTCTGTATAGTGTTTTCAGAATCAGATGGTTGTACCAGTTTCTTGTCAGGAGGATCTTATCGGAGTGTATTATCATTCCAGGTGGACTGTTTATCCTGGAATTCAGAAAATGTATAAAGTGTGGAAACCATAGTTCTGGTGGGCTGATATAAAAATAAGAGTCGCTGAATTTGTTTCGAGATGTTTGACATGTCAGCAGGTCAAAGCAAAGCATCAAAGGCCAGCAGGAATGTTGCAGTCTTTACCAATCCCTGTTTAGATGTGTGAGCAGATAGCAATGGATTTTTTCATAGGTGTCCCAAGAACGGTCAGAAAGCACGATTCCATTTGGGTGATAGTGGAGCAGCTAGCGATGTCGGACCATTTCATCCCGATTCTTGAATCTAATACGGTGGAGGATCTATCCAAAATCAATATCCCGGAGGTGGTAAAGAGGAAAGATGTTCCATTTTCTATTGCATCAGTTAGATATATGAGATTTGCATCTCATTTTTGGAAAATCTTGCAGCAAGACCTTGGGACATAGATGGCTATAAGCACGATGTATCACCCTCAGACAGATGGTTAATATGAGAGGACGATAAAAATTCTGGAGGATATGTTGCGGGCTTGTGTTATGGATTTTGGTGGGTCGTGGGAGGATCACATGGTGTTGGTTGAGTTTTAGTACAATAAAAATTATCAGGAACCCATAAATATGGCTCCGTTTGAAGACTTTTATGGGCGACCATGTTGTTCTCCACTACTTTGGGTGGAAACATGTGAGTCCTCGATGGTGGGACCAAGCCTTTTCTAGGAGACTGCAGAGAAGATGAAGTTGATCAGGAAGAGAATGGAGACAACTTAGTGTCGTTATAAATCGTATTCGGATCATCAACGATGGCTATTGTCATTCGAGGTTAGTGATCCTGTGTTCTTGAGGATCTCTCCTAGGTTGGGACATCATCGGTTTGGGAAGCAGGGAATGTTATATCCGAGGTATATTGGGCCTTTTGAGATTCTTGAGCGGTTTGGTGAGGTGGCTTATCGTTTTTCTTTTCCACCTAGGTTTAGTGCGATGCAGAATGTGTTTCATGTGTCGCAGTTGAAAAAGTATCTGTCGGATCATGACCATGTGATTCAATGGGACCATGTTGAGCTAGAACTAGATTCTTCGTTGGTGCACATGCCAGTGTGGGTTGTGGATAGGAAAGAGAATGTATTTCATGGCAAAATCATCGGTTTAATTCGTGTTTTTTTGATACATGGTCATATTCAAGAGGAGACTTGGGAGTGGGAAAATGAGATGGTTGAGCAGTGGCCCGAGTTATTTTGGCAAAGGGAGGGTTCAATACATTCTGAGGATTGAAATTCCAATGGTGGGGAGAATTTATCACCCCATTTTTGAGTTATATGGCTATTGTTTATGATTTTTTATGCGTTTAAAGTGAATGGGATGAGTTCGGAAGTGGTTGGGGGAGTTTGGAATGTTTTTGGATGAGTTTGGAGGATTTTAAAGATGTACACGGTTTGATAACGGTTAGTGGAAACCGTGTGGATTCCACAGGAAACTGTGCAAGGGAGATAGTAGGCTTTGCACAGCCCACACATAGTTTTCCGAACCGTGCGAGGAAACCATTTGGATATTTCCTCTCGAGCTTGTATCGTGTGCATGGTTTGTGCATGGTTTTCCAAATTGTGCGGACTACCCATGCGACCACTTAAAAATAGGGTTTTAAAACCTAGTCTCAGTCATTCTTGCCTCATTCCTCTCCAATCATCCTCCCACTCGATCCTCACTTGGTATTTTGTGTTCTCAGGGGTTAAGGGTGCTCTCCCACTTTATTTGGAAGTGTTTCAAAGGGGATTCAAGGAGTTTTGAAGGTGGTTCCTCCAAGGTAAGTCTCTCCTCTTGTTTCTATTGTGTTTTCCACATGATCTACATCCATCTCTTTCATGGTTTTATAGATATACACATGTGGTGTGTAGATCTAGGGTTTCAGTTGCCTTGGATGTTAATCTTAGGCTTGTAGATGTTAGGGAATGGGATCTTGAGTGGTTTCGGTGGAGCGTTCACCAAATTTGAGGCGTGGTTGTTCGTGGGTCGATTTCTCCGGAACCCAAAAAGTAGGTGGCTTCTCTCTTGACTCCACTTGGTTAGAGATAATGATTTTGGTTACAATTAATTTTTTGTGCATGAAATTAATTGTGTTTGATGTTAGAAATTGGTGAGAAATCTCGTGGGTGAGGTTTTTGGGATTTTTGGGAAAAAGAGGGTTTTGTGGTGAAATGCTATTGTTGTGGATTTTAACATGGATATTTTAAAAAGGGATGCTATGGTTGATTTGTGAAAATGATTGATGGAAATTGTTTTCAAAAAAAGTGTAGTTTTATTGAAATGTTGTTTGGCAAGGTAAATGGTTTTCAATAAATGGGTGATTTATTGAAGTGGATTGATATGCAATGGAATTAGTTGATTGCATGTGGTTGTGACCTTGGTGTGTTATATGATTAGTATTGGCTTGTATGAATGTTGTGTGGAAGTGGTGATAAGTAACACTATAAAAAGGGGATGGATAGTCGATGGAAGGGCCATCGTCAATGGTACATGGACAGGAAGTTCTGCTTAGTGTTAATGGGTGAAAAGGTTGGAGGAAAGCCCCACCGTTTGGTTGTTTTCTTGTTTTATTGTTTTCTTGTGCATTTCTTTTCAAGGTGGATATGGTTGTGCTAATGTGTGAATGATGAAATGTCTTGTGGCATGATTGGTTGGATTTCCCTTAGATGCTTGGTTTGGGTGTGATGTGTTGGTAAGGTCATGTTTGTCTTATGAAAATGGTTTCACTTGTGATTCAATTTATATAAACTGTTTGATATAAATGTGCTAATGGTTTTATCCTAGTGGTGTGTGTAGGGAAGTCATTTGGGGAAAACCTACTGATTTTTATTACTCACCCCCTGCTTGGGCATGTTGGTGTCTTTGTAGATGTTCTGTACCATGACGTGGGAAAGGGTAAGGCCTATCCTTCCTTTAGTGGAGCATTTTTATTCCTTGGTGGAACTTGGAGCTTGGATCTTGGTGTGGAGTTGTGGTAGTGGCATGTCTGGTGGTGTTTTTTTGTTTAGTTTCCATAGTGTAGTCTGATGTTTTGTGTACATGTAGGGTTGTTTTGATCTTGAGTTGTGTTGTTAACAACTTAGTTGTCTTTTGGTAATGCATGGTTTTCCAATTTATTAGACATGAATCATATAGTGGTTGTTAGTGGATGGATTGATCGATTTTTTCCTAAGGAAAAATCATTCCCCAACTTGATCCCGAAGCCCTCGACATTTATTTCTATCCTTTTACGTCTTGGGAATTTCACTTAAGGGCAAGTAGCCCTCACTTCCTCCTCAAGCCAATGAGGTAGGGGCGGGGTGTTACAAGTGGGCCTTTTTCCGATTGCTATAAATTTTTAACCACCCCTTGTGTGTGGGTTTTACTTTAATTATGTTCCGTAATTGAATAATTGTGTTAATATAGACTATGAACATTGAGTTATCCCTTACACATTATGCCACATACTATATATTCAATTCCCATGATTGATAGTTCCTATTGAATACCGAGTGCCTTATATTTATTTGTTATTACTTGTTGGTTGATTATTTTTCATTGTATAGTACCAAGTCCGTTGTGATATAATTCACATTTATTCTTATTTACAAGTTCTATAGTCAATTACATTGAAATTAGATGATAATGATAAAATGTAACTTTTTACATGCTCATCCTTGTAACTTAGTTCTTCATGCTCATTTTTTTCATGGTTAATGTAATGTGACTTTTCATCATCAATAGATTATCTCTTAAGATTTTTATGTGTTTAAATTGATTGAAAAGATTGTACAGTCTTGATAAATTGGACTATTGAGATGTCATTGATGATATGTGATTAGAGGTATGTCAATACTATGTGTCTATGTTTTTTCCAATGATTATTCATAATGCAAGATTCCTATAGATCATATTTTGTATACTAGAGCTTATAAATGTTCTTAATTCCTGTTTCCTTGATAGTTGTATTTTGATACATGAATATATTGTCATATACTAGCATGTTATGTTTATCTAATGGTTTGAAATTACCTAAATCCTTTACTATATTGAATGTTCTTTTCATAGTGGACAACTTTTTATAGGATGATAGAGAACATGGGTCCCGATTTAAGGATGCTATAGATGGACTCACTATGCTCAATTGGATTCTACATGGCGTGCATGGAGTGATACCATGGCTAGCTGAGTAAAAGATCTCTAAGCGGTTTATTTATAATTGTGAGTGTAACCGTTTACCTAGGAGAGTAACTAATGACAGGCTCACTGAAAATATGGATATGCTATGAATCCAGTGATACCTGGTCCCCTATGTGAGATACATGGATTGGAATCAGAGTCGCCATACCTTGAGTGATACAAGGGATGTGGTATGGGTCTCTTTGGAGAGACATTGAGATATTAGTTATTTTAGATGTTCCCATAGTGACCTATGGGATTCCTCATAGATCTCTTTGGATGAGCTTGGGACTCCACCCAAGGGATTTATGGATTGATTTATTTCTTAATGACATGTGTTTTTTTATTTTTAGTTTTTTAATAGGCTCATTTTATTACATGGAAATGTGACATCCAAGCTAATGCACATGCATGGGGTCTTTTTCTACACCTGGGATAAATATCTTTTGTAATCCCTTATATACAATTGTTATGAATTATAAAGGTACCTATTTTCATTCACCCAAGTTATGCCTAAGAAGGTGGTGTTGGACATGTTTCTATTTTGTAACCTAGTATGAGGATGTTCGTAATATTTATTTGTTATTGTACTGCCTTTAATATTATGGAACACTACCCAAATAAATTATTCACATAATTGATTGAACATGAAAAAGTGTGTTTCATCATAATAATATTTATAACTCACATCCCATTTAGGAACCATTTTCTACCTAATTAGACTTTCTGTCCATATTTATATATAAATAGAAGCATATTGATTTCGAAAATTGGTTTGATACATTGGGATGGAGTTTCTTGTAAGCAGACCGAGCCTATCCTCAATATAATATTGCGTTAGTTTTTTATTTTTTTTATTCTAATAACATGTAGTATAATATTTTTATCCCCAATTCTCATGTACTCACATTTTTACAGATTCATGATATCATGATCTTCAATTTGTAACTGTTATTGCTTTTCAATTTTTGCAAATTTATTTATTTCAATTTATTGGTTTATTTTTATTTTGTTTGTTCCTTTATTATGCCTAAAATATTTATTATCTATTATATAATATTTCAAATACACTTATTTATGTGGTTATAGATTCTCAAAAAAACTCCAAAGGTCCTTACTGATAGTTCACATCCTCTGGTGTTCGATTATATGAACATGAGGTCATGTAGTGACCGGTTCGGTGAAATGTTTAGAGGTTTGATGGGATGAGACATAAAAAGGTGGTGTTAGAGCTATTATTTTTTATTGATGTTTTGGGATGGTATACAAGATACTAGGAATGTGTGCATGTTGTGTGAAAAACCATGCCTAGGAGTGATAAATGTATGTACAGGGAAAAGTTAAAGTGTCTAAGGATCATATTTATTTTCATGTTGTTTTCTATTATAGTTGTCTATGATTTCAACTTGAGTAAATCATGTGATTTTCAATGATGACTCTTTGATGAGATTTATAATAATTACCCTTGTATTAGTATGAATGTATATAACATTACATGCATCATGATGGGCATGTAGGAGTTCATGTTCCAAAAATATTTCATTCCATGTAGATTACATTGTTTGGAATTTTTATATTGTTGATTGACCTGGTGTATTTTCTATAATTCTGTTATATACATTGATATGTAATTTTAGTGACATTATTGGATTTTACCTTCTCATACATTTGATTATCATGATTTTGTAAATTAGTTAGAATTTCTTCTTGATGTGACTTTAATATTTTACAATAATTCCATTTATTGGAAATTTTAGGGTTTCAAAAACATGTTTCGTTTTAACCTACATATGTATTTGAATAAAATTATTCATTAGTTTAAATTATCTTTCATATATTCCATGTTTTATTGTTTATATCTTACATAGATAAATTACATATTTACTTCTCATGTTTGTGATTATTCAGCATGAATAGTGATTCAACTATGATGTCTAATTTTATATATTGTTAAGTAAATAATTAAGGTTCTTATTTTAGTTGATATACTTTTATTTTTTTTAGCATTGGTTGAATCATTCTAGTCGTGAATAAATAGAATTCAACATCCAATTCACATGTTATATGGGATATTTATAAGTTACAATGTTATGACCTGTATAACTAAACCATTTTTAATGTTTTTAATATACATAAGGTATTCTAAACAGTGTTAAAGATGGTAAAATTTACTATATTTCTAAATTAATTATTTGTGGTTAAATGGGAACTAATTTATAATTGGTAATGTGTATGGAATCATTATAATTTTAAGGGCGGTGAACCATATAATTGAATCATCTGTTATGATCCTTCTATTTAGAATTTTTTTAAAAATAAATGTTATTATATAATGAACATAAAAGTTTTGCTTAACATTATAAGGAGTGTACCTCGTTTTATTTATAAAAATTAATCATGTTGAAATAGTTATAAATTCACAACTGGTCCTAAGTAGGTAATTTGGGTCATGTTGTTGATAGAATAGAATAGATGAGGGTGATTTCAAAAAATCTAAGTTTTAAATTTTTTAGGTTAATTTTACATGAATCGAACATGACTTGAATAGACCCGAGTAGGTCACATTTTCCTTAAACATCCATGTTCCAGACCCTATTGGGGTATGTTATTCTATATATAAGTGGTTAATTAACATGTTCCCTTTTTTGATTATTCTTAACAATACCCCCTTTTAATAGAATACATTTTAATATTGTTGTGATAATTTTTTGTGAGACATTTATAAATATATTATTTATGTTTAAAATCTGTTTTATAAATGTAATGATATAACTTTAATTGGATTTCACCAAAAAATGATGGATAAAAATGTGGTTTAAAACACAATTAATGTTTTCTTATTATGGATAGTGTTTGTTTTCAATAAAAATGATCATTAAAATGTATATATAATCCTAGATGTTTGTGTTGATTCCCTCAAATGGAAGCATAAGAGGCATTCTAGGATTAATCCTAAAGTAATGGTAGTTGATTTAGTCCTTGAGTTTATCCTTGAAATAAAACATGAGTGTTTCCATAGTCTTCTTCCTTCCTAGGTCTGTCACTAAATGTTGTGCATCTAGGAGTAGTGACCTTTTGTAAGAATTAAATTTTTTTAAGTCAACACGATTTGATTTAGTAATGGACTAGCCATTTTAAGTTGCTCACTTATATATTAAAAACCCATGATTATTTCATGCGGGAAGTTTCTCTTGTGTGGTAATATTCGGGTTCTATAGTCTTATTTATGACTCATTGTTTCTAAAATGACACCATTTTTTGATAGCAGTTCATGTGATGTTGGACCATTTCACTAAGTGTTATAATTGAAAAATTATTAGTCCAAGTAGGCTAAACATGACAATTGAATTGTTGACTTCTTAGTAGGTTGTGTGACCCTCCTCTTCTTCCTTAAATGTTGGACGACATGAGAGTTTGGATGTTTTTTCTACAATCATATAGAGTAAAATGTCCTAGAGTTAGTTATTACCTTGGGCCATGCAATTATTGAATGCATAAAGTTGATGAGCCTATGAATAAAATCAAGGATGTGTCTTTTTCTAATGTAATCTCAAGCTACATTATGTCAATATACGTGGTACTCATCACCGTTGGTAATGGTACATCAAAATGTTTGAGTTAAATGATAATTTTTTAATCTTGATTTATTATAAATTGAACATTGCTCCACTCCAAAATAGAGTGACATGGGTTTTTGGTGAATAAAATTCCTCCAAATGTTTTGGGTGATGTTCTAAAAGATCAAGTGTTTGAAATGATGATTAGTTGTTGGCCTTTATGACCTATGGCTTCATGTCTGGGAATGTGACTTAGAGAAGCATCGTGGGTCTATCATGGTGTGAAACTAATTTTGAACACTTGAGAGGTTGGTTGCCTCTATCTATATAGTTTAATACTTTTTTAAATCATGCTACCAATTACCTAAAATCTAATTTAGTATTCATTAGAGCTTGTTTCGTGGAATTATATTACATTCTCTTTCAATACAATTTTACAGAAACTCTTAGTGTGGGGATAATCACATCAATTTTGGTTAAATTTGTCCTTCCAAGTAGAAGTCACACAACCAAGAAATTCCTTATGAAATGGTTAGTTCTGTTTGGACTGCACTGTGTTTGGTAATAGTTTTTTCAGTCAGTTCCAACTAAGGAACATGTTGATGTTGTGTATGGTTGTACGTACATTCTATAAAGTCAATGTTGTTAGGTAATGGACCATGTTGGCTGTTCGTAAGTGATCTCGGTATTCCTTTGGTGGTAAAGGAATTTTGAAGAGTTAGTGGCTTTCATCAGTAAGTGTAGTCAATATCTACTAATGATGTTTACCTGTAATGGTTTGACAGTCCTCCCATTTTTTTTTGGGTTGGTTTGAAAACATATGGATAAGTCTTCTCACGTCCAAGAAAAAGTGTCTCGGAAAATGTTTTGTAGATTGATAAACCTCTCAGCATAAAATTTATTTAAGTTTATCATGTCCCTCTTTTGGTAGTGCGGGGTTAAAGTGTGAGAGAATTGGTCTTATACCATGCTAAGGTTTTTAATTTTCTCTACGCTTGTTTGGGTGGTTTAATTTACAGTGGTGCTAGAAGTGTTATTGCTTAATGAGATATAGTTTTTCTTGATTGAAACCTATTTTTCCCATGTAGGAATTCATGTGATAGACTCATGGACACAAATCATTCCCGTTGACTTGAATTTTTGGCGGATGATACATTGGGGTCATTCAATGTTCTTATTCTTAGAAAATTTGGTTGCTAATAACATCTCTCTTATAAGATGAATGTGGATTTCCTGGATTAATCTCCTTGTATTCTATTTTTTTACTTTGAGGATTCCATGGTTTTCCTCAGGATTAGAAGGGTTGTTTTTACTATGATGATCTAATTATTTCGGATAATGATTTGATCTATGTTAATGATGATACTCAAAAACCTAATTGGTCATCTTAGCTAGTGATGTCGCCAAAAAATGGATTCGGACTTTGGCGAGCCTGGTCTGAGAGTCCTTGCGGTGTATTCGTTTAAATTATATGGTTAATTTTTTTGAGATTCATTGATTATATACATTATGTACCTCAAGTGTAGTCGACCAGGTCTGGTATGACTAGATATCCCTCTCTCCCGTCTTACGCAGCCAGTAACGAACTTCTCCTTGACCTTTTTGAGTAAGATGATAGTAATTTATGTGCCAGCTATAGGTTTTAATGGAAGTGTATTAACTATCTGTGTAAATGTAGTCTGTCTAAAATCAAACCTTTTATGAGATTGTGTTTCATTTCATGAGAGCTATTACAGAACTAAGTGAACATCTTGAAAGAAAATGATGATGATAGTGGCACAGTGTTTGGGGTTTGGATCTTAAATTACATAACCTATTGTGGAATCACCATAGTAAATATGTTTATGGAGACAAAATGGAGTCAATGTAACTAGTTTGATAGGTTTGGGTATCTGTGTCTCAATGCTTCAGTTATGGATTCAAGCATTGACTCGAGTCACAATGGATCTTGTGTTGTGTGTTAAGGTGACACTGGGAGATGTGTTGGGAATTTGGAGACGCAACATAACCATTTGATGAGGCATCACAACCCTCATAGGTTGGGATATTTTTTCAATTTTCCCCAAGTCTTATTGAGGATGATAAGTTCAATGGAGGGGTGACTGTAGCATCCCATGTTTTTGGACTTCTTGAAATTAATGGTAATTTGAAAATTTTCATTTAGTAGATAGTATTATTTTTAAGCCGAACATTGGATTGTAATTTTTGATTGAATATTTTGACATGTTTCTTTTTTGACATAGTTGAGTCTCAAAAGGTTCCTAAGAATTCTTTTTCAGTTTCTGACGTGATGGGGCCAAAAAATATCATATTTGGAGGGTATGCATAGGGTTAATAGTTTTTCTAAAATCCTGCGGCCCCCAATTGAAACATGTGCGTCATTTTTCCAGGGTTTAGTAGGTGTCACATGAGCTACACATGTTTTACCTAGACCACTCTCTTATCCAACATGATTAGTTTCACATAGGTAGTGACCTCACACTATTCATCGCACGATTGAATCATAGTTAGGAAAACCATGTGGGTAAACCATATGAGGGATGGTTTTTAGGTAGTGGGTGTCACATGGTTGGCACATAGATTTTCCAGACCATGCTTCCAGACAATGTGAACCAATTTTTTGAGAGATTCTACATGTTTTAACTTAATGAGAACTATTTAAAATTTTCCCTTTCCTCCTCCCTTCTTTCCAGTGGGTTTCTCCTCCTCCATCATGAATAGATAACCAGCTCCTCTTATAAGGTAGGATTTGTATATCATTCTCTTTTTGACTCCAAATCATTCACCATTGGTTTTTTTGAAAGCTCATTATGACCTCTAAACTCATCTTTCTTCCTCTCCTTGTGAATATTCCCTCTCGTTGTTCTATTATGGTGTGACTGTATTCACCCCATTATCAGAGAAGATGGTGGTTTCTTTGATTTCTATCAATCCAAATGAAATGAATGCTTCATATCGAATACTAAGTTCATCTGTGGAATATGGTAGGGGGTCTATTCTATTTCCCATCTTCTCGTCATGTTTTAGATGTCGTGTCATTCTTATTCTCTTGAGAATCTTTTGATGGGTATTTTTTCATGTTAAATAAATTATTTAAAGTGGTTTAAATTGTTTTTAGGGACACCGGTAAGTGGGGAAAAACATTTTTGAGGATTAAACTTTTATATGGCCACCCCATTAAAAGTTCCATCCAAAATGGCCTAAATTTCGATTACACCTTGAGTTGTGTTTCTCCTTGGAGATGACCTCATTGAATGATCCATTTTTTCCATTTCTCTAAATTATTAACCACCCCTTGTGCGTGTGATTCATTTTAATTAAAGGCCTTAATTGATCAAACATGTTAATATTTATTCTAGACTATGAATAATACCTTGTGCTTTAAGTCACATACCGTATATTTAATTCTCATTCTTGATCCTTCACATTAAATACCAAATTCCATATATTTATTTCAACATACATGTTGTTTGAATGCTTTTATTTTTTCCATGTCTTGTTCATTGTTCTGTAATCGTTATTTTGATCTCATTTCTTTGTTCCATAACTAATTTCCATTAAATGAGATGCTAATGATGACATGTAATTGATTAAATTCTATTACTTATTTCTTATTTACTCATTCTCATGTTTTTCTAGTCAATATTTTCATGTTCTTTTTCCTCATCTATGGATTATTACTTATTCATTTTTATTTATTTAAATAGAATAAATTTCTTGGTCAAGATTGATAGATTGAGCTATTGAGATGATATCGATAACATGTGATTAATGGTATGTTAATTAATTATGTCTATGTTTTTTCATTTATTATTCTTAATTAATGATGAATAGAGATCATATTTTCTATCCTAGAGTTTATCAATTTTCATAGTTCCTTATTCCTTAATAGTTTTATTTTTATACTGGAATAGGTTGATAGATTTTGTAATGATATGAATATATAATCAAAAGATATTAAATCATTTTTTCCTTTTTTATTTGTTATTGTCGCTTTGGATAATCTTCTTTGGGTTGTGAGAGAACATGGGTCCCAATTTAAGAATTACATGGATGGAATGGTAGTTCCTAGTTGGATTCTACATGATGTCTCCAAGGTGATACATTGGATAGCTGAGTAGGGGCTCTCTGAGTGGTTAATATATACTCATGAGTGACACCAGTACCCTAATGAAAAATCTGGTGATAAACCCATTAAAATAATGGCGATATAATTCCTTAGGTGATACACAATCATATATGTGACATGCTTGGTACAAACACAGAGTCACTATACCATGAGTGATACAAGGGACATCATATGGTTCATGTAGGATAAACTCATAGGTATTGGTTATATAAGATGTTTACATATTGAACCTTTAGATGTTGAAATGATTTCCCTGGATAGGCTTGGGACTCCACAAATGCAATTGAATGAGTGATTTGTGGCATGTGCACATGTGATGTTTTCCTTTTATATTATGATCAATATCATTTTAGGACATAGAAATGTGACCTCTAAGATAAATAACATGAATGGTGTTTTGTTCTACTATTAGGATGAATATATTTCATTAGCCCACATTTATAATTCTTATGACTTATATAAGTACCTATTTTTAAAAACCTGTTTTAGGCCAAAGTTAGTGGTATTGGTTTGGTGTCCAATTATGAAAAAGAAATGGGGGAGTTATTAATATTTATTTGATATTGTTGTGATATTATTATTATAGAACAATAATCACATACATATTTAATGCAATGGATCAACCTATACATCGTAGGTTCCATCCTACAATGATTTATACCTCGTCCCTTGATCGGGCCCCGTTTGGTACAGATATAGAGTTTGTGATAACTTATATGCATAAAAAGATGTGTGCAACTTTTTATTCTTGACATTATTATTTTAGAAAGAGTTTTTGGGGAGTAGGGCTGATCATTTTTTCAATATATTGTTGTAGTTGTTTTTTGATATTTTTATATTCTAATTGCATGTATTAAATTTTGTGTATTTCATGTTCCATTGTACTTACGTTTTTTATATACACATGACATCACGATAATTATTTTGTGTCTATTTTTTCAATTTATATTGAAAAAATTATTTATTTCTCTTTTAGGTTTTATTGCACTATTTTATTTTCTTTTATTATTCTTCTTGTCTCTCATATATGTGTTATACTGTTTCACCTAAACTAATATATGTGGTAATAGTCCATATATCAACCCTACTCCTCATTACTCACATAAACATTATTTTTTACGAAAAAATATTCACCTGAGTCAACATAGATGATCGATGGGTCTAATGTATTTTTGGATTAGGAACATTACATAACAACATAAAACTTGAAATTCACATCTTTATTGAAAACTACTTCTACATGACCACACACATTCTTCCATGCTCAGAATTGCATTGGATAACCTGGGGACATATATAAGAAAATTGTGAACTATAAAGCCCAGTAAAGGAGAAAACATGCAATTAAATGAAGAATAAAATACATTTTAGAAAATAATAATATCAACGGAGCATAAAATAAAAATGAACATAAAGGCAGGATATAACATGATTGTCCTAACATGGAAATGTACCAACAACATTTAACATGATATTAGCATGAGACAAGGATCATTGAACATGAAGCATGATTAAACCATCATTTCACATGAATTAGAATGATTAAAAAAAATTTAACTTGACATATAATGATACTAATATTTTCCCAATGCATTGAAGCACTATCTAGGAACACTCTTCCTAATCATTTCATTTCATGCATAAGTGTGCCACATGTATCATAAAATATTGAATCATTCAACATCATCATTTATCCCACGATAAAGGATGGTGGAATTCATATATTAAACTCTATAATAAATAAGTAAATTTTCATAAATGTGAATATACTTTATAGATATATGGTCATGGTATTCACCACACAATGACATTGGCATGGAAAACCATGATGTAATTTCTGCACCATTACAACGTGACATAGATTTCATAAAAATGGTTGATGATATAGAAAGGTGTGTATCAATATATTTACACAAAATTGAAAGCAAGGGGGTGATATATAAACATGTCCCAATATATTAAATTGAATTTATATTCATAATAAAAAAATTATTGTTTGAATGTAAATGAGGAGAGATAAATCCATTACAGAATTTCTACATTGTAACAAGTGTACATGAGAGGAATTAATGATTGAGAAAAATGCGTCTATAACCATTAAAACAAAAGGAGGGAACTTTGGGGGAGGTGATAAATCATACCCCATCATTTTTAATTGAAAATAATACGGTATAAGAACATAATGAAATTTGGACAAAAATGAGATTGGAAGAAATCCCTTACATGGATGTGTGATACCAAAGGCATAAGAGAGGCTTGATAGAGGATTATTGGTAGCTTGGGGGACATAGGGAGGATACTAGAGAGATTAGGACAGATTTGGGAAGTGATAAAAGGTTTTTGAGTGAAGAGAAGTGGGAGATTGGGTGGGTTTTATATGAAAAGAGTGGGGATTTTTTATTATTAATGTTTTGGATGCCAAACATTAAACTAATCAAAACCACAATCGAACCCACAGTTTATCCCATTGTTTTTTTAAAATGGGAGTAAAAAAAAATATTTTATAAGTTCAATAGATGGAAATCTTAAAATATTATGCTCCGCTTATGTGGTGGTGCATCAACCTCTCAAGGAAAACATTTTAAAAGGTTAAATTATTTTATAAGCTTTGGAAGGTACACTAATGATTTGTAAAATAAATAAAACAAACGTAAAATCTCATTATTTTAATTTTAAAACATATATTTGAGGAAAAAACCATTTATAGAATTTTATTACATCACTATTGGGTCATTATGATGTCATAAAATACATCATATAATTAAACGATATATAATTTTTACCCAAAAATTTGAATGTCTATGAAAATTCAAAAAAAGTCACCATTGCATAATTTTGATGTCCTAATTCCAAAAAAAATTATTTTATCCAATTAGTTTTTTAATATGCTCATTTTTTCTTTTAAAATAAAAACTGAAATTTATAAAAAAATCAATGGTTTTGACTAAAACGACATTCCAACCTTAATAAAAATAAAAAATTTATTCATAGAAAATATATGATTATTTATCATAAATAAAATAATTTTAGTAAAAATATTTTACTAAAATATTAATTAATTTAAATATCCATTAATTCATCAACATAGATTTCTTAATTGAATATTAACTAAAAATAATACTTATTATTTGAAAACTATTTATAAAGTAACAATAATAAAATGAATGTATATTATTTATTCTATAAAAATGTAATGCACATAATAATAGTGCTAGGGCCTTGTTACATAACCCCTTATAACACCCTCATATTACCTGAGGATAAGTTGTGTGATGGTGACAGTCTCTGGGGGTGGATTGGATAACATCACTCTTGAGGTAATATCTATCAACTTCCACTTCTCCCATAGGCAGTTATGTTTGAGCTTAATGTATTGATGATCAACTTGGTCATTGTTAAACGAGAATCCCATGGAACCAACCTCCTTTCAGAGCTCCAAAAAATTGGATTCGTAGGGATAAATTCTACTAGATGAGGCCATCACTTTTTTTAACTGGGTAAATTGGATTTTTTTAATGCCCTACATTTTTACTAATAATTTTATCACTTTTCAACAACTATATTAGAAATTCTAACAATTATAAATATTATTTTGAATTCCATAATCATACTACCAATGAAGTGAATTTTTAATATATCCATTTTACATAATAAGACATTTAATTCGAGAAATAAGAATTTTTGTTAATAAAATTTTGTGTTGTTATAATTTCCCCCCATTAATAAATTGTTCCCTTGAAATTTTCTTTTTCCCACACAAAAATAGATGAGGGTATCTATGCTTCATCACTTCCTCTAATTCCAACATTTCTTCTTCAATCGTGTGGTTTCGCCACAACACCTTAACGATGGGTCTTATCATATATTGTGAAATTTTTTCCCTATGATCAAATATCTTCACCCGCTTCTCTTCATAGGAGAGGTAATTCTACAATGGTACCACCGTTGGATTGAGTACATGTGATGGGTCAGATATGTACTTCCTCCGAAGTGATTCATGGAATAAATCATGTACTTAAGATAGGTTCGGTGGGAGTGCTAGTCGATATACCAAAACTCCAATGCGATAAAGGATCTCAAAAGGGATGATGTACTTTGGACAATGATTTACCTTCTTCCAAAATCTCATAACTCTCTTCCACTATGATATGAAGTGGAATATCATGTCTCCAAAATAAAACTCTAGGACTTGTTTATATTTAATATCATAGCACTTTTGATGTCTCTTAGCATCTTTAATGTGTTGTTAGATGGTCATAACCATATACACCATTTATTCAACAATTTATGGACCGATGATTTTTTTTCTCCCCAACTTCATCCCAATATGGCGGTGTTCTCCACCTCTTCCCATAATGGTCTTAATAGGGATCCATTTGGATTCATTAGTGTAAACTGATGTTTTAAGATAACTCATCTATAAGAAGATCATGATCCCATCCTCTGTTGAATTCCATTGAGAATACTCTTGACGTGTCCCCAAGTGTTTGAATAGTTTGCTCAGATTGGCCATTAGTTTGAGTATGATAAGCCATACTGATGTTCAGCTCAATATTTGGTGCATGTTGAAGACTGTTCTAGAATATAGTAGTGAATCTTGGATCTATATTGGTTACAATATATAGAAGTACTCCATGCATCCTTAACACTTCTCTGATATATATATGGGCCAGCTGATCCAATGAAAAATCCTATAGAATTGCAATGAAATGTGAAGTCTTTGTAAGATGATCCATAACAACGTAGAAAGAATTGTTTACTTTGGATTCCTTTAAATGTTTGGTGGCAATGTCTATGTAGATGTTCTCCAATTTCCATGCTATTATAGGTAATGGTTGCATCATCCCCTAAGACTTATAATTCTCAGCTTTCAGTTGCTAGAATACCAGGAACTTCAATGTACACTCAACAATCATCTTCTTCATTTTATCCCACCAATAAGCTCTTGGAGATCTCGATACATAATTATGTTTCATGGATGAATGGAGAAATTCAAACTATGTGTATCATAAGAAATGTTCTTTCATAATCACTAGATTTGATGGAACACATAGTCTTGACCCAAATCTCAATGTCCCTTCTTCATTAAGATTGAACACTGAGGATTTCACTTTTCCGACAGTTTCTGATTTCAACTAAATTCACATATAATCCTTTTAAGAAACCATTAACCTTTCCAAAAGAGAATATTGAGAAATAATTTATTGAATAATTTATGATGTTCTCTTCTTTATTATTCCCATGTTCATCTACTAAAATCTAAGAATATTGGATCCTTTTCAATTCTCATCAATGATAGAATCACATGGTCCTTTCTACTTAGAGAATCCTCCACCTTATTTTCTTTCCCTGGGTGGTAATATATTGAGCAGTCATAGACATTGCTAACATATTACCATCTTCGATGCTTCATATTCAACTCTTTCTGTGTGAATATTTAATGACAACAACATACTTTTATTTTATTAAAAGAAAAAAAAGGCTAAATGCCTATATTGATACAATTACAGGGGATTAAAATACAACAACCCAATATCGTTAGCCTGAAAAAAATGCAATCCCTCAGAGGGAAAGGAACCAAGACATGAAAATAATAATAGCCTATTCTCTAAAGACACTTTCGAATCAAGGATTTCAGTTAGAACATTACCCTTACGATAGTTAGGAAGAATGGACATCTGATTCTTCATAAGCCGCTTCCACATTTGAATGGAGTACATGATAGACCATAAAATGGGACCTTGACCTGAAAGGGGATTATAAATTTTAAATGAATCAATTTCAACCTCTACGATTGAAATATTCCTCTAATCAAAAAGAGACAATCTAGTGAGCATAGTGTGGGCTCCTCTTGTAGAGAATCATTGTTGTCAATGGACGCTGAAAAATCCCCCACAATAGAGCCTTTATTATCCATGATAACTCCAACCCCAGGAATTAAACACACACAACACGATCTGTCAGGGTTTAGTTTTTTCCCCAGCATCAGAGGCTTCCATATGACCCAAATCCCCTTAGAAGATAATTCATTGTTGGTACAATGATTTTGGGGATGAAGGGCCAGGATGGAAGATCCAATTGTTGTATCCCTGTACAAGATTTTAAAAAATAGCACTATGTTCCGAATGTTAAATAGAATACCAGCAACTGTTCATGGAGAATAATGGTGGAGCCTGGAATTTTTGGCCATCCAAGGGACACAACACCATGCTATGAAAATCAGGAACCATGCCTTCCAATCTATACCTGGTCTGTTTTCTCCTTGAAACAAAAGCTGGAGAAAAGAATCAACAGATAAAACAAAACCCAATAGCCTAGTAAACATCTCAATGGATCCCCAGGTTTCCATCTCCCATTTGCTAATGAAGTATAGATGGGTAGTGGACTCAGAGCTTGGTATATTGTAGAACATGCATCTAGAAGCAATGTTAATCCCTCTACGTTGAATGCACTCCTCGGTTGGCAAGGAATTGTTCTCAACATGCCACAAAAGAAAGAAGAACTTAAAAAGAATTTATTTTCACCATATAATCTCACCCCAAGGATCATGGATAGCAGAAACCGATTGAATAGAAAAAAAATTATTGATTTTAAAAACACCTGTAGCAGTTCCAGTAATGAAACACTAGTCCTGGTCATTAGACATAACTATGTTATCCAAAAAAATTATTATCATTCAAAACGTTATTGACTAGGATGGTATAATCACAAGATTCTCTAAAAATAATACATGGATCTATCCATTGAAGAAATCCATGAATAGTACAAACCCAATTACGAGTCCAAAACCTTACTAGGTAATATCCTGACCACAAATCCCCCTTGTAGACGTATTGTTCTCCACATAGCTGACCAAATAATTCATCAATTTGGTGAAGATAATACTTGTTCATTATCGTTATTTTGTTGATTTCACAATAATTAATGCAATGGTGCATTGGCACATCCTTCTTCTTGAAGAAGAGGATTTTTGAACTCCATGGTGAAGCACTTGGGCATATAAACTCTTTATCTACATTCTCATGTAGTTGTTTCTTAAGCTCCTCATGCTCCACAATAGCCATTCTATGTGGAGTCTCCAATATTGGAAATTACCAAGGTATACGATCAATTAATCATTCAATATATCTTTTAAGGGGAAGACCAAAATATTACTTGGGAATCACTTCATCAAATTCTCTCAAAATATACATTTTTTCCAAGACGGTTTCATCCTTAGACTTAATTATATAAGAATTATATTCATGCTCATAGGGTAGTAATGTCTACACATGAGATAATGGTTGTAAATAAGATTCATCCTCCAACTTTCACTTGTTCATAATCAGGGGTCAATTAGCTATATGGAGAGTGATTTCCCTCTCCCAAAAATTTATGTTGACTCTATATAAGGAAAGCCAACCGATGAAAATAATTTCATCAAAATCCACCGAAGGGAGTATAAAGAGGTTCCATGAGAAGTTAAAACCAAAAATTATGATAGGGGAGGAGTTATATTAATCGAATCTCATGATTTCCCCATTTTCAATACTCACTGACATCTTTACATACGTGAGTTTTGGTGGTGTTGACATAGTTCTACTAAACATTTGGGATATAAAATAATTCATTAGACCAGAATCAAAAAGTATGTTCACTATTCATGAATGAATTACAAGCGTACCTTTCACCACATCGTTGTTGGGGTTCATTTCACCAGTAGTGACAGAAAAAACACACCCTTGTTGCCTTGGAGGTTGTTAATTGCCTCTGATAAACCTTATCTTAGGGAACTGGATCGAAATGTCCCCTGGTTCTTTATAGTTGATGCAATGAACAATGCATTAAGGTTCGAATAGAGTGTTCTTCTCATATGTCATAGTAATGGATTTTTCTTTTCAGATTTTAATGGCTAGGTTCTGTTTTCTTCCATATATAAATCATTTCCTCATCCCCTTCATGAAATTTCAGGGTAGCTTCTCTTCGCACCATTTCCATGGGGGGTGCTGGATTTTCTTAGCACCATTGGATTTATTCATCAGACCACTATAATTAAAGTCCACCTTATGCTTATTATCCCCATGATACCCCTAATATTTTCCTATCTCCATTTCTTCATTAAGGGAACATAGGTCAATTTCCTCATAGCTATCAAAGTCAAGGATCTTCTTGTTTTTCTGTCGGCTAGGTTACATCCCACCGAAGAAGTCGTCAAACTTGAATTCAGGGATGACAACAAAGTTGAAGGCTTATTGTGTAAGACTTGTGAATTATTCATCACACACTTGTATGGATTTGTTGTCTTCTTGATTGAGGGAAAGGAAGTCTCCTTCCATCTTATGTTAGAGGGTGTGAGGAAAATATTATTTGATTTTTTTAAAAATCCTTCCATTACAACACCTCAATATCCTCCTTAGGCTTCAAATTTTTTTATCAATGTCCATAATTTATCATCTTCACCCTCTATACGATAAGAATCCTGAAGAATGTTCCCTTGTTTGGAACATTAAATGTTGGATAAGATCTTTTCAATGAAGTTGATCCATTGTTCATAAATTGAGTGATCTGATGATACATTAAAATTAGGAGGCCTTTGTCTCATGAATATCTAGATTGCGAATTGTTCTTTCTTAGGGGGGTTAAATGTTCCTCTTTACCAATGTTTCTATTCAAAACATGAGTTAACTGAGATAGTATCTTAACAATGTTCGGGCTTTCATCTCCCATCAGATTGGGCATCTTATTAGAACAATCATCACATTGATCTTCACATTTGTTGTTAGAAAGAGTCCTCCTATTTCTAGACATTGGTTGGAATAAAAGGAATGTTAGGGGTAACACATAAAGGTTAGCCCCATGTAAAAAATTGATGATTATAAGTTTATTTTATTTCATTAACTTATGAATTTATAGGCTTCAATCTATGTTATCCATGATATACTTCTCAACATAAATTATTAGGGGAGTTTTTATTCCACTAATAATGGTTCATAATAAGATTACGAAATTACCAAATTATATCCCGCAGGAGTTTCTCAACAAAGTGCGCAACAAGGCCTAGAGTCATGCACCAGTTCCTATTCGAGTATTGCTCAAATCAGTTTTTTTGGGTTTTACCCATATATACATCTCTGCCAGAGCTGCCTCTACCAGCTCGTTTCCAGACCTGGATCTATTTTCATTATAAACCACTTACTCAATTGTCAGAAAAATTTATTTCTGTTATTATTATACTTAGTCTTATCCCTATGTCTTTCACTCAGGTTTTCTGATCCTAATCCAAAAAATAAATAAACCTATCCTCTGATACCATATATAACAACTCTCTTCTTTAATAGACACTTAATAGTTATTTATTACATAAACTATTCACTTAGTACAATATATAAGATCTTGAGGACTAGTGTCTTTGTGGCTTAGGAACATTAAATAACAATATAATACATGAAATACACATATTTAATTAAAATTAATTTGGGATGAAAACACACATTCTTTCGTGCTTACCAATGCATGGGATAACTTGAAGAAATGCATACAAAATGGGTGAGCTACATATACCAATAATAGAGTAAACAAGGCAGAACATTATGAATACAATACATGTCAGTAAATTGGAATATTAATTGAGTATAAAAGAAACTGGAACATAACGGCATGATATAACATTATTTTCATAACATGGAAATGTGGCAACAACATTTAACATGATATTAAAATGGGTAGAAAATCAATTCACATGGAGCATGAGTAAACACCCAGTTCACTTGAAATACTAGGAGTAAACCCTCATTTCACCTGAAGTTTCATGATACTAATAATTATCCAATTCTTTAGAGCACTATCAGGGTGTACCCTTCTTAACCATTTCATTTCATTCATATGTGTGCCTAATGGATCATATAACATTGAATCATTTAACACTGTCAGTTATTATATGATAAAGGAATGTGGAATATAGACATGAAACTCTATAATCAATATATAATTTGAAAAAATATGAATACCCTTGATAGAATAATGGGCATAGTATTCACTAAACAATGACATTGTCATGAAATATCACGGTGTAATTTCAAAAGCATAATGAAATGACATATGATTTCATAAAAGTGGAGGATGATAGATAAAGAGATTTATCATAAAATTTAAATTAAAAGGACAGTAAGGGGGTTATATAGATACATGTTCCAACAAATGTAATGGAATTTAGATTCATAATACAAAATAATTTCTTGAATGTTACTAAGGAGAAAGAAATCCCTTACGTAATTTCGGCATTGTAACGGGTGTACATGGGAGTCATTAATGATAGAGAAAGGGGTATCTCATCATTAAAAAATAAGGAGGGATGTATGGGGTGGTTTGAAATCATACCCCTTCATTTTTAATTGAAAAAAAATGGGTATAACAACATTATACAATTATGACAAAAATGAGAATGGAAGAAATACCTTACATAGAAGTGTGATCCCAATGGCTTGAGAGAGGATTATTCAGAGATTGGGGTGCCTTGGGAGGATACTAAAGAGAGGAGGGAAGTGCCGGGACGTTACCCAAGTGTTTTGATTGATGTGAAGTGGGATATTGATTTGTTCATATTGGAACAGATATGGAAATATTTATTATTTAGGATTTAGACACCACACATTAAACCAATCATAACAAAAATCCTGCCCATAGTTTTTCAAAATTGGAGTGGAAGATATTATTTTATAATTTCAATGGCTGGAATTCAAAAAATATTTGTCTTCATTATGTGTAGGTGAGTCACGCTCTCAAGGAAAACATTTTAAATGGTTAAAATATTTTATAATCCCTGGAGGGTCCACTGATGATTTGTAAAATAAATCAAAAAAACAAAAAATAAAATTATTTCAATGTTAAAACATATATTGGATGAAAATACCATTTATATTAATTTAGTAAACCCCTATTGGGTTATTCTTCTATCATAAAACACATTATATAATTAAATGGTATTACATTTTTACCCAAAAATTTGATTGTCTTCGAGGATTACAAAAAATTCACAGTTGGATAATTTCGACATCCTGATTCAAAAAATAATATCAATTTTCTATAAATATTTATTTCTAAATATTTTAATTTCTATTTTTAAAATAAAAAATGACATTTATAAAAAATTCACGAGTTTTGAAAAAAAAAACAGTTTTCCATGCTTAATATAAATCACCATTGTATTCATAAAAATTATATGATCATTTATATTTAATTAAAAAATAATGTATTAATAATATTTTATTAAAATATTTTTTAATTCAAAAATCCATTAATTCATCAAAATAGATTTATTAATTGAATGTTTATTAAAAATTCGATTTGTTCTTTAAATACTATTTAAAAAGTAAAAATAATAAAATGAATGAATATTCATTATTTCATATATATGTAATGAAAATAATCATAGTTCTAGGGTCTTGTTACATAGCCCCATATAAAACCTTCATATGACGAAAGGGTAAGGTGTACGATGGAGACAAACACTTGGGGTGGCTTGGATAACATCATTCAGGTGGTAATATCTAAAAACTTCCACGTCTCCCATAGGAATTTCTGTATGAGCTTAATGCATTGAAGCTTATCTTTGGTTGATGAAGAGAAAAGCCCAATGATTCCACCTCCTCTCCAAGCTCCAAAAATGGGCATCGTTTGGAGCAATTCTACTAGATGAGGCCATCACTTCATATTTCTACGTAAATTTGATTTTTTAAAGCCATATATTCATACTAATCATGTAATCACTATTCCTAGAATATATTATTAATGATAACAATTCTTAATTGTATTTCTAAATCCAAAATCATAAATACCAAAAGTGAATATGTTATATAACCATTTTACATAGTAATACATTTAAATATATCAAGATGAAGATTTTTTAATAAAATTTTTGGACGTTACAGTCTACCCACAGTACATCACAAGGCCCTAACAAACAGATAACATTCTCTGGTATTATGGAAGATGTGCTTGATGTCTTTTTCTGAATGGTATGGCACTCTTTTTGTGGATAGTTGACCTATAATGTTACAAAGTGGTATCAGAGCTATTATTTGCTATTTTTTTCTTGTTGTTTTGGGATGGTAGATAAGTGAATATGAATGACTTAGTGCATAGTAAATATTCATGTCTAAAATTGACCAACCCCATCTTGAGTAAAAATCTATGTAGTCAGGGCTTATATTGATGTTCATATTTTCTCCTATTACAGTTCATTATTATTTCACCTTGATTGAATGATGTAATTTCTCCTACTAGTTTATTGATGTGAATTTTGATAACTACCCTTTTACTCTTATGTAATGGACGTAGAAATAAAAAAATTATTATAGGAACACTAGAATTCACTTTCCATGCATATCCCATTCCATGTTGATTGCATTCTTAGTAAATTTTAAATAGTTGACATGAATTTTGTGTTCTCTGCCTATATGTTATATGGGTTTCTAAGTGAATTTGGTGACATTAATCACTTTAAATCACTGAGGAATTTGATTAAATTTATTCTGAAAATTACATCGAATTAATTAATGATGTATCTTGCCTGATTTATTAGAATTTATTTTATAGTCCAGGATATGGTTTCAATAACATGTTTCATTTTCACCTTCATAGGAATTTGAATCGCATTTTTTCTACATTAAATTATATTCCAAATATGCCATGTTTGAGTATTTTTTTCCAATTTAGTAACATTCCATATTTACTTCTCATGTTTGTACATATTTATCATGCATATTGATTCAATTTTACTGTCTAATTCTTACCATTTCAGGTGACTAATTAAGTTTCATATTTTAATTGATATTCTTCTCTGTTATTTAGTATTGGATGAATCATTCTAGTTGTGATTAAATTGGATACAACATTAAATTCATAAGGTTTATGGGAACATTATAAGATAGATAGTGACGAACCATATAAGTGAACAATTTTTAATGTACATATTATACTTCACGTCTATTGAACACTGTTAAAAATATTAAAATTTATATTCTTCCTAGATGAATTAGATGCAGTTAAATGGGTACCAATTCCCAATTGGATATTTTATGTGTTCTTTATAATTTGAATGGCGGTGACCTATATAATCTAACCATCTATTATGATCCTTATATTTATAATTGGTGTAAATATAAATTTTGTTAAATTATAAACATAAAATTTTTAGTTACCTTTATAAGGGTTGTAACTTCTATAATTTAGGCTTAATATCCTATGTCAAAAAATTTATAAATATACAACTTGAACCAAGTAGGTCAGTTGGGGAATGATGTTGATTAAATATAAAAGCTAAAGGTCATTTCAAAAAATTCGATGTTCATAATTTCTTTTGGTTGTTTTAGTCGAACACATAATGGCTTCAAGGGACCCTAGTAGGTTGCATTTTACATAAAATTTCCACTACCCAACCCATTGGTGGTATGTTATTCTATATGAATGTGGTTAATTAATCTGTCCACTTTTTGGTGGTTTCTTTTTTACAATTCCCCTTTAATTAAAAAAATATGCTTTAATATTATTGATTAAAATTTTTTACACCATTATAAATAAATGAATGATCTTTAAAATTAATTTTATACAAGTAATGAACTAGTTCAAATGGGATGTCAATAAATAATTATGTTTAAAATGTTTTATAAAATAACTTGCATGTTTTTCCTTGTGTCTAGTGTTTGTTTTCATTAAAATTAATTCTTAAAAAATTTATAGAATTCTGGGGTTTTCTCTTGATTTCATATAATGTAACCATACATGATTTTTTGTTATTAAACCTCAATTTAGGGTAATTGATTTCATACTTGATTTTTTTCTTGAAATGTAATTTTATTTCCATAGCTTTCGTTCATCTAACATCTAAATATAAATCATCGTCATCTCGACCTACTGACCATTAGTAGGTCTGGCCTTGTTTTGGTACAATGCTTCTAGCTTCGGTAAGAGGATATCAATTTTAGGTTGTGTCATTTGATCATTAGAACCATTGATGGTTTCTTTTGAGTAGATTCTATTGTATGGTACCACTAGGGTTCTATTGTCTTATGTAGGACACCAGATTTCTAAAATGACGCCATTGTTTTGACAGGAGGTTGTGTGTTGTTTCACCCTGGCTACAAGTGTGAGTTTTCTAAAATGACCCGTTAAGGATTGATAGAAATTCCAAGGGAATTTTTGACCACTTATTATGTTGTGTGACCATATTCTTCTTCTTTGGGAGTTGTATGACCCATAAAGTTATCAGTTGCTTCTACAGTCATACAGATTAATGCAGATCAATGTTGATACATCCCTCAAGACATCTAATCCATGAATAAATAAAGCCTATTATCCAATGGATAGTATCAAGGATGTATCCTTTTTTCATGTAATATTAATGTAGTTTGTCTCGATATTGTGGTGCCCGTTATATTGTTAAATGGTACATCAAACCATTTGAGTCCTGTGCTAATCGTTCAATCTAGATTTGTTACACTTTGAATACCAGATAGCTCTGAAAAAGAGTGACTAAGGGATATGATAAATCAAACTCATCCCAATACTCAGGATATGGTTCTAATAGAATCAGATGTTTTACACGCTGGTCAGTTTTCTTCCATTATGCCTTATGCCTTGATATGTGGTAATGTGACTCGAAGAAACATCCCATGCCTGTCATTCTGTGATACCTATCCAGAACTCTAGAGAGGTGTAATTCCCAAATCTATTTATTTTAATTATTGTTGAATACGTTTTAGCCATATCTAGGACTCCCATTTAGTAGCCAAATGAATATCACCTATTTACAAAAATTATTTTCCCTATTAATCATGTGTTAGAGAAAATCCTATGGTGGGGATAATTGCCTCAATTTTGGTTAAATGATTCCTTCCATGTAGAATGAACAAAACCAATAAAGACCTTTTGAAATAGTCAATTCCATTTGGAAGTCACAACTGGCTAGTAATCATTTGTTTAAGTTGCTTCCTATTAGTTATCATGATGATGTTGTGTTTGGGTATATGTGCAACATGTAAAGTCTTTTTTGGTTTGGGGTGGTTAATGTTTATTTTTCAAAGTCAATTTCTGTATGCCTTATCTGTTAATGGAATATTGATCAGTTTGTGTCCTATGTCAGCTGTTGTTGTTGACAACTTTTAAGGAAGTCAACTTAAATGGGTTTGACAGTCCCCCTTTTTTAATTTAGGCACGGTTGGTTTGAAAAAGTATGGTTCACATAACCCTCTTTATGTAAAGAGTGTGTTAGACCACTTTTTGGAGATTTTATAAACCCATTATTGTACACTAATCATTAAGTTGACTATGTACCCTATCATAGTATCATTTAGGCATACTGGGGGAGTGTTGGTCTTATGCCAAACTAAGGTTTTGAAAATTTCCTTGGTATTTTTTGGGCGGTTTCAATTAGTGTCACACGCTGGATGTGTGGTGGTTTAATGAGATTTGGTTGTTCCTAAGTGATAAATAGTCTTCCAAAGTAGGAAATCCTGGGATAGACTCATGGAAACCAGCATCTCTATTTGACTTGATCATCCTATGGATTCTTTTTTGAGGTTAGTCGATGTTCTTATTATGTCGATGATCATCTTGTCTTGATGCCTCTTTTGTAAGATGGATGAGGTTTTCCTAGGATGATCTCCTTGGATTAAATTTTTTTGACTTTGTGGTTATCCAGGTTTCCAATCAATCTCATAAGAAATTCTTTTTCTAAGATGATCCTTGTATTTCTAATCAGTAGCTGATCTATTATTATGTTGAGGTGCGAAAAATTAATTTGGATTTTTGAAAAGAGATGTATCCATAAACTTGTTGTAGGATTCGGTGAGTGTTCATGGAGTTTCCTTCAGATACATTCATTTAATAGCTATGGGTATAGATTTTTTAAGTCACCATCCATCTATGTTAGGTGCCTCCAGGGTATTCAATAAGGGATGGTGTGACTTGATGTCCATGTCTCTCGCTCTGTGCAGTCAGTGATGATATGCTTCTTAACCTTGTTGGGAAATATGGTGACAAAGTATTTGTTGGCTACAACCTTTTATGAATGAGTTTCCGCAATCAGTTTAAATGACATCAGTTTGAGATCGACCCTTATATCAGATCATTTGGCATGTCTTGATAGTCATTGGAGTTCTATAGGATCATCTTGGAAGACAATCTCAATGTTAGTGGTACCATGTATTTGGTTTGGTTCTTAAATCTCAGACCCTATGGTGGAAGCCATGTAGTATATATGGTTAAGGAGATGAATTGGAGACTAGGTATCCAATTATATGGTTTTGGGTATGCTCTGTCATGATGCTTCAGTTATAGCTTAATGTGTTGACTCATTTCCTTACAACTATTGTTCTCTATTTTAAGGTGATATTGGTAGGTGCGTTAGATTTTTAGCATTGCAAGGAGACCATTTTAACAAGAAATCATGACCCTTAAATGTCAAGTTATTTTTTTGTTGTTTCACATGGTTTCTCGAAGATGAATAGTTCTATGATGGGGAGATTATAACATCCCATGTTTTTGGAATGAAAGAAATTCCAAGGTAATTTGAAATTTTTTGTTTAGTAGATGGAATGTTATGAATACTGAACATTGAAATAGAAATATAAAATATGGAATAATTAAATATATTTTTATAGACTTGGTTGATAGATTAAGATGTTCCCCTGATTAGACCTTGAGTTCTTAGAGGTTTGGGGCCCAGATATAATTAGTTTGGAGGGTCTTAGTAGGTTGCATGGTTTTATTAAAACCCTGTGGACCCTGTAAGAAAACTATGTGACCTTTTTTAGAGGTTCAGTAGGTCTCACATGGACTTCACATAGTTTACCCATAACGTGTGCTTATCCCACATGGTTCATACCACATCATCTATAATGTCATGCTATTTATTATATTTTTGGGACATAGTTAGGAAAACCATGTGGGTAAACCATGGAATGTGGGTTTCTATGTAGTGTGTTTCACACAGTTTAGAAATGTAGTTCATCCAAATCATGCGACCAAGTTATGGGTGAGGGAATTTCCATGTTTTCCTTTAGTGATAAATGCTTTAAATTATCTTCTTCCTCCCCTATTCTCTCTAGTGGGGTTCTCATCCATATCCAATCTTGGAGCACTCCTTCCTCCTCCAATGTAGGGTTTTTGATATATCTCTCTTTTTCACTCTATATACTTCACTATCATGTTTTTTTTGGAATGATATGGGTAATCTCTACAATCCCCTAACTTTATTTATTTATTAATACTCACTCGTGCTGTTCTATTTTGGTGCATACTAATTATCCCCATTTTTAGGGTGGTTTTTGGTTTCATTTATTTCTCTCGAGCTAGGCCAAATAATAGATTTATATTATATATGTGGGTTGTTAGTTCTATAAAGTAGTAACTTTATGCTCTTTCCTATCATTTTTTCATAGTTTAGATGCCTTTCCATTTTGTTTGTCACTAGAATCTTCCCATCGGGATTTGTTCTTATTATATATATTAATTAAAGAGGTTAATTATGTCATTAATGACCCTAGAATGCACAGAAACCAATTGGATGGAGTACTCCTTGTCTTTAGACAGCCATTTGGGTGTGCCATCCTAAATAGACTAAATTTACCTCAGGGATTTAGTTGTGTTTATCCATCGGTGTTACCTCAGTAAATTCTTCCTTTTTCCATTTCTCTAATTTTCGACCCACCCCTTTTGTATGGGATGCATTATAATTGATGTCCTTAATTAAAAAAAAGAATAAATATCGATTGTGAACCATGATTTAGCCATGTTCTTTACATCCCATTCTATATATTTAATTCTCTAGTTTGATGTTTCATAGTGAATACAATATGTCTTACATTTATTTGATATTAAACGTTTTTTTGATACATTTCTCTATAAAATTTCATGTTCATTTGTCCCTAAGAAACATTTTATGATTATTTCTTTATTAAATAGTTATTTATATTGAATTGAGATTCCAATAATGACATGTAATTGTTTAAATTATATTAATTCTATATTATTTACTCACTATCATGTTTTTATCATGCTGGATGACATGTGCCTTTTCTTAATGGACATCTAATTTATTAATCCTTTTTATTTGTTTGAATTAAATTTCATGCTTGTTCAATGTTGATAGCATGAGCTATTAAGATATCATTGATGACATGTGACTAGAGGTTTGTCAATTACTTGTGTCTATGTTTATTTTCAACTTTGTATGCTTAATACAAGATTCCTATATATCATATATTTTATCATAGAACATACACATGTTCTTAATGCCTTATCCCTTGATTGTTTTATTTTATACATGTATAGATTGATAAATTTTGGAATGAGTAGATTATCCAATGGAATGAAATTGCATTAATGAATTTTCATGTTATATGTTGTAACACCCCATTATTTATTAGTATTTTTTAACTTTAATGTAGTTTAATAGATTAAATTGCATGAAACACCGAATTGACATAAATCTTCGGCTATATTGAGGTTCTATGAAACAACACATTAGTAATACAATTATTTAATCGAGATATATATTTATCAATTAATTATTTTATTATCAATAATAATAAATAAATTTTAAATTTTATTTATAATGTCTTCACATAAATTAAACATATTTTTAATGAAATGTATAATTCTTGTTAAAATAGTTATATATTTAGAAATACTATTTTTGTAAAGAACTACTTTTCATTTCATTTTGTGAACCATTATAACATTAATTTATGACACTCCTAAAAATTTATTGTTGTAAAATGGACTTCATTTATGAATATGGAATATCAAAATTAGCTTAGGATGAATTTTTGTTATTTTTCTAAAAACATTCAATTTTTTATGAATAGTGAAAAATATACATAGTTCATAAAAACCATCATTTTCATTTAAATAAATAAATTTCATTAAAATGTATCTTAATGGAAAAATAGATACATAATACATATATTAGTTTAATTTAAATAATTTTATACTAGAATTAGGTATAACAATATAATGACCTTTTTTAACATATTTTTTCCCACCATCGTGGCACATTTTTAAATTAGCATAAAACAAAATTTTACTTATTCAATTAATTGAATTTAAAAAATACCACATAAATGGTTATAATCAGTATGTAAAATTTGGTTCAATGGGATACAAGTAATTTTTTCTGAATAGTATGATTTGAATTTTTTTTACAACGGTTAAAAGTAAATTGGGATAATTAAAGTTAAAAATAATATTATAATAATATAAATTTACCCTAAGACATTACCTAATTATATTGGATATGTTAATTTCGACCAAAATCTACCTTATGACAAAAATATGACCATTTTTATCCACTTGGATTATATTAGGACATTTATTATATTTTATTTAAATAAGAGTTAAAAGTGATAAATTTGAATTTTAATAACTAATCAAGAATTGGTAAATTCATAAGATCAATTAGACTATAAATATTCAATAGAAAACTAAAAATATTTCTTACATAATATTAATTTATTTATAAAGTTTATATAATAAATAATTAAATTCTTTATAGAACAATGATGATGCTTTAATTACCATATTAATTAATGATTAAAATAATTGATTTTATAAATAATAAAAAAAATTAAATTTAAACATTGGATACAATCCATGAATTATTTAAGGGAATATTACATTTTATGTTTGATTCAATGTATTTTTTTTTTTTGAAGAAATAAAGTTTTTGTTCCTTAAAAAATTTACATAAATGTGTTTTTAAAAAAATACTATATTATTAAATGATATAATATAACTAAAAATATAAGATTCAAAAAATGTACATAGATAATGTTATATATGTCATTAATGAAACACTTGAGGTTCTATTATCATTTTATAGTAATTATATTAAACATTTACTATTAAAATACAAGAAGGCATGGAAAAAGTTAAACAATTTAACTAAGAGTTAAATCATAAAGATATGGTTAATATGATGACTTAAACTTGTATAAAACCTATTAGTTAAGAGTATTTCAACCCATACCCACCTTATCCTCTAAATAAATCCATTTTTATATATTAGAAACAAAAAAATAATTTTATAATAAATTAATATTTAAGCTTTTCCAAAAGTGCCCCTCGCCTATCTTTTAAAAGGGAATCGTCCTTTCATTTAATTCACACATCCAAAACAATTTGGATTAGCCATACCCTGCTAAAATAACCTCCCAACTACCCTCAATTAATCCTAGAGGTATTACATAGATCAGAAAGCCAACCTATGGAGCCTGTTTGTTCAAATCAAAAGGAATCACCCAAAGAAGAGGTAATTATTTCATCACCTCATTCAATGTTATTTTCTTCTTCTACTTCCACATTCATTGATGTTTCCAGGATAAAATAATAATTTCCATAAGCTTTATATACTTAGATTTTATTATAAATATTTTACAACCATATTCATTATTCTCTTCATCCAATGAATGAAAATCTCAACATACGTGTGTATGTACGTCTTACCGTCTCAACATATTGGTGTAGATTGTTATTCAACACTTCATTATGTGGATAGGTATAATAATGAGTATAATTTATTTAAATAATAAATATAACATGTTAGTTATTATTTATATATATTATACAGTCCAATTACAGATGATTTCACCATCATCAAAATGATATTGTTGCTCGTGTGTATATATGGCTAACCGTCTCCACGATTTGATGAGATTCATCTTCAACGATCACAAATAATGAATATTTATAAATATATATATATTTATTAAGTATGTGATATCTGGAATAATAATGAAAATGAAAAAATATATATTTATGTACTTAAATATATGTCATTTACTTGCTTCCAAACTATACGATATGAAAACGGAAAAAATGTTCATGCGTACGTATGGACTACCGTCTCCATCAATAGTGTTTCAATTTCCTATATCTATATATAATAAAAATTAATAATATGAATATATATTATATCTAAATCATGTTTTATATTCTGGAATTATATAAATAATGGCCTATGTGATACAAATCAAGAATAAAATGATAAAACACATACGATAAAGAAAGTAATTATTACTAGGAATGTTACTATAACATTGAAATTATTATTAAATTGGTAGTATAAAGTAATAAATTAATCTTGAATGATATCATAAATATGATCATGGATCTTGTATAATTTAATAACATACTATGGTCATTATACTAGAGGTTAAATGTACCCTCAACTAAACGAAAGTAAAAGATAAGGGTAAATTTGACAATCACATTATTCTTTGTGGTTGATTATGTGTATGTATCTAATAGGAAATCGTTATCATCCCTATCCATGTTTAAAATAATTAAAAATGAATATTTTCAGGTTTTATGGATGGGACTCTTTAACTATAACATCATTTTAAATGGTTTAATGATTTATTATTCTAAATCATTTTTATTAGTGTTGGTGTATTGAAAATGATTTTATAGGTTTATTTATATGGAAATTATTTCTTTAACATGTTAATTACATTCAAAATATTCAATTTTGTATGGGACACATTGATTAAAAAACACTTATAAATGAATTCCTTTATAAATTGTGTGACTATAAAATGATTTCAAGAAAAAGGGATATTTCTCTCTAAGAGTTTTACTAACCATTGTCATCAATTTCAACCTTCTTTATTGGATTTTTACTGAGTTTGATTTATTATAATACAATCTTCCATATTGTATTGAATTAGTTATGATATGTTTGAATTTTAATATGTTATTTTTATACAACTCATGATTTACGGTTTAAGTATTGACAATTCATATGCTATTTTTAATATGAATGTTTATGTTATGTTGTACTATTTTCATATAAGGAATTAATTGGACATAGTAAGGAACAGGAAGGGCCCTCTATATCCCCTCAATGTATCAGTAGGTCTCATGAGGCTGTCTAGTTTCTTGGAACAAGGTCTTGATAAAATTTATATTTATGGTCTTGGCATAGGACTTGACTTTGTGGTTAAGATGTCTGACATTATGCATTCCATCATTAAGAGAATACTTATTAGTGTTACATGTGATTATTAGATTAGTAGAATATCCATGTGAATAATTATATGGAATTATTTGATTCATCATTTCCATTTTATGCTGAGGTTTATCTTTAAATATCATGTGTTTCAATTTTATACTGTACATTATGTTTTTTTGATTATTTAGGCTATCTTTCGCTATATTGTTTATCCTAACTGAGAATCTGAGCTCACGCCTTTCAAATGATTAATTTTAAAAGGATACTGAGAAGTGAATTATGATTGATATAAAAGGTTAATTTAGGGGAATAATGTCATTCTGAAATGATTATCTATGTTTTATTTTATGTTATAAATTTTAATGTTATGTTATTTTATGTAATATATTGTCTAAGACTGCTAAACTGATCATATTTTGGGACTTTATTCCTTGTAGTCTTGCCAATGTGTTAAAATAATGCAACGACTCAAGGATTTTGGGGTCGAAGAATTACAATTGGTATGAGAGGAAGTTAAGAAATAATAATGGAAACTCGGTTTAGATAAACAATGATTAGCGAACATTACCCTATGATAGAAATTGATAATTAGCATAGAATAGCATCGTAAAATTTTTGTAAGAAATATATTATGTGAGAATTCCAAGTAATATATCTCATTCTCGATACTACAAGTGGGTGTGGTTCGGGAAAAGATGAACCAAGGGGAGAAAAATACAATAAGGTGTTCCGAGCCTAACTAGGGTAACCTTGTACAAGAAAACGCACCTTACTGTGCACCTAGTTTGACACTCATTGGGGATATTCATAGAATAATTCATATTTTCATTACAAACTATTATGAAGAATTTAGGAGTAAATATTTCCATAAAGAATAAATTTTTATGATTATGAGATTAGGTATGCATATTTCGTTTCAATTTATGTTAAGTATTTAACTAGTTTGTAATCAAGAATTATGATTCATAACCTAATCTAGTGTATGACATTATTTTGAAATGGCGCCTAGTATAAAGAATGACTACCCCAACAATGCACATATTCCAAATAGTAATAAGGATCATATCATTCATCGTCTTAAGCAGACATTTCGAAGAGAAAAATCATCCTATGTTTTCTAAACATATAAGGAAATAGTATCACGTGTTAATAAGATAAGTAAATAATTCTCTCAGTCCAATTTCTTTGAAGTGAAACTAGAGAATAAAAGGATTCTAGAGATAAATATGGACAGTGGGAAGAAGGGAACCTGCATTTTCCCATATATGATAACTGTTGAAAGAGTCACTCTAGGAAGATGTAAAAATGAATGGGTGTTTTTTATAAGTGTGGAGAATAGCGTCATCAAAAAAATACTATGAAGGGAATAATGAAAAGACTAATATTCAGTATTTGAACTGTAATGAAATGGGGCATTACACAATTAAACATCCTATGTGTCAAGGAAATATATCTCAGAAGAATCAATTGTATCTAGGTCAAGCATAAGCTATTATGATGTGAAATAATTAATGTATTTGTGTTTCTTGATTGAAAAATTATTTCATTTGAGTATTGTATCTATGATGTACAAGTTATATAAATTTTAGAAATAAATAAGGATTGTACTAAAGTACAATTTCTTTTTAGATTTTATATTGTATAGTACTATGAAAAGTGACTCAATAGTAAGTTAAATGTTTTTGGAAAATAAATTGTTCAGGGAAAGATAAACCGTAATATTGTCTTGATACTGAGGTAGTGAATTTGGAATAAGAGATGATGAATTTGGATAAATTATATTGGATGTTCTGGACACCCTTGGGACTAATTAATTGTTTTTTATTCATTAATTTTTTGTGTTTACAACATTTTTAGATTTAAGGAATATATCTAGTCTTCTATAAAGAATAAGGGAGAATTAATGTATTTAATAAGGGTTTATGGTAATTTACTGTGTTACTATGTTTCATGAGAATATTTGATAAAGGCAGTCACATGTTATTATATAAAGAAAAAGAAAACTTCATTATGTTTAGATCCTATATAAATTTTTGGATTGTGAGTTTGGACACAAGTATTTTGGATAAGTCAATAGGTTCCAATGGAGTATGTTGAGAAATTTATATTTTGTTCAAGGTTAAAGTTTAATTTATTGGATACCTTGAACTGAGCTTTTGATTTTTAGTAAACAGATTGAGGATTAAGGAAATCCTTATGGGCCATATGATTTAAAAATTTGTTTTATGTTTAAAAATAATAATAATAATAATAATTTTAAACATTCATTTTCTAGTGTAAGGGATGAAGTGAAAATAGATTCAAGCACAACCAAATTATGAGATAGTAATTAAATCAAGTATGTTTTCATGAGTTCTCATCTTGAGGGTATATTAATCCCTCCTCTTCAAAAAAATCTAAAATAAGTGTTATCCTAATAACTTATTTTTCTGATGAAACGATGATACATTAAATCAGCATAGATTTTTGGATTTGAGGCTCTCAATTTTCCATTTATTGTTCAGTTGTTATTGATTGATGAACTCAAAAAATCCCTATAAATATTTATGTTTTCCTCCAATTATGTGTCTCTAATTTCCACAAATGTTATCCTCTTTTAAATCCTAATTTGGTGGTGACTTTTTCATTTCTATTTCTCTATAAATAATACATTGATTAATTAACCCTATTTTTGATGTGGGTTATCCACAATAGTATTTTCTATTTTTAAACTTTCATATTCGAAAATCAATTTAAAATTATGAGGACACAATTTATTCAAGGTGGGGAGAATGTAACACCCCTAGTTTTCATAGTACATTATCTCTTTAATGTAGTTTAATAGCTTAAATTGGCTGCGACACTAACTAGGATTGCCTTATATAGAAGAATGATTTTATACCAAACAACACATTACTGTTATAATTATTTAACCGATATATTTATTTATCAATTAGATATTTTAATATGAATAGTAAAAAATAAATAATAAATTTTCTTTATAATGTTTTCATAATAATAAAACGTATTTTTAATTAAATGTATATTTTTTTTGCCACAATAGTTATATATTTAGGTAAACAATTTTCTTAAAAGAACTAATTTTATATCCTTTTGGAATAAATAATAATATTAATTTTTGACATTCCTATAAATAGATTTTCGTAAAATAGAATTTTTTTTGGAATTCATAATATCAAAATTAGCTTAGGGTGAATATTTGGTATTTTTCTGAAAACAATCAATTTTTTATGAATAGTGAAAAATACTGAATATTACATAAAAACCAGCCTATACATTTAAATAATATATTTAATTAAACTTTATAATAATATTAATATAGGTACACAATACACATGTTAGTCCTATGTATGTAATATTATAATATAATTATATATTAAAATTTATTAAAAATTTGTATAATCTTTTACACACCATCTAGCCACATTGTCAAATTAGCATTAGACATAAATTTACCACTTCTGTAAATTGAATTTCGAAAATACAACTTAAATGGTTATCATTATTAAGAAAAATTTGGTTCAATAAGATCAAAATTATTTTTGTTGAATAGTATCTTATGAATTTTATTTACCATGGTTAAAAGTAAATAGTTTAATTAACGGTAAAAATAATATTATAATAATATAAATTTACCCTAATTCTATTGGAAATGTTTATTTTGACCAAAATCAACCATCTAGAATAATATTATCATTTTTTATCCACTTGGATTAAATTAGGTAATTTAATATATTTTATTTAAAGAAGAGTAAAAAGTGTTAAATTAATATTTCAATAACTAAAATATTTTTAATATAGTGATATACATAAGATAAATTAGACTATAAATATTCATTAGAAAGATAAAAAAGATTTCCTACATCATAGTATTTTATTTATATTTATTAGACATTAAATAATAAAATTTATTTAATAGATGACGATGATGCATTAATTACCTTTTTAATGAATGAAAAAAATAATTGATATTATAAATTTTAAAATAAATGTAAATTAAAACTATTGATGATATCAATGAATTTTTATGTGAATATTACAGGTTAGGGTTGATTCAATGTATTTTGTTTTATGTAATCAAGTTGTTATGACATTCAAATTTGATTTTTATGATTTTTAAAACAAATATTATTTTATTAAATGATATAATATTCCAAAAACTCTAACCATATACGAATGTAAATAGATAATTTTTTATATTTAATTAATGAAAACATTCGGTTCTATTGATATTTTATAGTAACTATATTAAAATTTTTGTATAAAAATACAAGAAGACATGGTAGTAGTTAAACTATTAAACTACGAGTTAAATATTAATGATAAGTTTAATATGGTGGCCTAAATATGTATAAACCAATTATTTGAGAGGATTTAGACCCATAACTTTCATATCCTAGAAATAAATCCATTTTGAGATATTATAAACTGAATGTAATTTTATAATAAATTATTTTTTCAGGCATTTCGTAAAGTGTCCCTCACCTCTCTTATAAAAGGGTGCCTCCCTTTATTTTAATTAACACCTCATATGCAATTTTCATGTCCATATCCTGATCAAATATCCTCCCAACTACCTTAAAATCATCATAGAGGCCTTAAATGGATTCTAATGCCATCCTAATGATCATGTTTGTTAAAATTAAATGGAAGCACCCAAAGAAGAGATAATTATTTCATCACCTATTTCAAAGTTATTTTCTTCTCCTACTTCTACTTTATTTATTGTTTTCATACTAAAATATTAAATACAATAACATATAAATAATGATATGTTATTATAATTATGGTATAACCAAAATCATTATTCTATTCATCCTGTGAATGATATATTCACCATACATGCATAAGCACGGCTTACCGTCTCCACGTCATGGTGTAGTTTATAATTTGACACTACATTATTTTGATGGGTATAATAACGAAGATAATTGTTGTAAATAACAAATATAACATGTTAATGATTCTTTATATATAATATACCATCCAATTAGCTTTGATTCCACCATCAAAAGAATAATATTGTTACTCGTGCGTATATATAGCGTACCGTCTCCATGACATGATGAGATTCATCTTCAACGTTCACCATTCATGAATATTTATAAATTAATAAATATATATATTATGTTTGAGATATATGAAATAATAATTCATCTGGAATAATATATATTTATTTAGTTAAATATATGTCATTTACATACTTCCAAACAATACGATAAGAAAACAGAAACATCGTTCATGTGTACGTACGGACTACCGTCTCCATGAACGATGTTTTCAATTCATCTATCAATCTATCATACATATTTATATTATGAATATATATGATATATAAATCATGTTTTATATTATTTATGTTATTAAATCATTATCTAAGTGATACATTCAAGAATGACAAGTTAAAACACATACGATAATGAAAGCGATTATTACGTGAGTTGTTATTTTATCCAGGAAATTATTATTAAATGGGTAGTATATTGTCATATATTAATCGTATATGATATCATAAATATGAATACGGTTGTGTTATATTTTAATAAAATACTATGGTCATTATATATGGGGTTAAATGTACCCTTGTCTAGAGTAATGTACAAGGTAAGTGTTAATTTCACAATCTCATTATTATTAGATGTTGTTGATGTGTAAGGATATACTAGGTCATATTTAACATCCATGAACATGTTTTATAAAAATGTTTTCAAAAGGAATCTTTTAAGGTTTTATGTAAGGTAAACTTTTATGAGAACATCATTATTAACATTTTTATGATTTATTTTATTAAATACTTTGGATTAATGTCGATGTTTTCAATATGATTTTAATGGTTTATTTATATTGAAATGATTGTATTAACATGTTAATTACTTTCAAAACAATCAACGTTGTATGGAAAACATTGATTCAAATTCCTATTTTAAATGAAATCATTTATAAATTGGGAAACATTTAAATGATTTCATGAAAAGAAGATACTTCTCTCGAAGAGTTTTACTTACTATTTTCATCTATTTAATCTTCCATTATTGGATTTTTTATTGAGGTTGATTTATTAAAATACAATAATCCATATTTTATTGAATGAGTTATGATATGTTTTAATTTGGATGTAATATTTTTATGTTATTCATGATTTATTCTTAAAGTATTAACATTTTGTATACATGTTTTAATACGAATGTTTATGTTATGTTCCACTCTTTTCATATGTGGATTGTGTTAGACATAGTAAGTGAATGGTGGGGCCCACTATAGCCCCTTGATGCATCGATAGGTCTCATGAGACAAAGTGGTGCCTTTGCACAAGGCCTTGAAAAATTTTATATTTAGGGTATTGGCATGGGCCTTCACAATGTGGTTAAGTTGTATGGAATTATGAATTCCTTCATTATGAGATTAGTTATTGAAGTTACAAGTGATTATTCGACTAGTATAATATCATTTTGAATAATTAAAAGTAATTATATGATTTAACATTTCCATATTATGCGGATGTTTATGTTTAAAGGGCTTGTGTTTTAATTTTATACATTTCCATAAAATTTATGATTATTTATGATAGCTTTCTTTATATTGTTTATCCTTACTATAATTCTGAGCTCACCCCTTTCAGATTATTTATTCTCCCAGGATGCCAAGAACTGAATTATGATTGATATGGATGGTTGAGCTAGGGGAATAATTTTACCCTTAAAGGATTATCTATGGTGTATTTTATGTTAGAAATTATAATGTTATTTTCATGTATTTAATCTATTTTCCAATATTACTAAATTGGTCTGTCCTTCTGGACATCATTCCTTGTAATCATACTAATGTATTAAAATAATGCACTAGCTCTAGGCTTCTAGGGTTGGGGTGTTACACATGTTCATATCTCTATGGTCCACCTGTGTAAGAACCTGGAACTTCTTTTTTAGAATGTTTTTCTTTTTAGGGTGTTTTTATGTAAAATATGAATTTATGTACAATTTTGAAGTACATGCCATGTACATTATGAGTACACATCGTGTAAATTATGAGTACACATCGTTTACATTAAGAGTACATGATTTGTACTCAGTTACTGTGAGTTGTCATGAGCTGGCCATGTAGCGGTCATGCACATGGTCGTGTGCGGTGACCAGGAGGCTGCCGAAAGCAGGGCTCGGTAAGGGCAAGTACAGGGCGCGTACATAACAATTACATGCCATGTACTTTCTTTTTTTATTAAATGCACCGGGGTCACGTCTGATGGACAAGACCATATTCTTCTAGGTCTGGTTTGTTAGTGATATCTCGTACGTCTGCAAATCTGCTCTAAGACCCCGAGTGAGCATCTGTTCTTTGATTTGACTACCGTCGATTACGTTGGGATCGCCTCGATAAGCTATTCCTTCTTCTACAGCTTTGTTTCATGATTCTTCATAATTAAAGAGTTAACTTTGGTTGAATGTTTTAGACGTTTTTGTAAATATACGGTGTTCTTGGGCGATTCAAGTCTTAATGTTCACTTATATCGATCTCCCAACACCGAGGTAGGTGGTTTGTACCTTTCTATTGAATGTCTCTAAGAAATATGTTAAATTTTTTTCAATAACATTGAATGGGGTATTGCGTGTTTATCATTTTAACGCTGTTAATTGCCTTCCATGGTTGTATATATGATTAGTGGTTAATTGAATGTGAATATGGTTGATTTATATTCATTGGATGTGTTTTCCCATGAATTTCATGTTTACGATCCTTTGGATTCATTTCTCCTTTTAGAATTCCTTGATGTTTTCTCATGCCTAGTACTGTAGGATGGAGTGAATATTTGATCTGACATGCTTGATTTGTTGTAGACTATTTAGCCAAGTAGTTCTTGAGGTTTATCTTGGATGTATTGCATTTCTATGTTCATTTGACTTACAAAGTGCTGTGAGAACCTGGTGTAGTGAACTGTAATGGAAAATGGCCATGTGAGCTTCCATAGAGATTATTTAATCACTTTTGAATATAAGGGGAATTGACCATGGGAGATTCTTCAGAGAGTCTTCAATCACTATTGACTATAAGGGAAATTTACTGAGATTTCTTCCTCATAGAGACTTTGTTATATCCTGATAACTGCAAAAGAGGGGATATTTTGTGTGTACTTCCCAGAGGGTTACCTACATTGATTAGCAGCACACTTGATATGTGGAATTGAAAGCATTGAAACTATAAAATGGGTTACTCTTGAGTACATCCTTGTTTACTGATCTTTTACTTGTTGCATACCATATATATTTAGTGACTGTTTTGGAGAGGTCTTTTTGTGGTTTCCTACTAGGATTAATCTCACACCCTGTTTGGGTCATGATTTTGGCCCCAAAAAGACTATATAGAAGCAGGTATAAATAATGGAAAGCACCCTTCTACTTCTGGTACATGATTATTGTGGAGGAGGAGACCATGGGACCAAGCTATGGAATGTGATGATTAGTATTTTTTACATGTTTTTATTTTTTACTTCGTATTCGTATTGTTTTCACCATTGTGACTTGTTTGGCTATTTTCCAAGACATATATAAAATTCATAATTTCATATATGTTCTACAGTTATTTGTTACTTCTGTTGTCTAATTATTTGTTTTCTTACTTCTTTCATTAATTCTATATGTTTTACTTCTGTTGTGTTACTCTACCAATGAGGGCATAGTTTCTCCATTATCAAACCAAATGCCCTCGCTGCAAGTCTGCAAGCTCTTCCATTCGGGGATATACGCATGAGGCCCGGAGACCAACCGTGTATGGGTCACCTCTAGGTGGCTTCTGGAACTGGGGCATTACAAAGTGGTTTTAGAGGAACTATTTTCTTCTTGACGTACATTTTAGAGCCTATCACCACTGATATGAAGGAATAGGTACTGGTAAATAAGTTGTGACTAGTAGTAGCTATCCTGTGAACATGGAAAATCCAATCTACGTCATTTAACTCAATTTTTATGGTTTTTCGAATTTATAGTTCATTTGATTTCACCATAGGGTGATTTACATGTTTTGTGCTATTATTGTTGATGATATTGAGGTTATATATCTGTTGGAACCTGATGAGATGAGATTATTCCATCTCATTCATCATATATAAGCACTTTCTAGAAATCACATGTCATGCATTCTTGCCATTCTATTTAGGGTATTTTAGTGATTTCATGTTGTTGGGATAGATTTTGTTCTAGATATGCATGTTGTTGTGATAAATGCATTGATATAATACTTGTTTTTTTGTTAGGGTATTGCTTTGTTAAGGTCTTGTTGGAATAAAATCTAAACATTGGTTTTGAGGGGTTATGGGCACTCTTGAATCAGAATTTGGTGGATCATTTCTTTTTTCCTTGATATGACTTTTGTAAGATTCCAATAATTGATTCAAAGTGAGTATAGGCCCTCATAGATCCGAATTTGGAACGTTAATGTTCGTTTTAGTGTTTTTCTTGGCTCTAAAAGATTTTCTGAGGCTTACTCTCTAGAAAATCCCAGAAAACACGTCGTGTAGTGATGAACACACGCTTTGTGTCCATCTGTTTGGGATGGAACTTTTTAAATTATGTACCCACCATTTACCATATGTAAATGTCGTGTAGTCTATAAACGTGTCCAAGACTGTCTGGGCAGGGACATAGAGTTTTAAAATATTTGGTATGACACATCGTATTCCTTATGTACACACAGTGTTGTAGACTGTGTAAACTGGTTGTGTCACTAACAACACATGTCGGTTTAGACTTTGTTAATAGACGTCGTGTCGATTTTGAGCATGTTGTGTAGTGTGAGATGTGTATCCGGCCATGTCACTAACAACACGAGTCAGTGAAGCTCATCTAGTATACAACGTGCATGGAATAACACATCGTGTAGTCTTCTTCTAGGAGAACATTGTATCTTAGTCATGTAGAAGAACTCGTGCAGGGGAAGAGAATTCAAGTACATGTCATGTGCTTGGACAACATGCCATGTGTTTGTGGTGTTACATGACCAGTTTTGTCAGGAGTACATGCCAATGTGAAAGGCATAAGGGAACACGTTGTGTAAGATTTATACAAGCCAAGTATCCACGTTTTGAAAAAACATCAAATATTTATTTCTCATATTCCAAACTTTTACTTATACGTTTCAATCCCTTTGCATATTGAACTATGGTGTATGCTCCACCTAGGAGTGTCATGTCACCAAGACCTCTCCCTGCTATATGCAATTTGTAGGGTGGTGATCAGACACCAGATATGGCTTTTCAGTGACTGCTGGAATATTCTATAGGTGTGCCAGTTTTGGAACCTACAGTTATGCCTGTCATAGGTGCCGATACATTGTATAGGGAGGGCTTTCTGAGGATGACGCATACCATCTAGGGGGCACCACTTACTTCCCCGTCGATGTCAGAATTGACACGGGTCATTCAGCAGAAGCATCCACCCACTTTCATAGGGGATGGTGGACCCCATGCTACAGAGACATCGCTTGAATCCATGTTGATGATCTTTGAGCATCAAGAGACACCTCTAGAGAGGAGGGTCAAGCTCACTACCTACATGCTTCAAGACTCCGCTAATAGGAGGTGTGATGTGATATCAAAGGTGGGATGCTAACAGAATATGGCTTGGGATGAGTTTCAGGACACAATCTACAACTACTTCTATCAAGATACCTTGAGGGCCAATCGAGCCAGAGAGTTCATGAGTCTCGAACAGGGTAATATTTCTTTTATGGAGTATTCTTCTTGCTTCCCAGAGCTGTAACACTTTACCACCTTTCTAGGGGGGGTGAGTTATTCCATTCAATGATGTTTGAGGATGGTCTTGGGCAAGATATATAATCCCAGATAAACATCTTCAGGTTGACTTCGTTATCCTCTAAACTCAACCAGGCCGTAATCATAGAGAGTAATATGAGGGATTATGGAAATGTGAGCTAGGGAGGTTCAACATCTAGGGTTAGTGATTTTCCAGCCGATTGCAGGAAGCATCACAGGGACACTACATGAGGAGATCCGAGTAGGCGGGATGAATCTTATGGTAGCCATATGGTGTGATACCAGTGCGAGAAGAGCAGGCATATGAGGACACATTTCCCAAGAGACCTAATGGAGTGTCGTTCTTTCGGAAAGATGGGAATCTTCATCGTTTATGTTAGATCATTTCACCAGTAGCTAGTGAAATGGGTTCTTCTATGAATCCTTGTTCATGAGAAGTACCACCAATTTCTCCTCAGTCATGGATCTGGAGATCTTCTGTCCATTTAATTCTATGTGGAGGTCATGGCCATGGTTTTCAGTCAATTGGATTTCAACGACAACATGGTGGATCATCTCAGAGTGGTCAGGAAAGGTTAAAGGGCTACTGTATAGGCCAGAATTTTACAGTGGAGTAGACCCAATATGATCAGGATCCCGAACCCTCTACAGTTCAAGGTACCATTCTAATTTCCTTAATTTTATTTTCTACTATTTTCAATATTGGTTATTCCCATAAAATTATATCTGTTGCTGTTGTTGAGAGCCTTTGGCTCTGTATCTTTTCTTCTTCTGATATCTTGATGCATGACATTACGTTGGGGACTAGAACGGTTAGTGTACTACAATGAAAGGAGTTCCCTCTAAACGATGGTTGTTGTAACTTCTTTTGGGACCTCTATGTCCTTGATATGATAGGCTAGGACGTCATTCTTAGAATTGACTACTTATTTCCTTTCTAGGATGTTGATGATTCTTATGGCTGTAGGGTGAGATTCATGTCAACAAAGGGAGGAATGTTTCATTCTAAAAAAAATGGGATGTCTAGGAGAGTAGATCCAGACCCGAGAATCATGGTTTAGGAGGAGCTACAACCCATATCACTATTCAGTATCTGGACAACCAGGGGACATCAAAGATGGACTTTCCTCTAGTGGTGGATCATTTTAGAGATGTCTTTCTGGATGAATTTTCGGGGTTTCCTCTGGAGTGTGAGGTAGACTTTTATATTTAGCTTGTTCCAGGAGAAGAGATGGTGTTCGTTCCTCTTTATAGGATGGATACAGCAGAGTTACAGGAGCTCAAGAAGCAGTTGGAGGATTTGTAGGCATAGAGTTTCATACAACCCAGTAATTCACCTTGAGGTTTGCCTGTCATGTTTACAAATTAGGTGGATGGTACCCTCATGGTTTATGTGGATAATTGAATGTTTATCCAGTTGATAGTCATGAACTGAAATCCCTTGCTGAGGATTGATGATCACTTTGATCAGCTTCAAGGAGCCCGAGTGTTCTTGAATATTGACTTGAGATTTGGTTACAATAATTTGCGTGATATACCATCAGTTATACCTATTACATCCTTATAGAGAAGGTCTGTTCTATACCAGTATGTGGTTATGATGTTTGGTATCATGAACACGCCTGTAGTTTTCATGCCACTAATGAACAGAGTTTTCCACCCATTCATGGATTCTTTCGTGGTTGTCTTTGTGGATTATATCTTGGTGTACTCTCACACTCGACACAACCATGTCACATATCTTGAGATCATTTTGAGTACACATAGAGAGCATCATTTATATGCTAAGATATCAAAATTCCTCTTTTTTATGGAAAAAATTCACATCTTGGGTCATGTTATCTTAAAGACAAGAGTATCAGTAGACTGATAGAAATTGAGAGTAGCATTTTCATGGAGGAGACGAAGAACGTCATTAATGTATGAATTTTTCTAGGGATAGCTAGATACTAAAGAAGTTTCATACAGGTCTTTTCAGGCTTAGCATCACCACTGACGGGCCTAACAAAGAAGTGTGAAAGGATCCTATGGCCTGATTATTTTGAGTCATCCTTTCAGGAGTTGAAAGGAAGGTTGACGTCAGCACCGATACTAGTATTCCTAGATCTGAGAAAGTACTATACAGTATATTATGATGCATCAGGAATCAATATTAGAGTAGTTCTTGTGTAGGGAGAAGGAGTCATTGCGTACGGGTCTTGCCTATTGAGGCCATATTAGAGGAACTACTCGACACATGATATGGAGATGGATGATGTTGTCCACACATTATGTTGTTCAGTACATTATATTCTGGGAGAGCATTTTGTGGTTTTCACTGGCCACAAGAGTCTCAAGTACATCTTCAGCCTGCATTATCAAAATTTGAGAACGAAAAGGTGGGTTGAGTACCTTCAGTCCTTTGACATTGATCTTCCCAATAGGCTGAGGAAATGCAACATAGTGGAAAACGCATCAAGCTGGAGGACTCAAATACATGATGTTCAAGAGGCCAATAGTGAGTGGAATCTTATGGCTTTGTTCTCTGAGATTCATTTCAAGTTGCAAGATAAACATGGGAAAAATATTATTTCTACTGTAGTAGATAACTCTACACTTATTGATCAAGTGTGAATGAGGCAGATATCAGCTCTTGAAGGCCTAGTACTATGTGAAAGTGTGTCAGGAGAAGTCCTTATTCCTAGATTTACTATAGGTGAGGATGAGATAATGCATTTCCAGGGGAGCATATGGGTGCTAGTAGATGTATTCAAGGAGCTGATGCGGGACTCTCATTCCTCAGTTTGTGTAGTTCATCCTGGTGTCACCATGATGTATCCTGATCTACACCGTAAATATTGGTGGCCAGGTATGAAGAGAGATGTTTCTGGTTTCATCATAAGGTGTTTCACCTGTCAGCAGGTAAAGGCAGAGCATCAGTAACCAGCTAGGATTTTGCATCAGTTACCCATTCCAGAGTGGATGTGGAAGGATGTCGCGATAGACTTCGTGATAGGTTTTCTAAGGTATCCTCGAGGGAATGATGTAGTTTGGGTTGTCATTGACAGACTCATGAAGGTTTCTCACTTCTTTTCAATCAAGGAGACTATTAGTGTTGATGAACTGAGAAGGTTTTAGATCTGATATATTATACGTCTACATCGGGTTACATACACCATAGTTTCACACAAGGATTCCTGTTTTACTTATCAGGTCTGGTAGGGGCACCAGAAGGCTTTGGGTACACAGGTGATTTTTATTATATCTTATCATACCTAGACATATGGATAGTCCGAGCATACGATTCAGATGCTTGAGGAAATGCATCGAGCCTGTATTATGGATTTTGTTGTTTCTTGGGAAAATCACATACCGCATGTAATGTTTTCCTACAACAATAGTATCGAAGAGACATTTCAGATGACATCTTATGTGGCTTTGTATGGTAGGCCATTCTGATCACCCTTATGTTGGTTAGACGTAGGAAAGGTAGCTATGTTGGGACCTCGTCTTTTCCAGTAGACCACAGAGCAGATAGAGTTGATTTAGGAGACGATGACTACTGCACAGTCATGAGTGATGTCTTATGCTAATCGACGTAGACGACCTCTGGAGTTTGAGGTTGGGGATTAGGTTTTTCTACATGTCACACTGAGATTGGGACACAAGAGGTTTAAGAGGTGGGGTAATAATTCTACATGTTATGTCAGGTCATTTGAGGTGTAACACCCAGACCCTATTAACCCATAGTCGGTGCATTATTTCATAACATTCGCATGATATAAGGAAATCATGCCCTAAAAACTCGATCAATTTAGTAGTCATGGAAATAATAGATTCATTCATATGTTTTACATTAAATTATAAAATAAAAAACTACAAAAACATTGTTTACATAGACCACACTCATATACCATCAAAATATCCCTATAGGACAATCATAAAATACTTCTTCACATCATGGGAAAAATAAAACAAAGAAAGGGGTGAGCTCAGATGCTCAGTAAGGATAACAAAATAGTGGAAACAATTATTAAAAACCATAAACATTTAGGGAAATGTATAAGACTAAAACAAAATCACATAAAACATGAACTTCCGCATAATATGGAAAAGATAAAATCAAATAATTCCATTTACATATTCACATGCATATTCTACTAGTCGAATAATCACATGAAGTATCAATATCCGCTTTCATAATGATGGAATGCATAATGCCAGAATTCATAACCACATAGTAAAGGATTTTCTCCATGACTACAAATAATATTTTGTCAAGGACATGTTCCAAGTCACTAGTTTGTTTCATGAGATCAACTGATGCATCGAGGATCTATAGCAGGCTCCACCCATCACATACCATGTCACGACCTATCCTCAGGACCCGTGACGTGACTACCCCAAGCCCGCCTTCCATAGGCCATGGGATGGAAACTAGCACCAATGGCGTAAAATCCCGATATCTGGGAAGGCATTGCCTTTATAAAAGAAAACAAGCACCATAGAGTACAAGAGGAAGAAAAACACTAAGTACAAAAGAAATGTTGAAATGTAAATGGGCCAGAATACAAACCCGAAAGGAAGTACGACTACAACTGAACAAGGTACAACAGCAAGAAGACAAACAGTTGGATGAAGGAAGTAGATCCTGGGTCGTCCTCCTCAGATCCTACCTGAAGGGTAGGTACAGATAGCGCAGCTCCTGGTCGCCCACCACGAATCCTACCTGAAGGGCAGGTACAAATAGCCTCCTCCACGCTCTCGTCTGTCAACCTCCTCTGTGAGTCGTCACGTCGTGCAATCCACCTCCAGGTACTAACTCGTCGTGTAGTCCACCTCCGGGTACAAACCAGTCCTCGAACACTCAGCCTCTGTCAGCACTGCCCGTCGTCTGCAACCAACACAACGAGGTGCGGGCATAGCCCGTGCAGGGGTGAGTATAACGATAGTCATTAGGGACCCCGAGACCCTCAAGGTCTCACTAAACCAACAAGGATAACCACAAAAAGATCTCAACAGATAACCTCTACTTAGATATATTCCCATACATATACCTAAGTTATCAAGTAACCCATCTCAATAATGAGGAAACACAAGGATTGTGAAATCAACGGATAACCACTACCTAGGTATATGCCCAAACATATACCTAAGTTATCAAGTGACCCATCTCAATCATGAGGTAAACGCAAAGGTCAAAAGTCTCATCTCAAACCAGGATTTTTTTATCGAAACCGTAACTGCTGAAGAGCTCCGTCTCTGGAGTGTACGGTGGTCCTGTCACGACTCCGAGGTACTTCTCACTAACCTAAGACTACTGAGGTACTCCTCATATCGAGTACCGCTGGCTTGCCACCTCACACAGTAGTGCTTCCCGCCGGGGTCTGCCACCCAAACATAGTAGTGCTCCCCTCTCATAGCCTATAGAGGAACTCCTCCTGTCGAGTACTGTGGTTCTTCCACCTTACATAGTAGTGATCCTCCGCTATGGGCCTGCCACCTCATAAAGCAGTGCTCCCCACTGGGCTACGTAACACACTCCGAAGAAAATCGGACAAGTAGTCTTCAGGTCTCTACAGGCTACACGGTCTCCGTACTCCGTACGCTCGTCTCTGGGAGGGTCCGCTCCACGAGCTACAAATCGATACTCAAAGTATCTCAAAGTCCCACGAAGAAGTATCTCAAAGGACCACCTCGTCATAGGGGTCTCAATGCAACAGTCGGTGCGTCAATCGGACGCCCGGTCTCCGAGTTATTAGCCTTTTTGTCCCACGGGCCCAGTTGGTTTTGTAAGCGAACCAACTCGGATGTATGTCACCTATACCCCTAACTCTCATAGGGTATACTCTTAGGGACCGTTTCTCGACGAGATCAATAACGCCGCTAACGGTTCATCAAACGGACGTCCTGTCTGAAAGATATCAGCTTTTCCGTTCCAGGGGCCCGGTTGGATTTCGGGTACAATAAAACCCGGAAACTATCCAACTGTATCCAAAACTCGGGCGAAGTATACCAAAAGTTCCTTCTCATCAAGAGGAATTCAATAGAACAGACGGCGCGACTATCGGACACCCGGTCTGTGAGTTATTGGCTTTTTCGTTCCAGGGGCCCAGTTGGTTTCGTGAGCGAACCAACCCGACCGCACTCCGACGGCATCCAAACCTCGAGCGGAGTAAGACAAAATATCCGTCTCACTTAGAGGAATCCATCAAAAATGACGGCACGTCAATCAGACGTCCGGAAGTCAAGTAACGATCGTTTCCGCTCCGAGGGCCCAGTTGGTTTCGTATCCAATCCAACCCGTCCAAACCCAAAGTAATCTGAAACCATGAGTTCAATATACAGAAACGACCGTCTCGATCCAAGGATCGTGTTTCCGCTGACGGTGAGTCTTTTGGAGGCCTGTAGCTCATGCTACGGGCATTTGACTGAATGTGGCTGGAAAACGGGGGTCTGGGCCCGGGCCGACCCGGCCTGACCCCCCTGGGTCGGCCCGAATCGGGTCGACCCGAACCAGGTCAGCCCGACCCAGGTCCAACCCGGCTGGGCCCTGCCCAGCGTGGTCAGATTCATTCCAGCCCGCCCGGCCGGCCGCGGTTCGGCCAGCGCGGCCGAGGGGACACGCGGGTGGGGCGCGCGGCTCCCCTGCCCTTCACCGTTGATTGAGGCCGGCGATTCGCCGGCCACCTCCTTTCCGGTGGCGCACCGCCGTCGCTGGTCGCCGGCGTCGTCGTGCCGGTGTGGCGCGCCGCCTCCGCCTTCCGTAGACCACCGGACGCACTCCGGTGGTCCGTTCCTTCTGCCGTCTTCGCCTATGGTCCCCCCGGGACCCCACCTTCACTGCGAAGGAATTCAAATGCCCAAACGGCCTGCTTCGTCGTCGCCCGTCAATCCGCACGTCAAAAAGATTAGTGTTGTCTAGTAGTTTTCCAGCGCGACCCAATGGCGCCACACCCCTTCGTCGTGGTCCGACTCCGACCACGGTTCTTTGGTTTTCTTCGACGTGGCGCGATGCCGTCGCGTTCTTAAACTTCCTTCCACGGCGCGGTGTGACGGCGACACGTAATACTTGCCGTGTGATTCTCTTGTGGTGTGACGACACCACGTCATTCCTCTCCATACACAAGAATCAAACATGAACATAGGAGGGGGTTTCGGCCATGTTTTTGCGGTCCGACCCCCTCGCGTTATTCGATAAAAGGTTTTAAACCATGAAGAATCATGAAGTCGGAATTCTCGAACAAATATAAACAATTGAAACAAACCCCTACCTCGTAATTGTCGTTTGCTGATGATCTCGAAAAAAGGGCGGATAACGATTCTTTGATTGTCGTGTTTGTCACACACTCCCAATTCTCACGCTCATGCGTCAGAATGGAAGAAGGGAACTCGTCGTTGGAGGACGAGCGTTCGGAGGTGACGTCATTGTTGACGACGTTCTTCACAGGCAACGTCTTCTCCTTTGACGAGGATGAAGGTCGTTGGAGATGTCGCGGGTGTCGCTTCCCTTTCCTTTCCTCGGTTGAAGAACGATGAAGAAGATGGCGTCATCGTGCTTCAGTGTCGGAAGAGACGTTCTTCGTGTTCTTCGTCGTAGAGAAAGAAGGACTCAGGATTTCCTAAGCTTTTTCTCCAAAGGCACCCAATCAACTAAACTCCAACCCAAATAAAATAAGTTCTAAACTTATTTTATTAACACAAAAAATCATTTGAAATTCAATTGTTTGAATTTCAAAAACCTACATGTAACTCACCAAATTAATTACAACAAGTTGTCATATATTAAAGAAGGTGAGTTAATGGGGAGTTGGAATGTGGGGGGTTAAGAGGGTTCGGGAAGTGAGGGGTTAAGAGGGTTAGGGAGTTTAAGGAATTTGAAATGGTGGGGGGTTTGTGTGGGCCCCACCCTTTCAAATATCCACACATGGGAAGTTGGATGGATGTGGGCCCACCACCAACTTCCCATGGAAGAAGTTAACCACATAACATGAAATAAAATTGATTCAACAATTTTATTCACTTTATTTAATTCATCCCCAAAAATTAACTTCTTCTCCCGCACAAACGCAACTATGGTAAAGGTTCCCTTAAGCGATTACCGGTGTTGCGAGTTAATCGGTGCCATCGGATTTCAATTCCGAGCACCGGTTCAAAAGATAGAAATTCCCGCTCTCTCGTTCACTGAACGTACCGGAGCCAAACTTCGGAAATTAATTCCAGGTACACTGGGCCTCAGAATCAGGCGCCCTCAGAAAATTCATTCTTGTAAAATTCCAAAGAAAATTAAGAAAAAAATTTTCATGAAATTTACAGGTCTTTACATTACTCCCACCTTAGGGATTTACGTCCCTGTAAAGTTTCAAAACATACTTAGGGAAACAAAGGCGGTACTGAGCACGCATCTGAGTCTTTCGCTCCAATGTGCTCACCTGGAGGTTCTCGTACTGCCAAAGAAAGCTCACCCGAGGAATCGATCGTCCTCATAGGATCCACTCTTATCCATCCTCAATCCCCACTAGAACCTCCGTGAATGACACCCCATCGCCATCATCCAGCTCTTCATGGTCGATGTTATGCGGAGGGTCGAGATACGTGGAAAACGTCGTGCACCTAGTGCAACTGAAGTGGATGGGTGAAGCGGTAAACCACCTCGCCTACCCAGCTGAGGACCTATAATGGTCCGTTGAATCTCGGAGATAACATGCCTCCCTGGCCACATCTTCGTAAACCTCGTCGAGGTGAGACTTGTATAAGGACGTGATGGTCATCCTCGAACTCTAGAGGCCTCCATGTCCTGTCAGCATGAGGCTTTTGTCGGCCCTGTGCCTTCCTCATCCGCTCTTGGATGACCTGGACCTTCTCTAGTCTCACAAGAGCTGCTATGATTTCTTCTTTTCCGATAAGAGATATCTGGTCTCATCCCCTGGATGAACCACATCCGTTGCCTAATACAGGCAATCCTGACATGAATGATGAATTCATTCCAAGGATGACGTCGTAAGGCCTCGACGTAACTACCAAGAGATCTAATTGTCACTCTCACCTCCAAGGGTCGAGTCACACTGTCGGCTTCAGTGTGAGGTCACTGGGTCTCCTCTGTTAGAAATCTCGAAAGTGAGGGTCTAGTCAACATTTTAACCGGGACCACTCAGTATCAACCAAACAAAAGGACAGGATGGAAAACAAAGATAAGTGTCTTTTTATTATTGCAGCTCATATTACAAGACACAAATCAACTACAGACAAACATCAACAAACCAGAAGCAACAGGATTAATAGCCTCCAGGTCGGAAGCTAGTCCCACTCCTGTCCATCTGCTTCCGGAGCTCCATGACCATATGCCTCATCTGCCTGAAGCTGAGCTCTCCCATGTCCTCCTGTCCCCTGTGGTCGGGGTGGGCCTCCTGGTGGTGGTGGCAACATCCCGAAGCGTCGTCCACCTCCAGTTGCACGACCAGATCCTCTGCCATGGCCGCATGCTCCATGCGGTCCACCTTGATCGAACCTCTGCCTCTTCCTTGGAGGTTCTTCATTTAACTGCTGGTCATCTGCATGGCGGGTCGGAAAGTCACGTGCTATGTGACCAATTCTGCCGATGGAGTAACACTTCATGGCAGGTCTGTCTCTATCACTTCCCTTGGTGCCTCGCACTACCGACCCTGAGTCACGCGGTCGACCACCTGTAGGTCTGGTCCTCTTGGACCCCTGCGTCATATGTCTACTGCCTGCTAAAGAAGACTCTGCCGTATGTCGGCTAGTGGTGGGTCCTACAGATGGAGACTGCTCAGCAAGGAAACTCTCCACTAAGAGGGCTCGCTCCAACACTCCTGTATGAGTGAGAATGTTGTGCGATACAACCGAAGCTCTGATCTCCCGCCTGAGCCCCTGCTCGAAGGTTCGGGACCTGAAGAACGGGTCCCATACCATATCTGTGGAGTAGCGCGAGAGGCCTGTGAATCTCGCTGAGTACTGCACCACTGACATGATGCCCTGCCACAGATGAAGTAGCTACTGTATACGGACCGCTCGAAGGGTGGCTGGTACAATCTCTGCACGGAACAGGCTCTCGAAGTCTGCCCATAGAAGTGTCGCCTCGTCATGCATCGAAAGCATCAGGCTCCACCATCTACCTGCTGATGCCTGAAGAAGGCTGGCAGCAAGGATCACCATGAAATCTGCGAGTGTCCCCACTAGCCTGAAGACTCTCACCATAGCCTCCAGCCAATCCTCAGCCACCTGCGGGTCCATCCCTCCCTGAAACCTGGGTGGCCTCTGGCGCTGGAACTCATGCAGTGCACTCAAGCGATGTGCATCCTCTACTGCTGGGGCTGGTGGCATCTGTGGCCCAACGGGAAGTAATACCACTGGTGCCTCCGCTGGTGCCTCAACTGGGATAGGGCCCTGTACTCAGGCCTCGTCGCTCGGCGGGCTGTCAGTACGCACCAATCTCGGGGCTCTAGCTGATCGTCCACGGGGAGGCATCCTGAAATAAACAACGTGACATGATCAAAATATTATACCTGGTGAGCTGACCTGGTTTGAGCTGACATTTAAATAATACTTCTGGAAAACACACATGCAATCATTGTTTTCATGTACAAAGTCGGAAATCAGTTGTCAGGGTCCTGGTGTATAGATACGTCGGCCGCCCGCACCAACACTGGACTCCCTGAATTGAAAACCACACTCGGTACCCTTAACACTATTGCTTCACAGAAAGAAAATATCAGAGTTATATGTTCTGCGGTAGAACTGACTCCTCTGATACCAATTTTTCACGACCCGTCCTCGAGACCCGTGCCGTGACTACCCCAAGCCCGCCTTCCATAGGCCAGGGGCTAGCGACTAGCACCAAAGGCGTAAAATCCCGATATCTGGGAAGGCATTGCATTTATAAAAGAAAACAAGCACCATAGAGTACAAGCAAAAGCAAAACACTAAGTACAAAAGAAATGTTGAAAAGTAAATGGGCCATAATACAAACCCAAAAGGAAGTACGACTACAACTAAACAAGGTACAATAGAAAAAATACAAACAGCTGGATAAAGGAAGCAGCTCCTGGGCCGTCCTCCTCGGATCCTACCTGAAGGGTAGGTACAGATATTGTAGCTCCTGGTCGCCCACCAAGGATCCTACCTGAAGGGTAGGTACAAATAGCGCAGCTCCTAGTCGCCCACAACGGATCCTACCTGAAGGGTAGGTACAAATAGCCTCCTCCACGCTCTCGTCCGTCAACCTCCTCTGTGAGTCTTTACGTCGTGTAGTCCACCTACAGGTACTAACTCGTCGTGTATTCCACCTCCGGGTACCGACCAGTCCTCGAACACTCAGCCTCCATCTGCACTGCCTGTCTTCTGCAACCAACACAACGAGGTGAGGGCATAGCCCGTGCAGGGTTGAGTATAACGATACTCAGTAGGGACCTCGAGACCCTCATGGTCTCACTAAACCAACAAGGATAACCACAAAAAGATCTCAACAGATAACCTCTACTTTGATATATGCCCAATACATATACCAAAGTTATCAAGTAACCCATCTCAGTCATGAGGAAACACACGGATTGTGAAATTAAGGGATAACCACTACCCAGGTATATGCCCATACATATACCTAAGTTATCAAGTGACCCATATCAATCATGAGGTAAACACAATGGTCAAAAGTCTCAACTCAAACCATGATTTTTATTATCTAAACCGTAACTGCTGAAGAGCTCCATCTCTGGAGTGTATAGTGGTCATGTCACGACTCCGAGGTACTGCTCACTATCCTAAGACTGCTGAGGTACTCCTCCTGTCGAGTACCGTGGGCCTGACACCTCACACAGTAGTGCTTCCCGTCGGGATCTGCCACCCAAACACAGTAGTGCTCACCTCTCATAGCCTACAGAGGTACTCCTCCTGTCGAGTACCACGGGTCTGCCACCTCACATAGTAGTGCTCCTCCGCTGTGGGTCTGCCACCTCACAATGTAGTGCTCCCCACTGGGCTACGTAAGACACTCCGAAGCGAATCAGACAAGTAGTCTTTAGGTCTCTGCCGGCTACACGGTCTCCGTACTCCGTACGCTCCTCACTGGGAGGGTCCACTCCACGAGCTACATGTTGACACTCCAAGTATCTCAAAGTACCATGAAGAAGTATCTCAATGGACCGCCTCGTGATAGGGGTCTCAACGCAATAGTCGGTGCGTCAATCGGACGGCCGGTCTGCGAGTTATTAGCCTTTTTGTCCCATGGGCCCGGTTGGATTTGTAAGAGAACCAACCCAGCTGTATCTCAACTGTACCCCGAACTCTCATAGGGTATACTCTTAGGGACCGTTTCTCGACGAATCAATAATGTCGCTGACGGTTCGTCAAACGGACGTCCTGTATAAAAGATATCAGCTTTTCCGTTCCAGGGGCCCGGTTGGATTTCGGGTACAATCCAACCTGGACACTATCCAACTGTATCAAAAACTCATGAGAAGTATGCCACAAGTTACATCTCATCAATAGGAATTCAATGGAACAGACGATGCGACTATCGGACGCCCGGTCTGTGAGTTATTGGCTTTTTCGTTCCCGGGGCCCGGTTGGTTTCATTAGCGAACCAACCCGACCGCACTCCGACGACATCCAAACCTCGAGTGGAGTAAGCCAAAATATCCTTCTCACATAGAAGAATCCATAAAAAATGACGGCACGTCAATCAGATGTCCAGAACTCAAGTAATGAGTGTTTTTGCTCCGAGGGCCCGGTTGGTTTCATATCCGAACCAACCCGGCCAAACCTAAAGTAATCTGAAACCTTGAGTGCAATATACCGAAACGACCATCTCGATCCAAAGATCATGTTACCGCTGATGGCGAGTCGTTTTGAGGCCCGTAGCTCAAGTTACGGGCATTTGAACGAAAGTGGCCCGAAAACGGGGGTTTGGGCCCTTGCCGACCCGGCCCGGCCCACCCTGGGTCGGCCCGAACTGGGTCAACCCGACCCGGGTCCGACCCGGCGGGGCCCGACCCGGGTCTGACCCGGCTGGGCCCGGCCCGGCCCGGCCTGGCGCGGTCCAATTCGGTCCGGCCCGAACGGCCGGCCACGGCGTGGCCAGCACGGACGTGCGGACACGCGGGCGGGGCGCGCAGCTCCCCCGCCCTTCACCGTTGATTGAGGCCGGCGGTTCGCCGGCTGCCTCCTTTCTGGCGGCGCACTGCTGCTGCCAGTCTCCGGCATCATCGTGCCGGTCTGGCGCGCCTCCACCGCCATCCGCGGACCACCGGACGCGCTCCGGTGGTTCTTTCCTTCTGTCGTCATCGCCTATGGTCCACCCGGGACCCCACCTTCACTGCAAAGGAATTCAAACGCCCAAACGGCCTTCTTCGTCGTCGCCCGTCAATCCACACTTCAAAAATATTAGCGTTGTCTTGTAGATTTCCAGCACGACCCGATGGCACCACACCCCTTTGCCGCGGTTCGACTCCGACCGCGGTTCTTTGGTTTTCTTCGACGCGGCGCGATGGCATCACGTTCTTAAACTTCCTTCCACGGCGCGGTGTGACGGCGTTGTGTAATACTTGTCGTGTGATTCTCGCATGGTGCGATGGCAACACGTCATTCTGCTCCATCCACAAGAATCAAACATGATCATAGGAGGGGGGTTCGGCCATGTTTGTGCGGTCCGACCACCTCGCGTTATTCGATAAAATGTTTTAAACCACGAAGAATCATCAAGTCAGAATTCTCAAACAAATATAAACAATTGAAACAAACCCCTACCTAATAATTTTCATTCATTAATGATCTCAGAAAATGGCCGGATATCGATTCCTTGATTGTTGTGTTCGTCACACACTCCCAATTCTCACGCTCATGCGTCGGAAAGGAAGAAGGGTACTCGTCGTTGGCGGACGAGCGTTCGGAGGTGACGTCGTCGTTGATGACATTCTTCGCAGGCGACGTCTTCTCCTTTGACGAGGATGAAGGTCGTTGGAGATGTCGCAGGCGTCGCTTCCCTTTCATTGCCTCGGTTGAAGAACGATGAAGAAGACGGCGTCGTCGTGCTTCAGTGGTGGAAGAGACGTTCTTCGTGTTCTTCGTCATAGAGAAAGAAGGACTCAGGATTTCTTAAGCTTTTTCTACAAAGGATCCTAATCAACTAAACTCCAACCCAAATAAAATAAGTTCTAAACTTATTTTATTAACACAACAAATCATTTGAAATTCATTTGTTTGAATTTAAAAAACCTACATGTAACTCACCAAATTAATTACTACAGGATGTCAAATATTAAAGTAGGTGAGTTAATGGGGAGTTGGAATGTGAGGGGTTAAGAGGGTTAGGGAAGTGAGGGGTTAAGAGGGTTAGGGAGTTTATGGAATTTGAAAATGTGGGGGGGGGGGGGGGTTCATGTGGGCCCCACCCTTTTAAATATCCACACATGGGAAGTTGGATGGATGTGGGCCCACCACCAACTTCCCATGGGAGAAGATAACCACATAACATGAAATAAAATTGATTCAACAATTTTATTCACATTATTTAATTAATCACCAAAAATTAACTTCTTCTACCGCACAAACGCAACTACGGTAAAGGTTCCCTTAAGCGATTACCGGCGTTGCGAGTTCATCGGTGCCATCAGATTTCAATTCCGAGCACCGGTTCAAAAGATAGAAATTCCCGCTCGCTCGTTCACTGAACGTACCCAAGCCAAACTTCGGAAATTAATTCTGGGCACACCGGGCCTCAGAATCAGGCGCTGTCAGAAACTTCATTCTTGTAAAATTCCATATAAAATTAAGATATAATTTTCCTTGAAATTTCTGGGTCTTTACATACCAATTCCAATGCATTCGTCATATGAAAAGGATTAAAAATAACATAAACATTCGTATTAAATAAAGAATAAAAATTGTAAATACATTATCCATAAACCATGAATGGTTTAAAAATAACACATACATAGTCATAAAATTACAAAACATTCAATACAATAAGGATTTTTTGTATCATAATAAATCAACATAAAAGAAGCTCATAATTCATGAAAGTATGTTGACATAGATGAAATCAAAACATTTTTAGAGAAATATATCATTCTATTTTGAAATTATTTAAAACTAATATATTTATAAAATAGAACATTTATTTTCAAAATATTCTTATATGAATGTAATGGAATCATCGATGATGTTTTATCAGCTTAAAATAACCACACCCGGTGTATAATGTAAAAAATATTCTTACCTTAATTTTTTCAAAAATGTCATAAGGTATCCTGTTTTGAAAATGACCGAAATATTTCATTCAAACCAATTTAGAAACATTCAAAAAAGGGAATAAATGAATTTTAAAAAATGTCTTGTAAATCGTAAAAATGTTTTTGGAATACATTTTTAAGAAACATAGATGTGGATGATAAAGATGTCCAAGTAAATATTTACGTAAAAACAACCTCAAAAAATAAAGAGAATGTGAAATTAACCCTTACCTAGTTCATTTCCTTGGTTAAGGGAAGGATAAAATCCTGTATAATGATGAAATAATTGTGATTAAATTATAAAAAAACCATATACATTAATATGATATCATATATGAACTTCTAATTTTTCTTTGTTAATGATGTTTCAAAAGTATCATTGTTTCAGGTGTTAACATTATATGCTTTGTTACATAAGTAATGTATGTTTTGGATATGATGTATCTTATTCATATTCAGAATGATATAATGTCTTAAATCATTATTTTTAATCATCAAATGAAAATTATTTTGGAATGGATAATATGGGGAATGAATCTCATCGCGTTCATAGAGACTGTAATTCGTACGTACGCACGAGTGAAAACATAATTCTATTGATATTAAAATATTATGTAATTGGAAGGTATATCATATATATAGAATCATTATCATGTCATATATTTTATTTACATCTCTTATACTCATTACTATACCCATCCAAATGATGAAGTGTTTGAAAAACAAACTACACCACGATGTGGAGATGGTAAGCCATACGTACGCACGTATGGTGATATGTTATTCATAGTATGGATAAAATAATGAATATGGTTGTATAATTTTTATAATAACATCACAATATATAGAATATACTGTAATTATTATTTTACAATGGAAAAAACAACGAAAGAGGATGTGGAAGAAGAAACTAACTTGAAAGAGGTGATGAAATATTTACCTTTTCTTCAGGTTCATCCTTTTGATTTGATAATAAGGGATTCGTTGGTTGGTTTTCAGACTAATGGATGGCCTCTAGGATAAATGGAGTATAGATGTGAGGATATTTGGGTTGGGGTTGGCTGAGCCAAATGGATTTCAATGTGTGTATTTGATAGAGTGGGAAGTTTCCTTTTATAAGAGGGGTGTGGGACACCTTAGGAAAAGATAGAAATGATATTTTAGAATAAAATAATTTTCTATTTTTAATGGCTATAAAATTGATTATTTAATATTAATGGTGGTGATAGGTCTAAATCCACTCAACCAATATGTTTTAGACAGGTTTGCATCACCATATTAACCCTATCTTTTAGATTTTACTCTATGTTAATTTGTTTGATATTTACCAAGTCGCATTGTATATTTATTTTATATGGTTAATAAACATACTATAAACATCCAATATAACCTAAAGTGGTTCATTAATTACATATATAATAATATTTAATACCTTAGGATGAATCTTATATTTTTAGGGATAGAATATCATTTAATAATATAATATTTCTTTTAAAAACTCTTTTATGTCAATTTTGAAACTATTTGAAATTTTTTTTGGTAAATTTATACCAGCATTATTAATTCAAAAACAAATCATCAATAAATCCTAACCTATAAAATTAACCTATAAAATTCTTGTAAGGAATCTAAACATTCATATTATATTAATTTTAACATCTACAATACCATTTATTTAATTTATTCATCAATAAATGCTAATATTGCATCATCTTTGTTTCATAAAATAATTTAATTATTTAATGTATAAAAATTATATATAAAATAAAATTATGTAGAAAATCGTTTTATCTTTCTAATGAATATTTATAGTTGAAGTGATAACATATATAACCCTATGTAAATTTTTTTTAATAAAAGACATATGCTTATGTCATTTTTGTATTTACTTTAACTTAATTAATATAAAGTGTCATTATCATTTACAGGTGTCTCCATGGGGAACCAAAATTGACCATAGGATACCCATGGTCGGAAATGTATTAGAATATTGGGTTATAATATGTCTTATTGTAATTTATGATTATTATAACATTATTTTTTTAAACTTATTTACAGGATTTACCCTTTAATAATTATAAATAAAATATTTACCAAAGTAATTATTCAAAATGTCTAAAAATAAAAGTTACCTATTTACACAATTTGGACCACCAGATTCTAAATATTGAATCTATTTTTCTAAATTCAAATCAATGAAGTGGCAGAAATTAATTTATAATTTATTTTTATTATCAAAACAAAAAATGTGTATTTATGAAATAATAACTATCAGAAGGTTGACACTTTCTTATGTCTAGTTTAAATGTGAAATTACATCCAATAACCAAAATCGGATTAAATGGTAAAAATATAATATAATTATTCTTAAAAACAAAAAAATATTATAATTTAGCACAATAAATTATTTAGATTAAAAAAGTTGTTTTTAATTAAAATTTAGTATTTTTCACTAATCATAAAACACTGAAAGTATTCAAAAAAATATAACAAAATCACAAAAAGATAACTTAGATATTATGAACTCAAAAATGGAATCTATTGTGAATGATAAAATTTCAAAAGGTGAGTATTTATATTCATAACTGCTAGTTTGATTGGTCACGATGTGTTAGAATCTCAAAGTTTCATACAACGCAAGCTATTGCATTATTAAATAGGAAACAGACTCTGGAAGCATAGGGTCTCACATTCTCCCCTCCTTAAAATGATTATTTCCTCTATATTTCTAGAATATTACTAAATAAAAAGATTCATATGGTTCTTCATCATTAGTTCCTCGGGTTCCCATGTTGCCTCTCCATCTTATGGTTTCTCCAGAGAAATTTTACCAGAAGAGCCGTCTGGTTTCTCAACTCTTGTTCACTTGTATCAAGAACCATGATAGACTGTTCGCAATAAGGAAGATCAGGTTCAAATTCTAATTCCTCAAAGGTATGTACATGTGTTGGGTCATGCATGTATTATCTCAACAGTGATACCTGGAACATCTCATGAACTTTGAAGAGACTTGGAGGCATTTCCATACTGTAAGCTACTGTCCTAATTCGTTCTAGGATTTCAAAAGGTCTGAAGCACCTGGACATCAATTTACCCTTCTTACAGAACCTTATAACACCCTTCCATGAAGATAACTTCAAAAAAACATGATCTCCTACCTAAAATTACAGATCCTTACGTCAGTTATCAACATAGATCTTCTACATAAATTGAGCTTATTTGATGTGGGTTTGGATTACCTTCACCTTTTTTATCGTTTCCTCAACATGTTCTGGGCATATGAGTAATCTTTCACAAACATCATCCCAAAAAGTTGGTGTACGTCATCTCTTTCAGTATAACGCTTCATATGGTACAATCTAAATACTAGAATAAAAGCTATTATTATATGAAAATTCTACTAGAGGAAAATATTTATCCCACATAACATGAAAGTCAAGTGAGAGAGATCTCAACATGTCTTCTTTGGCTTGAATAGTCTATTATGAATATCCGTTAGTTTGTGGGTGGTAGGCTGTGCTCAAATGAAGTCCAGTATCCCGAGATTTATCAAGACTTTTCCAGAATCGTGATGTAAAATAGGGATCACAATAAGAAATAATAGATAGGGGAACTCCATGAAGTCTTTCACCTTCATTAATATATTGTCTGGCTAAATGTTCAAGTGGTAAATCCTCTCTTATTGAATGAAAATGTTCTTACATGGTATGATGATAAAAAATGACCCATATTTCATCGTTCCTTCTTAGAGTCTTTGATAGTCTCATGACAAAGACCATTGTAATATTATCTAATTTACACCCTGGTTTGGGAAGAGGTTGAATGACTCCTCCAGACTGTTTCCTTCCAACATTCACTTGTTGAAAAACCATACATCATGACACAAAATCAACAATATCCCATTTTATGTTGTCCCCCCAAATATGTTCCTTCAAATTTCAATACATTTTGGTGCTCCCAAGGTTTATAGAGAAATTGGTGCCATTAGCATCATCCTATAATTCTCTTTCTAGATCATGTATATCGGGAAAACAAACTCTCATCCCAAATTTCAAAATTTCATCTTCATATACGAAGTCAATCAATCTCCCGTTATTCACAACTTTAATCTTCTTTTGAAACTCCTCATCATCACACAGAAAACATTTTATCTTTTCTAGTATATATTGATTGGAAACAATTTGTAAAATCATTGATGTTTCACCTTCCATGGTTATTCCTATATCTATCTTTACAAGTTCTATGTACATAGGATCTTTTTCAACTCTCATCTTGTTTAAAACTCCGTGATCTTTTCTAATGAAAGAATCTTCCACCTTAATTGCCTTGCCTAGGTGGTAGTGTATATTGAAATCATAATCCATGAGTAGTTCAATCCATCACCTTTGAATCATCTTGAGTAAATTTTTTGAGAAAACATATTTCAAACAATTGTGATCAGTATAAATATCACATTTCTAACAATATAAATAGTGTCTTCATATCTTCAATGAAAATATTATAGTTGCTAACTCAATATCATGAGTAGGATTGCTTTTTTCATTAATTTTTGGTTGTCCTGATTAATAGGAAATAACCTTTTCATTCTGCATAAGGACACAACCATGTCCTTTATTTTAAGCATCACTATAAATATCAAAAATGTTATTCCCCAATGGTAGATTCAATATATTATAATTGAATAATATTCTCTTAAATTATTCAAATAATTATTCACACACTTTTTTCCAAACATAATTAACCCATTTACGTGTGATCTTGGTTAATTGGTTTACCAATTAGGCAAAATTCTGGACGAAACATCGATAATAACCTACTAAACCAATAAAACTGCATACCTCAGTTATACTCATCGGTGCAGGACATTCATGGATTGTCTTAGTCTTTGATTGATCAATAGATATTACATAATTAGAGTCAATATGGCTGAGAAAAGAAATATCATGATGCCAGAATTCACAGTTTCTAAACTTCCCATATAATTCATTCCATCTAAGAGTCTTCAATATAATGCGTAAGTTATTTTTAGGATCTTCATAGGTTTTAGTATATAAAAATATATCATCAATAAATACCACTACAAATTCATCAATATAATCCTTGAAAACCACATTCATTAGATCCATGAAGACAAATGGTCAATTAGTCAATCCAAAAGGAATTATTTTAAACTCACAATGCCCGAACCTGGTTCGAAATACTGTTTTCAGAATTTCATCCTTCTTCGGGCACAAGAGATGTTATCTAGATATATGGTAAACATTAAAAAATATTGAGCTCCATGAAGTTGTTCAAATAAATCATCAATGTGAGGTAGGGGATACTTGTTCTATATTGTTATGGCATTGATCTCCTTGTAGTCATTTCACAACCTCATAGATACATAATTCGTCTTAAGAAAAAGGATAGGGGCTCCCCATGGAGAAACACTAGGGAGAATAAATCCCTTATTACTAAATTCGTCTAGTTTTTTCATTAGTTCCACTAATTCCAATGCGGCTATTCTATAAGGTGTCATATATATGGGCCTTGAAATAGTAATTAAATCAATAGAATACTCAATTTCTCATTTCAGAGGATGTCCAAGTAAATCTTTTGGAAACACATTAACACATTCTTTCAGAATAGGTACATATTCTATTTGAAAATTATTTTACTCACCCATAGTTATTTAATTCTCTTCCTCCCAAATAATTTAAATATGTTTAGCTACGGGGGGTAGATCAAGATAAGAATTATGTGGTGATGATTATTCTCAAATGTAAATGTGTTCTTTATCATCCTCATTAAAAATATTAACCTCCTTCTTCTAATAATAATGTTTCACATCATGGTCCGAAAGTCAATACATACCAATGATTATATCAAATTCAATCATGGGTAAGATGATGAGATCAGAAGATAATGACCATTTATAATCCATAATGGGGACTGATTCACCAAACATTGTTGCAATGATACTTCCCTTAGGAGTTTTGACTGACAACACCCTTGTTAAATCAAATTGGAAATATCTAATTTTCATAGAAAAATGGGAAGATATAAAACAATGAAATGATCAAGAATCAAATAATGAATTTTACAATCCTGAGGAAACCATTAAATTACCTGTCACCACATCTTTATGAACTCCAACCATTGTAGTAGTGATACCACAAGCATCCGCTTGATCCCATGGCATTTCAAACGTAATTTTACTTGGTGATCAAGACATTCATTTTCATAATGCCCCATTTCTATATAAATGTAGCATTCAACATTGATGGCTTCTTTCTTCCCCATTCAATCATGATCTTGGAGGAATTTTTCACCACACTTGTAGCAGACTCCCATTACCTTAAGGAAAATACCATTGTGTTTCTTCATGCATTTACATCAAGATGGATATTCAAATTTTCCCTTCAACCCCTTATTTCTATTTTCAGAGAGTCCAGATGATTTCTTCCTTTCTTTCTCTTATTTAAATTTGTAAGACATAGAGAATTCTTTTTCTCTCTTTATAGAACATGAGGCAATGTCTTCTTATGAAGAGAAGGAATGTGATACTAAAGCTTGATGGAGAAACTGTTTTAACCTATCAACGAAACGATCAATATTACCTCCTAGGTTACGTATATAATCTGCAGTATTCCTTGAAATCCTTGTAAATTTATCTTCACACTTCGCGGCATTCTCATCCTCCTTTTGTCTAAGACTCAGAAATTTCCTTTACATATCTGCTCAATGGTCACGAGGAAAGTATTATTATTTGAAAATATATTTACACTCCCTCCATTACAAATTTTATACTTCATCATCTTACATTTTGTTTTGAATCAATGACCACCATTGATCAGCATCTCCAGTGAGTCGGTAAACTACCACGAAAAGTTTTCCATTTTACTACTCCCCAAGTAGTGGACTATATTTTCTTGGAAATATATACATTGCTAAGGTAATAATGGATTTTTACTCCCAGTTAATTTTGTTGGTTGTTGTATCATGAAGTGATCTAACATTGATCCTCTATGATATTGATCAGGGTGCTCCATTTAGGTAAGGTTGTTATTCATAACGAAAGTGGGTTATCCCAGTATAGTGATAAGATGATCAGCACCAGTTGCTTTACTAGCTCCACTAAAATTATCTTGACTACATGTGAAATCCATATATATATATTACGTGCATTTATAAAGATTCCATTTCTTTCTCTAGTCACCATTTCTCAAAAATGGCATAAATTAGATTAGTTGATGAATCAAAACACATAATTCCAAACATGTAAAAAACTTATCATAAACTGAACAGTTTATTAATATAACTCATAATCATAAAAAAATTTCTACGAGGAAGTATTTAATCATAAACCCTTAATAATGGTTTGTAATGAAAATAAGAATTATCCTATGAATATACCCTAGGAGTGTCATAAACACGAGTGTTGCAAGGCTTGTTGTTGTGCACTAGTTCCCATTCGAGTCTTTCTCAAAGAGGTGATTTCGGGTTTTACACCTAGGTACATATGTTCCAGAGCGGCCTCTACCTACTCGTATCCATAATGGGAAGTATTTCTTAGAAAAATCACAAAATCTATAAAATACCAATATTCTAAGATGTTCTTATATACTAATCATCAAAATCTATCATAGGGTAATGTGCTCTAATCAGAGATTATCTAAATCTAGATTCCATGATTTGTAATAAACCTCATCTGATACCAACTATAACACCCTGACCCCAGTTACCCAGAGTCGATGAATTATTACATAACATTGGCATGATACAAGGAAATCATGTCCAAAAGATGGGTCTGTTTAGTAGCCAGGGAAATACTAGATACATTTATATGTTTTACATTACATTATAAAATAAAAAACTACATCACAATTGATTCCAAAGACCAATATCATATCCTCTCAGAAAATCCATACAGGTCAGTCATAAAATCCTTCTTTGCATCCTAGGAAAAATAATACATAGAAAGGGGTGAGCTCAGATACTCTGTAAGGATAAAAATATAGTAGAAACATTCATAAATAAGCATAAACATTTAAGGCAGTGTATAAGAATAAAATAAATGCTTTTTAAACTTGATCTTTAGTATAATATGTCTGTGATAAAATCATATAATTTCATTTAATTATATACATGGATATTCTGTTTGTAAAATAATCACATGAAACATCAATATCCACTTTCATAATGATGGAATATATAATTCCAGACTTCAGAAACACATAGTCAAGGCCTTGTGCCAAGACAAAAAATAATATTTTTTCAAGGCCTTGATCCAAGACACTAGTTTGTCTTATGAGACCTACCAATTTATCGAGGAGATATATCAAGATCTACCCATCACTTACTAAGTCCAATTCATTCCTCATATGAATAGGTTTAAACATAACCTAAACAATCGTATGAAAACTAGAATATGAAATGTCACCACTTTATCCATAAACCATGAATATTATAAAAATAACACATCCATAGTAAAACATATCACTAAACATTCAATACAATATTGATGTTTTTTATCATAACAAATAAACTTCAAATAATATACCAATCCATCATAGGATGTTGACATAGATGAAATAAAATCTTTTTTAGATACATATCTCATTGTATTTTGAAATCATTTAAAAGTCATATACTTATAAAAGAGAAAATTTATATTGAGATTATTCTTAAAGCTTTTAGGGGAATCTTTTATGTTGTTATAACAGTGGAAAATAACTACACCCACTGTATATGTTAAAAAACATTATTAACATAATATTGTCTAAAAGGTCATAAAGTACATTGTTTGGAAAATGAGGGAATGATTTCTTTCAAAGCATTTAATAAAAATTCAAACAATGGTATAAATGAATTTAAACCATATTCTAGTAAATAGTAAATATGTTTTGGAATACATTTTTACGAAACATGGATGTGGATGATAACGAGGTTCTAGTAGATACATACGTAAAAACATCCTCAAATAATATATAGATTGTAAAATGAACCCCTAACTTGTTCTTTTACATGGTCTAGGATAGTAAAAACTCATGTATAATGGTGAACTCACTGTTATTAAATTATACAAGATCCATATACATTTATATGATATCATATATGATCTTATAATATTTATTTTTAATTATATTTCAGTAATATCATAGTTTCTTGTGTTAATTTTATATTCTTTGTTATGTAAGTAATGTTTGTTGTGGATATTATGTATATTATTCATATTAATAATGATACTATGTCTTTAAACATTATTTTCATTCATCAAATGGAAATTAGTCTTGAATAGATACGATGGGGAATGAATCTCATAGCGTTCGTCGATATGGTAATCTATACGTACGCACGGGCGACAATATCATTATTTTGATTTTAAAATCGTATATAATTGGATGGTATATCTTATATACAGATTAGTTATCATGGTATATTTTTTATTTACGTAATTTATACTCATTATTATACCCATCCAAAAGATGAAGTGTTTGAATAACAAACTACATCACATCGTGGAGATGGTAAGCCGTACGTACACACATATGGTGACATTCCATTCATAAGATGGATAAAATAATAAAGGTTAGACCATTTTTATAGTAACATTAAATTAAATTGAATATACTATATTTATTATTTTTGAATGGAAACAATAATGAAAGAGGAACTGGTAGAAGAAAAGATCTTGAAAGAGGTGATGAAATGTTTACCTATTCTTCGGGTTCTTCCTTTTGATTACCACAAAAGGGCTCCTTAGGTTGGTTTTATGACAAAACGTGGACCACTATGATGAAGGGAGGATATTTTAGAGGATATTTGGGATGGGGTTTGCAGATCCAAATGGATTGGATGGTGTGGATTTGAGATAAGGGGAAGTTCCCTTTTATAAGAGGGGTGAGGGGAATCTAAGGAAATGATTGAAATATTATTTCATAATAAGATAATTTTATATTTACGATGGCTAAAAAATAAATTATTTAAACAATAAGGTGGTTATAGGTCAAACACCAACAATATAATAGGTTTTATACAGGTTTGGGTCACCATAATAACCTTATCTTTTATATTTATCTCTTAGTTAATTAGTTTGACAATTACCATGTCTCTTTGTATTTTTATATTATATGGTAAATAAACATACTATAAACTTCCAATATAACATCATGTGGTTCATTAATGACATATATAATAATATTAGATACATTTGGATTAATCTTTTATTTTTAGGAATAGAATATCAATTAATAATATTATATTTGTTTTAAAAACTCGTTTATGGAAATTTTGACACAATTTTCTATTTTGTTTTTGATAAATTAATAACAACTTTATTACTTAGAAGAAAATTCATTTAAGAAATTATAACATGTCAAATTGACCTATACATTTTTTTTATTGCATCAAATCTTTCAAATTATATTTATTTTAACATTTGTAATACCAATTATTTTATTATTTCATTAATAAAAAAATATTTCATCATCATTATGTCAAAAATAAATTTAATTAATCAATGTCTAGAAAATATAAATAAAATACCATAATTCATTAATTTTTTTTTATCATTTTAATTAATATTTATAGTCAAATAGATAACATAAATAACCCTATGTAATTTTTTTACTAGAAGTTATATGCTTATGTCATTTTTGTATTTACTTTAACTTAATTAATATAATGTGTCATTATCATTTACATGTGGCTCCATGAAGACCCAAAATCTACCCAAGGATGCCAATGGTCATAAATGTATCATCCCATAGGGTTAAAACATGTGTTAGGGTAATTTAATATTATTATAATATTATTTTTTATACCCTTATTTACTGGATTTAACTTTTAACCATGGTAAATAAAATATTTACCGAAGTAATAAATCAAAATCTATAAAAAGAAAAGTAATTTATTTAAAAATTTGTACCTCATAAATATAAATATGTAATCCATTTTTCTAAATTCAAAACTCAAAAGTGGAATAAATTAATTTAAAATTAATTCATATTGTCAAAAAAACAAGAATGTTTTTAAGAAATAATAATTATCAAAATATTGACACTTGCTTATGTCCAGTTTAAATGTGAAATTACATCTAATGGCCGACATTGGAATAAACTATAAGAATTAAATCTAATTATACATTAAAAAAATCAATATTACAATTTATCACTATAAATTATTTAGATTAAAATATTTTTTTATTAAAATATAATATTTATCAAGGTTCATCAAAAACTAGATGTTTTTATAAAAATAAAAATAATTAACCCTAAGCTAATTTCAAAATTATGAAGCCAATAATGAAGTCCATTTTGATATATAAGTTTGATAATATTTCAATAATTGGTTATTACTATTCACAACGGTTAGATAGATTGGTCAAGTTGTGTTTGAATCACGAAGATGCGTACAACACAATCTATTATATTATTCAAATGGAATTTTATTATGGAAGAATAAGGTGTTACATTCTCCCCTAATTAAAATAATTTAGTCCATGAAATTTCTAGAATATTACTGCATAAATAGAATCAGGTGGTTCTTTCTCATAAGTTCGTCTAGTTGCCACGTTGCTTCTTCTAGCTTATGGATTCTACATGGAACTTTTAACAGACGAGTCATCCAGTTTCTAAACACTTGTTCTCTTATATCAAGAACCATTATAGAATATTTGCAGTAAGATGGATCGGGTTGCAGTTCTTATTCTTCATAGGCCAGTACATGCCTTGGGTCAGGCATGTATTTTCTCACTAGTGATACGTGGTACACATCATGAACATTGAAGAGACTTGGCGGCATTTCCAAATGGTACTCTACATCCCCAATTTTTTCTAGTAGTTCTAAAGGTATGATTTACCTATGACACAATTCACCCCTCTTATCGAAACATATAACACCCTTTCATGGATATTCCTTCATGAAAACAGGATCTCCTACCTAAAATTCTAAAACCTTCCTTAAGTTATCAGTATTACTCTTCTACCTAGTTTGAGCTGCATTTATGTGGGTTTCAATTATCTTCATCTTTTCCATTGTTTCCTAAACAAATGTTGGGCCTATGAGTTTTCTTTCATCAACATCATCTTAAAAAGTTCCTATACGACATCACTTTCCATATAAGGCTTCATATGGTGCCATTTGCATACTTGAATGGAAGATATTGTTATAGTAAAATTCTACTAGTGGTAAATACTAATCCAGCATACCTTGAAAGTCATGTGAGAAAGATCTCATCATGTCTTATTAAGGTTTGAATAGTCAATTCTGATTTTCCATCATTTTGAGGGTTGCAGGAATTGCTCAATCACAGTTTAGTATCCAGGGCTTTCTGAAGACTTTTTTCGAAACTTGATGTAAAATGGGAATCACGATCAGAAACAATCGATATGGGTACTCCATAATGTCTTAAAACATCATTAATATATTGTCTTGTTAAACATTTAAGTGGAAAATCCTTTTTTAGAATGAAAATGTGATGAATTGGTAAGACAATCAACAACGACCCATATTGCATCGTTCCTTCAAGGAGTCTTTGGTAGCCCCATGAAAATGTCCATCATAATATTATCCCATTTACACTCTGGTATGGGAAGAGGTTTCATGACTCCTCAAGGCTGTTTCCATCCAGAATTCACTTATTGCCAAACCATACATCTTGAAACAAAATCATCAATCTCCCACTTTATGTTGTTCCATAAAATATGTTCCTTAAAATCACTATACATTTTGGTGCTCCTAGGGTGTATAATGAAATTGGAGCTATGAGCATCATCCATCAATTCTCTTTGTAAATGTGTTATATCGAGAACACAAATTCCCTTCCCAAATTTAAAAATACCATCTTGATATATGATGTCACTCAATCTCTAATTATTAATAGCTTTAATATTCTTTTGAAACTCCTCATCATCAGCCTGAGAACTATTTATCTTTTCTAGTAAAGATGTTTTGGCAACCATTTGAAAAAACATTTTTGTTTCACCTTCCATGGTTATTACCATATCCATCTTTACTAGATCTATGTTTATAATATCCTTTTAAATTATCATCTTGTTCAAAAATCAATGATATTTTATACATAAAGAATCTTCCACCTTATTTTCCTTCCCTTGGTGGTATTGCACTGTGAAGTCATAATACATGAGTAGTTCAATCCATCGCATTTTCCTCATCTTGAGTTATTTTTGTGATAAAATAAACATTGAACACTTTTGATGAGTTTAAATATCACATTTTTTACCATATGGAATGTGTCTTTATTTCTTCAAACCAAATATTACATATGCTAACTCATGATAATGAGTAATATAGTTTTTTTATTAATTTTTAGCTGTCATGATGCAAATGCAATAACCCTATCATTCTGTATAACGACACAACCACGTCCTTTCTTTAAGGCTTCACTATAAACAACAAACTTGTCATTCCCCGATGGAAGAGTAAATATTGAAACATTGACTGATATTCTCATAAATTCTTCAAAAAATTATTCACAATCTTTTGTCCAAACATATTTAACCCCTTTACATGTGTGCTTGGTTAATGGGTTTACCAATCAGGAAAATTTCTGGATGAAACATTGATAATAACCTGGTAAAACAATAAAATTGCATACATCAGTAATACATGTCGATGCTGGCCATTCCTGGAATGACATAGCCTTTGAAGGATCAACATATATTCAATCCATAGAGACAATATGGCCATGAAAATAAATCTCTTAAATCCATAATTCACACTTTCTAAACTTCTCATATAATTCATTATTTCTAAGAGCCTTCATTATAATACACATGCGATTTTCATGATCTTCATAGTTTTTGGAGTATACCATGATATCATTAATAAATACCACTAAATATTCATCAAGATATTCCTGGAAATCTCTATTCATTAGATCCATGAAGATCAAGGGTACATTAGTCAATCGAAATGGCATTACTGTAAACTCATAATGCTCGTACCTGGTTCAAAATGCTGTCATCAGAATGTCTTCCTTCTTCATGCACAACAAGTTGTATCTAGATCGACAGTCAATCATTGAGAAGTATTGTGCTCCATGGAGTTAGTAAGATAAATCATCAATGTGTGGTATGGTATAATTGTTCTTTATTGTTATAGAATTGATCTCTCATTAGACAATGAACAACCTCATATATCCATATTTCTTCTTAACAAAAAGAAGAGGGGAATCCCATGGAGAAACAATAGGGAAAATAAATCCATTATTAAAAAATTCCTCTAGTAGTTTCTTTAGTTCCACTATATCAAATGTGGTTATTCTATAAGAGGTCTTCGATGTGGGCCTTTAACTAGGAATTAAATCAATAGAATACTCAATTTCTCATTTTGGAGGATGTACAGTTAAATATTTTAGAAACACATCAAATCATTTTTGGACAACAGGTACATATTTTATTTGAACATTCTTTTCCTCACCCACAGTTATTTCATTCACTTCCTCCCCAATAAGTAAATTAAGATGAGCCTTTGGGGGTGGATCTAGATAATAATTAGGTGGTGACGATTCAACTCTAAAGATAAGGTTTTCTTTATCATCGTCTTAAAAAATAGTATCCTCTTTCTTCTTACAAAAAATTTGTGAATCATGGTCCAAAAGAAAAACCATTCTGAGGATTATAATAAAATTCAATCATTGGTATAATGATGATATCAGCAAATATAGATCATTTATATTCCCTAATGGAGACTGATTCACAAAACAGTGTTGCAATGATACATCCCTTATGAGTTTTGACTAACAACACCCTTGTTAAATTAAATTGGAAATATCTAATTTTCTTATTAAACTGGGAAGATATGAAACATTGTGATGATCCATAATGAAATAAATAATTTTCTAATATTGAGGAAACCATTATATTACCTGCCACCACATCTTTTGGAGCTTCAACATCAGTAGTAGTGATAGCTTAGGCATGGCCATGATCCCATGGCATTTTTTGGGGAATGTTTCATTTGCGCTTAGGTAATTAATTTTCATAATTCCCCCTGTCACATCAATTATAGAATTCAACATTTGGTAGAATCTTTTTTCCCTTGCAATCACGTGCTTGGTGGACTTTTTCACCACACTTGTAACAGATTCCCATTCCCTTTAGGCCAGTACCGAGGTGTTTCATTCTATATTTACTAACAAATGGGTATTCAACTATTCCCTTATTCACCTTATTTCTATTTCTAGTGTGTTTGGTGTATCTCTTCTTATATTGATTTTCGTTAAATTTATAGGACATAGAAAATTATTTTTCTATCTTGATAGCACATGAGATAATTTCTTCATATTATGAGAAGGATTTTGAGACTAATGATCGATGGAGAAACAGTTTTAACCAATAAAATAAACAATCAATATTAGCTATTGGGTTACATATATAATATGTAGCATGAATCGCTAACTTCATAATGTTATCTTCATACATTAGAACATTCTCATCCTCCTTTTGGATCATACTTAGAAATTTCCATTGCATATCTACTTGATTGTCACAAGGAATGTATTTCTCTAAGAAAGGTTATTTAAACTCCCGGAATTCCATATTTGATATTCATCATCTTCTATTGTGTTTTAAATCTATGACCACCATTGATCAATATCTCTAGTGAGGCTATAATCTTCCATGACATCTTTTTCCCTTTAACTAGTCCCCATGTTTTGAATATTTTTTCTTAGAAATTTATCAATTTCTCAACTACTAGTGGATGTGTACTCCCATTGAATGCTGGTTTTTGTTTCTTCATGAATCGATCTAACATCAATCCTCCATGATGTGGATCAGGGTGCTTCATAAGGGTAATGTTATTATTCATAACCTAAGAGAGTTGTCCCAGTATGGTGATAAGCTGATCAGCACCAGTTGCTTCACTAGCTCCACAATAAATATCTTTTGTAGGAGGGAAATACCTTCATGGATTATGTGTGTTGATATGGTTTCTATTATTTCTACTATTTTCCATTTCTAAATAATGACATAAACTAGATTTGTCTATGAATCAAAATACATAATTCCAAATGTGTAAAACACATAACATAAACTGAACAATTTATGGATATAGTTCAAAATCATAAAAATATTTTCTTTGAGGGTGTATATACTCCTAAACCCATTATAATGGTTTGTAAAGAAAATTTTAATTATTCTAAGCATATCCCCAGGGAGTGTCTTAACCAATAGTGCAGTAAGGCCCATTTTCATGAACCTGTTCTCATTCGAGTCTATATGAAAGTAGTTTTTTCAGGTTTTACCCTTAGGTATATCTGTGCTAGAGCCGCCTCAACATACTCGTATCGAGAAATGGATTTATAGCTTGTAAAACAACAAAAATATCTACAATACCAAAATTCTAGGAAGTTCTTCTATACTAATCCTCTTAGTATAACTTAGGTTAATATGCTATAATTAGAGTTTATATAAATATAGATTCAATTGTTTGTACTAAACTTCCTCTGATACCAACTATAACACCCTGACCCAAGTTACCCAGAGTTGGTGCATTATTACATAACATTGGCATGATGCAAGGAAATTATGTCCAGAAAGACCGATCAGTTTAGTAGCATTGGAAATACTAGATCCATTCATAAGTGTTAAAATACATTATAAAATGAAAAAACTACAAATTTTTTTTCCATAGACCACACTCATATCCCCTCAGAATGTCCCTGAAGTTCAGTTATAAAATACATCTTTGCATCCTAGGAAAATTAAAACACTAAAAGGTGTGAGATCATATTCTCAGTAAGGATAACAATATAGCAGAAACATTCATAAATAAGAAAAACCATTTAAGGAAATCTATAAGACTAGAACAAAAATTTTTTATACTTTAAATTCATCATAATATGGATAATATAAAATCAAATAATTCCATTTACATATTCACATGGATATTCTACTAGTCAAATAATCACATGAAATATCAATAACCATATTCATAATGATGTAATGAATAATTCAAGACTTCATAACCACATAGTCAAGGCCTTGTGCCATGACAAGAAAGTAGATTTTCATGTCCTTGTTCCAAGACACTAGTTTGTCTAATGAGACCTACTGATGCATCAAGGAGCTATAGTGGTCTCCACCAGTCATTTACTAAGTCCAATGCATTTCTCATATGAAATGGATTAAACATAAATAAACATTTTTATTAAAACTAGCATATAAACTGTCAATAATTTATCAACAAACCATGACTAGTATAAAAATTACACATCCACAATCCAACATATCACAAAACCTTCAATACAATATAGAAGTTTTGTATCATACTAAATTAACTTCAAATAAGCACACAGTCGATCAAAGGATTTTGAAAAAGAAGAAATCAAAATATTTTTAGAGAAATATAACATTAAATTATGTAAACATTGAAATGTAATATAATTATAAATGAGAACATTTATTTTTAAAATATTCTAATAAGATTTTAAGGGAAACTTCAAAGATGTTATAATGGACGAAAATAGCTGCACCTGCTGTATATGTTAAAAAACATTCTTACCATAATTATGTCAAAAATGTCATAAGTACCTTGTTTGGAAAATGACGGAAAGATTCCATTCAAAACATTTTATAAAAATTCAAACAAGGGTATAAATTATTATAACCCATAGTATATAAAACAGTAAAAATGTTTTGGAATAAAATTTTAAGAAACAAGCATGTGGAGGATAAAGTGGTCCCACTAGATACTTACGTAAAATCAACTTTAGATAATAAAGATATTTTTAAGTTAACCATTAACATGATTTTTATATGATAGAGGGTATGTTAAACTCTTTTATAATGGTTAAACCATTGTTATTAAATTATAAAAGATCCATATACATTAATATGATATAATATCTAATCTTCTAATATTGCTTTGATAATTATATTTTAGTAGTATCATCGTTTCAAGTGTTAACTTTATATGATTTGTTACATAAGTAATGTTTTTTGTGGATATGATGTATCATATTCATATTCAGAATTATATTAAGTCTTTAAAAATTACTTTTAATCATCAAATAAAACATAGTCTTGAGTGGATACGATGGGGAATGAATCTTATCACGTTCGTGGAGACGGTAATCCGTACGTACGAACAAGCGACAATATCATTATTTTGATATTAAAATCCTATATAATTGGATGGTATGTCATATATTCATAATAATTATAATGTTATATTTTTTATTTTCTTCATTTATACTCATTATTATACCCATATAAATGATGAATGTTTGAATAAAAAACAACACCGCTATGTGGAGACGGTAAGCCGTACGTACGCACGTATGAGGACATGTTATTCATGAGAAGGATAAAATAAATAATATAGAAGAAAAGTTTTTATAATAACAAAAAATTCTATTGAATATACTGGAGTTATTATTTTAGAATGGGAGGAACAATGAAAGAGGAAGTGGAAGAAGAAAATAGCTTGAAAGAGGTGATGAAATATTTACCTCTTATTCGAGTTCTAACATTCTATTTGATAAAAAGGGATCCATAGGTTGGGTTTATAACTAAAATAAGTCCTCTAGGATGAAGGGAAGATAGTTTAGAAGATATTGGGGTAGGGTTTGGCCGATCCAAATGGCTTTGATGGTGTGTATTTGAGAAAAGGTGATGTTCAATTTTAAAAGAGGGGTGAGAGGCACCTTATGAAATGATTGAACTATTATTTTATAATAAAATCTTTTTTGATTTATAATGACTCAAATATGAATTATTTAAATTTTAATGTGGGGATAGGTCGAAAATAACTCAACCAATAGGATTTAGATAGGTTTGGGTCACCATATTAATCTTATCTTTTAGATTTAACTCTTAGATAATTCGTTTGACATTTACTATGTATCTTTTTAGTTTTATATTATCTGGTTAATAAACATTATATAAACATCCAAGAGGACCCCTAGTGGTTAATTAATGACATATATAATATTATTTTAGACATTTCACAAAACCATATATTTTAAGGAATAGAATATAAATTAATAATATAATATTTTTTTAAAAAACTCTTTTATGTCAATTTTGACACTATTTCCTATTTTGTTTTTTTAATTTATAACAGCATTATTACATAGAAAAAAATTAATTTAATCAATCCTAACTTGTCAAACTAACATATAAAAGTCTTGGATATTTTCAAAACATTCAAATTATATTTTTTTTAACATCTATAATACCATTTATTTGATTTAATCATTAATAAGGAAAATACTGCATCATCATTGTGTCACAAATAAATTTTATTATTAAATGTCTAAAAATAATAAATAAAATACAATTATGTATAAAATATATTTATCTTTCTAATTAATATTTATAGTCGATGAGAAGACATATATAACCCTATGTAAAAATAGGTTTACTAAAAGATATATGATTATGTCATTTTTTATTTACATTAACTTAATTGAAATAAAGTGTCATTATCACTTACATGTGGCTCCATGTGGACCCAAAATCGACCCAAGGATTCCCATGTTCGGACATGAATCAGTCAATAGGGTTATAACATGTGTTAAGTATTTTATTATTATTATAATATTATTTTGTTTACCCTTATGTATAGGATTTACCATTTGACTAGGGTAAATAAAATATTTACCGAAGTAATTTTTTAAAATGTGTAAAATTAAAAGTTACCTATTAAAAAATTATGGAACTCCTGATTATAAATATATAATAAATTTTTCTATATTCCAAAAATCAAACTGGTATAAATTAATTTAAAATTATTTTATGTTGTCAAAACTAAAAGCGTGTTTTTAAGGAATAATAACTATCAAAAGATTGACACATTCTTATGTCCAGTATAAATGTAAAATTTTGTCTAATAACAACCATTGGATTAAATGGTAAAATTATAATATAATTATACTTAAAAACCACTAAATAATATAATTTATCACTTCAAATTATTTTGATTAAAGATGTTTTTTTAATTAAAATTTAGTATTTTTCACAATTCATCAAAAACAAAATGTTTTCAGAAAAATACCAAAAATCCACCCAAATATAATTTAAATATTACTAACCAAAATATAAAGTCAATTTTGATATATAAAATTGAATAAATATATAAATTTGGGTATTACTATTCATAATGGTTAGTTTGAATTGTCGTGATGTGTGAGAATGTCAAAGTTGCGTACAATGCAATCAACTGAATTATTCAAAGGGAAACCAATAGTGGACGCATGGGGTGTTATAGGAGGTGTTGGATAGAGTTGGGCCAGTTTCCTATTGGTTTTAGTTACCTCAGATGTACCGGACTATGCACGATATTTTCCATGTTTCTCATCTTCGACATTACTTCTCAGACCCATCTCATGCTTTCCAACCCGAGGAAGTCGAGTTAGATGTGGATGCATCATTCGAGGAGCATCGTATCTAGATTGGTGATTGAATTAAGAAGGTTATATATGGCCATTTATTTCCTCTAGTATGAGTGTTATGGTAGCATGGGCAAGTACAAGACGAGACTTGGGAGAGGGAGGTCGATGTACGATCGTAGTGGCTGGAGATGTTCGGGGTTTCTTCTTCAACACTGCCTTACTAGGGAAAATCAAAGACAAATTTATTTAAATGTGGATGTTTGTGAGAACCCGGATCATCTTTTCAGGTATGTTTTTCTTTTTCTGGTATTTAAAAAAAAGTGTAATTTCTGGTGTTTTTCAGAAAAAGAGGAATTTTTGGAAAATTTTTAAGTATAGGCTGTGTACATTATGATTACACGCTGTTTACTCGGTTACCACAATTAACTATGTGATGGTTGTATAGCAGCTGTGCACATGACAGTTTGGGGTGACCTAGAGGATGCCTAATGTGGGGCTCGGTATGTTCAAGTACACGATGTGTACTTCAAATGTACAAGACATGTACGTTATGTTTTTTTCATTAAACGCATCGACGTCTCTTCTGACAGACAAAACCTTCTTATTCTAGGTCGGGTTCACCCGAGAGAACATGTACGACCACAAATCATCTGCGATCCCCCAAGCGAGCATTCGTTCTCTGATTCAACCGATGTCGATTGGTTTGGGATCGCCTTGATAAGCTCTTCCTTCTTATAGAGCTTCATTTCTGGATTCTTCCTCTTTCAAGAGTTATCTTTGGTTGAAAGTTTCAAATGTTTTTGTAGATCTATTGTGTTCATGGGAGATTCAAGGATTGAGGATCACTTATATTGATCTTCGAACACTTAGGTAGTGGATTTTTCCTTTCCATTTAATTTCTTTGAGTAATATGTGAAATTTTGTCCAATGCCCTTAAACAGGGTATTGTGTGTTTACCATTTTAGCCTAGTTAATTGCCTTCCATGCTTGTTTGCTTAAGTAGAGGTTAATTGAATGTGAATAGGGTTGATTGATATTCATTGGAAGTGTTTTCCCCTTCATGTGTTATGTATAATCTTTTGGTCCCATTTACCCTGTTAGGCTTCCTTGATGATTTCTAATGCTTAGTATTGTAGGATGGAGTGAATATTTGATCTAACTTGATTGATATACAGTAGACTATTTAGACAAGTATTTCTTGTGGTTTACTTTGGCCATATTTTATTGCTAAGTTCTTTTGACTTACAGAGGGCCGTGAGAACCTTATTTAGTAGACTATAAGGTGAATTGACCGTGTGAGCTTCCTCAGATAGCCTTTAATCACATTTTACTATATGTAAAATTTAACTTGTGACCTTCCTCAGAGATTCTTTAATCACTTTTAACTATAAGGGTAACTGACTTAGAGTGAATCCTTAGAGAGTATTTGATATATCCTTATAGCTTATCCAAAGGGGATTGTCCGTGTTTACATCCATGTGGGTTAGCTGCATTGATTAGCTGCATAATTGATATATGGAATTGAATGATTTGAAATAATGGAATTGGTAACTGCAGAGTACTTCCTTGTTTACTTCTCTTTCAATTATTTCCCTAGATATATATTCACTGACTATTAGGCACAGATCTTTTAGTGGTTGAATACTGTTATTAGTCTCACACCCATTTTGGGTCATTCTTTTGAACCCAAACAAATTCTATATCTGTAGGTACAGATAAGGGAACGTTCCCTTCTACATTAGGCACATGATTGTTGTGGAGCTGGAGAACATGGGACCAGGATATGGCTTGAAATGCTGAGGAGTTGTTTACTTCTTTTTAAATTGTACTTTGGATTGGTATTGTATTCAGTAATGTTAATTGTTTGGCTATATTCCTAGACATATTTAACATGCATCATTTTATATATGTGCTCCAGTTATTTTTAACTACTTATATCTGCATATTTTTTGTCTTACAGCTTCCACTATTGATATATGGTTTAATTCTATTGTGTTACTCTTCTAATGAGGGAATAGTTTCCCCACTATGACACCCAAGACCCTCGCTGCTTGTCGGTAGCCTCTGGCATTCGGGGTAATGAGCTTGAGGCCATGTGACCAACGGGGTAAGGGGTGCATCTGGGTGGCTTGCAGATCCAATATATTTGAACTTTCTATGGGCTCAGAGAGAACAAGGGTCCCAATTTATAGAATTGAATAATGGAATAATTAATATCAGTTGGATAATACTTGATGGTCTAGGATATATAACTTCTCTTCCATCGCATGAGCTCTCTAGATAGTCTATATATACTCCTGAGTGACATCTGTTTCATTAGGATGCACCTATGGATGGACTTATTAACATGATTGATACCCCATACATTATGTGACACCTAGTTACATATGTGACATACTTGGTATGGAATCATAGTCATAACACCTTGATTGATTCATGGGAAACAATACATGTTTCCTTGGATAGAATCATAGGTATAGGTTATATCATATCTTCCCGTAGCAACCCTTGGGATTTTTTATATATCACCTTTGACCAGTTCTAGACTCTACCTCTATAATAAATGGAATGATTTGTTTTTGATGCACACATGATGTTTTCCTTTTATATTATGAGAAGGTTTATTCTATGACATGGAAACGTGACCGCTATTTTAAAACACAATCTTGGGTTATTCTTCTTCTATTGGGATGAATATACTACATTCGTCCTTGTATATATTTGTTATAACTTATATAGGTCCCACTTTTCATGAATTTGTCTTTGTCATAAAGATATGGTATTGGTAGGGTGTCCATTTTGGAACCTATGATGTGGCAGTTATTGATATTTAATTATTATTATTCTATTACTATATTTATGGAACACTACTCACTTATTTCACCAAATGGATCAACATATACACCATGGGTGTCTACATAATGATATTTATATATCACAACCTTGTTGTTTTTCATTTGGTAATATGGTAGTTATTTTGATCATAGGTATGGATAAATGGAAGCGTGCAACGTCTAATTCATGGCTAGCTATTATAGGATGGAGTTTGGGGGTAGAAGACTAAGACAATGCTTGAGATTCTATTATATAAGATCTTGGTTTTAAATTTATCCTAATATCATGTAGTATATGGTTTTTATCCCTTATTCACTTGAACACGCATTTTTTATAGAATCATGATATAACGATCATAATTTTGTATCTAATTTTTTCCTTAAGTTTCACCTTTTTAATTAATTATCTTGTATTGTTTATTCCTCTACAATATGTTCCTATATTATTCATCATTTATTTATTATACATAGTATACTACTATGTATAAACATATCTATCCAGGCATTGTCTCCCCATAGACACTCCCAATGCCCTTACTACTAGTCAGCAGCCTCTATCATTAGAGGATAGGTTCTTGAGGTCTTGTTGTGACTGGTTTGACAAACTGTTTAGGTGTCATTTAGGATGGGATGTTATAGATATATGGGGCATGGACATTCAGTATGATATATAAAACATCATATAATATTACTTTATGGTTGTTCTAGGTACCACCATACTAATGAATCATATCTGGACAATTATATATTTCATTCATTGTATTTTACCTCATAGTTCATGATTTTAGTGTCTTCTTTAATAACAAATCATATTGGAATAATTTTATGAGTTTTATTTTTAATATTTTCATTTGTTTGAATATAAACGAATCTAGGGGATGATCTAGATCATGTGTGGGTATGGTACCCCTCCCCCCACACTAAAAAATCATGTATTAGGCCATGTTTCCTGGATTGTTTTTAGTGTTTGAAACTCTTCATGACTTCACTAGTCAATGTGAAACCATCAACCGATGATTAATTGTTTTTATTATATAAATTTCAAAAATGTCCTCAATAGTTCCCCCATTCGGAATACCAATAAGTCATAAAAAACATCTTTAAATAAAAGGAAATCATCTTCTTACAATGCACCCAAGGGTTAGGGTGTTTTTAATGGATTTGATATGAGGATGCGAAGTTATTCATTCAATCATATTAATATATGGTCTTCCTGGATAGATTATATTATGGATTATACGTACAATATATCCCATGTTCCACCATATTAGTGGATTTGCAGGATATAGAGAGTTGATTTTAATGAATTCTAATGAACTATTTCAATTGATCTTTAACTCTAAAAACTATGAGTTGAGTCTAGTATGGACTAGGGAAGGGGTGCTCCCTTTGGTTAAATTATTTTTAGATTTTTGGTAAATCCCTTATTTTATGTACATATACTCTCCTGCTGATAATGTGTATGACTCTTCCATGATATGGAGTAGATTCTTAATGATACCTTCATGGTGTAGAATATCCATAACAAAGATGAAGAAAATATCCACCTCAATCAATCTTGAACTATGGAGATTCATATAATCCTTCGTAGAGGATAGTAACACCCTTGGATGGATTAGATAATTTGTTATGGCTTATAACACTTTTTTTTATTTTATGACATAATTCTCCTAAAAGAAAATTTATTTGATAGCCTATGATACATGAAACCACATGTTAAAATGATATATAATATACTATAATGTAGTATATTTCAATATCATAGTGTTTAATTTAGATTTTATTAATATGGATTACTATATATTGAAACATTTTTACTTTACACATGTTTAGAAAAAATTCATTTCTTATCAATTAATTATAAATAATTTTTTTGAATATAAATGATATTTTTTCTAAAAAGTATTTTTATGCACACAATGTGTTTTTATATTAATTAATTAAATTAATCATTGTTAGTGATGGATTTTAATAATAATATATATATATATATATTTAATATTTAGTAAACTATTTTAATATCATCTATGATTTTATCCATGCATGATATCATAATAAATCCATTTTTATGGTTAAAAATTTATTTAAAAAAATTATTTTCACCGCAATATGAGTGATTATTTAAAAAATAAATTATAACACTAATAAAATATGAATATTGAAAATGTATTCAATTTTTCAATTTAGGAGTATTAAATTTGGTAAAAAGGACCTATTTATTGTTTTCCATTATGAATAGTATAATTGGTAATAGTTTGTCACATTAATAATTGAAAAATAATTAAAATAGGTTCGAACATTAGGTAAAGGCTTTAAACTTTCTCCAATACTATATATTATACTATCATATGAAGTATATTATCTATTTACATCCATGACTATACTAAATAGAAACTTTTTCCGTTTTTACTTCATATTGTCCTTTTTGTTATTTTTAGTACATAAATATTAAAAATATAACTCTTGTGGCATTAAATATATCATTAATTTAGACATCGGGATGAAATTTTTTTAATGAATATTCACGTCTAATTTTGGATGATGATAACTATTATGTGTGAAGACAATTTATTATATTTTTTAATTATTACATAATTATATAAAATGATTGCACAATGTCTAAACAATATCCATTCAATTAATATAAAAAAATAAATTAATGATAATTATTAAAAGTAATAGTATTTAATTGAATTATTGTGTGACAAAATTTTTGAATTTAAATATTACATATTATGGGTATTTAAATGAACAATATTTGAATTAAATATTTACTTCGTTTCATTAATGTCAAATTTAATGAATATAGTCAAAAAAGATATTAATTAAAAAAAATTGAAAATATATATAACTAGATTTTTTAAATGTTATAAATATATTAAAATAGGACAAAATGGAAAATATATGGTATCAAATAACATCCCTTGACCATTTAATATCTAATTTCTACCTTATAAGTGATATTATAACCCTATAATATTGAAATGGTAGCTACTACAGTTAAGGTGTACATTGGTCAACAATGTTGTTAATTGAACTCATATGGTTTAGAATAAAGATAAGACCAATATAAATTTTAGTTGTTAATGATATTTAAAAAATGTTCTATATTTAATATAAAATTATAAAAATTTTATGCATTTTTTTTGAGATTTACTTAAATTATATTTTATTCTTTTTTGTAATCCAAGGGTGTCATATTAATCCATTATAAAAGAATGTGTATTATCTCTTTTAATTAAAACAAAACAATTCCCTTATATTGAAAAAAACTATCCAATTATATTCACAACATTCTTATACACATTATATATTTTATTTTATTCCCAAAAGTCCAACCCAAGCATTCTTAAGAGGATATCTATTGGAGTTATTTACAAAGAAGAAGTAATCACCTTAACTAATCTCATTAATTTTATAATTATTCTTTTACCTCATATTAATCAATTTTATTTGTTATAAAATAAAATATTCAGTATCCAAAGTAAAAAAAAATTAATTATCATTATGAAAAACCATTATCCACCCTCTTTTCCAAAAAAATCAGAATTGAAATGATGTGTAATGCGTATGGATGGCTTACCATCTCAACGTAGTGATACAATTCGTTTTTCTGTGCCACATTTTATGGATTCATATTAATATGGATTTAATGTTTATATATTTTATTTTTTAAATAATTATTCTTATGTAATTATAATATCATATCTACCATTTTACATTCCATTTCCTTGTAAACTAACAACTTCACCCAAGCTTATTTGTGGAATACCACCATTATGATGAGATGTTATTCATTTCTTATTTTTTATTTCCATTGAAAGTAATATTGATTTATTTAACTAATATTAATGATATATATTCTGTTAAAATTATTTTTTATAGTTAATTATTATTTATATTTCCTTCCTTCCATCCGTTGAAAGGGTAAAACATCGTTCATCTGTACTTATGAGATACCATCTCCACAAATGATGTAATCAATTTCAATATCTCTACTATTTATGGATGACTATAAATATATTCATAATGAATATATTGAAAATAAATATCACGTCTAACATTATATATATTATATAACCACAATAAATATATAAATAATGAGATTTCCAAACAAAGAAATGCATGAAAAACAAACTCATTATAATCTTGAACATTGAATTTATTAAAAGAAATTAATTAATGTGTTGTATGATGGAAAAAGAATATAATATATGTAATGATATGAATTTTTATATACTTGTTATAAATTTACAATAATTATATATTTATTTTTTAGTAGTTTCAAACATGTTCTAGGAAAGATGAGAATTGAGGTAAGGGCTTTTCATATCATTTTCTTCTTTTCGATTTATATAATTATATACTCCAATATTCTTTTATATGTTTCTTATAATATCTTTTTAAAATTATATATTATTAATCTTCCTATTTTAATGATATTTAATGTTTCATTTGAAGATATACATTCATGGGGATTATGATTAAAATGTTTCTAATATAGTAAGGCTATTATGTTACAAAATAATTATTTAGTGGGATTGACTATGATTGATTTCCCATATTTTAAATTTTATGATACAACACACACAAAACTCATGAATTTTATATCCTAATTTATTTTTGTTTATGACATGTTTTCATTTAATTTTCATTATTTTAAGAACTCGGGAGATTGGAAGAATATTTTTTAGGAAAATAATCCTTATTTTACCTTTTGGTCAAAATTACATTTTCTTCGATATCCATTTTTCCATAAATGTTTTCAAGAATTTTTTTTAATATTCCAATATGGCTTTTTAATAATATGTTTACCCATGATTGAATTGTTAAAAATTGGTTTAATATGAATCATTTTATAATTGTTTGAATGAGGTTTTTTTACATTAATTATAGATGTGTAAAAGGAATGTTTTATTTAAATATATATAACATAAAAAGAATTTCGCACCATTATGAAAACACAAATACTTGAATCTTATATTAAATGTTTCTAAATTTATTTTGGTAAAATAAATCTTTCATATTTGGTAATTTTTTTAATTTTTAATAATTTATTTCAAAGGTAAAATGGAATTTTCTTCATCAAATATTATAAATGATCATTTAATGGAATAGTACTTTTTTATTACAGCATATGATGTCACATATGATATAATAGGAATATTATCTATGGATATCCTATTTATTTTTATTTGAATGTTTTATTATTATTATGTGGATAACCCAGTAGATTTGTGGTTTGGTTAGATAAATCTAGAATATCACATGGTTCATGGTGAGTTTGGTGTGTTGTATTTGTTGAAAATAATTGTATATCTACTCATAGGTCTGATAATGATTAATCTAGGTATCATATTAATAAATTTCTAGAAAGGAAATTCATGATTCAATAATGGGTTTTTGAGAAAGGGATGGTGACTAGTTTAAATGGTTCTATTTGAGTTTGAGAACACATTGGATCATCATGTCCATTTTTTGTAAACAAAATATTTACATAAACTAAATAGAATAAGGGAAACCCGTGTAGGTGATTCAAGTAGCATATTTAGTCATTTAATTAAATCAAATATGGGATTTTACCACATAACATAATGTTTCATGTTTCCAAATGTTCCATGTAGTATATTTTGTACATAGCATATTGATAATTAATATATTTATTTTCAATCAAATGTTCAAATGAACCCCATATATAATTTTAGATGTTTTCAATGTAACCAATAAATGAAATGCCAAAATTTTGGCTCTTATATATGATTATTATATATAGAAAATTCCAATTGAGAACAAAATATAATATTGTTCTATGTTTCCATTTCCAAATATTTTCTATATTTTCATTTGATTTATATAGGTTTTCATAACTAAATGTGTTATGAGGTGATTTTATGGATGGTTATGCATAACTTCACAATTATTTACATTATAGAAATATGATTATTGAATTAAATTATATATATTGTGGGATTTAATGTATACATGCTTAAGTAATGGACACAAAGTTTTTGACACATTAAGAGTTCCAATTTTAAGCGCACTGCGGAGATTTGGAAATGAGAAACCATTGGAACATATTAGAGAGATTATAGTGAAAACAATTAATGGATAGTGAATAGATGATATTGAAAAAACATAGCCACACAATAAATAGATGAGAGAGAGGAACCTTAGGCTCATAATAAAGAGCTGATAGTGTGATACACAAAAAATAATAAGGTATCCAAATATGTGGTTTTGTTTTAAGGTGATCATCATATTATGAGACCCTTAAATTTAAAATATTGAAATTCCATAGTAGAATATTTTTTTCAGTTATTTCTAGTCTTAATTGTGGGAAATACAATATCTCATATATTGGTGGCTAATGGATGTAGATTTAAATTATTTTTTAATAAAGATTCCTTGGTTTTATAATGATCTTATACATTTTTATAACATATTTAATACTACAGAATGAATCTATGAAGTTGGGTGTTATTCCAAACATTTTCGGTTGGATGTGGAATGAATTATTGTAAGAGGACATCACTTGGTAATATTGTGAAATGGTTATATGGTAGGTGGAGTAAACAACCATGTAATGGAGTAGGCTCACATTGATATTGAACGATTTTAAAATATCATGTTCCTATGATATTTTCATTTACTTATTTTTATGTAGTTTTAATAATCATAATAGTTGATCAGATCACAATAGATGAAAATATTTTTATTCCAAATAATGAAAAATTAAAAATTTATACCTATGATTATCCCACCCTCCCCCCTCTTAGTGGTGAAACACATCCCTGTTATTTTCACCTCTGTATTAGATGGATGATTCTCAATCTATATTTTCTATGTTATTATAATTCATAATATGAATTATATCAATAAAAGGTGTGTCCCGTTATTTTATAGAAAGATCTATCACATTTGGATCAAAAGATATTTCCATATCTGAGATCTATTAGCCTTGTAGTTAAATATGATGTAATAGTAGGATTTCCAATTACTAATTAAAATTCTCTACTGATATTTTTTATAATAAAATTTTGGTTGTTTATGGAATGTATAAATATTTTATTATAATTTTAATTTTAAAAAATGTTTACAAAAATTATATGGGACTTCATATGAAAAAGAAATTTCAGATAAATTAGAATGTTATTATGTACGAAATGTGAAATTCAATGATTCCATATTGTAAATCTTGAGAATAATGTTTGATTATATATGTATTTATGCAGAATAAAATTTCAATGAATACTTCAATATATTCAAAGAAATATTTAGAATATTTTGTGTTTTTGGAGACAACCCAGATGATTCAACTATTGTCAATAAATGGGTTAGATATTTTCCTTAAAATTTTGATCCAAACATTTCATATGTGGATGATAGAAATGTCCATACACTTGATGAATCAAATAACTTTTTAATTTCACATGAAATATGAAAGCTCTTAGATTTTTAGAATAAGATGTAATACGAGATGAATTTTGAGGCCACGTGGAAGTAAAAAAATCTATGATGATGAAATTTAAGATTCGAGTGAATATAATGAGGATGATGGGGATGCAGATTACAAAAATTATTTTATATTGTATTAATGGGATTCAATAAGGTACAATGTAAGGGTAAAAGTAAATTTCCACAAATATATTACAATTTTAATTACAATGGTAATATATCTATAAATTATTGCAAGAAGTCTAATAAACTTTGTATAGATGATGGTAATTCATAGAAAAATAAAGGGGAAAAATCTCAAGCAGCCCAACCTAATTTTATGTACGAAATAAGAGATTATTTATGAAATAATGAATAATATTTAGAATCAAAGATAAATAACAATGTGATTCCACATCACCCAACCAAATAAAATATGAAACTAATTTCATTTCTCATAGTGAAATAGCGTTGATCACATATGGTAGTGAAGATGACGTATTTAAATTATTAGAGCTTGTGAACAAGTTGAATAATGAATTCTAATCTTGTAAAGAAAAAAAATAAGCAAGATAAGGGGATTCAATTGAAATAATAGAATAACATTGATGAAGGAAAGGAATCATATGAAAATAAAGTGGTTTTTTACATTGATGAGATCAAGAGATTCAAAATGACGGTCGATTAAATGGAAAATATTGTATAATAACCTAAATAAAGAAGATTTTTTAAAGGAATAATAATACTTTAAAACTTAATAAAAATGTCTTGAATCATAGATTACGGTGAAAAATATTACAGAACAATTTAATAAAGATTGTGAGATCAAGAATGAATAATCAGAGGATAGATAAAATAGGATTATAAGTGATAATAATAATTTATTTACATATAAAAATTACAATTAACCTATTATCTATAATTAATGACATTATAAAATTGAATTCATACCTATCAAGTACATTAAAACTGTTGATAAACCACCCAATAAATCAACGAACAAAAAGGATTATTCACAAGAATAATTGACCCTAGTTCATTAATAAGTACCCTATATGGAAAGAATACATTAACATGGATTATTATATAACTATTAATGATTTATAAGATCATGTTTCAGATATTTCTATAGTTTTTTTGTGTATTTTTTCATAAATCCAACTCATGATGGTAAAATATGTTACTACCATAGATGGGACATAAACTAAGGGGATGTTCCTATAAAAATAGAATATATATTCAAAACAAGTGATTAGTGACTAGAAATTCATCATATCTATATACAAAAAAATGATTTCAAAAAACTATCTATGGAAGATGCGATCCTCAAGGATATATTGCTAAAAACACTAGGACATTCCTAGTTAAAAAACACTCAATGTTAAAATGAAAAAGAGAATATAAGAGATTATTGTAAAAAATAATTTCTTTTTAAAGACTCTTATAAGGAAATTAAGTAAACAAATTCATGTTTTCTCTATAGTAGTTGTTCCTCCTACATGATTGGTGAAATAATAATTCTGTAAACTAATGAGAAGCATGAAGGAGGGTTGGCGATATTTATAAATTATTATTCTCTAAAATTAAATGGAGTTATATCTGTTAATATTTGATCCCAAAATACAAATCATAATTATGTGTATTTTATTGATGAGATAAAGAAAAATATTCTCAATGCCAATGAATATTTTTACTATGTACATGAGGTTGTATCTAAGAAAGAATCATGAATTATCAAATTTAAGAAGGACATAAGTGACATTACTTAATGGATTAAAAATAGACATATTTTTCAAAATTTTGATCCTCTTTATTCAAATTAACATAGTTCAAAATATGAAATTAATTTGAGGTTATCTTTTCCAGATATGTAAGGTTAAAATTTTCTGGCATGATGTTATAAGATATTTTCCATTGCTAAAGAGAAATAGTGATGAAATCGTTGAAAATTATTAAAAAGGTTAAACGGAACAAGGATCTCATAAAAGTGGGTACCCTCTACCTCCCATTCCACAAAATCTTATTCATGGTGGCTTATTTGGTCTAATAAAATTAAATTACAACATAGTTTATTATCTTTTCATTATGATTATTGATTATTATACTTGATTGAGAAATGTCATTTCAAATAAACACAACTATGAGGCAATCAAAATGATAAAAATTATCAGAAGGAATCTTGAGAAGTTGTTGGTTTTGAATATAAATAAATTGAAATCATGCTATAGTAATGAATAAACAAATTATTATTTTGAAATACATTCCCTAAAAGAAGAGTTAATAATAAGTACAACACACCATATACTCTTAAATAAAATCAGTTAGTTGAAAGGAAGACCCAAATCATATTTTACCTGAGAAGGACTATGATAGATGGAAACAACATCAAATGTATTTTTAGGATGGAGTTGTAAATACTTCCAATAACATGTAAACATGTGTCTGGTAAGTTGATAATAAAATAAACCATATAAAATATTGTACAGAAGAAATATAACTATTAAATACATCATTTTATTTAAATAATTACATTATGATGTTCATGAATATTAATATGAGAATCATTGAATAAAATATCGAGGATGAAATATTAATGGGATACCTATCAAATTATTGTAGCTACAAATTTTGGAATAAATGGTTTCACAAGCTATATTATTGTAGTGATGTTAGGAATCTTGATAAACAATCATATACAATAGTTGATTCAATGTTAAATAATTCATTATAAAATATATAGTCTATGTTTGAGGAAATTAATGATATTTTTAAATTGAATGAATAAATTAACATTGATATTGTTTCTAAAAAAACTAGTAATGGTTGCTAATCTGGTGGAAATGACCAAAAAAATTACAAAAAATTGATAAATATAATGAATTAGAAAATACTTTTCGAAATAATTTTCTCTTATTATAACTATAAAAATTTTTATATTGGAAGCCCAAAATAGAATAATGTTACAAATTAAGCCACACACAGTGGAAAAAAAGTAGTTTTGGATAAGGAATGAACATGAGGTATGAATGTGGATCTTGATCAAATTAAGAATAACATGACATGGGGTCTCATTAATGGACATAATTTTTTTTTGTCCCCAACTGGGATTAAAAAAAGATAAATTAGAAAATTGTGTTCTCAAGGAATAAATCTAGGTTGGTGTGAAAATGATATTCTCAAATAGAATGTCTTGACTTTGATAAAACGTTTTCACCTGTTGTCAGACTCAAGACAATATGAATGTTCTTGATAGTGTCAGATCAAAAACACTAAAATTTTTATCATATGGATGTGTAATATACCTCTTTAAACATTGATCTTAATGATGTTGTTTATCATGAAAAACCTAATGCTTTTATCTTATAAACTATTGAATCATTGAATGTAATTTGAAGATATCATTATATGGTTCTAATCTGGTCCATAGAGTATGACCTTTTTAATTAGATGGATGTTTAAGGGATATGATGTTTTTAAAAGGTAAAGATAGTTATAAACATTATATTAAATAAATGATTTAAGTTAACCTCATTATAATAGTCTTTTTGGATGACATCATAATTGTCGTTAATAAGGAATGGATATTTAAATAGTTTGTTGAGTATATGAAGAATTGTTTTCAGATATCCATACTTGGTGAGATGATATAATTTCTGGGATTTTATATTGAAAGGAATACAAATTACATTTTTCAATATCAGAAAATGAATTTGGGGGTATGGGATTACTTAAAGAGTTTGGAATGAAACATTCAAAAGAAGATCCAACTCTAATTTTTGTTGAAAAAAATTTGTAAATAGATGAAGATTGAAGTATTGTTAATGAATAATAATTAAAAAATATCATTTGAATCATTATTCATCTTATAACATCTAAAAAATAAATGGATTATATAGTGAAAAAATGTGGTATATTTTATACTAATTCTATAAAGTCTCACATGGTAGATACAATGAAAATATTGTGAAATGTGAATATAACTCTAAATAATTGGATACTATACATTCACATTAAACATATAAACTTCTTAGGGTTTACATATGCATATTGGTTTGGTGACTATACAACCAAAAGATCAAATTTAGTTATAAATTACTTTTTTGGAGTGGTATTTGTTTTTTGGTAACAAAAGAAGTAGAATTCGGTTATAAAAAGCATATACAGGGAAAATTATGAAGTAGTTATGGAATCTTATACAAAGATGATTTAGATATAAATGTAGTTAGCATATTTGAATATTGAATATCATATACCTCTAAAAATTCAGTATTATAATCATTGTTATATTGGGTTCTATAAAATCCTAATACAAACATTCATGATCCATGATTACTAATATAATATATCAATTTATCATTGAAAATGTGGTTCATGGAGATATCAATATATAATACCTTTCTAAAAATGATCATATTACATATATTTTCACCAATGCTAAGACTAGAGATATGTTTGAATCAATATAGTTGAAACTTCATGATCGTCATACTCCTATAACATGAAGTCTTCAGGGGGAACCCTACATCCACACATGATTCTATTTTCATCTCATATCCCCTAGGGTCCCTTGGATTTTTTTTCAAAGGGGTATATGAGTACACGGTGAATTGAGGATGTAAGTTGTAGGAGGAGTTCGAAAAATGATTATTCTGAAGGTGTACACTCATTGATGATATATGAATAAAGAGGATATTGATGTAATTATTAAATATTATGTATGTGAGGAATATCCTTAATCTATAAGGTGGATATAGTATGTAGACAAAGTGGTATTCAAATAGTTTTCTGTTGTGGTGGTGAAGGAATTGACGCACCAGATATTATATACACAAAAAATATATTGGAATGGATTTATTGCATTACAAATGATCTATATAGGGGTTCTAATTATTTTTAAATTAATATGAATGGTGGTATTGAAGAAATCCCTAGATTTTTGGCTTGGTTTGAGAAATCAATAAGATCTCATGGTTCTTGGGGTGTTTGGGTAATTTTATTGGTTGACATCTATTAAGGAACTAATAATTAATATGATGATTGATGAACTAGTTTTTATTTTAATAAATGTCATGTAATGAATCATGATGATACAATAAAGCTTTTTAGATATGTGATTGATAACAGATGAATTTTTTCTTTTTGATTTTGTGTGCATATTTAATTCTTATAACCATTTTTTGTATTGGGAATAATCCAGTAGCATAATTAGCTGAGGGAAACTCACAATAGGTGATTCACATAGATTTTTTAGACACTTAGTCGAATTACATAGACAATGAACCATGTAACTGATTGTATAACAAAACCAAATGTTTCATGTAGCTAATTGGAAATGTACTCAGTTGAGGATTAACGTATCCATTTTTAGGTATGTAGCTAAATGTTTCACATATCCAATTTATGATGTGATTGATAAAGTTGAATTTTGACTAGCATAGGTTAATAGTTAACATAGACATATTTTTTGGAGAACCACGATGCCATATTTTCCAAGGTTCCATTTTAGAATCCTGTCAATTTTTGGATTGAATTTATATAAGCTTTTAGAAAACAACATATTTTTGGCGATTTTATGGATGCTTCCATCATCATCCACAATCATAGCCATGATCAGGAGATTAATATTGACAATAATTTTTTAGATCATGGGTATTTAATTTTTATTTTTTAGATAATTGAAAAAAAATATGTTGAGACATTGAAGGTACTGAAACAATTGGGTCTCAATTAAAAGATTATAATGGGAAACACTTGGTGTAATGTGAAGAGTAAATTATGGAAATAAATTGGTATAAAATATATAGATAATAGTAAATAAAAATTGATGTATTTCTATGAGTTTATAGTGAGAATCCATTGGAACACATGGGATAGATAGTAGTGAAAGAAACAAAAAACAATCAGGGGTATGAAGAGGTAGTTTTGTTTTAATGTGATAAAAATCATATGAATCTCACATCATAAAATAATTGAATTCCTGTATAATAATATTTTATTCAATTATTAAAATGATACAATATGGGAAATTCATTCTTACATATCTTTTAGGCCCAGGGAAGTAGAGATAAATTCTTTGTTGTTGAACCATCCTATGATTTCTATTGATCTTCTCCTTTTTTTACATCTTTTGTACTTCCTCGTGAAGGTTTGATGTTTTCTGTTATTCCTAAAATGTTTGGTGGGTTGATTTAAGAGTTTAATAAATTTGGAATAAAGTGAAATGAATTTTTGGTCAAAGGTAGTAATTGGACATGTAAATTATTAGCCTCACATTCTGACCAAAACTTGTAAAAAATATAATTTTCCCATTCTTCTTATAGTTTATGATTTTAAAAAATGTTGAGTAATAATAAGAAGAATTCGATCCTAACATTTCAATAGAGGTTTATTTCAAAAGAATAAAAAAATTTAATTGTTGTTTCTACCCACCCACATCCCCTATTACCTATGGTGCAACATGTTTGTGGGAAATTTGTGATGAAATATTTATGGAACCCACTTATTTTAAATAGGGTATACTATGATAAAATGTAAAATTTTTTATGATATAATTTTCTTTTCTATGGGTTATGATATGTTAATATTTATTTATTCTCTTGTGGAACACATATGAATGGATTAGGATTATGTGATGGGTGGTACCAGAATTATGTATCATTCCAATGCATTGGGTATATATGGATATCAAATGAGATATACCCTAATAGAAGGGGGATTAATCTATGTTCAATGATTTTCTTTTCCCACACTGAAAGTTTTCATAGTAAACCATGGACATCGAATTGGTAGTGAACCAAATCCTTTGTGATTATATTTCGAGTGATCCATGAGAATGGGATGGGAAGTTAACACAATCATATATGATATCCCTTTGAGTGAATCATGACTTTAGAATAGGTATTAAACCCAATTCAATATGAATTTATTAGATATGATACTTGAATACTATAAAAATTATTATATTTTCTTATGATAATGCCACAAATCTATGTTTTATGCTATTGTTTTTCTCTAATAGATCAAGTTATTTCATTCCTTTATGATTCATATCTTATGAATTTATAGTATTTTTAAAATGACATAGGATTATGATATTTGATATGAACAGTATGGTTCTGAAATATTAAATATGTGTTCCAGTAACTATATTATAATCACATATTTAAGGGATAATTTATATCTTCTTTTATTCCTATCACTTATCATCTCATCTCACCCTTTCTTTTTTTCTTTTCCTCTAGTTACGAAGAATGGTTTTAGATAAGATATTCCTATGAATGGTGCTAGTTATGATAAGAAAAGGTGGATATTATGTATATCTATTATGAGCTTGGTTTTTATGTATCTGAGTTTCCAATGATACTAGACCAACACAATTCATTAATGGATTGTTATGTTATATAATGAATATTCATCTAATAATATTTAATTTCTATTTTTCAAATGTATTGGTCACTATAGTTGGTATAAGGGGAATTTTTAGTTACCTTTGGAAACAAGGATGATAAAACATTTTTTAAAACCCTGGGGATAATTCTATGTATAGGATAACGTCCAAAAGTCATAGAAATGATCATGGATGACCTTTGTTAAACATACTGTCACAGATTAAGCATACTATTTCTTGACATAGACATCGTTTATTTTATTTTTCATGATAATTTAGTTTCCCAAAATGATTATTATATATCACACTATACATTTTAGTTTTAATCAATTTATAGAACATAATGTAACAATGTTAATGATAAAAGTGATGGAAAATAAAATTATTTTAATCCTACGAAACCAAATTTTACATCATATGGAATAAAAAATATTCTTTTTATAATCAATCATATTTATCAAGATATGAATTATTATACGTTTAAAAATAATAAAAAGTATGAAACAATGATATGTTGAGTACATAGTTAGGTATCAAAAACCTTCTTATAGTTGCTCTGATGGTCTAATTTTTTTGATGAATGTACCCATACAACCTTATATATATTTTCTATTACCGAGTATTTAAATCCAAAAAAATTATTTTTATATTTATAATCTAAAAGGAGAAGTAGATTAATGATATAATATTACCAAAATATGAGTAAATGGGAATAAATTATCCCCATTGAATTGTATTATTTTAAGGCATTATTTTTCATTCAGTGATTTCATTGAATTATTCATAAGAAAATAGAGAGGGATTTATTAATTATAAATTAGAAAGATGATGAATCTATAAATAAATATTGGTAATATTTCATAATACATATGATATAAGCATTTAGTATTATAATAAAAAACAAAAGTAATATTGACCCATTGTTTTATGTCTTAAAATCAAGTCCCCTAATGGTTCTATCCATATGATACATATGTATGATTGAATAAATAATTAAATGTGATATCAAGGAGGACATTGATATTGGAGTTACAAATCAATATTAAGGTTTTTAAATGAATTAAAGGATGAAATTAAATGGAAATTCAAAAAACTATAGAGATAAGATACTGAACATTCTTTTATGATCAAATTTAGGAAGAAAACATGAAGGAAATTGTCTTATGTGTACTTGTAAATTTTTTATTTGTGGAAAGGAAAATCATTAATAAATTGAAAGAAAAGTATCTCGGAAAAATAATTTAGACAATTATAATGAAAAACCATCCTATAATGAACCATCAACACTCTAGTGTTTCATATAAAAAGAGTATGGGAATTATACAAACCTATTTTCAAACCCAGAGGTTAATGAAAATGATTGACGTTGAAAACCTATCAAGCCTAGAGAAAAAGTTTAATCTCAGGAAAATATCATTTCTTATGTTCATGATGATGTGGTTAGTGATATGATTATAATACACTAAGGAATTTCTTATTTAATATTTCATTATTGTTCTACTTTCTCTTTAAATCTGTTTAATTTTATGAGTATATCATGATACCAAATTAGTGATTAGATGTTGAATTAGAAGTGATAACTCCTAATGGTGTATGATCAAATCTCATGTCTATGATAATTCTCTGATAGATATTTATGGGAATTTTCTTGTGGAAAATATCATTACTAAATATCTTGTTGAATTCGATGTTATTTTTTTGTAGATTGAATTTTTTTATATTAATAATAAATATGTTACTAAGGAAGGGAATTATGTTTGATATCCTGAACCAACCTATGGTCTACTATCAGTGTGATGATAGATTTGTAATTATAATAGAAAATAAATACATTATATGAGTATTAATAGATATTCAAATGTGGTGTTTATTTTTATGGTATGGGGGAAACTAAAAATAAAATATATGACTATTTTATGAGAGTTTATTCAAGTAATTATCAAATAACTAGATCATATCTCTCCAAATTCAGATGTTGATTTTTTAGTGTCACTCATACCTAGTTATATTCCTATATAAAATAATCTATATAAAATGTCCTCAATTGAGTTTTATGATAAGAAAATGTAACTCGAAGAAAATCATGAAAATTGATTCATTCGCACAAGTGCTTCACCATGGGGTTAACAAATTCATTTTTTAGGAATAAAATCATATCAACGAAACTCTGAATTGTTTATTGGAAACTGAAAAATATTGAAATGAATAATAAGTATCCCCATCCCATATTGAGTAATTTTTTATCATAAATAATGATTTAAACAATTTTCAAAGATTGATTCTTGATATAGAAACTATAATTTGATGGTCGAAAGTGAATACATACCGAAGACAATTGTTTCTACAATGTATAAACATTATGAATATACAGTGATCCCTTTTGTCCTAACTAATTCCTATATTATCATTATAGATTTAATGAATATAGTATTTATAGTTTACCTTGATCAGTTTGGGGTAGTCTTCATATATGATATTATTATATATTTATAGAGAAATAAAGAGCATGAATAACATTTTTTGATTATACTTAAGACCCTATGGAAAGATAAGTTGTATGAACATTTTACCAAGTTGAAATTTTGGATAAAAAAATATACATTTAATATAATATAATCTAAAGAGTGGGTATATCAGTTAATCCATCAATGATGGTGGTTATTGAACTTTTTTGTAGACCAACCACAGTGAATTAAATAGAAGTTTTCATAGTTTCTCTTGGTATTATCAATTTTTTTTAGGTAAATTTTCATAACTATCTTATCAATCCAAAAAGTTATATTTGGACAGACCCTAGTTCATTTTGATATATGGATTCCTATAAAATTTAATAGAATATAAAATATGGTTAATTAGTGTACCTATTCTTAAAATATCCTACAATGAATATGGGTTTGTAATCTATAGTGTTTCATCAAAGAATGGATCGGTATGCATCCTCATTTAAAATTATATGGTTGTAGATTATTCATAAAGAATATTTATTTTTTATGAGAAACATTATCCAACTAATGATTAAGAGTTAAAAATTGTAATATTTTTGTAAGAAATATAAATGAACTATTTTTATAATGAAACATGTTATATATATAGTTATAATAAGATTTATGGTATATATTCAATTAGAATGTATTGAATATATGCCAGAGAAGGTTTTTGGATTTGAATTATGATTATGAATGATTAGGTGAATTACCTACTAGTAAGGACTATTGTATGGGGATCATAGTTTATTATTATCATTTTATCATACATATACATAGATGTACAATGATCTAAAATAGTATATCTAGTGGGATAAAATGAAAAGAGAAATAAAAGGGTATTAATCATAATTTTTTGTAAGTAAAAAATAATAGTATTATTGATAAAATTTTAAGTGTATGTTACACCATTACCCAAACCATATTGGACATTATTTACAAACACCTTGGATTTTCTCATCAGACTCCCCAAAACATCACAATACCATAATGCTATTTGGGCTTTAGTTGATCACCTTACAAAGTCAATATACTTCCTTTCCAATAAATTATATTTCAATCTTGAAAAGTTTCCAATTATATACTTTAATATAGTAGTAGGACTTCATGTAATTCAATAATTTATTGTACCTGATTGGGATCTATGTTTTACATTGATGTTCCATAGAAGTATTCAATTTGATATTGATATATAGTATAGTTTTATTACTTTTTATCATCCTTTGGTAAATGGTAAGCCTTAGAGGACCATTAAACTCATATATTATATTTTAAGATGTTTTAATATGTATTTTGAAGGTGGTTAGGATTAACACCTTCCTCTAATTATGGTTTATTTTAATAATAGATTTCACTTTAGCATTCACATGGCTCCTAATAAAGACCTATATGGAAAAAATTGTAGAATTACAACTGACTGAGATGATTCTTTGGAAAGAAAAATATTTAGACCATAAGAATCTATGTAAATGGTAAATAATACTATTGTAATTACCTAGTATGTCATGTTATATTATAGTTGACATAAAATTTAAACAAATAATAATTAATGAAATTGTGAATTTGATGTTGGTGAAAATATATTTCCGTGAATTTTATTATGGAATAATGTTATGAGATATATAATGACTTGAAACCGGACCCAATGGTATATTGGACCCATTGGAATTATTGATCTATTTTGAACAATATCTTATCTCATTGTGTATACACCAAACCTCTCTCAAGTTCATGTTTTGTTCCATGAATCTCTTATTAGCAATTACAAAGTTGTTCCACCACATTCACAAAACTCAGAGTTCATACCAATGGAATATGGTATTTCCAATGATGAAAAATAATTATAAATATTGTATCATTAATATAAATTGTTATGTAACATGAATACTCACTTCATTAATTTAATCTGTTACAATCACAAATTTGAAGAAGTTATATGGGAACCTGATGGAGCAATAAAACTTATATATCCACATATTTTTATATCATAATGATATAATTTTTATGTTGAATTTAATTTTTATGTAGTAGAATGTAACACCCAAATATTTTATGAAATATTTCTCTTCAAATAAAATTTCATATATAACATGCGATATTTAAAACCCCGATTCTAAATGAACTATATTATAGTATATTGTTATGACTTATCTGATAAATTGGTGAGTATGAATAAGAATAACTAAATCATGATAAATGTATGGTTTCGACATGTGTGGAAATAAAATCATTGGTTATTAATTCATTAGAAATAAAAATATTAATAATTTTAAATTAAAACTTATATTTTTGTAAAAAACTATTTTTATGCACATGGTTAGTTTTTATCTTAATAAATTATATTTATGACTACTGGTAAATGAATTTAATGAGACGTTTATATTATATTTTCAATAAATTTTTTAAAATTATTCAAATATATATTTTAGGAACGACATAATAATAAATCCACTTTTATTTTAAAATATGTTTTTTTAAATTGTTTTCAAAGTGTTTTACGAGATAATATTAAAATACTTTTTTTCCACATATAGAAAGTAAATATTGAAAAATGGAGTCTATATTTTGTATCAAGAGGATAAAATACAAGCACCTGTTCACATTTTTTTCATTTTGAATTGTATCCATGGTAGATATTGTCACCACGTTTACAATAAATTGGTAAAATGTGTTTAAAAATATTGGTTAAGGAATAATTTATTTATATATATCAGTTCCTTATAAAATAGGAAGAGTATAATTTTTCAATTTCCAATGAATTCAAGAAATTATTCAAATTTTTCTCCATTTTTTCTATATATTTAATTTATATTATTTAATGTAAATAATAACACAAAATGTCACTCTAGTGAATCTATACTAATGTTTAATGTTACCATAGGGAGAAAATTATTATCTAAATTAATCATGACTGTTATTTTTTCATAATGAAATTATTCTCAAGACCTATTTCTAATTTTTATAGAATATATAACTACATTAATTTCTGGGAAAATGACAAATAATATATATTTAATTAATAAAAAATAAAATAATTCCATTAAAATAGTAAAATTAATATAAATTAAATGAAATATTCTATATCACACACTATTTAGAAAAATATTCAGTAATTTAAATGTCATTAATGGATTATTTTTTAATTACATATTTTTCTTGGTGTCATTAATGTCAAATTAAATCAATATCATTAGAAGTGATATTTATGATATATTAGGATAATATTATTTTATTAAATTAAATAAAAATAATATGAAATTTTTTAGGGGAAAAATTGGATAAGATATGGTCTATAATTTTATCCATCATCCATTTTAACCCAAGTTTCACCTTATAATTAAATTTTTACTCTTTAATATTGACAGTGTCATTACCATGATAAAGTATAAAATTAAATAACCAACTCGTTAATAAAAAACATAACGTTTAAAATCAAACCGGAAAATGAATAAATTTTATTTTATGATGATATTTAAAACTTATCCTTTTTTCTCCCAATATATTTCCATTTTTAATAATTTTTTATGATAATGAATTAATAATTTTTTAATCTTTTTAGTAAATTCAAATGTGCATTTTCCCTCCATTATATAAGGACACTACTTCCCCCTTTTCATTACAGCACTTTGAGCCATTAAGGTAAACTAAAACCTAACCAATTATATTATAAAATTCAATATCCACAATATATATATTTTTATTCCCAAAATACCAATACATGGTTCTTTAAAGGAGATATAAATGAGTTCATTCAATGAATAGGTAATCACCTTAACCAAACACATTCTTCTTTTTTAATTGTTAATTAACCAAATATAAATATATAATATTTCTTTTAAAATAATAAATTAATTATTCCAAAAAAGATAAAAATTATTATGGTTGTGTAAACACTATAATATATCCTTTTTCTAATCAAATCGGGAGTAAAATTATCACTTTGGTGTGTGTCGTGCTTACTGTCACCACATAGTGATACAATTTATTTTTCATCACCATATTTTATAGATGAATATTATGATTATTTTAATATTTATATATTATATTTATGACATAATTATGATTCTTAATTAAAATATAATATCTGCCCATTATCCTTGAAAAAAATTAGATAATATATCCTTAGTCATGAATATGTGTGGACTACCACCTCCATGAAAAGATGGAATTTTTTTTTCTATTCCAATATTTTTGAGGGTCAAAAGGATAAAATTGAATAATATATAAGACTTATATAATATATTAATTGATTTTAATATTTTAATTATGATTTACCATTCTTTTATTTCATATTTCAAAAAGTGAAGTCAACATTCAAGAATATGTATGGCCTACCATCTCCTTAAATGATGTAAGTCATTTTTACTATATCAATCATTTATGGATGGATATATATATATATAATATGTTGTTAATATAGTGGGTAACAATATTTATATTATTAAACTATGAATAATTAATATGGGATTATACATTTATATTTATACTTCCTTGAAAAATAATGCAATTATTACTGATAATAGTGATTTTAATATTGAATTGATAAAAAAGGGGTGATAAGATGTTATAAAAAAATAAATTATAGAAATTTATATATATATATATTATTATGGGTATGTAATATTTTTATAATAAATAATTATTTATTATATATGAGTTTTATTTCATATGAATAAATTTGATACATGAGTTATGGGGTTGTCACCTCAAATTGTCTTCTTTGGGACATATTTTATGATATTCACCTATCATATTTTATGGAGTATTAATATCAAAATTTTGATAGGATATATCATGAATTAAATTTTTTTTATTTATTTATAGTTTCACATGAATTTATTCCTTCATGGGGATTATGATTCAAATGTTACCAATATGGTAAGGGTTTTGTGTTAAAATATCATTATTAATTGGGATTGTTTGTGATTAATTTATCTAGGAAGTAATTTATTTAGATAACACTAAATAAAAATATTTATTTTATTATCCTATGGTTATTCTGGGAAACTAAATGTTTTACTTCAATTTTCCACTCCTTATGAAATGGAGATTCCATGAGACTTTTTTTTAAGGAAAATGGACTTCAATTATCTATTGAGTTGAAAATTCTTTTATATATATATCAATGTTTTCTAAAATTTGTTTCAAAAATATTTTTAATATCACTATTCTTTTATTTAAAATATTTTTACCAATTATTCTATTTTTAAACAATGGTTTAAAATTAGTCATATTATTTTTTAGGGAATTAGGTATTTTTTTACTTTTTTTATAGAAGTGTGAACGAATGTTTTTCTTTTAACTTATATAGACTGACCCAAATTTACGGTCATCATGAAATATTAATGTTATGAATGTTAAATTAATATCTTCCAATTTTATTTGTAAAAAAATCATTATTTTATGACAATTCATTAGGTTTTAACGAAGTAGTTTTAATTTAGAAATAGTGCTTCCTAAAGAAGGATTATTAGTGATATTTTAAAGTAATTTTCATTTATGAAATCGTCTTGAGGTTACATATGATTGGTTTAGATATTATCCAAGGATACCATAAATATTCATTTTCATGATGGGTTATCATTATGACCATGAAATATTTATTAGACCTATTTATTGTCTATTTTTTGGCTATGATAAACTATTGTTGTTTTTATAAAACCTATTTCTTTTCAAAGGGATATAATATATGATGCTGGATTTATGATCTTGTGGACAAAATATGAATGGATTATGATTATCATATGAGTGGTCCAAAAATTACACCTCACATCAATACATTATGTAAAAATGGATATCTCACGAGATAAATATTACATGAATGGGGAGTGAACCTAGTTCATTAACAGTCTTTTTCTACTATGATAGTCATGGGATTGAACCTTTTCATTATAATGGAGAGTGAACCCAATCATATATGATATTCTGGGGAGTGATCCATGAAAATTTAATAGGTATTGATCACAATCTAGTATAAATGTCTTGATTGTTAACCTAGACTACTAAATGTGAAGTGAACCCAGTCCATCGTGAAATTATTGGTTATGAGAATTTGCTACAATGAAAATTATTTTCTGTCATAATGTGTTTGCATAAAATCTTTTTCTTATTCCAATTTTATGCTCTCATGGATTATATTATTTGATTCTTTTATGAATCAGGTCTTATGAACTGTGATTCATTATACCATGACTCAAGATTGATATCTTTTATATTGATGGTATTGTTTTCAAATGTTTGGATCATGTTATAACACCATTATTCTCATGACATGTTTATGAGAAAATTGATTTAATGATTTTTTAGCCTTACTAAACATCTAATATCACCCTTTTCTATTTCATTTCACCATGTTATAAAGAAATTTATTATGTTTGATATTTTGATGAAGTGTTCATGTTATGAAGAACAATTTTAGAGACAATTTATATCTCTTATGAACATGTTTCTTATGTATCTGTGTTTCCCATGATAATAGAACATTATGATTTTAGCACAGACCATTATCCTAATTTATGAATATTTATATAATAATATGTAATATCTATGTATGAAATATACATGTCACTATAATGAACATGTTCCCATATAAAAAAGGGATTTAAAAATGGTGTTTGTGGAATAGAGCAACATAGATAGATCAGATACTTACAGAAATATGTTGTATAATTCCATATAGGTTCCCTTTCAATATATTACCCTGGTGGAGTTGAACTGAGTGGGCGGGAACACACACCAATATTTTTTATCATCCTCATTCCTATGTTACTTGGTATGGGGTCTCCCTTTTGGACATTGTGCTATTGATATGATGTGTTTTCCATCTTCTTGGATAGTCTAGGGAACACACCCATTGAACAGGAAGAAATTCACCCATTTGTGGGGTTAACAAATATATCATCTAGTATGTATAGATTCCATCAATGATAAAAACCCACACTATGATCATATTATGTTTACAATAATATGAAAGATATATTTATTGATGAGACTTCTATTTTAAAGGTGTTTTTTTTGGAATAAATTCATATTTGTTATACAAACATGTTTCCTTATATGTTAGGAGAGTGGTAATATTATTACATATAATGTATCTCACAATTCAATTTGATACCTTTTATAGGGGATATTATATTGTAGATCTATTCTAGTTATAAGTTGGTGATTTAAATTATGAAACCTTGTTTTGATAGGTTTTTTTATCTTCTTATTAAATAATAAATAGGGAAGAGCATATTTTTCTTATTTTATAGGGTTCATTTGTAGATTCATAATTTTACATGAAAAGTAAAAAGTTGGTTTATCCATTATTCCCCTATGTGATTTTTTGGGTTAATATTGGGAAGTGAATTCTTATCTTTTCTATGGATTATTTACTAACCCTGTCAACCTGAGTTTGGAGGTGATAAGTTCATCACATACTTATTAGCTAATTAGTTCCATATTTTTATTTTGTTTTTAGGTCTGTCTACTAATTATTTTTATACTCCCCATTGTAAACGAATCACTACAACATAAGAGGTTTCTATATATATTTTTGAAATTCTAGTTTTAATTTTATCAGGTATGGTGATAGAGGTTATATTGTATAGTGGATTCTTGAGATTTTTTGTTTTAAATGATTTTATAAATTTTAGAGTAAGGTGGGGATCTCTATTACTTGACTATTATGGTAGTTTTACACCTATTAATGTTAGTAATTTTATTATTCCTTTATATACCATCAATTTTATTTTATTGTGGTTGTGATATTTAGCGTGTACTTCAGGTATGTATTATTTTTTGAAAGTAATGTATACCATATATTTTTTTGGATAATATTTTTGGATAAATATGTATATCTACATCATGTTTTATATTATATTTCCACCCATTAATGAATTATAAATTCTTGATTCAATTAACTAGCACATTCCCTATTAGAGGTTGGATTGCAATGTTAAACTCGACTTACCATCAGGATAGCTGCGGTATTAGGGGATAGGCACACATAAAAAAGTTATCAGAGATAGTTAGACATTGGGATAGATTATGGAGTTAAATATATCATGATATCAATTTGGGGACATATGTGACAAAATTCTTATCATAGATTGGTTTAGTTGTCCAAATCAAGAACGTACCCAGTGTGTCAAAGATGATACATTTTTATTATAGGACTCTAATACTTTGATAACTAACATTATTACTTAGGCAATTTTATATTGGGAATATTTAGTTTATTCCATTCATCATATAATACATATTTATTTGTTGATTTCATCGGATTTCGTTAAACTTAGAGTGATTTAATCAAGTGATGAGATTGTGAATTCGTTAATTAAAAAGGTTGGTTCGAGGTTATTATTGAGCCTACTATGGATAATGGGACAAATGAGACTACTCACTATAGTGTGACCCTCCCATGTTATGGTCGCACAATATATTAATGGTAATATTCCTATATAAGTTTTATTATATGGTCTTAGAACTAGGATAGGATCTTGTATCTCATTGTTTTTTGGTTTGGATGGGGTTGAAAGCCCCTAATTATGTAGATACCTGAGGATATTATCCCATTAATATTCAATAGAAAATACATGGTTTTCAAGTACTACCCTATGATTTGGTCTGTGAATCTTCCATTATTATGGTCAGTAACTACTTTGGGGTTATATTTATGATATGATAAAGGTTCCCCACTTTGGATTGGGGAGTTCAACAATACCCAATTGATACTGAGGCAAAAACAACCATATATTCATGTATAAATCCGCAATTAAGGGTTGGGTTCAATAATCCGTAAATTCGTACAAGGTATCGCTCCACATACTACTTTGTAGTTAGTACACACCTAAATGTTGCAATATTGGTCCTGAATCTATATAAATTATATTTCCTTATGTAATTGGGTGTGGTTTATTTAAGAATTTTTGTTGGTACTCTCCCATGCGATGAGGAGAAAGTCTTCTAATGGGGAGACATGAACCCCCAAAGATTTCATGAACCTTTTAGTGAGGTGTGGGTCCTGCATATGCATTGGTGGGTTTAGTATTCCCTCACATATATAGTAGAATATAATTCCATGTCTATATATATATGTGTCTTGTATATGAATGAGAGTAGTGTACCCTTTATCCTAAGGGTCACGGGAACCAAATGTAATAGAGGATTTGGTACTCCCATTTGCTAAATGGTGTGGTTCCTCCATATAAATGTGTTTTCATTCAATGTTATGTTGGATAAAATCATATAACCCTTATAGTTGAGTTACATCCCACATATTTTTTTATAGAATCCTCCAACAGTGTGATCAATTACTCTACTAAAAAATTTGTAAACTATCATAGGGGGTTGGTTCCCACAAAGAAATTTCATGGATTTATTTTAGTTTAGTCTACATGCAATGCTTGTATGAGATATCATGATTATGGGTTCAACCCTCAGATAATCCATCTATTGAAGTTTATATAATGTATTATAATCATAAGTATAGTTGATCGGGGTTATCATATTTTATATTCAAGGCTAGGTAGCAATATATGGATGGGGAGTAATTGATATTTCCTTTTAATGTAATGTAAGAAACCTGTATGTGGGAATATTTTCTTATAACTGGTAGAAAAATAATTGGGGAGACTTTTTTATAAATTATATCTCATTATTTGGGGAGGGTGATACAATCCACATCCTCCCATGAATCCTTTATTTGTTTATCACTTGACTCTTGGAGTTAGTATCCAAGACTATGGATTTCAGTAAAAAATGAAGGGATTAATCTTACAGTGCCAAATGTTACTTGAGATTCACCCTGTGACCTTTTTACTAGGATGTTCATATTCATTAGCATCAACTCATGTTGTTAACTAATTTCATAGGGATCTAGATAACCCAACACAACATTTTGATTTGTTCTACCCATTTTAATTCCAATAACATAGGTAGAAATCAATCCCTATTTTTTTAATCAGTGTCAGTCATCATTGGAAGGGAGTTTTTCCTTGTAATTTACATAGTGGAGTGATAACCATTAATGATATCCTTATTTATTAGTATTTATCTATAGTCGTTAATCTGGTGGATTTTTATCCTTTTTGGGGTGTTTTTTTCAATATTATGGGTAATTGTTTACCATCATGAAGATGTAGTACTGCTGTGATGAGACAGACCAATCCTCATGTGGTTGAAATTGTATTTTCCACTCATTTGTGATCTTATCTATGTTTATTTATTTATTTTGGTTATAATTATATTGGTTATGTAGTTGAGGGTGGATTATTACTAATTATATGGGTTCTATAAGGGTATCCTAAAGACAATCAACCCTAGTAGATTAGTATGTTTCCCCAAATGTGACTTTAATTGTTTCTACTCAAACGGCATTTGGGTTTATTTATGGTATTTTTTATTTTCTTGTTGATGTGGTTTGATAATTTAATTTTATCTATATATTATTAGGTTAATGAGAAGTGGAATTATATTTCAATGACATCATCAATATCATATGTTTGTATATTGGGATTTTGGGTTTTGTCATTTTCTACATTTAGTAGCTTCTGAGAAGTAGATGTCTATTATTATTTCTAGTTTTTTTATGAATCTTCTAGTAGAATGATTATTTTGATTGGTTTTGTAAGATGTATTTAGGGTTAGACACAACTATGTGTTAAGTAATGTATGATCTAATGAATATGAGTTTTCATGATGCTATTATCTAACTTACCAGGATGTCATTTATACTTGTTATGATGGAATCCAATGGTAAGTGATGAGCAGACTATATGATTTTGGTCACAGTCTCTTGAGTTTTTGCGGATATCGAACTTGATATCTTTTTGGATGAATCAGGTCAACTGCAGTCAATGAGAACTCAGATAAGGTCTATGGTGTATGAATTTTCATTATATTTTTTAGAATATATAGAATAAAAGTATTGATTTTATCCAAATACCATGTGTTTCAAAACAATTATGTGTGTGTATAGTAAGATAACGGTTATGAGTGGTGAAAGACCATTTTTAGTTGTTATTGAGATCTTTTTGGTGTTATTAGTTTTATATATTTATATTATTAGACTATACTCATATGAAATTCTTCTGAGGAACCCCTTTGGATATTGTGTATCTTGAGGACTTCCTAGTACATTCCTTAGTTAATGAATCAAACATGATTAATGATAATGATTTATAGTTATAATTTTCATTACTGTTGTTGGGAATCCAATAGTTGTAGAAAATTAATTTTGTTGGAATTCCTTGGTTAATTAATGTAAATAAATTTATTCTTATATCAAGATTTAATAGTGTTTTGGGATGAGGCTTGTTGGTGTTTGTGTATTAATTATAATAACAGGTGAAAAATTCATGATTTAATTAATAGAAATATGATGAATTCAGATATCATTTTATTCTAGGAACTCATATATTTCTATTCCATCAGAATGTGGATGATATTGAGGGAGGGTCTATCAACTTCATGATATTATGATCATGTTATTTTTTATTTAGGATAAATACTCTTGAAGGTGGGTAGGATGTAGTGATCTTAGTTTTCCCATGTGAAGACAAATCTATTTTTTTATATGTGTATCCCAAAACTATAAGAACGGTAAAATGGAAATTTTCATTAGTAATAAACACTGGAAATAATTTTTTAATTATTTTACTAATTTGGTGGTGTGAGATTTACCCATCTGTTATATTTTTATTAGATTTATAGAAAGGTGAATTTTTATGTAATTTAGTATTAATTAAATAAATATTAATCAATAATCCCACATTTTAAACATTTATATACTTTAAATGGACCATAAAATAGAAGTTAAACTCCCATAATTTTGTTTCAAATGGGAATCGTTATCCAAAAGCAATATAAACTCCAACCAAATTCGTAGGAAAAGTATTTATTGGGATCTAATATTAAATAATTTCATTCTCATTTTATTTTACTACCCTTATAGTCTTCTATAAAACATATATTGTGTGTGGATACGTACCTCTATACCATAAATTTCATATTAAAATAATGTAGAAGTGGGAGATGTCAAAAACCTTATATGAGGAGGCCAATCAGAGTTGGATTAGTAGGAACTGATTTTAGATCACATAATTGAACCATGATGCTTTATTGATTCACCAAATTGTAGGACTAAAAATTTCAATTATTCATCATTTAAATTTAATATGTTTTCAATTTTTTATTTTAAATTTTGATTCCTACATTTTTATTTATTCTTTATAAAGTTGTGTATTCTTATCAAAAAAGTAGATTCGAAAAATCATAGAGTTTAATATCTCTTAAATTACAGAACACATAATGTCTAGATCAATAACACATGTTTTTTAGTTCATGAATTTGGTTTCCATATAATATCAAAAAACAATCACTATGTAACTCATATACCCACATAATAAATGGATATATATATATATGAATTGATTTATGGTACAATAAATGGCCATCTACCAAATGTGATGTACATGTGATGTTGTTGTACATGAAATGATAGTCAAAATTAAACAACAAGAGATGTGGTATATGGTCATGGGTTAACCTCATGTTCTACACACTATTTTCCCAAAACATATGTCATATAGTATAAGACTACATAACTCAGGATCTCATGTAACATAAACGTTGTGTACCAGAAGATACACACCATGTTTATCGATGATTTATGAAAAGGGATAATGGATACCCTCCCATATGGAAACCTTTTGTCTAATCATCATTCACTCTTGTTGGAATTCCATGTTCCTTGGCATTACACAACTATACAACGGGAATACACACCATACGTGACATTTGGTTCTTACATGCTTGTACGACATATAACACACAATGTATTATTCCCTATTGGTTGTTTCATGTATTATCTCACCTTGGAGTTTGATTAGTATTATAATATATTCCATTATGAGTATTTTTCAATGTATGTCTTGATGATTGTGTCTTCTTTGCTAATAGAGAAAATTATAGAGATTTAAAAAAAATAGTGAATCATGGCCTCTTTGTGTTAATGGATGGATTTAAGGGATGGTTTTGAGAATGTGTAAGGAAGATAATTCCACTGAATCATGTAGGTACCAGATTACGGGAGATGGGACCCCTGTGTGATTTTTAATGTATAGTACTCTCTAAAAATTCATCTGGGATTTTGAATCTCGTGACAGGATATAGAAGGTTCATAAATACATGAGTTCTAGAATGTCCTCTATAGTGACCTCATTTCCTCAAGGAAGCATGAGTAAACATATTTATTGATGTGGAACATGTGTAGATTATATCCTTCCTATACACCATAGGGTTGGGTCTTGTGAAAATGTCTTTGATGGGTGGAAATTGAGTTTGTTTTTCACTTATGTCTCACTATGGTACTTTGGTATAGTTTATATAATGGATGGTTAATACCATATCAATATTGTACCATCCATGAGTGATAATGGCACATAAAGAGTTTTTATTTTATAGAATTCCTAGTGTCCCTTTCACTAGATCCTTGAATTTAGTGACAATTAGGTGAGATTTGTATAGACATTTGATAGGGTGATCCATTATGTCAGAATCATTTTCAAGTTTTAAGTTATCCCTTATATTGATGTAAATAGTACTCCACTATAAATGTGGGTTATGGGTCCACCATGATATGAAATATCATGTTGTAGAACCCTTAATGGTGTGGGGTAATCATTACATGACATGTGATAGTACTATCCGTCATAAATCTTGGAATACAATATGTCATGTGGTCCTCCTTAGGGGTAAGTAAATCCATCAACTATTTCACAAACTTTGGCGAGGAACATGTCCCCTATTTTGAATATAGAATGGTGATATGGTGGTTGTAGATTTCAGCATCATGGATAGTGAACATACATGGGAATTCACAATACACCTGTTGATCCAGGTTACTATTTGGTATTTTCTCTAGAGAACCTAGTATGGGTAGGTGGGGACACAACATTGTATTGTTTTATTTCATATTCATGCATATATAGGACTCATGACCCCCTTTTAGACTTTATGTTTATCATGAGATGTGTTTTCCATATTATAGGATGTGTTTTGGAACTCCCTTGTGGAATATGTTATGAGGAGCCCATTGTGGGGATAATTACAATAATTCCCCATATATGGTACATTCAAAGAGGTTTGAGTACCATATTTCAATTATAATATTGTTACTGGACTCTTGGAGGTAGTTATTTGGACTGGAATTATGTGGAACAAGACATTGCCTAATGAGAAATGAAATACTAGAAGACCTGGATTTTCTACCTTCATGTCTTGTGAGTGGTTACATTAGTGTATGTAGTATAAGTCATGACTTCATGAGTACCCTTTTATAAGGTTTCATCTTAATAAAATCCCTCAAATGTATAATTATATGGTTTGGATTATGGCCCCCTTATGTTGATCAATTATCATTGATATTCATAGTAGATAATGATTATGGAGGTAGATATTTATTCTCATTAGTGATCTCATTCTCAAGAAGATGGAGAGTCTCTATCTAGATGGAGAGTGTATCTTTCATCATTTCCATGGTGGTTGTGTGGAAATTCACAATAATGTCATGCCACCTCTTCTAAGAGGAAGGTTAGAGGATGAATTAGTTTGTCATTTTGACTTTTTACTTCCTGTGGTAGATTGAGGAATGAGGTCCAAAAAGAGATAGTTATGGTTGAGGGTGATCATGGTGATGAATGGATTCTCACATCGGTTGATGACTTGCTAGAGGTGACTTGTGATGATGTATCTTTGGCATTGTTTATAATGAATAATGTATTTTTGGTGGTGACAATCATTGGAGTCCATGCTGTTTTGGATGGTATTGGAGATATTTAGAGTAATTGGAAGTTGGGGACGCTCTAGGAGAGTACTCATTTGCATGATATTGGTAGAACATTGGATGAGGGTGATGATACTAGCGGCATGATCAGCATGACCGACAAGGGTGACTTTCTTTTTCTTTCATGGTCGATGGATTTTCTACTGCTCGACATTTCTTCTGACGTCCGGCTAGGGATGAATTTGAGGGACGACAACTTTTGGGGAATCAATGATGGGTCTGATTACCATTTATGAGATCTCGGGGGAGGTGATTCCCCATTGTGGTTGTCTCTAATGGGATATAAATGGCTATCATCGGCATCATCATGGGTTGTGGTGCTGAGGTGAGTATGTGTTAACCTCATGTTGCAATGTGGATGGGGCCTCATAATGGGTCTCGATGGTAGGAATCACCTATGATGGTGCTAAAAGTTTCACAGTGGAAGGAGGTCATTGAGGCGAAGTCAGTGACTCAACATTTTTATTCTCAGAATACTATGTTTATTATGATGTTGGTAACTCTTTCCGTGAAGACATGGATCTTCGAAACCATATTGTAGTGTTTGGGACATGTTTTTGGGCATCCATTGCCTAACCGTGGTGGTATTTCTGCGATGCTAGAAGGTTACAGCGACGCGACATGATGGCCGCGGTGAAGACCTCGGGATGTAGTGGGATTTTTGGTCTCTTCCGGCCTTGTTAAGGTTTCCCAGGTCCATGATTTGTGTGAACCTTTATAGGTTTATAGATCATGATGCGTAGAAAGTGGATGATTATAGACCTCAAGTTTTGAGACAATGGGGGGATGTGCGAAAGGTGACATGCTAGTTTCCCGAATAGGCTAGGGGTGGTGGATTCCAGGATTTTGAGGTGTGATTTCCTCAGGATACAAACTATGAATTTTCTCTTGATAACTGGCTATGTGACTTTGGGGCTATTATGCCGATGAGGTGGCATGAAGCACAACCACATGGAACAAGCCAACATAGATTCAGTCATGGTTGTTGGATATAATGTGTTTTTTGTTTTCATTTTAGTGTGTCCATTTGTGTTTGGTGGAATTTGTGTCCCATTTGTGTTTGGTTGTCTTGACCTTATGTTTTTTAATGAATTTTTTTGGGTCTGATTATTCTCAGATCTTGAATGTACCTAGTAATGAGCAAGGAGGTTGAGGATTTCCCTATAGCATGGGGTTTATTTTGGGAGGCCAATTTATAAAACAAATGTATAAATTAATGTTATATATTGTTCTTCTAAGATATTTGGTGGCATTATATTAGGGTTTTAATAAATAGATAATCATTGCCCTATTATTTTCCCCAATTCAACTGAGTTTTGTGGTTTTATATTTTGGCCTTTCTTGTATGATAAATATATTCTTATTTACATTTTATTTTTGTGGAATACAATACAGAATTATTTTCGGAATCGTTAAAAAAGATTCCTTCCCAAAAATGTTGTTCCTATGTAGATACTATACCAGTTATTATATGTTTTTACTATCAGGGTAGTGGGCGTTGGTCTTAATCAAACTCTATGGTGTGTTTCGGGTGATTCATACGTCAGTATTGGGATTATGTGGATATTTATCGTCCCTGAATCATATAATTAGTGTTTATCCATTGATTATGTGTATAATATTATTCTATTTCATACCAATACTTTTATTATTATACACTGGGGGTTTTTTTATTGTGTTTCATGCATTTTTTATTTTAGTTTGTGGTGTATATTTGAATATATTATGGATATTATGTTTAGATGGTGATTTATATATAATTCACATTCTATATATTAACACCTCCCAAATATAAATTATTCCTTCATGGTGTTAGTAATAAGACCATGGCATATTAGTGGTGGGTTAGAGGTGAAACATCTGGCTTACTATTGGGAAAAGTGGAGTTCTATTTGGGCATATAATGTCAATGTAATATTAAATAATTGTAGCTATAGTGATCATCTATATGGTACATAGAGTATAATAATGTTTTAGGTAGCCCAAAAAAATACCATTATTTCATTCTATCTACATCTAGAATGAAGTAAATATGACACATGATCTTTGGAGAGAATTTAATCGTCAGTGATCATGGGTGTGAAAAATTATATATATCATTCATGGAAAATACCATTTATGATTGGTAGAATTTTTTTCAAGAACCCCATGTGCATGTGAAATTTCAACCGATCATGAGGAGCGAACGAATAATCTAATTAAGGATATCCACATTGAAAAGTAAAAAAATATTATTTTATTATTGATTATTATATTTTATTAACTATTTATTTATTTGTATTTCTATGATATTAACCCTTTATACGAAGGGATATAACTCTTTCAGTGATTGGGATAGTGGGTATGAGAAAATTGAGTGTTCAATTGAGTCTAAACATCATTAATAATATATATATATAATTATTAAATATTTTTTTTTGTATTTTGGAATTTAATTAGATGTAATTAAATGATGAATAATTTTTTTTACAATTGTCTTCATTTGTTTATGTTTTTTTCAATATCAGAAAATCATTTTTACATTATGTATCGGAATGAGAATTATTTTATAGAAAAATATATAGTGATTGTCGATACATGTGTACATGTATTTAGATTTTCAATGATTTTAATAGAGTACCTTTTACTAATTATTAGTTTCATGATCAATATATTGTGAAATAAGTTTTTATTTTTTATAGATATTTCTTAATATATTTATGCAAAAATACGAAGTTGTATTAGTCAATAGTGACCACAATTGATTTTAAACTCCCATCCACTATCGACCCTTGGTGACATGGTATTGATATTGTTTTACTAAATTATTATTTAGTTTAAAATTGATTAATCATTTTTAAACCAAGATATAAAATTAATTGGTAATCCAACACTAGAAGTAATCACTAAATCCATCTCATGTTAAATCAATCTTAGTTTTAGATGAGATTAGTTCTCTCAAATCAAAAAAAATTCAACCCACATCCATTTGAAAAAATATGAAAATTTGATTTTTCGAATTTCCATATAGAGAACCATTGATCAAAAATATACTTTATTTTATCATTTTGTTATTAATATCTTTTTACACACCTGTGATAGTTGATTTAAACATTCATATCAAGTACCTCCATATACATATTTGTCCCCAAATTTCCTCATCTTTCATTATTCTTCAAATTCCATCAGAAGGTGAGGTTTTATACATAGTACAATTGCTAAAAAATTACCCTTATTTTTTATAAGAATTTTCATATCAATAGAATAAAATACTCATACAAGCTTTTTTAGGTATTGTTTAAATAGGGATTGGGAAAAAATGTTATAGTTAGTTATTATAAGATTATTCCTAAAACCTCTCACAAAATAGGAAATTTATCCAAATAATCATGGAATGGGTATCTATGAACATATATAAGTCATGCAATATATAGTTATTCAAATGATGTTATAATTTACATGATCTATATATCAATGTATTTCCTATAAATATGACCAAATATCCGAAAAAATCACTCTACATATCACAACACACTCAATAACCCTTACAGAAATCGGGTATGATTAATACTAAATTATAATTTATCCTCTTATTTTGTATATTGAAATATCCTTATAATTTCATCTCCACATTCAAAATTTATATCCTTCTAAGTCATTATAGTAAGCATTGATTCTAGTTTCCTAAATTCTTGGATAAAGCATCTATAATACACTTCATGATTGAGAACACTCTATATATAAGAAATACCCTTGGGATAATTCCAAAACATTACTACATCTACAATATATAGGTGAATATAAATTAGCTTCTTAAATATAAACGTCCCCAACTAATTTACTTCATAGATTTAAAATTAAAATTTATATATGTTTTCCTAAAGACAATGTTTATATAACAAGACCATAACATTTCTGAAATATATTTTATGTTATTAATTTGAACTCAATTAAATCAAGATATTATCCACTATTACATCACTTAATGACTAAATGTGATTTTGAAATATATAATCTATTGTGGAAATAAAAACATATCGATCATTACTAAACACAAATAATATTACAAAAAGATTTAATGTCATTACCTCCACCTGAATGAATTCGTTGGAATGTCCAAACTCTTCACCCTCAACTACTGATACCTTGACATTTAATATATCTTAAAATTACTTATCTCTTTTAATTTAATTAAAAATGTCACATAAAATATGTAAATGATTCTTATTCTTCACTATTTCCTAGTTTAATCTCTAATAGTTGATGCTGAAGTGTAAGATCCCATTATACTATTTAAAAAATATTAAAACTCAATGTGATGCATTTGGTTCTATAAATAATTAACTCACAAACTATTATACCTAAATATTGAATTATCATTTTTCTTTAATTATTATATGATATAAATGCAGAGATATCAAAAACATTCTACAATACAATTCAATAGATTACCCCAAATCTCTCTTTAGACGATGTACTGAATAATATTTTGAAAACACATACAAGATATTAAAATATTCCCTGAGAAACCAATGATTATCCCATTACATCAATTATGAAATAATAATCCATTTTTTTATTTTAATGTTTCAATTTTATTAATATAATGTCACTATATACTCTCATGAGTGTCCTAATATCCCTAGAAAAGGATAACACTCTTTTTGAGTTATGTAAAATATAATCTATAATTGTAGTAGGGAATATGACACATAAAATTTATCATTAAATACATTTCAATTATAAAATACGTTTTGTTCATACCTTGGGAAAACAATTTACACATGATTTCAACACCACTAATTATAATAGAACATGATGAAAATTTAAATTTTCACTTTATCCTTAGTCCCATTACTGTCATAGTATTCAATGAATAATGCATCAATTATATATGAAACATTAATTAATCTACTAATTATAAATAAAGGAATTAATGATATGAAATAATATCCAAAATAATTGATATAATAGAATAATAAATAAGTAAGGTACCTTGTACTATTGTTGGCCGATTATAAAATTTTTCTGGTACATGATCTTTCACTAACAATTTCTCCTGATTTTTTATTTCTTCATGGAAAATAATTTCACATGTAAACATTTTTAACAAGGTTATAACTTACATATATGTACTCTAAGGTTTATTGAATCCATATACTGAATTATAATATCCACTAATACATTCCTTACAAAAATACTTCTTGTTTTTTAGATTCCCACACAGATGATAATCTTTTTGCTGATTGGGATAATTCCATTTTAATATGGTTAATTCCACTACAATGATAACACACATGATTTATCCTTTCTTATAATGGATCTAGGATTTTAAATTTCTTATAACCATTATTCTTATTGGATTTAAGATTATTCTTATATATATAAGAAAAATATTGTACTCAATTTATGAGGAAGAAATGTTCTTACATTTTGATTATCTATCCTTTCTCCTTTATCAATTTCTATTTTATTAATTATCATCCAATAAATGGGTTCGTCTAACAACATAATTTTTATTTTGAAGGAAAATCATGAATCTCCTTAATTCTTTTATTGGTAATTAATGTTTTGGTAAATAAAAAATTTTCTTCAAAATGATTTATATTTTCTAGCATCATATTTTTTCCCTGTGTTAATATTAAATAAAAAAATTCTTTTATAATTTTAAGGTTACAAATGTTTCCCATGGAATCCGGGGATGACTGCCTTGATGGGAGTTTCAAACGTTCTGATCAGTTTCTTACGGGTTTGTTCGTAGAACCGGAAACATCCAATGATTCCACATCCATTCAGACCTACATTCCAAAGGTAGGTGCTCATTAGTTTGAGGACCGATGAGGCTTTAAAATTTTCATCGGTCGAGAGGATGGGAGGTCGGACTCACGACACCTTTTTGAGGGGAATTATTGTCTACTCCTGGACTCTCTTTATCGATTTAAGTTATGTTCGTGAATCCTTATTACATTACCATGTATAAAATGAGCTTTCATTCAGATCTAACAATCAATGATTAAATATGTAGGAAATTTAGAGAATCTTTTGTATGTATTCGAGGTTCTTCATCAATAGAGAGTCATATGTATTTGTTAGAGATTCATGGTCAATGGTACCCTTTGACACGTTTAAACAGAAGTCTCTTGGTCATTATAATGACCATGCTGGTTTTAAAGCCACTCAGTGTGGAAATTGAAGTTAATTGTCATTCGAAAGGCCATTGATTATTTTAGAGTTGGGATCAAACCCATAGATGGTCTACCTACGTATCCATTGTTTAGAAAAGGAATCAGAACCCAAGTAGTTCGAGTAAGGGTGTATGATGTTTATGATTGATGGCTAAAAGAAGGATGTCACAATTAATATTACACTCTAAGCCCACGTGAGTCATGCTTGGTGTGAGAAACAATAGGTATTGGTAAAAATTAGACAATTGTTCCATGAAAGATGAAATCATAAGAAATAATGTGGGGATTATGTATGTATGTCTGCCCAGATAAATGAAGGTTAGGATTTTCTTTCGGGAATAAATCCAGTAACATGGTCCATAAAGGTATATGTGCTTCATGGAGATTTTTAATACTCTAACTTGGGTTTTACTCCTGAAAAGGAATCCCAGATCAAGGGTAAATTAGGGTTGGTTAAGAGAATTATGGCTGGGGATTACTCCCGAAAATGAGACCCAGGCTAAAGGATTATGACTGGGGCTTAATCCTGAAAAAGAAGTCCCAGGTCAGAGATTAATGTTTGGGGCTTACTCCAGAGGAGGATGCACAAATTAGGAGAATGGGGCTTACTCTTAAGGAGGATTCCTAGATTTGGGAATTTTAAGAATTGGGGCTTACTCCTAAGGAAGATTCCTATGCTTAAGACTAGGGCTTACTCTTGAAAAGGAATCCCAGGTTAGGGGATCTGGGGATTACTCCTAAGAGGATGCCCAAAAAAAATTAAGGGACTTGGGGCTCACTCCTAAAGAGGAGGCCCATATTAGAGGACTTATGACTGGGGATTATTCCTAAAACGGAGACCCAGGTTATGGATTATATCATCTTAAATGATGAGGTTGAATGAATGAAATCTCAATCTTTAGTGACATAGAGATGTATAAATCACTAGGTTTTGAGAGATATTCCACAAAATTCCTTTCAGATAAGGAATGAAAATCAAGAAATCATGCCATAAAATTTCTTTGAAGTGTGTCTTGAAGACATAATCTTGAATAGGAAATGTGTAATGGATTAAGAGAGGTGAAATGGGCAATAAATGCACCCAAAAAGGCAGTGGCGCGCAATTCCTGGCAGGCGCGCAGGTACTGCGTGGGCGTGCATGTTTTGGTTGTGCATGTATATTCCTGCTTGACACATGATGTACTTGCGCGATGGTTAATCAGCAGGGTAATACTTGAGCGACTATTCATTAAAGCCTTTAGAATCCTCTTGAGGTTCTTCCAGAAGAGGGGTGCGCAAGATCTATTGAAGGTGTAAGGCGGCGCACAAGTGTGGCCCTTTTCCCTTAAGGGATGCACACTCAGGTGCGCAAGTGTTGATGAGTTTCAACACTTAGGCCCCCCCTCTTTAGATCTTCCATCATAGGTAAAAAATTACCTTATAAGTGTTTCGAATGCTTTAAGAAGGGACTAGAGCGCCGGGACCTCAAATTTGAGTTTCTGAAAAAAAAATCCTCCTCGAATGGGGGCCCCACATGTCCTATTAATAGGCAGGAGAAGACTCCGGGCGGTTACCGGGCGGTTTTCACTTAGGTCGCGCAAGTCACTTGCGCGACAATAAGGCGTCTCGCAAGTGGACTTGCATGACAGTGATAGAACATGCGTGGCACAGGTTCTTTTGATCCCTTGTTCATGCCTTTGTCGATTTTTTATATTTTCTTCAATGGTTGAATCACTTTGAGCTCAGATATTCCCCTTTTCTGATCTTTAGATTCTATGATGAAAGGAGCATCAACAAAAGTCCCCCCCTCAGATTTGGATCCGAAAGAAATGAGGATTTGTCTCTAAGGAAGTCGAAGACATCCAAAGGAAAGGTGGAACACAAGTCTTGGTGGTGCAGAGGGCAGTACGCAAGTGCGCATCGCCCAGGGATTGGGCGCCTTGGGTGTAGGCGCGCAGATTCCCGGCCGAATCTATAAATAGTGGGCCTCACTTCCATACAAGCATCCGGATTTCTGGACTTCTTACCATTGAGCTCTCTCCACACAGGTCACCTTAGCCGTGCAGGTTTCTCTATTTTCCGATGTTTTCCTTGATGTTGCGCTACTGTATAGGAATTTGTACTTGTGCGGTTTATACATGCGCGTCAAAAACTAGCGCGACACACGAACACTTAAGTGACATGTTTAGACTTGCGCTCCTTAATGCCTTAGCCATTTTTTTGAATTCTTTCACAAATTTTATGAAAAATAAACCCATTTAAGAGTTAAATTTTTTCAACTTTTGTGCAGATTCAATGTCTCCTATGGGAATTAAAACATCTGATGAACTGGCTATCAAGCGGATTGATGACATGATGAACATCATTGGCCATGATTACTATGATATTTGTGACAACACTCTCCCAAATTAGGCTATGAACTTGAAGAAATATCATCTTAATTTCCCAAAGAGCATCTACCTGCCTCTACATGGTCATGGTCATCGGCAAGGAGTCAATGTTCCAGATGCAAAGAACTATATACCTGAAATGTAGCTGCAATGCTACTCCTTCATTTTGGTTATGCTGTGCATTAAGAGCAACAAAAATGGTTTGAAATTTCAAATTATTCCTCCATATCATTTCCAAGCAGATATGAAAATGAAAAACCCATGGGCTGAAATGTTTTCCACTGCCGGTTGGTGGAGGGAAGATAAACATGGTATTAGTGCAATATCTGACAAGAGTTATCTCTCCAAATGGCTCTTTACTTCCAATGCTCTATTCTCAAATCCATGTATCCATCTTCCATGTCTCTTGGACATAAATAGAGTCACTGTTTGATCAGCAGAAAAATTTCTCAAACCGCACTCAAGAACATCCTTTTACAATTGTTCCAAGTAGAGCTAGTATCACTGCATCTCTTATTGTATCCAGTTGAATGATTTAATTCCAAGTGATTTCTGATGATTCTCGGGGTGTCGTAAATCAAATGAAAAGTTATGTTGAAAGCCTCTTGTAATTCTTGAAAAAGAGAAGAGACTCTAGTCTGTGGATGTCCTTCTAACTCTTGTGCATCAATGAAAAACATATTCACCTTCACTTATTTGTACCTGTATTCTCTTTTTTTATATGCTTTAGATTTTACCTAAGCCAATGGGCCTAGTAAGCATAGTATGATTTTTACTAGGATTAATGTAAATAACCCTTCAATATTCAAACCTTTTAATTGCTCAATTTTACCTAAATCATACAAAAATGTATGTTTAGTGAGATGGGAACTTAACTTTTATTCAGGGTTCCCTTGTAATTTGTGGGTAGTTTAATGTCATGCACGTCGGACATAAAAAGCCTAATGTTTAAGGTCGAAATATCTTTGACCGAAATGGATTAGAATTGAATCAATTCCTTAACAACTCATCTGAAAAAATAGTACCATTCTCACGTATGAGGGAAAATATGTATGCTATGACTTAAGAATATTTGAATATAAGGAATGATATGAAAAAGAGATAAAAGGCATTAGAAGAAGTAGTTTCCACGAATGAAGTTACCATTATTTAACGAGCCCGTAAGGGTGTTTAAGTATGCAGGGCCACCTAAGGGCATTGGCTGCATAGTTAAATAAAATAGTATCTTTTGGATAACAAGTCTGTTATGTAGATTGTTTATGCAAGGCCACCTATGGGCACATGCTGCATAGTTAGGCAAAAGAACTCTCAAAATTTTACTTTCCTAGTGCTAAAAGCCAGTGAAAGTTTATGGAGATTCAAATCTTCTAAAGTATAGAGTTTTCTGTATGGAAAGAGGTACTTGAATATGGAGAAAATATTTCCAATCAAAATTATAGAAGAACTGGATGAATATCACTTCTACGAAGGTCTGACCCAGATTTAGGGAAGGAGAATATAAACCATAGACTTGAATACTTTCATATCATGAAAAAGTATATGGGACAAATATGTTAAGGATGACCATTTTTGCGGATCCCTACATATTTTCATTTAAGACAAATAAGGACAAAAGAGGCATTCTTGCAAACAATGAAGTTACCACTATCCGACAAACCCGTTAGTGGGTTGAATTATGCAGGGCCACCTAAGGGCATTTGCTGCGTAGTAAAATAATATTATCTTTTGGTTAACAAGTCTGTTATGTAGACTATTTATGCAAGGCCTCCGATGGGCACGTGTTGCATAGTCAGACAAAAGAACTCTCAGAAGTATGACATTTTTATGACTATAAGTCATGAAAAGGGTTATGAGGATCTGAAAATATTTAAGGTTAGGATTATAACACATAAATATGGGTATTGTTCAATGTTTACAGAGATACAAAGATCAATGTTAACAATAATCATGTTGTGGCTGGGTCCTGAATTGAAATGTTGGACTTCACTACGTATCCCATAAGGATGAGAATCAAGACATAAATAGTTCTTAAACTGTAGTTTAATGTTGTGTGGGACAAAAGGAAAAGAATTAGATATCTTAGTTTAGGGTCATAGAGCTTGGACCATTGTAAGAAATACATAGTTTGTGTTTTCATGGGGACTTGCCAGCCAAAGGACTGAAAGTGGAATTTGGGGTTAGGCCCAAAGACTTGGGGCTGGATTCGAGGGACACTCGAACATTCCTACGTATCCCATAAGGATGTTAATCAAGAACATTTAGTTCTAGAACTACACTTTGTACACATTTGGTTTGTACATGTGAAGGGTGAAAGGGGACTTTAGTGCAATGATGGTTTAACCCAATATAAAACGTTTGGGCGTTGCCATGTATGTACATAGTCATTGAAATGAAACATTATTGAAAAAAATCAATGAAAATAATGGTTCCCTCTTAGGTGAGGGTATCAAAAAAATTTGTAGTTTATTGACGTACTGGACAAAAGTGTTGTAAATTTTAATGTCGTATAACAAGGACTAATGTGAACCAATGTAAAGATATTTATTCTAAGGGAGGTTTCATGAATTATCATCGTATGAGATAGAGATGAACCGATGTGAAGAGATTAGTTTTGGGCTTGAACCTTGGGAGGTTTCCTACATACCCATCCTAGAAGGCATGGATCAATGTCTGTTTAGTTCAATTAAAGAATGAATTAATGATCAAGTTGTTTTGGGGGACAATGACCTAAAAAAATGATGTTAGGACATACACATGGTTAGCAGCCCAGAGAGAGTGTTATGGTTGAGGTTTTCTCTAAGATCACATGAGTCATACTCGGTGTGAGAAACAAGAGGTAACAACAACCTTAACGATGCATAGTTTAATGTCATGTAGGACATATAAAGGGACTATGCAGTTTAAAGTCTTGTAGTTATGATTGTTGGTGCTGCACATTTTAGTGTCATGTATTAGGGACAAAATACAGTTTAATGTCACGTAGGATGTATCACGAACTTTCTGTACAGTTTAGCGTCAAGTAGTTAGGATTATGGGGACAATAGTGTTTAACGTCATGTTGGACGAAAGGGGGGGACTGTGCAGTTTAATGTCATGCAGTGAGGACAAGAGAGTGCACCATTTTAATATCTTGTTGGACGCATTGTGGATTTTTTCCCACAGTTTAATGTCATGTTGGACGAAAAAGGGACGATACAGTTTAGCATCATGTTGGATGAAACTGCGAATAGTTTAAGGTCATATGCATGGACCATGGATGGTGCAGTTTAATGTCATGATCGATGGTGGTGTAGTTTAAGGTCATACATGACCTTTGATGATTATGTAGTTTAGCGTCATTCCAGACATAAGGGACTTTTTTATAGTTTAGTGTCATGTAGATAGGATGTCACAGTTTAACATATGGCTGGACGTAAGGGAATTTCAAATAGTTTAGGATCATATGCATAGACCGTTGATGATGCAGCCTAATGTCATAAAGGGCCTAGTAGCTATTTATGGTCATACTGGATCATTTAGGGAACTTTTTCACAGTTTAACATTGTGTGGGAAAACAGTATAAATTGTTTAAAGTAATATGTATGGACCGTTTCTATATAGTTTAACGTCATATAGCAAGGACGAACTGGTGCCGCACAGTTTAGTGTCATGTTGCAGGGACAAAGTACCGTTTAAAATCATGTAGGACGAATGTAAGGTCTTTTGTACAGTTTAGCGTCATGTAGCTAGGACGATGAAGGTGACACAGTTTAACATCATGTTGGACGTATGTGCAAATAGTTTAGGGTCATTTTCTTGGACCGTTGCTGTATATATTAGAATCATATAGCATGGACGAACTGGTGCCGCATAGTTTGGTGTCATGTTGCAGGGACAAAGTACAGTTTAATGTCATATTGGACGAATGGGGGGGACTTTGCAGTTTAATCTCATGTAGTGAGGACAAAAGAGTGCTCCATTTTAACATCATTTTGGATGCATTGGGGATTTTTCCACAGTTTAATGTCATGTTGGACGAAAAAGGGACGATACAGTTTACTGTCATGTTGGACGAATGTGCGAATAGTTTAAGGTCATATGAATGGACCTGGGATGGTGCAGTTTAATTTCATGCTGGATGGTGGTGTAGTTTAAGGTCATACAGGAACTTTGATGATTATGTAGTTTAACGTCTTTCCGGATGTAAGGGACTTTTATACAGTTTAGCATCATGTAGTTTGGACATCACAGTTTAACGTCTTGTTGGATGTAAGAGACTTGCAAATAGTTTAAGGTCATATGCATTGACAGTTGGTGATGCATTTTAAGGACATACATGACCTAGTTGCAGTTTAAGGTCATACTAGACCATTTAGGGAACTTTTTCACAGTTTAACGTCATGTGGGAAGAAAGTAAAAATAGTTTAAGGTCATATGTATGGACCGTTGCTGTATAGTTTAACATCATATAGCAAGGACGAACTGGTGCCGCACAAAATAGTGTCATGTTTCAGGGACAAAGTACAATTTAATGTCATGTAGGACGAATGAAAGTACTTTTGTACAGTTTAGCGCCATGTAGCTATGACGATGATGGTGACACAGTTTAACGTCATGTTGGACGTATGTGAAAATAGTTTAGGGTCATATACTTGGACCGTTGCTATATATTTTAACATCATATAGCAAGGAAGAACTGGTTTCCCACAGTTTAGTTTCAAGTTGCGGGGACAAATAGCGACTTTGTAGTTTATAAAAAATACGTCTTAAAAAATCTGGCATTTGTTGGAGTAGTGATGAGTTCCCCATCCATTGAGATTAATGAATAATCTTCATTGGAGTAGACCCTATGTATTGAATAAGGTCCTTCCCATTTTGGCTCAAGCTTGGGAGGTTTCTTTCCTGCTATCACTGGAGTTCTGAGAACTAATACCAATTCTCCTTGAGTGAATGAACGATGATGAACTTTTTTGGTAAAATCTCGTGTAATTCGATTCTGATAGACATCCAAGTGGTGCAAAGTGCACAATCTTTTCTCATATAACCGTTCCAATTCATTCAATCGCTTTTGATATTGTTCATTTGTAGATGATTGATCACAAATGGAAAATATGAGCGAGGGTAATTGAAATTCAATGGGCAAGATGGATTCTGTTACATATACCAATGAATATGGAGTTGATAGAGTTGCAGTGTGAGTGGTAGTCCGATAAGCCCATAAAGCATGAAAGATTTTATCCGGCCATGACCTCTTATCTATATCCACCATCTTTTGCAGTATATTTGAAAGAGTCTTATTAAAGGGTTCTATCTGGCCGTTGGCCGCTACATGATACCGAGATGAATGGTTAGATTTGATGTTGTATTACTGATACAACTTCATCATCTAAGATGAACAGAAATTGTTGACATTGTCCGTCAATTTGGTATGAGGGACACCAAATCTTGTAATGATGTTAGACTTGATGAAGCTAACAATGAATTTAGAACTGACTTCCTTGAGAGGTATTGCATCTTCCCATTTGGAAAAGAAGTTTGTATTAGTAAGAATATAAATAAACTGCTTAGCCGTAGCTGAAGGGTAAGTTCCCACCACATCCATTCCCCATGTGAAAAATGGCCATGAGTATTTAGCTGTATGAAGCAACTATGTAGGCTGATGAATGAAGTTGGCATGTACTTGGCGTGAATGACACATCATTGTGAAATCGACACAATCTCGTATCATTGAAGGCCAATAGTATCCAAGCCTTCGAACTTGATCAGACAGTCTATGTCCAGACTGGTGGGCACCATAGACTCCTGCATGCACTTCTTTTATGATAGCCACAGTCTCTTCACCATCAATGCATCTGAAGAGAACTCCATCAAAACCATGTTTGTAGAGAATTTTCTCTAGGTGACCTGGGCTATCATAAAGAGTAAAATTAACCACACGTCACCAGATTTGTTCTTTCTCAGCTCTATTAGGTGGAAGTGTTCCATTTTGAAGGTATTCCCTGATAGGTGACATCCATCCTGTAGTTAGACCATACGGTTCATGAATGGGAATAATTTCGTTAATTTCCTCTGTCCTGATTCAAACATAAGGTGAAATTGCATGACGGTGGGCAATACTGATTGTTGTCTCGTCCTGAATTGGATCTTCCAGAGATGTGGCTATATTATCGAATGCATCAGCTTGAGCATTTTGTGATCTTGGGACAAAAGAAAATGTCGGTTTTGAAGGGAATTCCGCCATTAACTCTCTGACGTAATCATACAAAGGAATTAATTCTTCTTTTCTGATGGCATAATCCTCATTGACTTGTTTTATTACCAGGTCTGAATCACCATTCACCTTTAATTGATTGACTTTTTCTTGAAGTGATAATTCCAAACCTACGACAAGAGATTGGTATTATGCTTCATTATTGGTACCACCTTCGAACAATAAGAAGGAATAAGGTAACACTGCATTTTCTAGAGAAATGAGCATAATTACTAAGCCAACTTTTTTGAATTTAGGATTTTCCATTTTCTTCCCTGTTGGACTCCTGGAAGCACCATCAAAATAAATTTCCTAGGGTTGAGGACTTTCTTGAATAGAGAATCCTTACTCATCAGGGAGTTCAATATCGGAAGACGTGTCTTCCACTGAAGGGTGTTCAACCAGGAAATCAACCAGAGCTTGGCCCTTTACCGCATTTTGAGACACATATTGAATGTCGAATTGCTGAAAAATAACTGCCCACCATGCAAGACGTCCTGTAAGCACTGGACGATTAAGGATGAATTTGAACAGGTTATTGCGAGATACCAATTGGACCATGTGATGTTGCATGTAATGTCTTAACTTCTGAACTACAAAGATTAATGCCAGGCAGCACTTCTCAATAATTGAATATCGGGTTTCTGCTTGAAGCATGGTTCGACTAAGATTGTAGAGGCTGTTTTCATTCCCAACATCATTCTTTTGAGCAATAAAGGCACCCAATGATCACTCTAGAGCTGTCACGTAGAGGAAAAGTGGTCTTCCTTGAATAAGTGGCATGAGTACCGGTGGACTCAAGAGGTGTTTCTTGAGAATATCGAATGATTCTTGACATTCTTCAGTCCACTGGTAAGTGACTCCCGTCTTCATCAATTTGGTGAAGGGTAAACTTGTACCTGCTAAATTGGCGATGAAATGCCAAATATAGGCTAAGGGTCCTTGATGTCCTCTTAATTATTTCAAATTTTGAAGAGGTGAAATACCAATGCTTGAATTGGTCTTCTCAGGATTGACTTTAATACCATGATGGCGTACAACAAAGCCGAGAAATTTCCCTGAGGTTACCGCAAAAGAACATTTTAAGGGGTTTATCTTCAAATTATCTTGTCGAAGCTTGCAGAATATGACTTCCAAATTAGAAAAGTGATTAGAACGTTGTTTGGATTTAACTACCAAATCGTCTACATAGCATTCAACAAACTTCCCTAAGAAGGGTTTGATGATATGATGCATGGCATGCTGATAAGTTGCACCTGCATTCTTTACGCCAAAGGGGATTACCCGGTAAAAAACACACCCTGAGGGGCTCTGAAGGCTGTGGATTCTTCATCTTATGGGGCCATTCAGATCTGATTATATCCAGAATATACATCCATGAAGGAAAGTGCTTCATAGCCAGCTGTTGCATCAATAAAAAGTTCTGTAATCGGTACTGGGAAATCATCATTAGGACAATGCCGATTAAGATCTTTGAAATCGATGCAAACTCTAATTTGTCCGTTATTTTTCTTTATATGTACAATATTAGCCAACCACTTGGGATACTTAACATCTCTGATGAAGTTAGCTTTGATAAGATTATCCTCTTAAGCTTCAATTTTAGAAGCATATGCTGGGTGTGTTCTTCTCGCGGCTTGCATAAATCCTCGATGTTCTTCTGGTAACCCCAAATGATGAGTAGCAACATCACGATCAAGACCGGGCATTTCTCTATAGTTACAAGAAAAAATATATCTATTTCTCTTTAGAAAATAGATATACATCTCTTGATCTTCAAGGGTCATGGATGCACTGATTAAAGTGGGGCGTGGATCTTCCTTTATACCCAGATTTATTTCTCTGAGTTCATCTATAGTGGTAGAGAAACCCTATTCAAATGCTGGAGGAGCATCTCTGAGATCTTCCTCTTCTTCTTCATCAGGTGTTATTTCTTCCGTTTCTAATTGCATAGTATATGACAATGTGGAATTTTCATGACCATAAGAGATGTCAAAATTTCTACATTTTGAAGAGGAAGATTCCATTTTGGACCCTATTGCTGATGAAGGGTCTTCTTTGGGTAATAAAGAGGAGTTGATGGATTGAGAATCAACATTATTGTTCACCTCCGATGTTGCTATAACTTCTTCTGGCCTAATTGGTGAAGCATAGACTTTTTGGAGTTCAGCAGATAAAATGAAGACGTCACCATTTGTCCTTTCATCACTGCTTGGTAGATTACCAATATCTCCTATGTTGTCTGGCACAATTTCCATAATTGACATTATGGATCTTTCCATAAGAGCATTTTTATTTGGGTCTATGTTGTCAATTTGACTGATAGGAAACACAAAATCTGTACTCACATGTGTAATTGGATTTACTGGAATTTTTTCCAAACCATATGGAGCATTAACTTTGGTAATATCCTTTGTTATGGATTTATCCTTTTGCTTCATGTGATAGAATTCCGCCTCAATGTATTGAGACTCACATGTCTTGAACAAGGACTTATCACCATACAATGTCCCAACTTGACCATCGAAACAATATTTGAGACATTGATGGTATGAAGAAGGGATAATCACATGTTGATGTAACTGGGGTCTTCCAAGAAAAATGTTGAAGTCTGTCTCTTGATCAACAACCATGAAATCTGAATTGGATACAAGATCTCCAAACTGAGTTCCAAGTGTAACTTTACCTAGTGTTTCTTCTTAATTTTTATCATATCCCTGTAGCATAATGGTGGAGGGAGATAAATCAGATTCCGTGAGGCCCAATTGGTGAAGTGTACGAATGGGAATGAGGTTGACTCCTGAACCATTGTCAATGAAAACTGTTCAAACATCCACTCTATTAACTTTTCCAGACATTTACAATGGTCTAATAAGTCCATTCACGACATCATCTTCATCTTCATTAGTAAAGGATATTATTTCATGGCATTCTGCAGGATTATTCTCTATGTGATAGACTTCAGCTGCAGTAATTTCAGTTTCAAACTCCTAAGGACTTGACAAAGCCTCGACGAGTGCTTCCTAAAGATCTTTTGACATATTCGAGCATCAAGAATTGATAACTTGGATGGTACTTGGGCCAAGTGTTTCAATATATCATACTTTTGATCCAGAGGACTGCATTTCCCAATAGGAATATGTGGTTTAGAAGGTACCTTGGAAGCAGATGCTTTGGAGGTTGATGCATCTTGTCTTGAGATAGGAGTTGGAAATACTCATGGTTTTGGAAGATTAGAACGATTAGATCCATTTACTTGCTGAGAGGATGAAGATGGAACCTTTAACCGTTCTTCCAAAATAATTGTGCCAGGAATGAATTTTCTATTGGTAGAAGAACTTTTTGTTCTTTCTAAGCTCGCTGAAGGGATTTACCACAAGTTTCTGCCGCGTACACAGTTCTAGTAGGGTAGAATTGGAATAGTGGCTTCTGAAAGATCCACGTATTCCCCTGTATCCTGAGCCCCTGGAACTTCCTCTAATTCCTCTGTTTGATACAGGGAATTCAGGCTCATCAAAATTGAAACTGCGATTGGCATATGGATCTGTTAATTGAATCATATTAACAGAACCAATGATTAACTCTTAGTCTAATGAAGACTCTACCTGATTAGCCTATTTTGGCTATGCCGTTTGGTGGGGCAGTGCCCGTGGCTTTGAAGTAGATGGAATAAAGTCCGCCAATGTAAAAGAAAACTTAGGATTTGACACATACTCATCTTCTTTTGATTCTTTTTCTTTCTTTGAATCATGTAGTTTCTTTGAGGACTTTCCCTCTGATGAAGAGGGTTTTGCCGAAAAATTCATGGCAGAAGACACAATTGGTTTCTTTAATTGTGTTCAAAAAATAGTATGAGTTCGATTGATTGTCATTCTGACCATCCAATCATCATACTTTTGTGCATTTCTGCTTTTGACTTCCTGCAATTCATCTTCCTCCTCTGGAACTGTAGCAGTGACACATGCTACCTGGGCGGAGGAGCCATTCAATGTGACCTGTCCTGAGTCAACCATCTTTTTCAGGAGGACTTTGAAGACAAAACACTCCTGGATGGGATGCGCCAATATTTGATGAAAAGGGGAATAATTAGGACGGTCTTCATCTCCTTTTTTGTTTTGCCTCTTGGGTATTGGAAATTGAACCAAATTGTTTTCCAGAGCTGAAATTAAATGACCAGAAAATTGTTCATTTTGGAATGAATATGTTTTTCTCTTCAGATCTTCAAATTTTTTTCATCTTTGATCTTTTTGATCATCTAGACGAAACTTCCTTTTTTGTTGGCGCTCAGAAGGTGGATCCCTTTGAGAAGATGAAGGTTTTGAGGTACAAATAGGTACAAGTGCTTGTTTGAGCATAATCGTAGCAGTTTTTTATTTACCCATTCTCCTTCCTCGAGCTGATGGAATTACATGACATTTATCCTTAGCCTGTATAAGGGAATCGTCAATCTGCTGAGCGATTGAATTAAGGTCTTGAAACCCTCCTGTTTATTTCACAGGGATTAACGGTGTGCGTAATTCGTCACGTAGATTTGACACATAGATTTGCAATAATTATTCTTCAGGGAGTGATAAACTCAAGGAATATGTTAATCCCTTCCATTGAGAAATGAAATGAGAGACCCTTTCATTCTCCCTTTGCTTACAATTTGTAAGGTCGAAAACTGTTGTCTTTGGAAAAGTTGAGCTAAACTGAAGGAGGAATTTTTGGCGAAGATCCTAACATTTGGTAATTGACTGGGATTGCGAGATTGTATACCAAACAAAAGCTGGTACTTGCATGGTTCGCATGAAGCATATGAGTTTCACTGCTTTTTGCTGCTTCGTAGTTCCCATCATAGGATCGCAACAAGACATGTAATGTATCAAATGTTGTTCAAGATCACCTAATCCATTGAAAATAGAGAATACAGGGTTCCCAAAACTTGATGGAGGAGAAATTGAATCTACCCATTCAGGGTAAAATTTATTTTCTCGTTGAACTTGCGCGCACTTCCTTCCATAGTTTCTAAATGAGCTGTTAATGACTCAATATTATTTATTAACTTTTGAGAAACATCTAGATGAACTTGGATTTGGGTAGGTGCAATGACGGGAGCTTGGACAGATGTGGCAATTGGTGTTGCAACTGATGGTAGCACTGCCAACTGTTGTTGCACTTGACCCATAGGATTAGACCTATAAGGGTGTACTGATAGAGGAGGATATTCTTGATCCATCTTAGTAGCTGTAACAAATTACTTTTCCTGACAGACTCTAGCATGTTTAAGAAGAAGACTACCCGGAAGTAGTTCTGCATTCAACCTCCTTAATTCCTTCATTTCTTCCTCATGTTGTGCAAACCTTTTCTCTAGTGAGAGAAATTGACCTTCTACAGAGGAAGTATATGTAACCTGGTTCATTCCCCTCCCTTTGTTGGATCCTTTTCGGAGATGGGGAAGTGGGTTACTTGAAGGATTACCTAGGATCTGAGTAATCCTTTTACTTCGTGTACGCACACCTTCTTCATTTGTGTCGGTGCATACATCTTCTTGAACAAGAACCTCTTCATCTGAGTCCCCTGAGTGAGCCTCATCTGGTGGATCAAAAACAACGGCATTGATGACATTGATTGATGAATAACTGATCACATCCCTTCTATTAGAATTTCTATGAAATTGTCTTCTTCCATGACTTTTATGAGACATTGATTTTTGTTGATTCAATCCCTCAGTAACTTCTTGATGAACCGTAATTTGGAGGGAATCTCCTGATAATTTGGTTCTTCATTCCTCTTGAGGTTTCTTCCCCAATCAAGAAAAGGCCGACTTTCTCTGAGGAGGGGATTGATGATTTGAAAAAGTCCCCAGTCCGGTGGACTGGGGTTGTTCCTGCTGTCCTCCCTCAACTCCCCGAATCCTTTTTGTTGATTCCGAGGGTTGGTTTAAAAGAGTCCCTAGTCTGGCAAGCTGTGGTTGTTCTTGACATGTTATGTCTGAGACTTTCTTGAAATTCCTCCTGATCTTGCGAACCATAGTCCAGAAATTAGCTGGATGCATTAATCTGTACCCACTTTTTTCACCCGGTTCAACAGACCGTTGGATGATTTCAGACAGTTCTGTCATTTGGTGACGTTCTTACTCCAAACGAGAGGCATGTTCAATATTCTTGTTTTCTTGATGCAAGAGTAATTAAACAACTTGTTTTCTGTATTCTTGATTTTGAGAGGAACTAGTTGAAGCCTGTTCTTGGGCAAGGTTTTAATTACAAACAAAGCCCATTGACTGTGGTCGGCCATGGTCAATAACATTTCCTGACACCATTTTCAGTGGGCTTTGCTGAATGGAGAGCACTGTGAAATGAAATTCTTCATGAACACCCCATCCTCTAACACGAATACCAGATGGGCCATTGGCAATTAACTGACGCAATATTTTTAGTGCGCCATGGCATGAATGTTGAAGGGCTCTCTACTGCTTTTTAGCCTTTGAATATCGAGAGACTGATAGAGATTCCAAATCAATCTGACATTTTAACCCTTCTATTATCATAATATGATTTTTATATTCATCATAAGATAATACTTTCTTTTTCAACCGACAAAGAGTTTTCCATATGTTGAGATGAATATCATGAATTTCTTCTTCTGCCAACATTTCTGGAAGATTATATTGAGAGTCAGCCAGAGGCCAAAACATGACTAGCACTTCACCTTTCACTAGTTGTTTTATCATATTCATCATTTCCTATTTATCATGTGATGAAGATTCTACTACCTGATTTGACCAGAGTTGGTGTTTCCATGTTGCTTCATTGGATACAACAGGATTGGTAGAGAAATCATTGATCAAACAAGAAGATGCATGACTTAGGGGTGGTTTGAAGAATGAACTACACCCTGGGCTATCTTCTGACTGAGAAATTATTTCACCTGCTAGCGATGAAGCTTCAGACATGACTGGTTTCACATTTGTTAGTGCCTCAAGATAAGAGGGATTTCCCGGCACTACATTGTCCACTGGAGCATTTACCAGGCAATGTGCATCACTAATGCGGAGAGGAATTTCGCAAAGAAATTCATCATCATGGGGAGGACCACCATAATGGGTTACAGAAAAGATGAGATCTCTTGCTCCTTAGTCTTCAGACCACACAGAGGGTTCATGTGGCTCTCATCTGAAGATGAAAATTCGGGATCGACCGAATTGTCATGAAGCCAGATTCATGAGGAAGTGTCTATTGAAGACCTTTGGAATTAATGTTCCAATTATTGGGAACTGAGGGATTAGAATCTTGAATTCCAACAGATAATTTTCTGAGAGCTTCAAGAACTCCAGCATCAAGAAAGGCCTTGTTACAGATTGGCTCTTGATCTCCTGACTGTGCTAGGCGGGTCTTTTTCTTAGATGCCTTCTTACTCTCCTTGGTAACCACTTGTTGATGAAAGTGGGTGTTATGAGCAGGAGTATGTGCCTGATCAGGAAAGATCGTCAGGTTAGGCTGACGATCCCCTCTCAAATCAGGTGTATGCACCTGACTTGGTCGTCCGAATGATATGGGGGAGTTTGCCCCATAACCCTCTTAGACTAGAATAGATGTGTGTGTCTGTTTCGGAGTGAATTGTTAATGTATCACTCTACTGGTAGGGATAGATTTATGTGTCTTTCCCTGAGATGCCGCTAAAGTTGTTATAATATCTTGGCAGGAATCCGAGATATGAGAAGGGATTTACTTATGCTCTTTCACCATTGATAGAATTTGCTTGGTTACTTCAGTTGCTGGAGCGGGAATATACATCCATTCTGGGCTTGGAGTAGGTGTATGTTCCTGCTCCTATCCTCCATTTCCTGTCAGTGAATACTGAAAGTACTCAAGTGTGGGGGCAGAGAGTTTAGTCTGCCTCCTATTTGTTGTCGGGGCTTTTTGACTAACTTCTCCGAATGCTACCAAGCAAGACTCTTTGTAGGCTTGATTAATACTAGTAGGTGTATGTGCCTGCTAATTTCACTTCTCCAAATGTGGTTGATGAGATCCATCATATGTAGTCAGAAGAGCCTACTGACTACCTGATGATGTATAAAAAGGTGTATGATCCTGCCTATAGTACTCCAATGGAATTTCTTAGTGGGATTGGCATGATGCTGCCAGACAAGTCTGCTGGACAGTGGAATTAAAATGCACAGGTGTATGTACCTTCTCATTACTTTCAACCAAGTTAGGTTGGTGTACTTCTCCAGAGATGGTAGAGATGAGAACCTTCTCACTGTTGACAGGATTCTGCCTCTGGTGGTTCTTCTTGCTTTCTCAGGTTCGAGGAACCTAAGCCGAACACCTGGAGTAGGTACCCTCATCATGTCGAGGGTGCACTGCCGCACGAGTATGGCGGCGATTGTTGGTGGGAGCCCTCAGGAAGGACTCCTATCTGTTTGAATTAATGTTTTGAGGGACCTGCTCATTCACCTCCCCAGAATAAGGGAACGAATGGTGATTGCGTTCCGGGGATAACGACCCGAAACGGTTGGAGACGGTAGTCAACACCGCTTGTTTCTTGATCACTAGTCGTCATTGTCGGGACGACCGATGTGAGTTATTTACATGGAGGGCTTGTCGGGCAGCCTCCAGAGTTGTGATGGTACTGTGTTGACGGTACTCTTTAACCTCTACGTTTGATACCCAGCGTTGAAGATGCTGAGTAGGTGAAATCATCCTATGAGTAGACGACGATCCAGCATGAGTAGCAGTATTGGAATTTGCAGCAGTAGTATTCCTAGGTGGGAACTTGAGAGCAGCCATTCTAGAAATGTAGAAGAGCTTGGAAAAAGAGTGCCTGTTTGATATAACAGACGTAATCAAGATAAATTCAGCCACTACCTCTTTTGGATGAGCACATATGTCAATTATTGTATTTGTTGGCCCTCTCATTGAGATTTAAATAGGGGCCTAAGAAATAGGTAAAACACCATTTTAACTTGGTTAGGGATTCACGTCGGGTTCACCATTTTTGTTTCCCTCGGAATCCGGGGATGACCGCCTTGATGGGAGGTTCAAACATTCCAATCGGTTTCTAACGGGTTTGTTCATAGATCCGTAAACATCTAATGATTCCACATACATTCATACCTAATTTCCAATGGTAGGTGCTCATTATTTTTTGGACTGATGAGGCTTAGGAATTTGCATTGGTCGAGAGGATGGGAGGTCGGACCCATCACACCTTTTTAAGGGGAATTATTTTCTACTCCGGGACTCTCTTTATAGATTTATGTTATGTTCATGAATCCTTATTACATTACAAAGTATAAAATGAGATTTCCTTCATATCTAACAAACAATGATTAAATATGTAGGAAATTTAGAGAATATTTTGTATGTATTCGAGGTTCTTTATCGATAAAGAATTATATGTATTTGTTAGAGATTCTTGGTCAATGGTACCCTTCGACACATTTATAGAGAAGTATCTTGGTCATTATGATGACCAGGATGGTTTCAAAGCCACTCAGTGGGGCACATGAAGTTTATTGTCATTCAGAAGGTCATGGATTATTTTAGAGTTAGTATCGAACCCGTAGATGGGCTACCTACGTATCCTTTGTTTAGAAATGAAATCAGAACCCACGTAGATTGAGTAAGAGAGTATGATGTTTATGATTGATGGCTCAAAGAAGGATGTCACAATTACTTTTACACTCTAAGCTCACATGAGTCATGCTCAGTGTGAGAAATAAGAGGTATTGGTAAAAATTAGACAATTGTTCCATAAAAGATGTCATCATAAGAAATAATGTGGGGCTTATGTATGTATGACTACCCAGATAAATGAAGGTTAGGGTTTACTTTAGGGAAGAAATCTAGGAACAGGGTCCATAAAGGTATATGTGCTTTATCGAGATTTTGAATACCCTAACTTGGGTTTTACTCCTGAAAATTAATCCTAGATCAAGGGTATATTAGGACTAGTTAAGAGAATTATGACTGGGGCTTCCTCCTGAAAAGGAGACCCAGGCTAAAGGATTATGACTGGGGCTTATTCCTGAAAAGGAGGCCCAGGTCAAGGATTATGTTTTGGGTCTTACTCTTGGGGAGGATGCCCAAATTAAGAGATTGGGGCTTACTCCTAAGGAGGATGCCCAGATTTGGGAATTTTAAGAATTGGGGTTTACTCCTAAGGAAGATGCCCAAGCTTGAGACTCGGGCTTACTCCGGAAAAGGAAGCCCAGGTTAGGGGATCTGGGGCTTACTCCTAAGAGGATGCCCAAAAAATTAAGGGACTTGGGGCTTACTCCTAAAGAGGATGCCCATATTAGAGGACATATGACTGGGGATTATTCCTGAAAAGGAGACCCAGGTTAAGGATTCTCTCATCTTAAAGGATGAGGTTGAATGAATGAAATCTCAATCTTTAGTGACATAAAGATGTATAAATCACTAGTTTTTTATAGATATTCCAAAAAATTCCTTTCAGATATGGAAGTCAAATAAAGAAATCATGCCATGAAATGGCTTTGAAGAGTGTCTTGAAGACTGAATCTTGAATAGGAAAGGTGTAATGGCTTAAGAGAGGTGAAATGGGAAAGAAAGGCACCCAAAAAGGCAGGGGCGTGCAAGTCCTAGAATCCTCTTGATGTACTTGCACGACGGTTAATCACCAGGGTAATACCTGAGTGACTCTTCATTAACTCCTTTAGAATCCTCTTGAGGTTCTTCCAAAAGAGGGGTGCACAAGATCTATTGAGGGAGTAAGGCGGCGCGCAAGTGTGGCCCTTTTCCCTTAAGGGATGGCCACTCTGGTGTGCAAGTGTTGATGAGTTTCAACACTTAGGACTTCCTCCCCCTCATTAGATATTCCGTTCTAGGTAAGAAATTACCTTCAAAGTGTTTTGAAAGCTTTTAGAAGAGACTAGGGAGCCGGGAGCTCAAATCTGAGTTTCTGAAGAAAAAAAATTCTCCTTGAATGGGGGACCCACAGGGTCTATTTATAGACAGGAGAAGACCTCGGGCAGTTACCAGGCAATTATCACTTAGGTCATGCAAGTCACTTGTGTGACCATAAGGCGCCGCGCAAGTGGACTTTCGCGACAGTGATAGAACTTGAGCGGCATAAGTGCTTCTGATCCATTGTTCATGCTTTTGTTGATTTTTGATGTTTTCTTAAAAGGTTGAATCACTTTAAGCTTAGATATTACCCTTTTCCGATCATTAGATTTTGTGACGAAAGGAGAATCAACAACAAGGTAGAAATTCGTAAAATTTTATTTTGAAAATTTAACTGATGTTGAAAAATCATATATCATTTCATATATCGTTATCTCGAATCACGTCGATGCATATCCCTCTATAATCTATTTAAAATCCCCCCATTAAACATCAGGATTATGAATCAACTACAAAATTTTGTTAATTATTTCTAACTACACATAAACTTGTTACACTCCCCAACCATCTTTAAAGATATGCTTATTTTTCATCGGGAATATTATCTCTTGATTCGCATCTTTCAGTGATTATTGATTCATCCCTCCTCTAAGAACATAATTTTAAAAGATTATAGAATGTAAATTTTTAAGAACATTATCCATGTTCTATTATTTATTATTATATATATGTATATACACATTTCAATATTTTCATTAAAAAATTGGTTCTCTATGAAAAATAACTTCTACAATTCGATAAATAAAAAAATTAATTAGTTAACTAAAAAAATATCCAATTTAAATTGGTTAAAATAGTATTTAAAAAATAAATATATAATATTATCTTTATATAAGTATACTTATTTAACTTCGTATGTTTATCTCTATTTATGTTCACATAAATCATTGAAAGGAAATCTAAAAAACATTTTTTCAAAAACCAAAAATATTTCAAAAAACCATTTAAAAATTACATTCTATCTAATGAAATTATATTAAAAAATTCAATAAAAATGATTTTAATTCCTTCAAATACTATAATTTTTTATTAACACTCTATCAGTCTCAACCAATCATGGTTATTGAAATAGAAATCCTGAGCCAGTCATTCTAATAGTATCAAAGATATGTGTCTCTATATTTCTATAGAAAACATACCCATATATAAATGGTTATTGACTAGTTGTGATTATCAATGAACAACACTTTGGAAACTATATCCTTTATATTAAATAATAAATTATTAAAATATTCTAATAAAAACTTATTAATAAAAATAACACTTTAATTATAGGTTACAATATAACATGGATAGTATAGTGATATTGCAACACGGGATAATAATCAAAACATTCTATTTTAAAATTAATTTTACAATAATTTATAGCAAGTATAAAAAAATTATGATATCCCATATTCAGATCATATATAAATTTCTTAAAATGGAATACATGGTTGAAATGACCAATAATATACATAATTCTCTTCTTAGTTTTTCTCCTAATTTTCCAATCTTCTATGCTCAGTAATTCACTATAACGTCTTTTTATTTACATTTATACATGATGATGAAACTCGTGTGTTCTCTAAAATGCCCATGATGGGTATGCGTAAAACTCAAGTGTCCACCAGCAACAGTTTCCTAAAGAAAATATATAATATATATGTCCAGTATTTATATTAAATTCACATAAAACACTATAAAATATACCAATTATTTAATGGAATGATAACAAACCATGGCCATATATTGATATATCATCTTCAACAAGTTTTGGATATGGATGAATATTAAATGGTATAAATATAATATGTGTGTGGAAAAATTATCATCACAAATTTCAAGAGCCAAGGTGAATGGGTTATCACAAAATATTCTTCCTATGTGAATAAGGAATACACATTATATTATGTATGGTATAAAAGAACAATTCTTTATCCCAATAAAAATTGTGAATGATATATCACTAGTAATGAACCCCAAGGTGAATGATAGATCACTAATTTACACACTTGGTGAATTATTTATCATTGTATCATAACCCATAATGGTGAGCAGGATATTAATAATATATTACCCACAAATGTGAAAAATATTTCCTAGATACCAAATCATTAAGGGGAGTTATATTTCAATGATATATAATCTCAAGGGAAAAGTATATATTTATTTAGTAGGATTACCATTGAAAATGTTTTATCATCAATACTCACAATACATAATGATGAGATATAGATTAACATTAAGAGTGTAGATTATATAGTGTCATAATAATATCCTACTGTGATTTAGTTAGCACCTAACCTACAAAATGCAAAATGGAAAACCACTATAATGATTAATAAAGTAAATGACCTGTAACTAAATTAAAATTTGGGTGAATTGAGAAATAAAACCCAAATTTAATAATTAAAGTGTATAATCTTTTATTTCTTAAACAATATAATGGAAATATTCATCATAAAACACTTTACATCATGGTGAATTAGTTATCATCTATTCCAATCCTCATGTTTTCAATAAACTACCCCTCGAACAAGGGTTAAATTGTAGATGAAACTAACCCAACCCAATGATACATAATAATGAAATTTTATCCTCAGCCTAACCCACACAAATGATTTCTTCCATCATGTAATTATCTTAGGATACTCACATGTGTTCTAAGGATTTGATGATAATATATTCACCCCTCATCGGTTTTTTTCACATGAAAATTTCCACTTTACCATGTAATAATGGCCTTTTGCTGTCAAACATAAAATAATATATGATCATAGAATATATCATGAGATATAAGACTCTATTAATAACATATCATGAAAAGGAAACCAATTTGGTTCCATCCTGACCCTTTTATTAATTCTTTGATATCACTCTCAAATTATGGCACATGAAAAACTCATAACAATTGATAGGGAATTTTTGATTCCACTTACTTTGACATAAAAATGAAGAACACTCCGTAATGTCGATTAGATGGTTTTAATTTATCAAAAAAAGGTGATGAAATATAAATAAAATGATCCCATAAATTATGGACATTCAGATAATATATATATAATATGCTAAAATACAAAAAATAAAGAGTGGATAAATTATAGTTTTTTAAATTTGATCCTCAAGGATAAATTTCACTAAAATCCAATAAAAAATAAACTCATATTAAAATTGTAGGAATATTGTACACTTATAGGGGGTGATTCGTGTGGTATGGTGGAAGAAATATGGAATCTCTAATTTTTTTGTTTTACAATTTAAATCCATTTAATTTAAATATATATTAAAAATACTATGTATGAATATCATTATGGAATAACTAAACCATTCATGATATTATCAAGTACTAGGAGACATTGTGTGTGACTCCATTGCTAACCATCAAACTTTCCATTTTTCAGGGTCGCACTATTCAATTATAGCTACCATTATGGCATGAATTGGTGATTCACTATGTGATGCCCACATTGTGTAAAAGTGCCTCCTCCAACATAAGAACATAATATTACACATCCTTCTTACCATGCCTCAACTCCCTATATTGCATTGTTTTTTTATACATACAATATAATTTTATCCCTCATTATGAATAACACATTAAATACTAATAGTTATCCTAGACCAACTCCTCAAATAGTCATAAACAATTTAAATCATTATGGTTTTATAAATTATAATAAATTATATACATTAATATATGTGAAGTTTTTTAAACATGCCATAATATTGAAGCTCACCCTTGAGATGAATCATCAAGCATCACAAGTTACATATTCTACCACTACACTGACATATCATCTTCTCACATTCAACTCTCCTATATGATAAATATATTCTTCAACTACACATGTACTAGAGGTTTGATATTATTTCTAATTATCATATCACATCAATCAACTAATGAATTTCTCATTCATTGAATGATATGTTAGACTCAACCTCAATGTTATCGACATAGACTATGTGATAAGGATTAGGGAGATATCTCTAATATCAAGATAAATTAAATATTTTATTAATTACATTATATCTCAAGTAAATAACTATTGGTATACTACAATACACATATTCTCAAAAATAAAAAATGGACCAATGAACCACTGCATTAAGTTACATTTCTTGTAAATCATCATGTTGCTACAATGAGGTGACACCATAAAAAATAATCATCCACCCACCTCAAACATAATTAAAAAGAATCAAAGATCTATACAAAATAATTATATTCTATCAATGGATATTACCCATTTTTTAATCAAAAAAATTTGTTTTAATATCTCCTATATGTTACTCAATCACATTATAATACACTCTTTGGTATTTACCTACCACATAGGTTGTCATCATGACCTTACATACAAGGCCTCAAAATGTTTCATATAAATTGAAGATTGATTAATATTATTATAAGATAAATAAAAAATGGTGAGAAAAATCTACCATGAAACAATAGAATATGTATGCATGCCTAAAGACTTTCCTCAAACCCTCAATTAGTCACCCAAATGGTTTTTAGTAATAATTTCTAATGTTGTACTCATATTCACCATAGTTTATAATTACATGTATAACTATTACTAAGATCATGACATAAAGAAGGAATACAAATCAAATATGATACTCTTTATAACACCATGTATAGTATCACACCAACATAAAACCATCTAATATCATTGATAGTAAAATAAGAAGTATTTATAGAATAATTAATTTTCATATTAATGAATATTTTTGAATTAGATAGTAATTTATAATTAATGTTGAACTATGTTAAATAGTGTACCCAATACAAAATAATGGGTTTCTCTACAACCACACACTGTAAAAAATACTATGTTATACGGAAAAATAATAATATGTTGTAATATAAATTCTTTCAATGGTAGTTGTTTCCTAGAAATTGTATTAGCAGGACAGTATAGATCTAAATAATCCCTAAATTCGTACAAGTTATCGCTCCACATACTACTTTGTAGTTAGTACACCCCTAAATGTTGCAGTGTTAGTCCTGAATCTATATTAATTATATTTCCTTATATAATAGGGTGTGGTTTATTTAAGAATTTGTGTTGGTACTCTCCCATGCGATGGGGAGAAAGTCCCCTAATGGGGAGACATGAATGTCCAACGATTTAATGATCCTTTTTGTGATGTGTGGTTCCCGTAAATGCATTGGTGGGTTTAGTATTCCCTCACATATATAGTAGAAAAAAATTCCATGTCTAAATATATAGGTGTCTTGTATATACATGAGAGTAGTGTACCCTTTATCCTAAGGGTCACGTGAACCAAATGTAAAAGAGGATTTGGTACATCCATATGCTAAATGGTGTGGTTCCTCCATATAAATGTGTTTTAATTCAATGTTATGTTTGTTACAATCATATAACCCTTATAGTTGAGTTACATCCCACATATTTTTGTATATAATCCACCAATATTATGATCAATTACTCCAATAAAAAATTTTAAACTATCATAGGGGGATCGTTCCCACAAAAAAGTTCAATGATTTATTTTAGTTTAGTCTACATGCAATGCCTGTATGAGATATCTTGATTATGGGTTAAACCCTCAGATACTCCATCTATTGAGGTTGATGTAATGTATCAGAATCATAAATATAGTTGATCATGGTGATCATATTTTAGATTCAAGGCTAGGTAGCAATATATGGATGTGGAGTATTTGATATTTTCTTTTAATGTTAATTAGGAAACCATTATGTGGGAATATTTTCCTATGACTAGTATAAAAATAATAGGGGACACTTTTTTATATATTATATCTCATTATTAGGGTAGGGTGATACAATACACTTCCTCCCATGAATTCTTTATGTTTCTATCACTTGACTCTTAGAGTTAGTATCCAAGACTATGGATATTAGTAAATAATGGAGGGATTAATCTTACAATGAAAAATGTTACTTTAGATTCACCTTGTGACCTTTTTACTAGGATGTTCATATTAATTATCATCAACTCATGTTGTTATCTAATTTCATAGGGATCTAGATATCCCAATTCAATATTTATAGTATCTCTACCAATTTTAATTCCTATAACATAGGTATAAATCAATCCCTATTTTTTCATCAGTGTCAGTCATCAATGGAAGGGAGTTTTCCCTTATAATTTACATAAAGGAGTGACAACCAGTGAGGATATCCTTATTGATTATTATTTATCTATAGTCCTTAATTTTGTGGATGTTTATCCTTTTTGTGGTGTTTTTTTCAATATTATGCATAATCTTTTACCATCATGAAGAAGTAGTACTCATGTGATAAGAAGGACCAATCCTCATGTGGTTGAAATTGGATTTTCACCTCATTTTTTATCTTATCTATGTTTCTTATTTATTTGGGTTGTATTTATATTGGTTATGTAGTTGAGGATGGACTATTACCAATGATATGGGTTCTATAAGGGGATCCTAAAGACAATCAACCATGTTAGATTAGTATGTTTCCCCAAATGTTACTTTCACTATTTCTAGTCAAAAGCCATTTGGGTTTATTTATGGGATTTTTGATTTTCATGTTGACATGGTTTGATAATTTAATTTCATCTATATATTATTAGGTTAATGATAAGTGGAATTATTTTTCAATGACATCCTCAATATCATATGTTTGTATATTGGGATTTTTAGTTTTGTTATTTTCCACTTTTAGTATCTTATGAGAAGTAGATGTATACGATTATTTCTATTTTTTTATGAATCTCCTAGTAGAATGATTTTTTGAATGGTTTTTTGTGATGTATTTAGGGTTAGACACAACTATGTGGTAAGGAATGTATGAACTAATGAATATGAGTTTTCATGATGCTAGTATCTAACATACCAGGATGTCATTTATACTTGTTATGATGGAATCCAATGGTAAATGATGAGAAGACTGTATGATTTTGGTCACAGTCACTTGAGTTTTTTGTGGATATCGAGTTTGATATCATTTTGGATCAATCAGGTCAACTACAATCAATGAGAACATGGATAGTGTCTATGGTGTAGGAATTTTTATTATATTTTTTAGAATATATAGAATAAAAGGTTTGATTTTATCCATATACCATGTGTTTGAAAACAATTATATGTGTGTATAAAAGATAATGGTTATGAGTGGTGAAAGACCATTTTTAGTCGTTATTGAGATCTTTTTGGTGTTATTAGTGTTATATATTTATATTATTAGTCTATAATCATATGAAATTCTTTTGAGGAACCCCTTTGGATGTTGTGTATCTTGAGAAATTTGTGGTAAGTTCCTTGGTTAATGAATCAAATTTGATTAATGATGATGATTCATGGTTAAAATTTTCATTAGTGTCATTGGGAATCCAATAGTTATAGAAAAATAATTTTCTTGGAATGCCTTGGTTAATTAATGTAAATAAATTAATTCTTATATCAAGATTTTCTTGTGATTTTGGATGAGTCTTTTTGGTGCTTGTGGAGTAATTATAATAACAGGTGAAAAATTCATGATTTCATAAATAGAAATATGATGAATTCAGATATAATTTTATTCTAGGAACTGTTATATTTATTGTCCTTCAGAATGTGGATGATATTGAGGGAGGGTATATCAACTTCATGATAAGATGATCGGAGTTATTTTTTTATTTAGGATAAATACTTTTGAAGGTGGGTAGGATATAGTGATCTTAGTTTTTCCATGTGAAAACAAATCTAAATTTTTATATGTGTATCCCAAAACTGTAATAATATTAAAATGGTAATTTTCATTAGTAATAAACACTGGAAATAATGTTTTAATTATTGTACTAATTTGGTGGTGGGACATTTACCCATCTGTTATATTTTTATTAGATTTATAGAAAGTTTATTTTTAGGTAATTTAGTATTAATTAAATAAATATTAACCAATAATCCCACACTTTAAACATTTATATTTTTTAAATGGACCATAAAATATAAATTATACCCCAATAATTTTTTTTGGAATGTGAATATTTATCCAAAAGCTATATAAAATCCAACCAAGTTCGTAGGAAAAGTATTTATTGGGATCTTATTTTAAATAATTTAATTTTAATTTTATATTACTACCATTATAGTCTTATATAAATCATATATTGTGTGTGGATACATACCTCTATAGCATAAATTTCAAATTAAAATAATGTATAAGTGGGAGGTGTCAAAATACTCATAAGAGGAGGCCAATCAGAGTTGGATTAGTAGGAACGGATTTTAGATCACAAAATTGAACCATGATGGTTTATTGATTCACCAAATTATAGGACTCAAAATTTCAGTTATTTTTCATTAGAATTTAATATGTTTTCAAATTTTTATTTTAAATTTTGATTCCTACATATTTATTTATTCTTGATGAAGTTGTGTATTCTTATAAAAAAAGTACATTCGAAAAATCATAGAGTTTAATATCTCTTAAATTACATAACACATAATGTCTATATCAAAAACACATGTTGTTTAGTTCATGAATTTGTTTTCTGTATTATATCAAAAAAAATTACTATGTAACTCAAATACAAACAGAATAAATGGATTTATATATATGAACTGATTTATGGTACAATAAATGGCCATCTACCAAATGTGATGTACATGGCATGTAATTGTACATGAAATCTTAGTTAAAATTAAACAACAAGAGATGTGGTATATGGTCATGGGTTAACCTCAAGTTCCACACACTATTTTCCCCAAAACATATGTCATATAGTATAAGACTGCATGACTCAAGATCTCATGTAACATAAATGTTGTGTATCAGAAGATACACACCATGCTTATCGATGATTTATGAAAACGGATAATGGGTACACTCCCATCCAGAAACCTTTTTTGTACTCTTCATTCACACTAGTTTTAATTCCATGTTCCATGTCATTACACAACCATACAACAGGAATACACACCCAATGGGACATTTGGTGCTTACATGCTTGTACGACATTGAACACACCATGTATTATTCACTATTGGTTGTTTTATTTATTATCTCACCTTGGAGTAAGTTAAATATTATAATATATTCCATTTTGAGTATTTTTCTATGTATGTTTTGATGAATGCGTCTTCTTTGAAAATAGTGGAAATTATAGAGATTTAAAAAAAATACTGAATCATGGCCTCTTTGTGTTAATGGATGGATTTAAGTGATGGTTTTGAGAATGTGTAAGGAAGATAAGTCCACTAAAGCATGTAGGTACCAGATTATGGGACCCCTGTGGGTTTTTCATGTATAATACTCTCTAAAAATTCATCTAGGATTTTGAATCCCTTGACAGGATATAGAAGGTTCATAAATACATGTGTTCTGGAAAGTCCTCTATAGTGACCTCATTTCCCCATGGAAGCCTGAGGAAACATTTTGATTGATGTGGAACATATTTAGATTACATCCTTCCTATACACCATAGGGTTGGGTCTAGTGAAAGTGGCTTTGAGGGTGGAAATTGAGTTAGTTGTTCACTTATGTCTCACTATGGTACTTTGGTATAGTTTATATCATGGATGGTTAATACCATATCAATATTGTACCATCCAGGAGTGATAATGGAACATAAAGAGTTTTAATTTTAGAGAATTCCTAGTGTCCCTTTCACTAGATCCTTGAATGTAGTGAAAATTAGGTGCGATTTGTATAGACTTTTGATAGGGTGATCCATTGTGTTATAATCATTTTCAAGGTTTAAGTTATCCCTTATATTGATAGAAATAGTACACCACTATAAATTTGGGTTATGGGTCCACCATGATATGAAATATCGTGTTGTAGAACTCTTAATGGTGTGGGGTAATAATCACATGGAATGTGATAGTACTCTCCTTCATTAATCATGAAATACAATATGTCATGTGGTTCTCCTTAGGGGTAAGTCACTCCATCATCTACTTCACACACTTTTACAAGGAACATGTCCACTATTTTGACTATAGAATGGTGATATGGTGGTTGTAGATTTCCTCAGCATGGATAGTTAACATACATGGGCATTCACAATACACCTGTTGATCCAGGTTACTATTTGGTATTTTCTCTAGTGAACCTATTATGGGTAGGTGAGGACACAACATTATATTGTTTTATTTCATATTCATGCATATATTGGTCTCATGACCCCCTTTTAGACTTTATGTTGATCAAGAGCTGTGTTTTCTATATTATAGGATGTGTTTTGGAACTCCCTTGTGGAATATGTTGTGAGGAACCCATTTTGGGGATAATAAAAATAATTCCCCATATATGGTACATTCAAAGAGGTTTGAGTACCACATTTCAATTAGAATATTATTACTGGACTCTAGGAGGTAGTTATTTGGACTGGAATTATGTGTAACAAGACATTTCCTAAAGTGAAATGAAATACTAAAAGTCCTGGATTTTCTCCCTTCATGTCATGTGAGTGGTTACATTAGTGTATGTAGTATAACTCATGACATCATGAGTACCCTTTTATAAGGATTATTCTTAATAAAATCCCTCCAATGTATGATTAGATGGTTCGGATTATGGACCCCTTATGATGATCAATTATCATTGATATTCATAGTAGATAATGATCATGGAGATAAATATTTTTTATCTATAGTGATCTCATTATCATGAAGATGGAGAGTCTAAATCTAGATGGAGAGTGTATCTCACATCATTTCTAAGGTGATTTTGTTGGAATTCACAATAATGCCATGCCACCTCTTCCAAGAGGAAGTTTAGAGGATGAAATAGTTGGTCATTTTGAATTTTTTACATCCTATCGTAGATTGAGGCATGATGTCCAAAAAACCGACAGTTCTGGTTGAGGGTGATCGTGGTGATGAATGGATTCTCGCATCGGGTGATGCCTTGCTGGAGGTGACTCATGATGATGTATCTTTGGCATTGTTTAAATGACTACAGGATTTCTAGTGGTGAAAATCATTGGTGTCCAGGCTATTTTGGATGGTATTTGAGATATTTAGAGTAATTGACAGTTAGGGACGCTCTTGGATAGTACTCATTTGAATGATATTGGTGTAACATTGGATGAGGGTGAAGATACTAGTGGCATGATAAGCATTAGCGACAAGGGTTACTTTATTTTTATTTCATGGTCGATGGACTTTCTACTGCTCGACATTGCTTCTGACGTCCGACCGAGGTTGAATTTGAGGGATGACAAATTTTGGGGCATCAATGATGGGTCTGGTTACCATGTTTGGGATCTTGGTGGAGGTGATTCCCTGTTGTGGTTTTCACTAATGGAATATAAATGGATGTCATCTGCATCATCATGGGGTGTGGCGCTAAGGCGAGTATGTGTTGACCTCATGTCGTAATGTGGATGGAGCCTAATAATGTCAGTCGATTGTAGGAATCACCGATTATGGTGCTCACAGTTTCACAGTGGAAGGAGGTCTTTGAGGCGAAGTCAATGAATCAATATTTTTCTTCTCAGAATACTCTGATGATTATGATGTTGGTAAAACTTTCCGTGAAGACATGGATCTTGGAAACCACATTATAGTGGTTGGGATGTGTTTTTGGGCATCCATTTCCTAACAGTGGTGGTATTTCTACAATGCTAGCAGGTTACAGCGACGCGACACGATGACCGCGGGGAAGACCTCGGGATGTAGGGGGATTTTTGGGCTCTTTCGGCCTGGTTAAGGTTTCCCAGGGCCATGATTTGTGTGAACCTTGATAGGTTTACAGATCATGATGCACAGAAAGAATATGATTAGAGACCTCACGTTTCGAGACATTGGGGGGATGTGCGAAGGGTGACATGCTAGTTGCAAGAATATACTAGGGGTGATGGATTACCCGATTTTGAAGAGTGATTTCCTCAGGATACGAACTATGAATTTGCTCATGATAGCTGGATATGTTACTTTGGGGCTATTATGCGGTTGAGGTGTCATGATAAACAACCACATGGTAGAAGCCATCGTAGATCCAGTAATGGTTTATGGATATAATATGTTTTTGTTGGCATTTTAGTGTGTCTATTTTTGTTTGGTGGCATTTGTGCCCCATTTGTGTTTGGTTGTCTTGAACTTATGTTTTTTAATGAATTTATTATGGGACTGATTATTCTCAAATTCTAAATGTTCATAGTAATGAGCAAGGAGTTTGAGGTTTTCCCTATAGAAAGGGGTTTATTTTGGGAGTCCAATTTATAAAAAAATGTCTAAATTAATTTTATATATTGTTCTTCTAAGATATTTTGTGTTATATTATTAGGGTTTTAATAAATAGATAATCATTACTCTATTATTTTCCCCAATTCACCTCAGTTTTGTGGTTTTATATTTTGGCCTTTCATGTATGATAAATAGTTTCTTATTTACCATTTATTTTTGTGGAATAAAATATAGAATTATTTTCTGAATCATCAAAAAAGATTCATTCCCACAAATGTTGTTCCTATGTAGATACTATATAGGTTATTATATGTTTTTACTATCATGATAGTGGGACTTGGTCTTAATCAAACTCTATTGTGTGTTTCTGGTGATTCTTACGTCAGTATTTGGATTATGTGGATATTTATCATCCATGAATCTTATTATTAGTGTTTATCCATTGATAATGTGTATAATATTATTCCATTACATACCAATACTTTTATTATTACACATTGTGGGTTTTTATAATGTGTTTCATGAATTTTTTATTTTAGTTAGTGGTGTATATTTGAAGTGCTTTTGGATATTATGGTTAGATGGTGACTTATATATAATTCACATTCTATACAGTAACACCTCCCAAATATAAATTATTCTTTCTTGGTGATAGTAATAAGCCCATGGCTTATTAGTGGTCGGTTAGAAGTGAAACATTTGTCTTACCATTGGGCCAAGTTGAGTTCAGGGAGGTCATATAAAGTTAATGTAATATTAAATAATTGTGGCTATAGTGATCATCTATATGGTACATAGAGTACAATAATGTCTTAGTTAACCCAAATAATATACCATTATTTCATTCTATCTACATCTAGAATGCAATAAATTTGACACATGGTCCTCGGATAGAATTTAATCGTCAGGGATCATGGGTGTGCAATATTATCTATATCATTCATGGAAAATACCTTTTATGATTGGTAGAAGTTTTTTCAAGAACCCCATGTGCATGTGAAATTTCCACTGATCATGAAGATCAAACGAATAATCTGATTAAGGATATCCACATTGAAAAGTAGAAAATATTATTTTATTATTGATTAGTATATTTTATTAGCTATTTATTTCTTTATATTTCTATGATATTAAACCTTTGTACGAAGGGATATAACTCTTTCAGTGATTGGGATAGTGGGTATGAAGAAATTGAGTGTTCAATTGAGTCTAAACATCATTAATAATATATATATAATTATTATATATATGTTTTTTGTATTTTGGAATTTAATTAGATGTAATTAAATTATGATTAAATTTTTTTACAATTTTCTTCATATCTTTATGTTGTTTTCAATATAAGAAAATGATTTTTACTGTATGTATTATAATGAGAATTATATTATAGAAAAATATATAGTGATTGTCGATACCCATGTACAAGTATTTAGATTTTCATTGATTTTATAAGAGTACCTTTTACTAATTATTAGTTTCATGATCAATATATTGTGAAATAAGTTTTTATTTTTTATATTTATTTCTTAATATATTTATGAAAAAATATGAAGTTGGATTAGTCAATAGTGACCACAATTGATTTGATACTCCCATTCACTATTGACCCTTGGTGACATGGTAATGATATTGTTTTCACTAAATTATTATTTAGTTTAAAATTGATTAATCAATATTAAACCAAGATATAAAATTAATTGGATATCAAACACTAGAACTAATCACTAAATTCATCTCATGATAAATCAATCATAGGATTAGATGAGATTAGTTCTCTCGAATCAAATAAAATTCAACCCACATCCCTTTGAAAAAATATGAAATTATGATTTTTCAAATTTCCATATAGAGAACCATTGATCATTAATATACTTTATTTGACCATTTGGTTATTAATATCTTTTTACACACCTATGATAGTTGATTTACACATTCATATCAAGTACCTCCATATACATATTTATCCCCAAATTTCCTCATATTTCATTTTTCTTCGAATTCCATCAGAAGGTGAGTTTTTATACATAGTTCAATTGCTACAAAATGACCCGTATTTGTTTTATAAGAAAATTAAATGTCAATTGAATAAAAATAATCATTCTATCTATTTTAGGTATTGTTTAAATTGTGATTGGGAAAAAATGTTATAGTTAGTTGTTATAAGATTATTCCTAAAACCTCTCACCAAATTGGAAATTTCTCCAAATCATCATGGAATGGATATCTAAGCACATATATAAGTCATGCATTATATAGTTATTCAAATGAAGTTATAATTTAAATGATCTATATATTACTATATTTCCCATAAATATGACTAAACATCCCAAAAAATCACTCTATATATCACAGCACACTCAATAACCCTTACAAATATTATGTATGATTAATAGTAAATTATAATTTATCCTCTTATTTAGTATATTGAAATATCCCTATAATTTCATCTCCACATTCAAAATTTATATCCTTCTATGTCATTATAGTAAGAATTGATTCTAGTTTCCTGAATTCTTGAATAAAGCATCTATAAATCACTTCATGATTGAGAACACTCTATATATCAAAAATAACCTTGGGATAATTCTAAGACATTACTACTTCTACAATATATAGGTGAATATAAATTACCTTCTTAAATATAACCGTCCCCAAATAAATTACTTCTTTTATTTAAAATTAAAATTAATATATTTTTTCCTAAAGACAATGTTTCTATAACACCTCCTTAAAATTTCTTAAATATATTTTATGTTATTAATTCGAACTCAATTAGATCAAGATACTATCCACTATTACATCACCTAATGAATAAATGTGTTTTTGAAATATATAATCTATAGTGGAAATAAACAAATATTGATCATTAATAAACACAAATAATATTACAAAAAAGATTTAATGTCTTTACCTCCACCTGAATGAATTATTTGGAATGTCCTAACTCTTCACCCTCAACTGGTGATACCTTGACATTTAATGTATCTTCAAATTTCTTGTCGACTTTAATTTAATAAAAAATGTCATATAATATATGTAAATGATTCTTATTCTTCAATATTTCTTAGTTTAATCTCTAATAGTTGATGCTAAAGTGTAAGATCCCATTATCCTATTTAAAAAATATTGAAACTCAAGGTGATGCATTTGGTTCTATAAATAATTAACTCACAACTATTATACCTGAATATTGAATTATCATTTTTCTTTAATAATTATATGATATATATGCAGAGATATCAAAAAATTTCTACAAATAAAATTTAATAGATTACCGCAAATCTCTCTCTAGGAGAAGTACTGAATAATATTTTGAAAACACATACAAGAAATTAATATATTCCCTGAGAAACCAATGATTATCACATAACATCAATTATGAAATAATCATCCATTTTTTATTTTAATGTTTCAATTTTATTAATAAAATGTCACTATATACTCTCATGAGTGTCCTAATATCCCTGGAAAAGGATAACACTCTTATTGAGTTAAGTAAAATAGACTCTAGAATTATAGTAGAGAATATAACACATAAACATTATCATTAAATACATTTCAATTATAAAATCATGTGTGTTCATACCTTGGGAAAACAATTTCCACATGATTTCAACACCACTAATCATAATAGAACATGATTAAAATTTAAATTTTCACTCTATCCTTAGTCACATTAGTGTCAGAGTATTCAATGAATAATGCATCAATTCCATATGAGACATTAATTAATCTACTAATTATAACTAAAGGAATTAATTATATGAAATAATTTAAAAAATAATAGATATAATAGAATAATAAATACGTAAGGTACCTTATACTGTTGTTGGCTGATTATAAAATTTTTCTGGTACTTGATCTTTTAAAAAAAATATGTCCTAATTTTTTATTTCATTATGGAAAATAATTTCACATGTTACCATATTTAACATGGTTATAGCTTATATATATATACTCTAAGGGTTATTGAATCCATATACTGAATTATAATATCCACTAATACATTCCTTACAAAACTACATCATGTTTTTTAGATTCCCACACAGATGAAAATCTTTTTGCTGATCGGGATAAATCTTTTTTAATATGGCTAATGCCGCCACAATGATAACACAAATGATTTATCCTTCCTTATAATGGATCTATTATTTTAATTTTCTTATAACCATTACTCTTAGAGAATTTAAACTTATTCTTATATATATAAGAAAAATATTTTACTCAATTTTTTGAGGAAGAAAAGTTCTTACATTTTGATTATCTATCATTTCTAATTAATCAATTTCTATTTTATTAATTATCATCCAATAAATGAGTTATTCTAACAAAAAAAATTTGATTTTTATGGAACATCATGAATCTCATTAATTTTTTTATTGGTAATTAATTTCTCGGTAATTAAATAATTTTGTTCAAAATGATTTATATTTTCTTGCACCATATTGTTTCCATGTATTAACATTAAATAAAAAAATTCTTCTATAATATTTAGGTTACAAGTTAAAAATTCGTAATATTTTATTTTGAAAATTAATTTGATGTTAAAAAATCATATAATATTTCCTATATAGATATCTTGAATCACGTCAATGAATATCCCTCTATAATTTATTTAAAACCCCCCACTAAAAATCGGGATTATAAATCAACTACAAAATTTTGTTAATTATTTCTGACTAGTCATAAACATTTTAAACTTTCCAATCATCTATATAGATATGTTTATTTTTCATCTGGAATATTAAGTCTTGATTCACATCTTTCAGTGATTATTGATTCATCCCTCCTCCGTGTACATAAATTTAAAATATTATAGAATGTAAATTTTTTAGAATATTATCCTTGTTCCATTATTTATTTTTATATATAATTATATACACATTTCAATATTTTCATTAAAAAATTGGTTCTCTATGAAAAATAACTTATACAATTCAATAAATCCAAAAATTAATTAGTTAACTAAAAAAATATCCTATTTAAATTGATTAAAATAGTATTTAAACAGTAAATATATAATATTATCTTTATATAAGTATAATTATTTAACTTCGTATGGTTATCTCCTTTTATGTTCACACAAATCATTGAATAGAAATTAAAAAAAACATTTTTTCAAAAACAGAAAATATTTCCAAAAACCATTTCAAAATAAAATTCTATCTTATGAAATTATATTAAAAAGTTAATTAAAATGAATTTCATTCCTTCAAATACTATAATGTTGTATTACCACTCTATCATTCTCAACCAATAATGGTTATTGATATAGAAATCTTGAGCCAGTCATTCTGAATAATATCAATGATCTATGTCTCTATATTTCTATAGAAAACATACCCATATATAAATGGTTATTGAGTAGTTGTGATTATCAATGAACAACACTTTGGAAACTATATCCTTTAAATTAAATAATAATAAATTTAAATTTTCTAATAAAAACCCATTAATAAAAATAACACTTCAATTATAGGTTACAATATAACTTGGATAGTATAGTGATATTACAACAATGGATAATAATCAAAACATTCTATTATAAAATGTATTTTACAATAATTTCTATCAAATATAAAAAAAATTTGATATTCCAAATTCAGATCATGTATAAATGTCTTAAAATGGAATACATAGTTGAAATGACAAAAAATAGACTTAATTCTCTTCTTAGTATTTTCTCTTAATTTTCCAATCTTCTATTCTCAGTAATTTACTATAAGGTATTTTTATATACATTTATACATGATTATGAAACTCATATATTCTCTAAAATGTCCATGATGGGTATGCATAAAACTCAAGAGTCCACCAGCAACAGTTTCTTAAAGAAAATATATAATATATATGTCCAAGATTTATATGAAATTCACATAAAACACTATAAAATATACCAATTATTTAATGGAATGATAAAAAACCATGACCATATATAGATATATCTTCTTCAATGAGTTTTGGAATTGGATGAATATTCAATGGTATAAATATAATATGTGTGTGGAAAAATTATCATCACAAATTTCAATAGCCAAGGTGAATGGGATATCATAAAATATTCTTCCTAGGTGAATAAGGAATACCCATTATATTTTGTATGGTATAAAAGAACAATTATTTATCACAATAAAAATTGTGAATCATATATCACTAGGATAAAACCCCAAGGCGAATGATAGATCACAAATTTAAACACTAGGTGAATGATTTATCATTGTATCATAACCCATAACAGTGAGTAAGAAATTAATAATATATTACCCACAAATGTGAATAATATTGTCCAGATAAAAAATATTTAAGGGGAGTTATATTTCAATGATATATACTCCCACGGGAAAAAGTATATATTTATGTAGTAGGATAACCAAGGAAAATGTTTTATCATCAATACTCACAATACATGGGGATGATATATAGATAATCAATAAGACTGTAGATTATATAGTGTCATAATAATATCCTACTGTGATTTAGTTATCACCTAACCTACAAGAATGTTGGATGACAAACCACCATAATGATTAATAAAGTAAATGAACTGTAACTAAATTAAAATTGGGGTGAATTGAAAAATAAAACCCAAATTTAATAATTAAAGTGTATTATCTTTTATTTATTAAACAAAATAATAGAAATATTCATCATAAAACACTTTACATCATGGTGAATTAGTTATCATTTATTCCAAACCTCATGTTTTCAATAAACTACCCCTCCGACAAGGGTTATGTTGTAGATGAAACTATCCCAACCCAATGATACATAACAAATAAATTTTATCCTCAGCCTATCCCACATGAATGATTTCTTCCATCAAGTAATTAACTCAGGATACTCACATGTGGTCTAACGATTTGACGATAATATATTCAGCCCTCATCGGTTTTTTTCACATGAAAATTTCCACTATACCAAGTAATCATGGCCTTTTGTGGTCAAACAAAAAATAATATATGATCATAGGATATATCATGAGCTAGAAGACTTTGTTAATAACATATCATGAAAAAGAAACAAATTTGGTTCCATCCTGACCCTTTTATTAGTTCTTTGATATCACTCTCAAATTATGGCACAAGAAAAACTAAAAATGATTGATAGGGAATTTTAGATTCCACTTACTTTGACATAAAAAAGAAGAACACTCCTTAATGGCGATTAGATGGTTTTAATTTATCAAAAATAGGTCATGAAATATAAATAAAATGATCCCATAAATTATGGACATTCAGAAAATATTTCTATAATATCATGAAATACACAAAATAAAGAGAGGAGAAATTATAGTTTTAATTAATCTGATCCTATAGGATAAATGTCACTAAAATCCAATCAAAAATAAGATCATATTAAAATTATCGGTATATTGTACACTTAGAGGGGGGTTCTTTGTGTGGTATGTTGGAAGAAATATAGATTCTATAATTTTTAATGTTTTATAATTTAAATCCATTTAATTTTACTATATAATAAAAATACTATGTAGGAATACCATTATGGAATAACTAAATCATTAATGATATTATCTAGTTCTGGGAGACATTGTGTGTGACTCCATTTCTAACCATCAAACATTCTATATTTAGGGTGACACTATTAAATTATAGCTACCATTATGGCATGAATTATTGATTCACTATGTGATTCGGCGGTGGTTTTATTTCCGATGGTCCTACTGTTTTTTGGTGATTTTCCGGTATAAAGATGAGTTGTGTTGAGGGTTCCTCCCTCATTGAAATTGGTGGCGGTGTTGTTGCGTTGTTGAAGGCTTGACAGCACTGGTTGAGGGTTTTCGACGACGTCTTTGGCTTTGGTGGTGATGATGGTAGTTGCCGGCAGTATGGCTAATGCCGCAGGGGTGTGGCTCGAGGTGACGTTCTGCTCGAGACGCCTACATACTCGCATTTGAAATGATGGCATGGTTTTTGAATTTTGAAATTGGATGGTTGAAAGTGTGGTTGGGTTGTTTGGTTACCGGTAACCCATAAACCGGTTTTGAGAAAATGAAAAAAATGATTTCCAAGACTATGTGATGCTCACATTGTGTAGTAGTGCCTCTTCCAACATAAGAACATAATATTACACATCCTCCTTACCATGCCTTAACTCCCAAAATTACAATGTTTTTATACATATAATATAATTTTATCCCTCATTATGAATAACACATTAAATACTAATAGCTAACATAGACCAACTCCTCAAATAGTCATAAACCATTTAAATAATTATGGTTCGATAAATTATAACAAATTATATACCTTATTATATGTGATGTTTTATAACCGTGCAATAATATTGAAGCTCACTCTTGAGATGAATCATCAAGCATCACAAGTGACATATTCTGCCTCTGCACTGACATATAATCTTCTCACATTCAACACTCCTATAGGATCAATATATGCTTCAACTACACATGTACTAGAGGTTTGATATTATTTCTAATTATCTTATAATATCAATCAACTAACAAATTTCTCATTCATTGAATGATATGTTAGACTCAACCTCAATGTTATCAACATTGACCATGTGATAAGGATCAGGGTGATATATCTAATATCAAGATAAATTAGATATTCTATTAATAAAATTATATCTCAAGTAAATCACTATTGGTATACTACAGTACCCATATTCTCAAAACATCAAATGGACCAATGAACCACTACATTAAGTTCCTGTTCCGTTAAATCATCATGTTGCTACAATTAGGTGACACCATAAAAAAATAATCAGCCACCCACCTCAAACATCATTAAAAGGAATCAACGATCCATAAAAAATAATTAAATTCTATCAATGGATATTACCCTATTTTTAATCAACAAAATATGTTTTAATATCCCCTATAGGTTACTCAATCACATAATAAAACACTCTTTGGTATTTACCTACCACATAGGTGGTCATCATGACCTTCCATACAAGGCTTCAAAATGTTTCATATAAATTATTGCAGGATAAATATTATTATAAGATAAATAAAAAATGGTTAGAAAAATCTACCATGAAACAATGAAATATGGATGCATGCCTGAAGAATTTCCTCCAACCCTCAATTAGTCACCCAACTGATTTTTAGTAATAATTTGTAATGTTATACTAATATTCACCATTTTTAATAATTACTTTTATAAATGTTACTAAGATCAGGACATAAATAAGGAATACAAATCAAATATGATACACCTTATAACACCATGTATAGTATTTCATGAACATAAAACCCTCTAATATCATTGATAGTAAAATACCAAGTATGTATAAAATAATTAATTTTCATATTAATGAATATTTGTGAATTAGATAGTAATTTATAATTAAAGTGGAACTATGATAAATAGTGTACCCAATACACAAAAATGGGTTTCTCCACAACCACACATTGTACACAATACTATGTTATACATAAAAATAATAATATGTTGTAATATAAATTTTTTAAATGGTAGTTGTTGCCTAGCTATTGTATTATCAGGAACGAACAGATATAAATATATTATGATTAAAAATGATTATAAAATGTTTTTACTTTCATCTAATAAAATTTATAGGGTTTAAAATGATAAAAAAACAAATTTTAAGCATAAATACACTGATATTTTTTGAAGGTAATTCTACCACTTATTGATGATCATCCCATTTAAGATCTAGTTTTTACCACATTTTTATGTTACATTTTATTAAATAAACTAATTATTTTTAATTTGGATATTGAAATTTTATTTGCATTAATTTTTGGTATTTTTTGATAATATTCATTTCTTAATGAATGGTGAAAAATACTTAATTTTAATTCAAAATATCATTTTCTTCTAATTTATTTATATTTTTAGATTTTATTTTAACTATGTTTAGAGGTATATTTAGATTATTTTTTTAATATTTAATCCAATATTCACCATAGTATGTAATTTCAAATTTTAATTGGATATAAACACATGTCAATATTTTGATGGTTTATTATTTTATAAAAATTATTTCCTCATTCCGTCAACGAGATTAACATTATATTAATTTTAGTCACTTTTGTGATATGAATAATAAAAAATGGACATAATTTTTTTTAATAAGTTGGAAAAATTTTATCTAATAGGATCAAAATAATTTTTGGTGAATTGTAAATTTATTACTTTATTTACCACAGTTTGAGGGTAAATCATGTAAATGATGGTTAAAACAATATTATAATAATAAAAAATTATCATAATACTTTTCCTAACCTTATTTGATGAGTTATGGCCTACCAATAAAATCATAGGGCCATGTGTCCATTGGAATCCACATGAGTATGATTATGACATTTATGACATTTAATTTAATGCAAAGACAAAAATATCAAAAACATGTATCTTCTTAGTAAAACAATTTTAACGTGTGATCATATAAGTGACATCATTGACTATAAATATTCATTAGAAATATAAAAGGATTACCTAAATTATTGTATTTTATTTATAATTTTTAGACATTAAAAAATAAAAATAAAGTATGACACAATGATGATGAAATAATAGATTTATTAAAGGGAGAATAAAATGAATGATACTAAAAACATTAAAATAAATACAATTAGATCTAATTAATGACATTATATAATTTTATAGGTCACTATGACATTTTAAAAATAAATTAAATGGATTTTTTTAATTTATATATCTCTATTAATTTTATTTAAATTCTATGAAATGAGTAATGTCAAAATTGAGTCTATTGATTTTTTTAAGAAATAATATTTTATTAAAAAATTATAGAAATATTTAAAAATTAAAAAGTGACTATAATATGGTCAAAAATATAATAATGTATTCATTTATATATAAATAACCCTATATAATTAAAATTTATCTCCACTTAATATTTAAAATGTTGTTACCATAATTAAAATTAAAATAGAAATATTTAGTGTAAATCGAAAATATATGGTCTAAAATAAAACCAATACAAGTATAAATATTGTTGGTTCATATAGTTTAAAACTATCATCATCTTATCTAATAAATAAATGATATGTGGAATATTTGGAATCCAAATCTATTTTTTATTAAGTTAATATGTATTGTAATTCTAAAGGTACCCCTCCCCTCTACTATAAAAAAAGCACACATTCCATTATTTTACTCGCACTTACAAATCATTTTGTTTTAGAAATGATCTTCCCAAAAAGCTTCCTAGAATCTCTCCCCACATTCATGAATCCTTATTTTCATTATAAATCCTTTTTTGTAGTTTTTAAGGTGTTTTTCAAAGGTGATCATCCAAAGAAGTCATATATTTTACATTATGTATTTCTATTTTATTTATTATTCCACATCCTTCAAATATCCTCTAACAATTATGAGATAATTAACAAAGTATACTTAGTATAATGAGATTTTAATATTTTAATATCATGACATAAATATATCTCCACTTCTTTTAAATGCTAATGGAATTAATCATTTGTTCGTACAAGTGAACTATCACCTCCAGGAACCAATAAAATTCGTTTTCCATAAGAATCTATCATAACTTGTTATAATAATGGATTTAGTGTTACAATGTGATATTCATGACAAATTAATTAATATAGTATATCAATATATAAATTAAATTCTTACTTTTGTGCACATACAGATGATAATGTTGTTCATGCGTATGTGTGAACTATCACATTCATGAAGCGCCATGACTTGTTTTTTGTAAAATATTTTACTTTTAATATATATTTGTGTGATTTTAAATTTTTTATATGATATTAATAATTATATTATCAATACAGTAGTATAAAATAATAATTATTGTACTTCAATAATGATAAATGATAAAATGAAAGTGTTACTCATGTGTCTGTATGGCTTATCGTCTATGTGAATATTGATTTTATCATTTTTCATAACTGCAAATCATGGTTTTATTTAAAGGTATAATTTATGGATAATAATGATAATAAAGTAACGAATAATATTCTACAAATCATGTACTTTTTACCACATGGACTAGTGATGCCAAAGCATGTCCCTTTTCAACTCAAGTACCAAATATCGAAAAAATGTTCGATATGAATATTTATAATTATAGATTTTTTATAACACGGGAATAAGTGATATAAAAAAATTAATAAATATGAAAAATGGTCTCATGAATATATAATTTTACATATGTTAATTATTCAACAAGAAAAAGGAACATACGTGTCGAATTGGATTTAAGGTAAGGGAATTTGTCTCAATCCCCTTTCACTAACGCATATTTTGAAATTATATGCCACCTTCTTTTATAGGATGTATAATTAACCCCATTGAATTTTAATTGAATTAAATGGTTTTCTAGAAGAATGTTTTTATATAAATATCATTACTAAAAAAAATTAATTTTTTAAACATACACAACAATAATGAAATTTCTGCCACTGTGAACATTATTTGATATTTGGCTTCCTCTATATGACTTAATGTTTTTAAAAGGAGAGGAAATCATTTATTCCATTTATGGGTGTTTTTTTTAAAATGTTTTTCAATGTGTATAGAATATTTCATATATTGAAGTGATTTCAGGTTATTTTAAATAAAATTTTATGATTAAAATGATGATAATTGGAATCATTTATTTGTTATGACTATATAATGTTACTTTGATATTGGACGTTTGGTTACGTGATAAAACAATGATAGGTGGTTCCATGATAAAATAAAGACTTGTGGTTTTTTAATAAACCATTTATGGGTGATTATGTTATAACTTATAATTCATTGGGTATGGAAGTTGGTCATATGGATATTCCATTTCAAATAGTGATATGTGTGGAAGTCGACCGTATGGTTATTCCATTTATGTATAATTATTTCCCAAGTTACCTTTATATGTTATTTGTTTCTTTCTATGGGTTTTAAAGTAACATATTGATTATAAAAAGGGTAATAAGTGAGGTTATATTTAGGTAGGTGTAATTACTACTTCTTAAATATGAAAAGTATTATTTATGTTAAAGTATTCATGGTATAGATGTTTTTTCAAGATTAATAGTTTTCCTTATTATTGTGTCCCTTATAGATCTTCTTTTGTGCATCCCATGTTTTGAAATTTTTTTCATTTGAATTGAATATGAATATATTCATCAATGGGATTAAGGAATATTTACATTGTTTCAACATTAAAGAATCTAGGTTTATTTATTAAAGTTTTGGTTTTATTAAAAAAATGGATAGTGAGTGGATGTGTCTTCATATTAATAATTATGTTGTTATGTATATGTTAGGACCTAATTCTATAATGATATATATATATATAAAGATCCTCATTTGGAATTAAATTCAAATTATTGACATATCCTAAAATTATGTATCGTTTAAGTCTTGACCCTTATAGTTGGTATCAGAGGTCAGTTTAGATAACATTAGGAGTTAGGATATTGTTAATAGAATATATAGAAAATATTTCTTTACTTTATGGTATATTTTAATTAATATGACATTTTTAGACTACCATGTTGCTTCATATATGATAAGTCTATTCAGAATCATTTCCACAGAGGAAATAAAGAAGTAGTGCTGGAATAACAATTAGAGGACAGAAGCCTTTTAAATCAGTATATTGTGATGGTCAAAATAATAAATGAATTGTTATTTCCAGGATGGATCAGTTGACTGAGGCTATAAATGTTGGTGGTGCCCATGAATGTGATCAACTGGATCAATCACAGAGTAATATGCTAGTAGTGGAGCATTTCATTAGAATGTGTCCCCCATTATTCATAGTACCATCTGACTATATTTAAGCTGAAGGGTGGATTAAATCACTAGAAAATATTTTTCATGTAATCATAAGTTTAAAAAATCAAAAGGTTAATGTTTATATTTATTGTTTTGAAGATGAAGCTAATCATTGGTGGTCAATGATCACAAATATCAGCGTAAGTGAAGAGAATGATTGCATGGAAGGTGTTGAATTTATTAATATCAACCTTGATAAATATTTTTCTATGGATATTGACATTGGATGAAAAATAAATTAATGTAATTGAGACAAATGTAGGATGATAATGTGTCTTTATATGAAGAATATTTCACCCGTTTACCAAGTTACGTCTCAATTTTTATCTGGTATATTGATAGTAAAATAAATCGGTATTACAAATGATTGAAGATGAACTATCAAAGGGAATTAGCTTATTGTGAGTTTAAAATCACTAATAAACATATGTGATATGATGAAATGGTATAAATGTATTTTTTTGATGATCATGTTTTCCATGAGAGAAATAAAAATAATCAATCAAATTAGAATCCACTAGGAAAGCATTAATCAACAACGTTTGGAGGTAAGAAAACAAAATTTTCATCTAGTGAGAAGTGTGGTAAAAATAATCCTAGAGAATGTATGTCAATGTCTTAGAACTGCTTCCGATGTGGTAAGACTGTTCATATTTCTCATGATGTCATGGGAGATGATTTTTGAATCAATGAAATATTTGTGGTAAGATTATTAGTTGAAATGAGTTAGAAGATTATGCTAATGTTTTTCAAATGTTTATCACCCATGTTGGAAACCAGCAAGATCGAAAGTATACAGTCATGGAAAAATCATATGATACTACTATGGTTGAAGTGGAACCATTAAATGAAGAGGTGACAAGTTTTTTATATGTTTCTTCAAAATATAACAATACTATATTTGACTTTGGATTATCACATACATTATTTCCAAGATCATTCCATGTAAATTAGAAATAGCACCTCATGAATGTGATATAAAAAATTTCATAAAAACATCTGCTGGAAGTATTAAAGAAACCAGGATTTATGGGAATAAAAATATTATTATATGTGGTATAGTCATTCAATTAAATCCTATTGTACTTCCTATAAAGGAATATGATATCATTTTGGGCATGGATTGTATTTTAGTTTATCATGCTAAAATATATTGAAAATCCAATAATGAATTACACAATAACATAATACCTTTGATAAATTACCAAGAAGATGAGATATTGATAAAATATGGTAGTGAATATTGTTTATCTCATGTTGTCAAAAAGAAATAAATAGTTTTGATTAATAACATAACAATAGTGAATGGATTCACATATGTTTATCCTAAAAAATTTCATGGTCTTGTCCCTACTCACGAGGTTGTATTTTCTATTGATATATTGTTTTATGCTGAGCCTATTTATAAAACCCATTATCAAATATCTCATGTATAATTTTTGGAATTAAAAAATGGTTTCATGAATTCCATGATAAAGGTTTCATTCGACCCAACACTTCACCATGGGGTGCTCTTGTCTTATTTGTTAAAAGAAATATAGATCTATGTGACTTTATATTGATTAAATTGACTAGAATAGCATAATTATTAAAAAAAGTATCCTTTTTATGCACATCAATGATTTTTTTTCATATCTCTAGGGATCTCAGTATTTTGTTACCATCGATTTGAGGTTCAGGTACCATTAGCTAGAGGGGATGGTGGATATCATTCCAAAGATAACATTCTGATTAAGATATGGGCATTATGAGTTTACAGTTACTCCCTATGGGTTTTTTAATTCCCATTATATATTTATTTATCTTATTAATGGAGTATTTCATTAGTTTTTTGATTAGTATGTGGTTATGTTAATAGATGATATTTTTTTATATTATAAAACTCATGACAAACCTGAAAGCATCTTAAATATTCTACTGAAAACCATAAATGAAAAGAAACATTATTTAATGTTTAGTAAGAGTAAATTTTGGTTGCAACACATTTCATTACTATTTCATATTTAATCCAAAAATGGAATAATCATGGATCCTTCTAAGACCAAAGTGTTTGAAGAGTTTCCAAGTTCTACCAATGTCACAGATATTTGTAGTTTTCTTAGATTAGAAGTTTAATAAAAAAAGTTTTTTTGGAAACCGTTCTAGGATATCTAAAACACTAATTTAATTAACTTGTATGGGAGTTTAGTTAATCTAGACAAAAGTATGTAATGATTTTTTTCTGAAACTAATGATAATATTAGTAAATGATCTAGTTTTGTTCATTCCTTCCAAGAATGGAGAATTTGTTATCAATAGTGAATATTCATTGAATGAACTTCATTGTATCCTAATTCAAAATGATCAGTTATTTACTTATTGTTCACATTTTTTTAATCCTCATGATTAAAATTACCATACACGTGATTTGAAATATCATACTATTTTTATGGATTTTAAAAAATGGGGGAATCATTTGTATGGAATAAAGTGTGAAATATTTACTGATCAAAAAAGTTTTATGTATATTTCACCCATAAAGAAAAGTACATGTGATAGAAGAGATTACTATAATTAATAATGGATTATGATTTCACGATTCACTACCATCCAGGAAAAGTTAATAAATTGTCCGATGAATTGAGTTGAAAACGTAGTGCTATATTAACCATGCCATGTTTGGAATAATATACATTGGTTATTGATTTTATTAATTTTGGATTGGAAGATATTGGTGTATGAAATTCTCTTAATTTTTGTCAGGTGGCACTAAAATCATCTCTATAATAAATAATTAATCACGAGAAGAAGGAAGACAATGAGTTGCAGAAAAAGGTAGAATTGGTCTTGATGGGTTTGTTACCAAAATTCAACATCGATAAAGGTTTTGTTTTGAGGATTGAAAAGAGGTTATGTGAGCATATTTATTTACATTTGATGAAATATTTGTTATGTGAAGCTCATAGTTCTCAATTTTTTGTTTATCATCATATTATTATGATGTACAAAGTCCATCAAGAGTATTACTGGTGGGATAGAATGAAAAACAAAAATTTCCAATATTACCCTCAGATGTTTCATTTGTCAATAGGTTAACGCATAGTGGTAGCTGCCAAAATGGATGCTTCAATCTTTTCTAGTCCCAGAGTGTAAATGTGAAAATATATCCACATATTTCATAGTGTTATTACCAACTACTTCTTGAGGTCACAATGTTATTTTGGTTAATATTGTTTGGATAACTAAATTTTCTCATTTTCATCATATTAGAGATTATTTATCACTAGATCAAATTTCTCGGTTTTATATTAAAAAGGCAATAATGACAAATTGGATTACCCACTCTACTATTTAGTTCATGATCCCAGGTTCATTTTTAACTTTTGTAAAGGCCTTCAGATGTATATGGGTGAGAAATTAAATTTTAGTATATCATTTCATCCTCAACAATATTAGTAGTCAGAATGAAAAATCAGATGTTAGAGGATATTATACATGTATTTTTAATGGATTACCCATGAATTTGGGTTTAACATCATACATTGATTGTGTTTAATTATAATAATAATTTTTATTCTAGTATATAGATGGTACCATTTGAGGCACAATATGTAATGTAGTTTCGAGCTCTATATTTTTGGGATGAAGTGAGTGAAAGGATGTTTGTTGACCAAAATTGGTAGAAGATATTATAGAAAAAGATTAGTTGATTCAAAAATACATGAGGATAGTTCAGAGTAGGTATAAAATATATCTAAATAACGGGAGGAAAAATTTCTATTTTTAGGTTGGTGATCAAGTATTTATCAAAGATTCTCTTTGGAAATATGTTGAGTAGTTTTGTAAGAATGGTATGTCGAGTCAACTGTTCATTGGACACTATCAAATATGATAGAATGTTGGATCAGTTTCTAAAATATTTGCTTTAACTATGAGTCTATTCTTGGTATACAATGTTTCTAATGTTTTAATTTTAATATAATTCAATACAAGATCGATCTAATGTATTTATTCCAAAAATAGTTGAGTTGGATGAGAATCCTTCTTATGAGGAATATGGCATATGGTTTCTTTACTACTTGGAGAATATGTTGCCTAATAATGCGATTCTTCATATCAATGTTTTTTGGAAAACCCATATGGTTGAAGAGGAAAGATGGGAATCTAAAAATCCAATAATGGATAAATCACCCCACTTATTTGACAAGTAAATATAATTGTAGGGATACAATTTCCAAAATTGGGTAAGTTTGAAACATCCAAGATATTTATAGAATAATAGTTTTTTATATTTATTAATATTTATGAATTAAATAGTAATTTTTCTTTATTGGGGCTCTATGTTCGATAGCATTCCTAACATGTAATAATGGCTTTCTCTAAAATCGTACATTATAAACATGACTGAGTTATAATAAAAAATATTAATAATATTAATTTTTCAAATGGTAGTCATAACCTAGCCTTTGTATTTGTTGTATCGAATAGAACTAACTATATTATATTCACAAATGTTTGTTAAATGGTTTTTATTTTCATATAATAAAATTTAGAGGCCTAAAATGACAATTAATCCAATTTTAAGAATAAATACTCTACCATTTTTTAAAAGGTAGGTTTATAGCCTATTGATGAAGAACCCTTTTAAAATATTGTTTTTGTCACTTTATATTTTCATTTTGATGAAAAATATACATATTTGCAATGGGGACATCAAATTTTACATTGGATGGATTTTTTGTATTTTTCAGATAATATTCACTATTTAATGAATAGTGGAAAAATAATGCATTTTAATTAAAAAAATCCTTTTCATCTTATTTATTTATATAGTGTTATTCTCCTTCATGTTTTATTTTTATAAAATTAGATTATGGTTCTATCATTTAATCCAATTTTGGCCATTGGAAGTAATTTCACATTGTAATTTTATATTAACACATGCTAATCTATTGATTGTTTTTACTTTAAAAAAATATTTTTTTCTCAATTTGTCAACAAGATAAACATTAAATGAATTGTAATTACTTTTTTTATTTGATTTTTGAAAAATGGACATAAATTTATATAGTTAGTATAAAAAATGTGATCTAATTGGATCAAAATAGTTTTTGGTGAATAATAACTTTATTTTTTTTATTTACTATGGTTAAAAGGTAAATCATGTAAATAAGGCCTAAAAAATATTATAATGATACAAAATACCCTAACACATTTCTTAACCTTATTGGATGAGTTATAACTGAAAATGAAAATCCATGGGCTGAACGTTTGTCCTTCAGGAGCCACATGTGTGTGATTAAGACATTTGTAACATTTAATTGAAATTGATGAAAAAAATATCATAAACATGTATTTTATAACTAAAATAATTTTAATATGGGATTATATAAGTGAAATATTAAACTATGTATATATTAAAATATAAAAATATTACCCAAATCATGGTATTTTATTAATAATTCATGGAAATTTAATATTTAAATTTAATTATGACACAATGATGATGTAATAATATATTTCTTAAAAGAATAATCAAATAAATGAAACTACTAATATTAAAATAAATATAATATTATCTAATTGATGTATTAAATTATTTTTTTGGTTACTTTCACAAATTATTATTCATTGAAAATTGAATTTTATATGTTATCTCCCTTTTTTGATTTTATTTAAATTCCATGAAATGAATAGTGTCAAAATTGAAAATGTTGATATTTTATAAAAATAATATTTTATTAAAAAATCATAAAAATATTTAAAAATTAAAAAGTGATAATTCATAAAGTATCCATTTATTGGAAATTGATGTCATATATGTAAAATTTATAGCCTCTTAATTTTTAAAATGGTGTTATGATAATGAAAATTAAAAGAGAATAATAATGGCTAAACCGAAAAGATAATGTTTAAAATAAAACCAATTCGTGAATAAAATTATTTGGATTAGAGGATTTATAAATATAATAATATTATATTTTAAATAATTTTTTTACCATTTTGATTCTAAATTGATTTTATATTAATTTAATACTTTTAATAATTCCAGGGGTTCCCATACATGCTCCTATAAAAATAAACCCATCACTCTCAATTAATCACACATCCAAAGCCTTTTGGATCAGAAAATATCTTCCCCTAACCCTTCCTAGAATCCCTACCCACATTATTGAAGCTTTTATTCATAACAGATTATTTAGGTGTGTTATGTTCTTCTCAAAGCTGATCAACTGAAGAAGAGGTATCATTTTCATCATGTATTTCTATTTTATTTCATCTTCAACATTATTAAAATATTATCCAACAATGATGAGATGATAAATAAAGTATCCTCAATTTTCTTATATGTTATTATGTAAATTTCATTACCTAAATCTGTCTCCGCCTCTATTAAATTGGAATGGAATTAATCATTCGTGGGTATGTGTGAACTATCACCGCCATGAACCGATATAATTCATTTTCCATAACAATCACTCATGATTAGATATAATATTGGAATTATTGTTCATATGTGATATTCATGACATATTAATTATTATATTATAATAATACCTCATTTACATGCTTAATTCCTTGCGCATGAAAATTATAACGCCATTCGTGTGTATGTATGAAATATTATCTTCACAAAGTGATGTTACTCATTTTTTCTTATATCACTTTTATGATATATATAAAAATATTAAAAATATTAATATTATTTTATTGATTATATTATAATTATGTAAATATAAAATAATAATCACCTTACTTTCATAAGGTTCAATGAAATATGAAGTCGTTAATCAAGCGGATATACAGCTTACCATCTCCATGAATATAACCTTGTTATTTTTTTATAACCACACTCCATGGATTGATTTAAAGGTATAATTTTTGTATAAAAATGATAAAAATGTCATTAATATTATTCTATATTTTATTTACTTCTCACCACATGGACTAGTGGCATAAAACTATATTGATTTTTGACTCAAGTTACAAATATAGAAAAATGTATGATATGATCATAAATAATTATATAATTTTTATAAAGTGGTAATAAGAGATATAAAACAAATAATAAACATTTGATTGGATCTCAAGAAATTATAAACTAACCGAATTTTATTTTTTATTATTAAAAAGGAACATACATGATTCATCGAACATAAGGTATGTGACTTCATCTCAATCTCCATTCGTTAAGGAATATTTTGATACTACAGCCCAACTTTATTTATATGGTGTATATTTATCCCATTTAAATTTTCATTTCATTAAAAGGTATTCTAGAGGAATATTTTTCAATAAAAAGTTTTACTAAAACAAAATAGGAATTTGTTTTAACAAACGCAAAGACAAGGACTTTTCCCTCGCTGTGACCATTATTTGACATTTAAATTCCTCTACAAGACTTAATGTTTTCAAAAGGAAAATAAATCCCATATTTTCTTTTCAAGTGTTTTGGTTTTGAATATTTATTTTAAATTCAATTGAAAATTTCAATATCTTGAAATTATTTACTATGATTTGAAATGAAATATTATGAGTGAAATGTAGATAATTTTAATCTATTATGTTTTATGATTATATAATTATACTTGACCATTGGATGGGTCATTATATGATAAATCAATTATGGATGGTTACATGATAAATGAAATAAATGTGGTAACATGATAAAAAATGTTTGGTTGGTTATTATATAACCTATAATGCATTGGGTATGGATGTCGGTCGCATGGCTATTATATTTTTAAGAGTGATATATATGGAAGTCAACCGTATGGTTATTCATTTTAAGTAGTATTACATCCCAAGTTACCATAATACATTAAATATTTATTTTTATGGGTTTTACGGTAATATTATGTTTAAAAAGGGTATTTAATGATATTATATTCAATTAAGTGTAATTATTACTTCATAATGGTGGAAAATATTAATTTATGATAAAGTGTTTAGGGTTTATATGTTTTTCCATGAATAAAAGTTTTCCCTCTTTTTGTATCCCTTACAACGATTTTTACGCCCATCCAAAGTATTTAATTTGTTTTCATTGGATTTTAAGAAGAATATAGTAAGGGATGTGATCAAATAAAAGTTATGTTATTTCATCATGAAACAAAAACATTTTTATTTTTTAAAATGTTTTATGAATAAAATGGATAGTGATTAGAAGTTTCTATTGTGTAATATTTAAGTTGTTATGTATGAGTTGTGACCTAATTTTATAAATTTTAAAGGCTAAAATATCCTCTATGTAAATTAATTTCAAATTATTGACATATCACGTGATTATAAAATGTCTAATGTTGGGGACTTATTTTGACATTCCTAACCCCCATGATCAGTTTGAACTGAGAAACATCGGTCAATAAATTGAATATAAACCATAATGTTTCACTACCTTGATGGGATAATGTAAAACCCATAACAAACCAATCATCACATCATACTATTTTTAATGAGGAATGGTTAATGTCTTCACAATACCTATGGGTCATTGATGATAAATAATAAAATAATGACTGGTGAAACATCAAGTTGAAAGACATGAAATATCCTTCTAATACCAAAGACACAAATAAAACATTTGGATTTTGTGATATATATTTGTTATCATTATTTGAAAAACCCATAATGGTGTATGTGAATCCCATATCACCTCAATGTGAATTGTCATAGGGACAAAAAATCAGCCTCATGGAAAAATGATCACATCAGTATCTTGAATCTAATCATGTGTAATCACCACACCCTGTATAAAATTTCATGTAACAAAATTTATTGAATTAAATATATGAAAATTATTTACACTATTAAGGATTGAGGTTGAATTTCTGAAATCCACAAGAGCTTGTTTTCTTCCATACTTATAGAAGTCATGATCACTTTTTGTGAAGAAGCTCATTATATTTAACTCTCTAATCTCTTTCAAATACACTTGATCTTATGTTATCTATATTAGAGAGTGTATCATGATATTCTACATTATGGAATTAAATCCATCTAAAACTGAAAATAACAAAGATGCATAATCCATATTCGATATAAACTGTTTTATTTATGCTGTAAAAATATATACTACATGATTTAGTGGTCTTTATACACCAAAAAACTCTAACCCAATTGAATATAGAACTATCATCATAAAAATCCCACTACCACTTCATACTTTTGAACATGTTTCTAGTTTTTCTTCTCATAATGCATGTTCTTGAGGAACCAAAATTGAAAAATACAAATTTCTACAACCTAAAAAATGTATACTCATTACTCAACTCAGTAATAGTCAATATCTATTTAGATTCCAACCATACCTTCATATATTAGAAGTCTATTTTTAAGGAATCTAAACACCTGAAATTCAACCACAACATATTTAGATCTTTAATTAGTGATACCATTTTATATAATTCCTAAACAAGTCACTTTTTGTATTAACCACAATAAAAAAGGTACAGATCTTAAAAATATTCATAGTTTGATCCAAAAACGTCAGATAGTATACCTGTTAAATGTATATTGATATTCTAACCAAATGTATCATAAGTGATCTTGAGTGAACCTATATGATATATAATTTTCACTTCATGAGATTAGAATATAGTTAATTATCTCTCAGTCTGACCTATATAATATTTTAATGTTAGGAATGGACCTCTTTAGTATTTGAGCACACTGATATATTATAAAATAAATATGACCAAGAGATAATCTAAAAATGGACAGATGACCCAATTAATTAGGTTTATAATCAATTCTTTTGTTTTAGTCAACAAAATCGGAATCACAAAAAAAAATACATAGCATTCATTCTACTAAAATAATTAAATGAAAAACTAGGCTTCATCAGCTATAACTTTTGATAACCAAATTTAAGATCAATCATTGTGTTCCAATTTTATACCCTTGGGGATCAAATAGGAAAAATGTATGATAAATATGATATATATAATTAACCATTACTTGATTAAAACTTCATTAATGAACATGTAAGTAAAAAAAATTCCATTATTGGACAATAAAACAGTATCATCCTAAGGTGAGAATCATAGAAAAATGAATCATTTTCCTCAATGTCTTAATGATATATCATCTGATCTCTATTATATGCTAAATGAATCTTATATGGTGTAACTGGTTTTGTAAATGTACTGGGTATTATCATTATTATAAAATGGATTCATTTGTTAGTTGGAAATTATATGAAGTTATAATGAAGAATATCTTAACCATATCAATAATAGGAGGAAATTATAGTTGGAACATATTCTTATACTCAAATGAAATGTTTTAAATCCATGATAAGATCCAATGTAAGAACTAATGTTATGTTATTTAATCACATGCATAATTTTCCACTCTTAAATATAAGTATTTAAATCTCTATCATCACGTGTAAAAGGTTCCCATTAAAAATATAATCATATTTTCTCTTGATACTAAGTCAAACATTCCACCTTGTGGATTGAATAAAATATGTAAAATATTAATATGAATAAATCCATGCGAATCATATTCAGACATATCATGATATTGTAACATAGAAACTTCCAAATACCCTTATATCTCACCCTTAAAAGTGTATCAATAATCTAAACCCCATAAAAATACTTCCCCATCAAACCAAAAAAGAATGATATTAAGAAGATACTAATTACTATGATGCACTATTTTTTAGTAAAAGAAATTCTATCAAGTATAAAACTAGAATCATACATAGAAAAATCAATTTCTCCACACATTGATTGACAGTATTTATCTAAATATTTTCAAGATGACCGGAGTCATTACCATGATCTCCTATTATACAAACATAATAAATTGTATCTCTATATTGTTCCTACTAATACAACCATTAGTAACCATTTCAACCTTAACTATGCAAATAACATGAATAATCATAGCTTCATTCCCGCTAAGACAGTTCTAGATCTACTTTTGAACATGGAGTATTTTTTGAACTACCTCTAATGACTATCCAAAATATACTCCATGGAATATTTATATCTTCCCCATATATCAATACAAATATTACACCTCTAATGGCTTTTTTACAATTAGGATAAATTTCCTAGGTTTATCACATCAATAAAACTCAATATAAGACTACCCTCTTAAAAAAATATAATATACCCTTCCCTGACTAACATATCATTCACCACCATAGAAATAATGATCATACCATTGATTTCTATTTCCTTACAAAAAAATATTGGTCTATGAGGATAAAGAAACAAACATAGATATTATATCATAATTTTGGTTCTTATCATTAAAAAAGCTCGATTTAGGATTGTCAAAAAATTGTTTTATTTGTAAAAAGTTTCTAAATTATCAAATTGAATACCTCATTCAATCCCTAAAATTTATAAACATTGTAGTCACATCACCAACCAACATGGGTCAAAATTAAAACAAATAGAAAAAATATGTAGTAGAATCTATCATAAACATGTCTACCAACATAATTTACATGAATAAAAGGGTGTTGGAGGGGATTATGATTATCCAAAAATAGCATAATCATAAAAAAAACCAAGAACTATTTATCATCTCACCATTAATTTTTTTTAGAATAAGATGAGATAACGATTAATTTTCCTTTTACATTGATTATAGAGACATTACATGAACTACAACATTATCTTGATAGAAATCCATGAAAAATATTTAATAGACTCCTTCCACTGTGGGTATACACATGACTTTTGTTTAATGGTATAATGAAACAATAGATTAACAAATAGTGAACTTAATTTTTATCCATGGTAGGAATCACATACACATCCACAAACAAAGATCCTTGTTAAAAAATACATCCATCTATACTAAAATCATTTTTTCATTTATAGAGTTATGTTTTATAATTATTTCATGAGTTAAATTTTTTTTGAACCATGGATTATTATTTTTGTTAATTTTTTTTTTATTATTTTAAAAGTCATTTTTGATATTTAAACTCTACAAATAATTACCATATGAAAATGAAAATGATTTATGACAAATAATGTTTAACATTAATAAAACACTAAATGATATTTCATATCATGTCAATATCCATTTACCCCCCACCACAACATCATTTCATTCACAATGTCATGGTGTATCCCAACATAGACCATATTGTGGTCTAATAAACCATGTTGTGGTGGTTCCTTAATGGAAAAATTCCAACAATATCACATCTGTACTAAATCATTTAAAACTATAACACTATTATCTTATTTCATGTTATATTTTATAAATATTGATAACATATAAAAATTTATTTTACATATATTTTAAAACAATTTTGGAAAATATATTATTCGCTTTCTCTACATGTTATATAATATGTATTGAAATATAAAAATCAATTGAAAACATTGTTCCAAATATCTAGCATAGAACATGTAAGGTTTCTCTAAATGTTTTTTATAATAAATTTATAAAAAAACTATATCCTCATTCACAAAACAATAATGTGTGACCCTATAGTACTTCATATCATTGATCGAAATAATGAAATTACAAATCCATAATTTGTGTAAATATTGTCCTCAAATATAGTATCAATGATATCTATTCTATATAGATATGTAGAATTATCGTTATCAATAATATGTATATACATACATATTTCCATATTAAATATCATATAAATGCCCTCAAAATTATATAATCCCTTCTTCCCAAAATGTTTGTCAGGTACGGATCCTCATTTCCATTTGTGAAGTTGGTTCAAACCAAAAGGGCTATTAAAACAACACTGTGCACAATTTTGGCATTCTGAAATGAATTCGTATTAACGAAAACTTCTTCCAAGACCTCCACATATTGGAGGTTTTATATCACACTCCACTCCCTATATGGGTTAATGTTATATATGATGGTTCCTCCAAAGGTAATATGGGCCCCACAGGTTGTGATGCCATCTTCAAGAAATATCTTAGTCAGATCCCCGGATTATTTTATGGTTGTTATGGAATTTATTTTTCAATGGAGGCTGAAATTATGAGTTTGATACATGATATTTACTTTCCCAAGAAATATGGTTGTATTATACTATGGATTTAGAGTAACATAATCACCATTGTGCATGAAATATAGAATGGTGTGATACATCTTGTGTGGCCCATCACCACCCATTGTATGGACTACATCCTCTCTCTCCTCGACATTAACTACATAATCAATTGTATATATCAGGAATCTAACATAGTTCTAATGGACTTGCAAAAAAATGAGTCAATCAGGATATTACCTGGCCTGATAGTGTTCCTGCTGAATTACATCCCTTTCATAATAAGAACTATAATATGTTCCCATCTTTTAGACACTTGTAATATCATTATTTTAGAATAATTGTTCCTTGGTTCTCTATCCAATACCCCATATTCTAAAACAAAATGTATATAAATACATATTTCAATCATCAATATCATATACATGTTTGCATAATTATATACTACCTTTATCCAATACATCAAGTTAACAAGAGACATAAATTATTTAAATCCCATATAACCAACTCATATATTCTCTATTTAAGAGTATAGTTATATTAGATGGATTAAATTATAAAATTTCATCCATACAATAAGACGAACCCATTACATGACCCTCTTCTAAATAAATATAAAAATCACATAAAACCAATCTAGATATATTCATATATGTAATGTTACAGTTTTTTATTACATTAATTTTTTTTAAGAAAGTGCCAATTCATGATGTGATGGGGGAGTTGTTCGATGATAGTTTGTGATGTGCCATGGGATGAAGTTTTTTTTATATAATGTTATAAATTTATTGGCTGATCATATATAAAACGAATTTCACCATGGCGCGGTTGGATTGCATCATATCAATTGTCGAGGGTTTCTCAAGGAGGTCTGAGGTCATTCTATGATTATAAAAAGATAAAGTATTTCACTATAAAAAACCGAGTTGTGTCACAATGTGGTTAGGACACATGTAATTTACTATAATTAATCTTGTTTTCTATGTAATTAACAAGGGATTTAATTATGATTTGTTTTTCAAATCATCATTTATTTAGGACCATTATTGTGTAATAGTTATTATTTTATTTTTTGGAATAGGTTACAATAATTTTTATTGAATATTGATTGAAATAAACCCTAGTTTTTAATATGAATATCTCTTAAAAATTCTCAATCTATGATTTTCTCCCCCCCCCCTCAATATATAAACTTTTTTTGTGGTGTTTTTTTATTTCCTTTGTTGTTTTGGATGATCCTATATAGAATAATTATCACAGGATAATTTCTGGGTTCTTTTAGAGTTTGGATTCATGAAACAAATATAGAAAAAACCCATGGTAGGGTATTCTTTAGAATTTTGTTGTTAATTTCTAATATATATATTATTTTGATAGAAATATTAAAATTTACTTTCTGATATATGACTATTTTTCTTCCATCACTAATTATTAATTCTTATTGAAGATCCATTCATCATAATGAAAAAAACTTATTTTTTAGTTTTTTATTTCATGTCATGTAATCAAATTTTCACTTTAATATATCCATCTCATTGTCAGGATTTTATTTAGAAAAGATCCCTATTTATAGGGTGGAATTTAGTATATGTATATCTTGTATATTCATAGAATTTAAGTGATTGTTATATATATAAATGGAGAAGAAAAACATGGGTATGGTTTAGTGAAATTTTGGAACGATATTTCATGTTGCAATCAATAATATAATAAAACCTATTATTCTTTAATGGAACCACCATTCTAAAATATGATATATTTTATAATGGTAACCCCATCTATGTGGTAAAAAATATTAAACATTTAAATATAATATTGCTAAGGATATGATGGGTCATGGAATTAGTGCATAATGAAAAAAATAGAATACTGAGCTAAAATAAGAATGTATTTGACTACAAAATGGCTATAAAAGAGGGGAGCATGAATATAAATTGGGGTTCACCCATGTTGGTTTTGGTAAATAGGAAAAAATATTGTCATGTCATCATGAATATCAGAACAATTTGTTTTAATCCTTGAAGGAAAGAACCTGAGACAAGCCCTTTATGGGTAATTTTAGATCTATTAGTTTGTGTCATCATTATGGGCATATTAATATCCAACATAGAGTATTATTCAATGTAAAACGATATAATAAATCCATATTATATATTATTGGTGATATGTGAGATGGTTTGTGAATTTTAAAATTCATAACTCTGTAATACCAATGAACGGGATATGGTGTGATGATCAGGGCCTGCCTAGATGTTTGGTACTCCTTTGGTTTCATGTTGATGATAGGGAATGGATCCCCTATTGTGTTATATACTTAACTACCCCTCATAAATAATTAGTTTTAGGTCCTCTATAGTTTAGGAACAAATTTAGTACACTATTTCACCTGACAATGACAAAGTCCAACACTATGGAAAATAGTGTTGTTATTAGATTGATTAAAAATCTATAGATCATTGGGGAATGATTCCTGTATATATTAATTTAGGTACTCAATAATTTGAAATTATTTCTCAATAAGGATATGGTCCACCACTAGGGGTTCATAACTACTTATATTGACACTTGTTTTGAAAATGACTTGATCCCCGACTACAATTGGGTAGATAATGTAGGTATGGATTTAGTGAGTAGTTAATATCATCTCTTCTCATAGAGTATGGTAGTTTGATTAGTTGAGATATAAAGGGTGGGACTTATTGTCCCAATATCTATAATTAATAGAATATTTGGGTTATTTATACTTTGTTTTTTATTTAAATAGTTTTCTATTTATCCTTAGTTATTTTTTTCTCATCCTACTGGGAATATATATGCTCTCCCATAATTGGGAATTTTACTTTCATATTTCTTGTAATATATAGATAGTGGGAAGTACTATAGTGAAAAGGGATGAATCTATATTTATGGATCAGGGGATTAGTTATTCATAGATTCTATGTAATGAGAAGATGATTGTGCATTATTTTAGTTCATTATGGATAACATTTAACCTCAATTGATTTTCGTTTGTTTAGCTTTGAATTTTTTGGCACGTATTTTTTCACTATAGATTATGGATTATGGGATCGTCTTTTTTATATCAATCATACTATATTTTTGTTGACTATTTATTATAGTTGATTTTTATTTGGAATTAATTTATTTTTATTATTTATATATGTTGATTCTATTGTAATGTTATATCTGAATAGAGCCTCCCATATTATGAGGTGTGCCTTCTCAGTGTAATAACCATAACCAAGCCAATTATTGGCATGATTGGGGTGATAAATTGCATTTATTTCCAATCTATGAAATTAATGATTAATTTATAATATATCACAACTCAATGATATAATTCTCCCCACATTTGTGGCATGATAAATTATCCTATTTTAGAGGTGATTTTTTCAAAAAATTGTTCACAACATAATGATATCATCCTGAAAAATTAGTTTTTATTTTTTATTGAGCTATAAGTGAAACCATTTCATAGAGGATACCATTGTTTCATGAAGAATAACATATTCATATATGGTGATCTACCAATATGATAGGGTCTACATGATAAAAATTATATGATATCATGAAATAATTCCAAATGTTATTTCATACTATTTCACCACACCATTAATATTGGAGTCTAGTCCATTAATATTATAGGTGAAGTGTATTTTAGCACATACGATGTGATCAGACTATAGTGATACCAATATAGTAAAAAACCGAACATCAGGTTTTCATGTAACTAATAGCATTTTATGCTGAGTCCATGGATCACCCCTTAATATGGTCATTCAAATTGGAAAATCCAAAATCCAAAATTTTTAATTTTTGGAGACTATAATTAGGGATAGTTAAGTCTAAATTAAAATTCAATATTGGAATATTTCTCAAATACTCTTCCTGAAAAATTTTGGTTCACATGGAACAAAAACACAGATATTTCCTCTATGATGAAGAGATATCAATCTCTAAAAATAAGGGATTTTGGATCTTATATCGATAGAGTATAAATTATGGATTTTTCTAGAAATAAAAGGAGAGAATAAATAATAAAAATTCATGCAAAACATTGATATTTTATATACATTCCAAATTAATAAATTTAAAGTATTTAATGGAAATATTTAAATGAAACCTCGAGTCTAAATGAAACATGATATATTATTACATTTAAAAAACATATATTGGATTTTTTATTATGAATAAGATTAAAAAAACTATGAAATATATATATAAATATTATTCAGATATAAAATCTATTTTATAATTCCAAATAAATAGTCATTAAATTTTAAATAAAATAATTTATTGATTAAAAGTCATATTTTTTTGAATAAATTCATACTTCTAGGTCTTATTAATTTCTACTTAAATAAATATGTTTTTCCCTGTTATCAATAATTTTTAGTCAAAGTTATTTTTAATGTAAAAATATTCATTAATACATTTTTTATCTAATGGTTAGGAATGAATATTACAAATTTTGAGGAAAAAATGAGTTTTTTTCAATAAACAAATATTGATATGTGTGGAATGTGTCTTTATCATAATAAATTAAAAACAAAAATATTTATTACGGAAGTTAATGATATTTATAAAAACTTTATTCAATATAATATTTGAAGAATCATCTAAATTTTTTCACAAGGGGTGTATTGGATGTAAATTTAGTTTTATACTAAAAATTTATTTTTTTTAAAATGTGGGTTTTGTTGCCTTAGGCATGTTTAGTTTAAAAATTATTAATTACACGTACATAAATTCACTTTGATAAAACGAATTAAATATTTATAATCATCACTTAAAAAAAATGAATACACTTTTATTTTTTGTCATATTCCGGGCATTAAAAATTTGTTACCATGGTAATGGTTACAACTGGTTTAACAAGGGATAAAATAAAATATATGTGTATCAATAAAACTTTAACATGAAAAAGTGATATTTATTTAAATTTTTTTAAATTTATAACTTCTAAATTATTATTATTATTTTCACTTCCACATGTAAATGACTGTATATTATCAAAATATTATAAGTAATTCCATATGTATCCATCCCCTCACTTATTAAAGGGAACCAATTATCCACTTTTATTCAAAATCATTGATCCATTTATATCTTGCAATAACTAACCAAAAACCTACATAGATACCTTGTCCTAATTCTTTATCTTCTATGTTTACCCTAATATCATCCTATAAACTCTTATTGTGTAGTCCAAATGAGTCATCTCAAAGAAGAAGTCATCTCACTCGACTCATCCAAACATTATTTTTTATTATAATTCATCTGTATATATTGAATTGAAAATAAAATAATAAATATAATATCATAATAATACATATAAGAAATTATTAGTAAAAACTATTTTTGACCACATTTCCTTCACATGGTAACTGAATGTATCACTTGTGTGTACTTGTGGACTACTTCCTTCACGTAGCAATATAGTCCATTTTCCATCACACCCTATCTTTGATGGATATAATTTCAGATTTAATATATATATATATATATATAATATTTATTTAATAATTATGATACATTAACAATAAAATATTATATATATTTCTTTCCTTATTTTCATCATGAAAATGAAAATAGAATTCATGTATGCGTATAAATTATCTTATCTATGAATAGTGTAATTCAAGTATATATATATATATATATATAAACTTTATCGAAAATTATAAATATTTAAATGATTAATATAGATGAAATTTATATAATTATAAAATTTATATAGATTGTGGAATAATTATTAAAATGTAAGGAACATAACATCCAAATCGAAACATAAATAAAATATAAAGAAATTAACACATGAAATGATAAAGATGATGTATATTTGCAAATTAAAAGATGATAATATGTTATAATTAAACCAAATAAGGTATTATAAGTATTAATTTCATTAAATTATTAAATAATAAGAAAAATTAATTGATTTTATCGGATGTTAAAATCACATAAGAAGCAAGTAAGACCTAAGGTAAGGGTTTATCATCTCTCTCTTTTTATATGAGATGAACTCCATATTAACAACATATTTATTTAGTGTAATTTATATTCTACCCCTTATATGTGTTATACCAATATTTTTTTAATTAATGGTATTTTAATTTAAATTGGAATTTATTTCTTTAATGAGGATTAAGATTGAAACATTACAAAATAAGTTATGGTTTTTTGTTTAAATGTCACTATTTACCAGGATTTTTTATAATTAAACATAATATGATGAAGTTATATGATAAATGTATAATAAATATCTGGTATTTTTTTAAACTATTTTTATTTATAGATATTATAGGATTACGTTTCATTTCTATCTCTCTATGTACTAAAAAATTTTAGAGAATTTTATCCAAGACCAATGTGGTTTCTCAATTCAGTAAGGATTATTTTAATATCATTTCATCATATTCCATATAATGTTTTCAAGAATGTTATTAATATTCATAAATGTTGTATTAAATTCATTTTTACCAATGTTTTAATTTCTAAAATAAATTTTAAAATAATCATATTTTCATTTTTAAAATAAGTTACATTTATAAAAGCTGTCACTGAATTATTTTTTTTATATATACTGTAAATAAATATTTTTTCCATCATTATTGAATGATTCCTCAAACATTAATCTAAATGTTTCGATATTTTTATTCAATGAGAGTTTCTTCCCTAATATTCTTGGAAAATTTACATCTTAAATAAGTGATATAAAATTTAAAAGTTCATCTTCTTGGGGGAATTTTTTAGTGATCGTATAAAGGAATTTTCACCTATGGAAATATTAATTGGTGTTACTGATGCTTCACATGGCTTATAATTCAATGATAAATTTTTTCTTGATCATGTGCAATACATAAAAATGGAATACAATTATGTAACAATTGGGTCTATTATAATCCTCTATGGAATTGGGAAATGATTAATGTTTTATAATATCAATGATTACATGAATGGTTTTCCTAATCCGATATGTGGGTATATGAGAGATTATCCCAATCTAAAAGAAGGCACATAAGTGGTTGTCGTAATACTAATATGTGATGAATGACTTGGTGGTAATCTCTGATATAATATTTCAATGACTGTGAATATGAAACATTTTTTTCCACTCTCATATGAAATTTAATTTTTCTTCTGACATGGACACATCTCACATGATCATTGATTCTTCTATAATTATTTTCTAATGAATTTCCAAATCCTTAAAATTTTTAAGATATATTAAAGTATTGATATAATATTGAAATGTTATGCTCATATTATCATACCTTTATTCTCATGTTATTCATATATATGATCATTGAATGATATCTTCCATGTTTATCTATATTGAGAATCTCATTTCACCCATTCATATATTTCAATTCCCTAGGTTATAAAGAGAGGATCTATTTAGGATATGACTACAAAGTGTACTATGTGTGAAAAATATTGTGGGGGATACATAGGATCTTCATATATATATGATTATTATGTATCTAGTATTCAATGAAACTAAACATTTATATTTATATAATTTTTATTTTGATGATATGTATTGAATATGCACCTAAAACTATGTAATTTTTGAAAACAATAGACAGAATCAAAGTAAGATTTAGTTAACATTATTAAATGTAATCACTTCTTCAATATTAAAGGGTTACAATTTTACTTATAAGATGAAAATTTTCTCATTAACAAAAAATATATAATGTTTTAGACAATTTATCATCATTATTATCATGTTGAATGATTTTATCATTTTTTAAATAATTTAATATAATATATTTGACATAAAATTATATTAATTTTATTTTGAAAACATTTCACACTATTGGACATTAAAAAGAACACTAATCAAATGTAATTAAAATATAATCCATTCAAACAACAACAAAAATTATATTTATCTTTGAAATTATTTTGACAATTTCAATCACCAAAAAAATATTAATTTTAGTGTTTTTAAAATTATTTACCATGTCATTATACTTCATGGACAAGCACAATGTCATCTTTTCCAAGGAATATAATGTAATTATTTCATCATTACATGTATATAAAAAAATACATCGGTAAAAAAATAATTTATATATAAAATGAAAATTTATAACTCTTAATAAATTTATAAAACATATCACAATATTATAGAGACATTCAAATTAAGAGAGTGAAATTTTTTCCTTTAGATTTACTTTAAATAATATATTTGTAATTTTTAATTGAAAGTGGTACATAATTTCCATAAATTTTCTTATTGAATATGGATTGTATGAAAAACTCACATACTAGATTAAAGGAATGTTTTAGTTTATTATTTAACATATCATATTATTTTTATCATTAATTACTTTATTTACCATTACCGAGGTAAAAAATATATACAAATGTTACTATATAAAAAGTGAAAAAAAAACATGGCCCTATTTTCAAAATATATACCTCAATATTTATAATATTGATTCCATTATTCTTGATTAAATTACAAGAATATTCATAATTTTGTGTTAATATTCAACTGCTTTATCCTATATAATCGTGACCATCATATGTAAATATTTTTTTTGAAAAAATACAAGACAGATATATGATTCACCCCATTGGTTCCCTTTGTTCCAAGAGACTAAACTAAGGAGGCCTAAAATGATGAATCCAAAAGGAATCCCCTCTAATCATATTCACCCCATCAGGATTCAAGATGGCTATATTATGAAAAGAAATATCCATAGAACCAGAGACATCTAACATGGCCAAGTGATCAGCTACTTTTTCCCCTTCTACCATGTGTAGAAAAATTTATTGGTGATGTTTATAATTCTATGAAACATTCTAATGATTTAGTTTATCGACCAAGGGCAGACTTAAGAGCTACCTAGGGAGTTTCTTCACTAACAAAGAATCAGTTACATCTTCAAAAATGTCCAAAATACTCACGGTGCATAAGGTGTGCCCTGTGAGAAACGCCATTGCCTACTACTATAGAGAGGTCCCCTGACCTAGTCTGATAGATAATGACAAGTAACTAAACCTGCTGGCATCCCACAAAACTCCCCCTCAACTCAAGACACCTAGTGCACATGAGACGTCTGAATTGAGTTTCACACCCATCGAAGGGGATTCCAACAATAACAGTTACCTCTAACATTGTTGTTGGCTGGATGATTGGCCTAAGAACCAACTTGAATTTGGACTAGAGAAGAAGGATTGCCATAGTTGCAGACAATCATTGTCATGTTGATTAGAATATTTCTTATTCTATCAATAACAGAAATAATAAAAGCGGATCCCATATTATGAATAACATTGTCCCTCGCCTTCTAGATACACCAGAATACTAAATTAAATATCAACGAGCATGCCAATTTTTTCAGACCACCTTTTCCCTAGACATGGTACAACTTTTCCATAAAGGAGTAGTTCACCATGATAGGGATAGACACATCAGTAAATTTCAAAAATAATTTCAAAACCTCATGTACACACTCACATTCAAAAAATAGGTTACCCACTCTTTCGTCACCATGGACCTTACAACAAACACACCTAGAGGCCAGATTGATCCCGCAGTGTTTGATGTTTTCCTCCATTGGATATACACCTTTCTTGATCCTGTAGGTAAGAAAATCAAATTTTTTTTGGAATATTCTTGACCCAGATCCCCTCATCCCAAGAATCAGTATGGATCTTTATGTTATTAATGCATCAAGAATCTTTTGTAGAGATCTATCCTGAGGGATAAGGGGTAAAAACACATTTATCAGGGGCTGAGTTCTTCTCAATGAGGCTACACTGATCCATATAGTCCTTGTTGAGAACTGTGTAGATGAAGCATGTAAACCAATTTTATTCCCAAAACGTAATGATGGTTTTTGGGAACCCAAGAAAATTAATAACATCGCCACACTAATTTTGATGATTGAAGGAGAGATCTCTATTTTAGACCATCCAGTGGGATTACTAGTGGAGGAGGGTGACCAGGGGACTGACAATCAACCATAAAAGGAATTTATATCTAATATTTTCGATCTTGGTTCCCATGATATTTGTGAATAGAAATCCACCAAATGGTACATAACTCTAGAACAACCCACACAAGGTAAGCATGCATACAAAAAAGTGTATACTAATGATTCCATACACTAACATGTCCTTTAATAATCTGTCGTTCTATATTCTTTTATGACACAGAGAGTTTTTTCATTCTAAATTCATGTCCATGATGAATCTTGGTAGGATTATGTCGACGTTTTTGATGAATCCTTTTCAGACATTAATCACTGAGAGGGCATGCACTAGGGTAACTAAAAGGATGTTATTGGCCATCATAATCTGACATATTAAACAATGATATTTTTTATTCTTGTTCTGCACTTGAACATTAATCAAGCTATGGAGGGAGTCAATGTCACTGATACACAACCTTCTAAATGAGATGGGTTCACCCAGGTAATCTATAGGAAAGGACCCAATCTGTATACCCAAAATAATGGTCATATCAGAGACCCTCCAAGAGTTATACCCACTAGAGAGATAGAATATTATCATGTTGTGGTTAATAACCTGCCTACTCTAGTGACCATACTTTTCCAAAACATTATTCTTGCCACATAAGGAATAGTTGGAATCATTCAATAACAATATGGTATAAAATGCGAACATGAGGTGAGTTATTCCTAAAGCATTCATCCTCCTTCATTATTTTCAAAGAAGTCAAAAACAAATCACCATAAACTTGTTTTGATATTATGATTTTAATATTAAATTTATTTTTATTGAAAAACATCTAATAATTTCAATAAATTAATTATTACAATCCCTCATAATAATCACTAATACTAGTTCTGAAGAAAACACATTTATAATGAATAAAATGACTTTAATAAAAATTGAATTTTCACTACTACAAATTCATAAATAAATCTTTATTATGTAATCTAATTATATTTCTATATTTAATCATGTGTTTAATCCTAATCGTACCATATAATTTAAAATTGGCTATAAATATATCATTTAAATAATATTATTTTTTGGTTTGTTCATTCATTGTGTGTGTTTTGTATATGCTACCGAAAAAAGTGTTTTTTGAAAATATCATGATATTACATCCCCTGAAATTAATGAAATTTTCACCAACAATTTGAATTTAATCTCGGTAATCCAGTTTTGGATAGTTCAAAATAACTTTTTTTAAATCATGATTCATAAAATTATTTGATAAAATTTCTTCATTAAAATAGGGAAAATATAATTTAATGGTTATCTAGAATAACACATAACTATTTTTGAAAATATGATATCATTAAATAAAATTGAATACAAAGAAATAGTGGAAAATTAATATTAAAATAATTACTTAGATTGATATATATCATTGATCATAGGAAAGTTAATGCTAATGATAATTTCAATGACTACAAAACCATAACCAAAGAAATGTGAAAAAGTACATTTATTCTTCTAAAATAAATTAAATATGTTAACATATTTATTTTTAGGATATTTTTTTATATGTTTGATGAATTCCTTTACCATAAATACTATGAATATTAAGGAATATCTTTATATGATATGTAGAATGTCATCATTTAATCAAGTTACACAAAGATGTCATATTTTTATCAAAATAATGAGTATTAAGATGAATTTTTCATTCCTAATGCTTTATAATAACCCAATAACGAATCACATAATCCATAAATTTATAAAAGGATACTTCTATTATATTTATATGTTATGTGTGGGTAAGGGTTTTCCTTTAACCTTTCCTTTATAATTTTGACATATGCACTCTGATCTCAAGTAGTATGATCATTAAAATAAAATATTCCAAAGAAGATCTCATTCTCTTTCTTTTCATGGATCACCACTACAAAGTCTATAGAGTTTTGAGTAGGCCTTGTATTGAAAGTTCTAGGGATATTGGAGTAGTCCCTTTGTGGTAGAGATTTCTTCTCCTTTACAGATTCAAATCCCCCACTATCAGTGCTTGTAGTTTTTTGTTTACCTTTATCTACATTATAAGTAATTGGTTTTTCATTATACTCGTTAGATTTGATAGCATCCTACACCTTTTCATGTACATCTTCCTCCTTTGAAAACTGGTTAGTGTCTCCAGCCACTGTCTCCCAACCACAGTGCTTCGCAATGTCTGTAATAGTGAAGCTTAGTCTATATTCTACTTCAAACATGAGAAACTAAACATAAATAGTTCCTAAAACTAATGAATTGTGGTTTTTATCAATATATCCACCAACATTTCCATAAAAATACCCTTCAGATACATCCTAACACATGTTGTGTTTCAGCATAATCTTGGGATTTTCTTTCTATAAGGAACCTAAAACTATACCAGATCGACCATAAATATTAAAGGTACCCCTATAATTTATATATAGGAAATCACACTTTATCCTTTTCTTGAAAAACTGTATCACCATCACTCTTAAACCCCTTCCCTTACTCAACACATCATTATATGTTAACAAAACCCAAAATGTCTAAATCCTGGTAAGATAATTCAAACAATGAATAAACCGTAAAATGAATAAAAACAAAATTAATATAAAAGTACTAAATAATAACACTCATATCTCAAAATATATCATATCATAACTAACTAAACATAAAATTATTCAAAATATTCATGACCAAGTTTGAAACCTAGAAAACAAAATTATTTGATCAAAAGTTCTTATTAGATAAATTTATTATGTATCCTCTAACATTATTGGTGACTCATCAATCCATACACCAAAAACCTTAGATAACCTAAAAATATAATCACAGAAATATGATAATCACTTCCATAAATAACATGAATCATTATAAATCTGTAAAAAATAATATATAATACCAAAATACAACTCAATATTAATTCCTCAAAAAAATTACCAACACATACATATCAACTGGTGTTTCAAATTCATAGAACATCTGATCAACTACTAAAATATAAACCTATGATGGTGTGTAACACCCTATTCTTAAATGGTATGATTATTTTCGAATAATACAGTAGTGTGAGTTGTATAGAACTTCGAGATTCTAACACACCGTGACCAATAAAAGAAGGTGTTATGAATATTAATACCAACCTTTTGAAATTTTACAAATTTTTTATTTCAAAACGGACTTCATATTTGAATTCATAATATTGAAATCAGCCTAAGGTGAAATTTTTGTACTTTTCGGATAACTTTTATATTTTGATGAATAATGAAAATTATAAAATTGTAATTAAAATGTACTTTTTTATTCGAAATAATTAATAGAGATAAATTACGAATTTTAGTGGGTTTAAATAATATTTAAAAGATATTTTTACTATAAAAAACAATGTTGTTCATTGGAAAAAAATTTATATTTAAACTGGATATAATCAAGTATCAAACATTTGATAGTTATTATTTCTGAAAAACATGCTTTTTTGTTTTGACAGCGGGAATTAAATTTAAATTATTTTCTGCCACTTCTGTGCTCTTAATTTAGAAAAATGGATTCCATATTTAGAATCAGGATTTCCAAATTTTGTAAATTAGAATCTTTTATTTTTAGAAATTTTGAATAATTACTTCAGTAAGTATTTTATTTACCATGGTTAAAAGGAAAATCTGTTAAATAAGCGTAAAAGAATAATAATATAATAATACTAAATTTCCCTAAAACGTCTCCTAACCTTATTGGTTTAAATATTTACTACCATGTACATAATTTTATCTATTTTGGGACCCAATGGATCCACTTAAACATGATAATGACACTTTATATTAATTATGTTAATGTAAATAAAAAATGACATAAGTATATATCTTTTAGAAAACAACTTTTTACATAGAGTTATATATGTTATATATTAGACTATAAATTTTCATTATAAATATAAAAATATTTCTTATATAATGTTATTTTATTTATAATTTTTAGAAAATTAATAATTAAATATAATTATGACACAATAATGATGCAGTAATTTCCATATTAATAAATGAATCAAATAATAGGTATTATAAATGTTAAAATAAAAATAATTTGAAGGGTTTGATGATATAAACGAATTTTATTGGTTAATATGACATGTTCGGATTGCATAAATGAATTTTTTTATAATTAATAAATATTTTTAGACATTAAAAAATCCATTATTAAAAAGTTTCAAAATTGATATAAATGAGTTTTTTTAAACAATATTATATTATTAATTAATATTCTATTTCTAAAAATCTTGGGATCTGCCAAATGACTTATATCATGATAGGTGTATAATTAATGGATCACTTGGGGGTCTCTTGGAAGTATATAGAATGTTTATTAACTATATAATATAAAAATACAGATTGACATGGTAAATGTCAAACTAATTTACTAACAGTTAAAACTAAAATATAAGGTAAATATAGTGACCCAAACCTGTCTAAAATAAATTGGTTGAAAGGTTTTCAACCCATCACCACCTTATTCTTTGAATAATCCACTTTGGAGCCATCAGAATATGAATATGAATTTATTATAATTTAAATCGTTAATATTTTTCTAAAGAGTCCCTCCTCCGCCTTATAAAAGGACACAACTTCTATCCAATTATTCACACCTTCAATGCCTTTTGGAGCAGCAAAACCCTGGACAATTATTCATTCAACTTCCCTCACTCAATCCTAGAGGCCTTTCTTTTGTCATAAAGGCAACCTAATGAGCCATTTTGATCAAATAAAAAGAAAGAACCTGAAGAAGGGGTAATGTTGTCACCACCCTCATTCAAGTTACTTTCATCTTCAACGTCTTATTTCTTTGTTATTTCCATTAAAAAATAATAACTCTACTATCTTCTATATACTGTGATATTATTATAAATATGGTACAACCATATTCAGTTTTCTAACCATCCTTTTAATGACATGTCACCATACGTGCGAAATTACGGCATACCGTCTCCACATTGTGGTGTAATTGTTCTTAAATACATTATTATTTGGATGGGTATAATTATTATGTGTAATTCATGTAAATAATAAATATAACATGATAATTATTCTATATATATGATATACCATCCAATTATATATTATTTTTATATTAAAATAATGATATTTTCGCTCGTACGTAAGTACGGATGACCGTCTCCACGAATACGATGAGATGTATTCTCTATCGTATCCAATCAATTATAATTCTCATTTGAGGATTTAAGAAATGTTTATAGACTTGATATCATTCTGGATATAAATTACATTCAATATATCCATAACAATCACGGCTTATGTAACAAAACATATAAAAGAATACGAGTAATCTAACACCCGAAACAATGTTAATACTAAGATATTATTAACAAAGAAATGTTAAAAGATCATATATGATATCATATTAATGTATATGATTCTTGTATAATTTAATATCAATTATTTCACCATTATACATGAGGTTATCCTACCCCAACCAAGGAAAAGTTCAAGGTAAGGGTTTATTTCACAATCTCTTCATTATCCGATGTTGTTTATACATAATCATCTACTGTGACCTCTTTATCATCCACATCCATGTTTCATAAAAATGTATTTCAAAAAATTCTTACTATTTTATAGAATATGGTTTAAAGTCATTTATACCCTTTTTTACTTTTTATAAGAAGTTTATAAAGTAATATTTCCATCACTTTCCAAACAATGTCCGTTTTATCCTTTTCAACAAAATTATGGTAAGAACGACTCTTTTTATCTTATATGGTGGGTGAAGCTATTTTCTACCATTATAAATGCGTCAAAGATTCCCTTAAAATATTATAATAATATTTTAAAAGTAAAAGTTTTATTTTATAATTATGTGACTCTTAAATGATTTCAAAATATAATGAGATATTTCTCTAAAAAGGGTTTTGATTTCATCTATGACACCATCCATTGATGGATTTTAAGTTTATATGGAATTTATTTATTATGATACAAAACATCCATATTGTATTGAAGGTTTTTTGATATATTGATTGTGGATGTGCTATTTTTATACCATTACTGATTTATGGCTAAAGTATTGACACTTCTTATGCTAGTTTTAATAAGAATGTTTATGATATGTTTAAGCCTTTTCATATGGGGAATCTATTAAACTTTGTAAGTGACGGGTGGAGTCCGCTATAGCTCTGTGATGCAATGGTATGTCTCAAGAGACAACTGGATGAGGAATTCGCTGAGGTCCTTTCACAATTTGATTTATGGTTTTGGCTGAGGCCTTAATAATTTTTAGACGTCTTGGTTGATGCCTTGAAAAAATGTTTCAGAATATCTGGCATTATAAATTACCTCATTATGGAAATAATATTGATGGTTCATGTGGTCATTTGACTATTAGAATACCGATGATTATGTTTTATTATGGCATTATTAACTCAAATCATATTTTTTCCATAAAAGTAATCATGTTTATTATTGGTAAAGGCATGTGGCATCAATTATTCTCCATACTTAATATTTATATCATTTTCTATTGTATTGCTTACCCTTACTGAGAATTTGAGCTCACTTATTTCCATGTATTATTTTTCCCATGATTCCAAGAAGTGTATTGTGATTGATATGCAGGGATAATCCAAGGGAATAATGGCTTTCATAAAGGATTATTTATGTTGTTTTGTATGTTATAAAGTGTAATGTAACATTCATATATGTAATCTTTTTTCCAAGACTGCTAAACCGGTCGGTCCTTCAGGACAAGATTCTTCGTAATCATGCAAGGGTATTAAAATAATGCACCGACTCTATGTAACTGGGGTCAGGGTCATACAGTTGGTATCAGAGGTAGTTTAGTACAAACCTTGAAATTTGGATTTAGATAAACTCTGATTAGATCACATAGACAAAAGATGGACTTTGAGGATCAGTATAGTAGAACATCCTATATTATTGGTATTTTATAGATTTTGTGAGTTTTTTTGAGAAATAAACTCGGTACGGATACAAGCAGTTCGAGGCGGCTCTAGCACAGATGTACCTAGGGGTAAAACCCATAAACACTACATTGAGATAGACTTGAACGGGAACTGGTGCACAAAAACAGGTCTTGCTGTACTCTAGGTTACAACACTCCGGAGGGATATTCATAGGATAATTCTCATTTTCCTCAAAAACCATTATAACGGGTTTAGGATTATATAATTCCTTAAAGATTAAAATTTTTTGATGATGGATTATATCCATAAACTGTTCAATTTATGTTAATTGTTTTACAAGTTTGGAATTATGTATTTCGATTCATAAACTGATCTAGTTTATTCCATTTTTTTAAAATGGCACCTAATGGAAGGAATGGAAACTGTATCAATTCACGCACTCTAGGTATGGATTACCCTCCTGCTCAAGATAATTATAGTGGAGCTGGTGATACAACTGTTGCTGATGACCTTATCACTATACTGGGAAAACTCGCTCAGGATATGAATAATATCCTTACTTGTATGGAGCACCCTGAACCACACATAGAGGATCAATGTTAGATCGCTTCATGAAGAAGAAACCACAAATATTCAATGGGAGTAAAAATCCATTATTAAATGATCAGTTGATAAGTTCCCTAGAGAAAATATTTCTGTATTTAAGGAGTAGTGAAAGGGAAAAATTTATCATGGTAGTTTATCGCCCCACTGGAGATGCTAATCAATGGTGGCCATTGATAAAAAATACAAAGTAAGATTATGAAGTATAAAATATGGAATTGAGGGAGTTAAAATGGGTTTTCTTAGAATGATTCTTTTCTTGTAACCATCGAGCAGACATGGAAAGACAATTTCTGAGTCTGAGGAAAAAGGAGGATGAGAATGTTTCAAAGTATGAGTCTAACAATACATGGTTAGCGAGGAATGCTGCAGATTATATATGTAACCCAATAGGTATGATTGATCATTTTTTGATGGGTTAAAACAATTTATCCATAGAGCTTTAGTATCCCAATCTTTCTCATCGTACAAAGATATTGTCTCGTGTGCTATCAAGACAGAAAAGGAATTCTCTATGTCTTATGACAACAAAGTAAAGCAAGAGAAGATGATAACAGTGTAATAAGAGATAGATAATAGGAAAAAATGGAATGAGGGATTTTCTAATATGTGATAATTTTGTTATCAAATACCCCGGTACTTGCCTAAAAGGAATGGTAGTTTGTTACAAATGTGGAGAAAAAGGTCATCAAACTCGTGATTGCAAGGGAAAAGAAGAGGATGTCAATGTTGAATGCTAAAATTTTATAGAAATTGGAAATTATATAAATTAATTCCCTAAGAATGAATGAAACTTACCTCAAAAAATTCCAAGGGAGTAAGTCCAAGAATATGCTATTACTACAGATTAATTTGAATATTTATTGTATTTGTGATTTTGGACTCAAGAATTATATTCTGGTTATAAGAATAATGTGATATATATAAGGACAGTACTACAGTACTTGTTTTTTTCATTAAGGTATTAATACGATGAATGTAATCATATTTTTATTATGTGAAAATAAGAATCATTATGTTGTTTGGGGAATATAATGTTACAATTGATTTTAGAATTTAGAAACCTTTAAGAAAGAGAGTATGGACTGAACTATTTTGGATAACTATAAAGGTTGGAATGGATTATGAAGAAATTTGGATATTATTGCTTAAGTTTAAAACATTTCTCAAGATTATTTCTAGAATATTATAATACTATAGTTTTAGGAAAAAGACAACCTACAGGTCGGCGGATAACCTGTCGCGTCAGAAGAAGCAGTTGGAATCGAACCCACAACAATAGTGTGACATGCATTTATTACCCTCCACTAGCCTATAGGAAGTCCCTAGTTATTTAAAAATAGTTTTCATAATCTAAATGATATGTGTTAATATTTGGAACCTTTTACAGTTAGTATAAATATAATATTTGTTAGTTCTATTATCTTTTTGAGAGAAAGATGAGTTTGTGGAAGAAATTAGTTGAGGGATGAAACTCTACTTGTCAAGTATATTTATACAAATATCATATTCTATAAATAAATTAATTCTTAAACATTAGTAAAGGTATATTAAAACAAAAAATGTGTTATCCTAATAACTTATGTTTTGTTAAATTGATGATATTTTAAATCACAATAGATTGAAGGCCTTGAGGCCCTAAATTTTACACTTGTTTCTGATTGATGACCACAATCAATCCCTACAAATAATTATTTTTTTCCTCTAATTATGTGTCTCTAATTTCCACTAATTACCATTTAATCGAGATTATAATCTGATGGTGTCATTTTCATTTCCTTTTCCTTCTTATTAAGGCTACATTTTATTAGCCTTATTTTTGATGTGGGTTTTCCACAAAGGTATTTTCTATTTTCAACCTTTTATTTTAAAAGAAAATTTTCAAATTACGAGGAAACAATTTATTGAAGGAGGGTAGAATGTAACACCACAATCTTGCACGATACGATTCTCTTTGAATAATACAGTAGCGTGTGTTGTAGGCAACTTCAAAATTCTAACACACCACGAATAATCAAAGTAGCCGTTATGAATAGTAATACCCAAATATTTAAATTTTTTAAATTATATCTCTCAAAATGGACTTCATTTTTGTATTTGGAATATTGAAATTATTCTAGGGTGATATTTTGGTACTTTTCGGATAATTTTTATATTTTGATAAATAGTGAAAATTACTATATTTTAATTAAAAAAACTTATTTAATTGAAATAATTAATAGTGATAAATTATGAATTTCAGTGGATTTAAAGTATATTTAGAATATATATTTACCATTTAATTCAATTTTGGTCATTATAAATAGATTCATATTTAAACTGAACATAAACATGTGTCAATCATTTGAAAGTTATTATTTCTTAAAAACACGCTTTTTTACAGCAGGATTTAAAATTAAATTAATTTCTGCCACTTCTGTGCTTAGAATTTAGAAAAATAGATTCCATATTTAGAATCCGGAGGTCCAAATAATATAAATAGGTGTCTTTTATTCTTATAAATTTTGAATAATTATCTCATTAAATATTTTATTTACCATGGTTAATAGGTAAATCTGGAAAATAAGGGTAAAAAATAATATTATAATAATACTAAATTACCGTAAAATGAGTTCAAATATTATTGGGTGAAACATGAGATACGATGGGAATCTTTGGGTTTATTTTGGGACCCCATGGATACACTTGTAAGTGATAATGACACGTTATATTAATTATGATAAATTAAATACAAAAATGAAATAAACATATATCTATTCGTAAATTTTTTTTACATAGAGTAATTTATGATATATTTTAGACTATAAATATTCATTACAAATCTAGAAATATTTCCTACATAATATTATTTTATTTATAATTTTTAGACATTGAATAATTCAATATATTTTTGACACAATAATGATAAAGTATTTTCCTTATTAATGAAAGAATCAAATAAAGGGTATTATAAATGTTAAAATAAATATAATTTGAAAGTTTTGATAACATCCACGAATATTTTGATTAATATTACATGTTATTATTTCTTATATTTATTTTTTTCGAATTAATTAATATTTTATGACTTTAAAAAAATCAATTCTTAAATAGTGGTAAAATGGGCATAAAAGAGTTTTTAAAACAAATATTATATTATTAATAGATATTATAATCCTAAAAATCTATTTTTCAACCAAATGTCTTATATAATGATAGTTGTATCATTAATGTACCACTTGGTGGACTCCTGAAAGTATATAGTTTGTTTATTAACTATATAATATAAAAATACAATGTGATATGGTTAAAGTCAAACTATTTAACTAAGAGTTAAAACTAAAAGATAAGGTTAATATAGTGACTCAAGCCTATATAAAATCTATTGGTTGAAATGATTTCTACGCATCCCCACTTTATACTTTTAATAATCAACTTTGAAGCCATTATTATCTGAATATGAATTTATTATAATTTAATACTTTATGTTTTTCCTAAAGAGCCCCTTCTCCCCCTTATAAAAGGACACCAATTCTATCCAATTCATCAAACCATAAAAGCCTTTTGGTTCCACCATCCCCTACCCAATTATTCTCTAAAATTCCCTCACTTAATCTTATTGGCCTTCTTTTAGTCATAAATCCATCTTAAGGAGCACTATTGATCAAATCAAAAGGAAGAACACGAAGAAGATGTAATGTTTTCACCACCATCTTTCAAGTTCCTTTATTCTTCAACTTCGTCGTTATTTGTTATTAACATTATAAAATAATAACTCAAATATCATATGTATACATTTATGTTATTATTAATATGTTACAAACATATTCAGTATTATATCCATCCATTGAATGACATGTCACCATACCTGTGTATGTATGGCCTACCGTCTCCATGTTGTGGTGTAATAGTTATTAAATACATTATTATTTGGATGGGTATAATAATGATGTATAATTAATGTAAATAATAAATATAAAATGATAATTATTCTTTATATATGATATACCATCCAATTATATATTATCTTATTATCCAAAAAATGATATTGTCGCTCGGGCGTATGTACTGACTACCGTCTCCACGAACGCGATGAGATTCATTCTCCATCATGTCGATTCAAGTCTAATTCACTTTTGATGATTAAAAATAATTTTTAAGGACTTGATATCATTCTGGATATGAATATGATACAACCTATCCCTAACAAAAAAGTCTTATTTAACAAAAAATATAAAGGAAAATCAGTAAGTTAACAACCAAAACGACTATAATACCAATATATTATTAACAAAACAATGTTAAAAGATCATATATGATATAATATTAATGTATATGATTCTTGTATAATTTAATAAAAATTATTTCACCATTATACAGGAGGTTAAACTACCTACAACCAAGTAAATGTAAAAGTTAATGGTTTGTTTCAAAATCTCTTCATTATCCGAGGTTGTTAATACATAATTATCTACTAAGACCGCTTTATCATCCAAATCCATGTTTCTTAAAAATGTATATCAACAAATTCTTACTATTTTACTGAATATGGGTTAAATTCATTTATACCCTTATTTTACTTAACTTTATAAAGGAATCTTTCCGTTGTTTATCAAACAATGTCCCTTTTAACCTTTTCGACAAAATTAATGTAAGAATGTCTGTTTTTAACTTATACGGAAGGTGTAGATAATTTCTACTTTTATAAACCCGTTGAAGATTCCCTTATAATCTTATAAAAAAAATTTCAAAGTAAATGTTTTATTTTATAATTTTGTGACACTTAAATTATTTCAAAATATAAAGAGATATTTCTCTAAAAAGGGTTTGATTTCATCTATGTTAACATCCTTTGATGGATTTTAAGTTTATTTTGAGTTGATATAATATGATACAAAACTTATATATTTTATTTAATGGTTTATGATATGTTGACTATGGATGTGAAATTTTTATACCATTAATAATTTATGGATAAAGTATTGACATTTCGTATGCTAGTTTTAAAAAAAATTTATGATATGTTTAAACATTTCATATGAGGAATGTATTGGACATAGTAAGTGAGGGGTGGAGCCTGCTATAGCTCCTCGATACATCTGTAGGTCTCATGAGATAACTAGATGTGGAATTGGATGAGGCCCTTTCCAAATTTTATTTATGGTTTTGACCGAGGACTTAATCATTTTTAGACATATTGGCCGAGGCCTTGACAAAATGTTTCAGAATGTATGGCATTATACATTCCCTCGATATGGAAATTATATTGATGGTTCATGTGGTCATTCTACTAGTAGAATACCTATGATTATGTTTTATTATTGAATTATTTACTCAACTCATATTCTTTCCATAAAAGTATTCATGTTTATTATTGGTAATGGAATTTGGTATCAATTATTCTCCATGCTTAATATTTATGTCATTTTCCACTATATTTCTTAACCTTACTGAGCGTTGGAGCTCACCCCTTTTATGTATTATTTTTCCATGGATTCCAAGAAGTGTATATTGATTTATATGTAGGGTAAATCCATGGGAATAATGGAGTTCATAAATGATTATTTATGTTGTTTTTTATGTTAAAAATTGTAATATAACATTCATGTATGTAATATATTTTTCAAGACATCTAAACTAATCAGTCTTTCAGGACATGATTTCTTGTAGTCATTCCAATGTATTAAATTAATTCACCGACTCTATGTAACTGGGGTCGAGTCATTACATGGTGTCCATAGATACTATGATAGCATAAAAATAAATTCTTTTATGTTATATTTTTTTTATAAAATTCCACTGATGTGAACATTATGGACCTAACCTAAAACAATCAATATATAGAATCCTTAGAAAATAATATACTTTTTTACATCTCAAGGTTAATTAAGGATTACATTTTTAGATAAGTAGGTCACAAATCATACATGAAAACCTATATATTAAAAATCATACACATATACTTAATATTTATTTTCCTATAATATAAATCCTTTAAAATAAATCATGTTTTCATTTCATAAAAAAAATTAAGAGATTATAAGATAAATCTTCTTTATTTTTTCTCATCCTAAAACTCCGTAAAAACAATAAAACATTTGTGGTGAGAAACAATTATAATTAAGGGACATAAAAATAAGAAATAATCTATTTTGAATATTTTAAAGCCATGATATAATTAAATGAGAGTTTTCCATTAACATAATAAACATTGAACTCAAATAATCATTTTATTACAGAAGAAGAAATCATTACTACACACTATTTTTCATAAAATCTATATCATAATGAATAAATGAAAAATCATAAGGATGAGGGTTTTTTAGAAAAAATGATAACCCATGAAAAAATATATATTAACAACAGACCTTTTACCCTATAAATGAATAATTTTTCCTTTAAAAAAAGATCATTATCTTACCTTTTTAAATAAATTTTTTTTGATGAATAATCATTTAAAATTATTAAAACATTAATGTTAGTGAATTAGGAAATAATATTCATAAATCCATTACAAGAACCCTTACAAATTTAAGAACAATACAATCAATTTCCAAAATAAATTTTCAAGGAACATAATCATTACCTAATTAATTTGAGACCTATATCTGGATCACCTATCATCATGAGCTATATCAGGCCCACACATAATCATGGGATATATTAGGCTCACCCATTATCATAATTCATTCCCAATGAACAAATCATGAATAAATAATTTTAATATTTCACATTTTAATCTTAATGAACTTGAAAAACTAAATAAAATATTATTATAAAATAATTTCGTATATTAAAATACCCATCTATTTTAAAAATGTATTTTCATAAAAAAAATACCAAAAAAAAAGAGGTGGGACTTTATTTAATTAAAAATTTCAGAATTTTACTGTGAGAAAAAAATAAAATAGTTGTTGTTGTTGTGGGAAAATCAGTTAGGGTCGTAGAAATTAAAATAAAACATCCATTTTGTCTTCTTTAATGGAAGTAAAAATATTATGTAAAAAATATTATTTTATAAAACCATTGTAAGATATAAAAAATTGACCTTTATAATTCATTCACATCCATAATAATACACAAATATAATTATTTTATGATTATTAACATGGAATAAAAATATTTAATAAATAAATACATAAAATAATTAAAAACAATGTTTTTAATATAATGTTCCCCTTAACATGATTACAACTCGACACATACATTTATATCATCCTAAATGAAAAAATTATGCCAATAATTTAATTTTTAATAAAAATTTTGGGTTCATTATTCATTTTATTTTATATAATTCTATGGTTTATTAAAATACCTCATCAATTAAATTCACATCATATGTTAGGACAGAATTGTTCTCATATTTCTAAAATGACATTGGCATGTGTGCTATTGTGAATGAGGTCATTATTTAAGGATATTAAAAAAATATACCAGAAATAAATATTATTCACATAAATCAATTATACTTATAAGGCCAACTATTAATTATGGATGGAAAAAATGTACTACGTTACAATTATGGAAATGATCGGTTGCACATATACATGAGTAAAATTTTCAATTTTTAGTGATTTGGATATAAAAAAAGTTAATAATTATTATATTTTTATAATTATAATAAGGTCGTAAATAAAATATAATTTCTTTAAATAATATTATTTATACTCACCATATATTTTGGTGATGGGAAATGAATCAAATTGCTCCATAGTGGTAGTCATCTATACATACACACGAACGACGTTATCATTTTTTAATTATTGAAAAGGAAATACAACAGATGATATATTACATTTAAATACTGATAAATATGTCATAATATTTGAGTATATAAATTAAAATCATCATTAGATCCATCTTTGAGAGGTGGTGATGGAAACTAAAACACATCACTTCATAGAGGTGGTTCTCCACATATATACACAAAGGATGTTTTCATTTGTATTTTTATAGAAGAGCATATTTATATAAGTTATCTAATTAAAATAATTATATATAATATATTGATTTTTTTATTTCGTCATATATTCAAAATAATTAAAGTGGTATAATAATAAATATATTTAAATCAATCAGTTAGAATATATACCTCTCCTTTGAAAAACCTTATTTGTGTTATACATTAAGCCCCCTATGGTTTATATTCTACAAAAAAAATTCCTCTATAATATGGGTTTTAATGTTTGTATGTTATTTAATTAGGTATTTTCTTAACCAATTTATTCTTTTATTTATTATAAAATTGGATATGTGGACCCCTTTTATATTTGAGGGAATTTGTATTCTTGGGATTTATTATTGTACGAAATTAATATAAATTAATTACCATATCTAAATCACAAAATATTTATATAAAAATGTAAAATTATTATTGGTGTAAATAATCCGATAATATTTTTGGATAGTTTATATTATGTTATCTCCGTTATCTTTTTGTTTTAAACCCCCATTAACCTTTCTTACAATTTTGACAATATCAATGTTTGTAGTATTTAAGATTCAATAATGATACAATAAAAGGAATCATAGCACATATATGGACTAGAGATTGTATTATAAACCATATAAAATTAAATTTTATGAACATAATTGTTTTTATATTTAAAAAATTTAAATAAATTATTGATTATAAAAAAATATAATTAATGTGAATTCTTGAAATTTGTGATGTTTTATAATATAATATGTGTATAACATATGTAAAATTGTCTTATAAAATTAAATTATTTACATTAAAAGGATTATATAGTCTATATATAATGAGAAAATAATATTTATATAGGTTTAGATATCATTTAAAACATATCTTTTGGTTTAACCCCTCTGTTAACATATTTTAACCTTAAAGGTAGTAACGATTTATTCAATATTAAAAGGTTATTATTTTAAATTTAAGATGAAAATTGGATTAAAATGTAAAAAGGGTCACATTTTAAACCATTTATAATCACAACATCCCTCTTTAATGATTTTTATAATTTTTAAATAATTTAATAAATTATATTTCAAAAAAAAATTATTTTAACTTCATTTTATGAAAAATGGGACAAGAAAACAAAATTAAAACAATTTTACTAGCATTTAAACATTTCAACTATATATAATATATTATATTGACGTTCTAAAATTTTGGGATATATTAAATCCCAAAAAATATATTAATTTTATAAAATAAAATTAGTTACTTTATGTTTTTACTACTTGCTGAAGCATTATGTTAGCATTGCATAATCATTTAATGAAATAATTTTATCATCAAAAATTAAAAATCAATTTATATGATTGAAATAAATAGATACCCAATCATATGTTTTTTATCCCTATCTCTATAATTTATTGATATTAGAATTAATTGAGGGAAATTCATGACTTTTTATTTCATTAAAAATATATATATAATCCATTTTCAAAGAAATATGGAAATAAATTTCCATGAAATTGACTAATGGAAGAGTATGGTGGAAAACACTCAATAAATTAAAAAAATACAATTATTATGGTTATTTTTAGACATTGTCAGGTTATTTTAAACCCTAATTGCATGATTTACCATTATTGAGGTAAAAAATATTTTCTATGATTACTATTTATAATGATCATAAATAAAATGGGCCTATTTACAAAATTTGGACCTACTATAATCAAATATAAAATACCATTTTTAGGATTCAGTCCCTATCCTTTTAAAAATTTAATATAAATTTTTATAATGCAATGAAAAAATACTTTTGAAAAATGTGTTCTTAAGATTAAAAATGAAGTTATACCAAAATCAGTCATAATAAGGATTAAAATTTAATAATATATAATATATATAATTAAATAATACATAAGTTACTTTGATATATAATTGAGATCATAATGTTACTTTTTACTGAAAATAAATGACAGTTTTAAAAGAATTCATTTTTTCAGTATTCTCTAAATAATAATTCCTTTTAGAAAAATCAAAAAATTAAATTCTAAGATAAATTTTATTTTTTGATTTAAAAAATAAACATCATTTTTAATATTTTTTCTATATTTTATTTGAATTATTTATAATATTCACAAATAAAAATAAATTAATAAATTTTATAAGAAAACATATAATAGATGAATAAATTGACTTTACTAAGAATTGTATGATAATTTACTATAAATTTATTTATTAATTGTTATTAAGTAGGTAAATTATATATATAATAATAATTTTCCTATCATATTAAAAACCACTAATTTAATATCTCGGTGATAACTAGGACATTTCAATAATAATATTTCATAGTTCATTTAAACATATTGTTGCGTATTGTATAATCTATCGAACAAAGTGTTACTTTTAAAATATTAGGATACTACACTTTGTGGTTCTTGAAAAATATATCTTTATATTTTACTTTTTATATTTCCATGGAAACCTGTTGGGAACATATATACTCACCGCTTAATTAGAGTGTCACAAGTTCATATCATTTATCATACAAATATTGGAAAGTATGGTCTTGATTAGCGTGGACTCGATATCAATGGAGTAGAATATTAGTAGTACCAAAAATTGATACAAGTGGATTATGTTTTTGTTTTTTTTATAGTGAACTATGGATAATATTTTACCTCCATTTCATTACTTTTTTACCATTGGGTATTCCTCCATTTCTCCCCTATATGTTCTGAATTATACGATCATTCTTCATTTTGGATCGTAGCACATGTCACATTAATTTTTATACCTATTTTATATTTATCTACTATTTTATTATTAATAAACTATATGGATATTGGTGGTTTATTGTTGATACATTATTCTATGGCCTCCCATATTGTGAAATATTCATACTCTATGCCAGTCACCTACCCCTGGATTATTAGTGTTAGGCTTGGGGTGCCATAAATAGCTTACGAAGTATATAGAATGTTTATTAACTATATAATATAAAAATACAAATTGACATGGTAAATGTCAAACTAATTTACTAACATTTAAAACTAAAATATAATGTTAATATAGTGATCCAAACCTATCTAAAATAAATTTGTTGAAAGGTTTTCAACCCATCCCCACCTTATTATTTGAATAATCCACTTTGGAGCCATCAGAATCTGAATATGAATTTATTATAAATTAAATCTTTAAGATTTTTCTAAAGAGTCCCTCCTCTGCCTTATAAAAGGATACAACTTCTATCCAATTATTCACACCTTCAATGCCTTTGGAGCAGCAAAACCCTGACCAATTATTCATTCAACTTCCCTCACTCAATCCTAGAGGCCTCTCTTTAGTCATAAAGGAAACCTAATGAGCCATTTTGATCAAATACAAAGAAAGAACCTGAAAAAGGGGTAATGTTATCACCACCCTCATTCAAGTTACTTTTATCTTCAACTTCTTATTTCTTTGTTATTTCCATTAAAAAATAATAACTCTAATATCTTCTATATACTATGATATTATTATAAATATGGTACAACCATATTCAGTATTCTAACCATCCTTTTAATGACATATCACCATACGTGCGAAATTACGGCATACCGTCTCCACATTGTGGTCTAATTGTTCTTAAATACATTATTATTTGGATGGGTATAATAATTATGTGTAATTCATGTAAATAATAAATATAACATGATAATTATTCTATATATATGATATACCATCCAATTATATATTATTTTTATATTAAAATAATGATATTTTCGCTCGTACGTAAGTACGGATGACCGTCTCCACGAATATGATGAGATGTATTCTCTATCATATCCAATCAATTATAATTCTCATTTGAGGATTTAAAAAATGTTTATAGACTTGATATAATTCTGGATATAAATTACATACAATATATCCATAACAATCACGGCTTATGTAACAAAACATATAGAAGAATACGAGTAAGCTAACACCTGAAACAATGTTAATACTAAGATATTATTAACAAAGAAATGTTAAAAGATCATATATGATATCATATTAATGTATATGATTCTTGTAAAATTTAATATCAATTATTTCACCATTATACATGAGGTTAACCTACCCCAACCAAGGAAAAGTTCAATGTAAGGGTTTATTTCACAATCTCTTCATTATCCGATGTTGTTTATACGTAATCATCTACTGTGACCTCTTTATCATACACATCCATGTTTCATAAAAATGTATTTCAAAAAATTCTTACTATTTTACAGAATATGGTTTAAAGTCATTTATACCCTTTTTTTACTTTTTATAAGACGTTTATAAAGTAATATTTCCGTCATTTTCCAAACAATGTCTGTTTAATCCTTTTCGACAAAATTATGGTATGAACGACTCTTTTTATCTTATAAGGTGGGTGAAGCTATTTTCTACCATTATAAATGCGTCAAAGATTCCCTTAAAATATTATAATAATATTTTAAAAGTAAATGTTTTATTTTATAATTATGTGACTCTTAAATGATTTCAAAATATAAAGAGATATTTCTCTAAAAAGGGTTTTGATTTCATCTATGACACCATCCTTTGATGGATTTTAAGTTTATTTGGAATTTATTTATTATGATACAGAACATCAATATTGTATGAATGTTTTTTGATATGTTGATTGTGGATGTGCTATTTTTATACCATTACTGATTTATGGCTAAAGTATTGACACTTCTTATGCTAGTTTTAATAAGAATGTTTATGATATGTTTAAGCCTTTTCATATGGGGAATCTATTAAACTTTGTAAGTGACAGGTGGAGTCCTCTATAGCTCTGTGATGCAATGGTAGGTCTCAAGAGACAACTGGATGTGGAATTCGCTGAGGTCCTTTCACAATTTGATTTATGGTTTTGGCTGAGGCCTTAATAATTTATAGACGTCTTGGCTGATGCCTTTAAAAAATGTTTCAGAATATCCGGCATTATACATTACCTCATTATGGAAATAATATTGATGGTTCATGTGGTCATTTGACTATTAGAATACCGATGATTATGTTTTATTATGGCATTATTTACTCAAATCATATTTTTTCCATAAAAGTAATCATGTTTATTATTGGTAAAGGCATGTGGCATCAATTATTCTCCATGCTTAATATTTATATCATTTTCTGTTGTATTGCTTACCCTTACTGAGAGTTTGAGCTCACCTATTTCTATGTATTATTTTTCCCATGATTCCAAGAAGTGTATTGTGATTGATATGCAGGGATAATCCAAGGGAATAATGGCTTTCATAAAGGATTATTTATGTTGTTTTGTATGTTATAAAGTGTAATGTAACATTCATATATGTAATCTTTTTTCCAAGACTGCTAAACTGGTCGGTCCTTCAGGACAAGATTCTTCGTAATCATGCCAAAGTATTAAAATAATGCACCGACTCTAGGTAACTGGGGTCAGGGTGTTACAGTTGGTATCAGAGGTAGTTTAGTACAAACCTTGAAATTTGGATTTAGATAAACTCTGATTAGATCACATAGACAAAAGATGGACTTTGAGGATCAGTATAGTAGAACATCCTATATTTTTGGTATTTTATAGATTTTGTGAGTTTTTTTGAGAAATAAACCCGGTACGGATACAAGCAGTTCAAGGCGGCTCTAGCACAGATGTACCTAGGGGTAAAACCCATAAACACTACATTGAGATAGACTTGAACGGGAACTGGTGCACAAAAACTGGTCTTTCTGTACTCTATGTTACAACACTCCGGAGGGATATTCATAGGATAATTCTCATTTTCCTTACAAACTGTTATAAAGGGTTTTGGATTATATAATTCCTTAAAGATGAATTTTTTTTTATTATAAATTATATCCATAAACTGTTCAATTTATGTTAAGTGTTTTACAAGTTTGGAATTATGTATTTCGATTCATAAACTGATCTAGTTTATTCCATTTTTTTAAAATGGCACCTAATGGAAGGAATGGAAACTATATCAATTCACGCACTCTAGGTATGTATTACCCTCCTGCTCAAGATAATTATAGTGGAGCTGGTGATACAACTATTGCTGATGAGCTTATCACTATACAGGGAAAACTCAATCAGGATATGAATAATATCCTTACTCATATGGAGCACCCTGAACCACACATAGAGGATCAATGTTAGATCACATCATGAAGAAGAAACCACAAATATTCAATGGGAGTAAAAATCCATTATTAGATGAGCATTTGATAAGTTCCCTAGAGAAAATATTTTTGTATTTAAGGAGTAGTGAAAGGGAAAAATTTATCATGGCAGTTTATCTCCCCACTGGAGATGCTAATAAATGGTGGCCATTGATAAAAAATACAAAGTAAGATTATGATGTATAAAATATGGAATTGAGGGAGTTCAAATGGGTTTTCTTAGAATGATTCTTTTCTTGTAACCATCGAGCAGACATGGAAAGACAATTTCCGAGTCTGAGGCAAAAGGAGGACGAGAATGTTTCAAAGTATGAGTCTAACATTACATGGTTAGCGAGGAATGCTTCATATTATATATGTAACCCAATAGGTATGATTGATCATTTTTTATGGGTTAAAACAATTTCTCCATAGAGCTTTAGTATCCCAATCCTTCTCATCGTACGAAGATATTGTCTCGTGTGCTATCAAGACAGAAAAGGAATTCTCTATGTCTTATGACAACAAAGTAAAGCAAGAGAAGATGATAACAGTGTAATAAGAGATAGATAATAGGAAAAAGGGAAAGAGGGATTTTCTAATATGTGATAATTGTGGTATCAAATACCCCGGTACTTTCCTAAAAGTAATGGTAGTTTGTTACAACTGTGGAGAAAAAGGTCATCAAACTCGTGATTGCATGGGAAAAGAAGAGGATGTTAATGTTGAATGCTAAAATTTTATAGAAATGGGAAATTATATAAATTAATTCCCTAAGAATGAATGAAACTTACCTCAAAAAAGTCCAAGGGAGTAAGGCCAAGAATATGCTATTACTACAGATTAATTTGAATATTTAATGTATTTGTGATTTTGGAATCAAGAATTATATTCTGGTTATAAGAATAATGTGATATATATAAGGATTGTACTACAGTACTTGTTTTTTTCATTAAGGTATTAATACGATGAAGGTAATCATATTTTTATTATGTGAAAATAAGAATCATTATGTTGTTTGGGGAATATAATGTTACAATTGATTTTAAAATTTAGAAACCTTTAAGAAAGAGAGTATGGACTGAACTATTTTGGATAACTATAAAGGTTGGAATGGATTATGAAGAACTTTGGATATTATTGCTTAAGTTTAAAACATTTCTCAAGATTATTTCTAGAATATTATAATACTATAGTTTTAGGAAAAAGAAAACCTACAAGTCGGCGGATAACCTGTCGCGTCAGAAGAAGCAGTAGGAATCGAACCAACAACAATAGTGTGACATGCCTTTATTACCCTCCACTAGCCTATAGGAATTTCCAAGTTATTTCAAAATATTTTTCCTAATCTAAATGATATGTGTTAATATTTGGAACCTTTTACGGTTAGTATAAATATAATATTTGTTAGTTCTATTATCTTTTTGAGAGAAAGATGAGTTTGTGGAAGAAATTAGTTGAGGGATGAAACTCTACTTGTCAAATATATTTATACCTATATCATATTCTATAAATAAATTAATTCTAAAACATTAGTAAAGGGATATTAAAACAAAAAATTTGTTATCCTAATACCTTATGTTTTGTTAAATTGATGATATTTTAAATCATAGTAGATTGAAGTCCTTGAGGACCTAAATTTTACACTTGTTTCTGATTGATGACCACAATCAATCCCTACAAATATTTATTTTTTTCCTCTAATTATGTGTCTCTAATTTCCACTAATTACCATTTAATCGAGATCATAATCTGATGGTGACATTTGCATTTCCTTTTCCTTCTTATTAAGGCTAAATTTTATTAGCCTTATTTCTGATGTGGGTTTTCCACAAAGGTATTTTCTATTTTCAACCTTTTATTTTAGAAGAAAATTTTCAAATTACGAGGAAACAATTTATTGAAGGAGGGTAGAATGTAACACCACATTCTTACACGATACGATTCTCTTTGAATAATACAGTAGCATGTGTTGTACGCAACTTCAAAATTCTAACACACCACGAATAATCAAAGTAGCCGTTATGAATAGTAATACCCAAATATTTAAATTTTTTAAATTTTATCTCTCAAAATGGACTTCATTTTTTTATTTGGAATATTGGAATTATCCTAGGGTGATATTTTGGTACTTTTCGGATAATTTTTATATTTTGATAAATTGTGAAAATTACTATATTTTAATTAAAAAAACGTATTTAATTGAAATAATTAATAGTGATAAATTATGAATTTCAGTGGTTTTAATGTATATTTAGAATATATATTTACCATTTAATTAAATTTTGGTCATTATAAATAGTTTCATATTTAAACTGAACATAAACATGTATCAATCATTTGATAGTTATTATTTCTTAAAAACACGCTTTTTTACAGCAGGAATTAAAATTAAATTAATTCTTGCCACTTCTGTGCTTAGAATTTAGAAAAATAGATTCCATATTTAGAATCCGGAGGTCCAAATAATATAAATAGGTGTCTTTTATTCTTATACATTTTGAATAATTATCTCATTAAATATTTTATTTAACATGGTTAAAAGGTAAATCTGGAAAATAAGGGTAAAAAATAATATTATAATAATACTAAATTACCGTAAAATGAGTTCAAATATTATTGGGTGAAACATGAGATACGATGGGAATCTTTGGGTTTATTTTGGGACCCCATGGATACACTTGTAAGTGATAATGACACATTATATTAATTATGATAATTTAAATACAAAAATGAAATAAACATATATCTATTCGTAAATTTTTTTTATATAGAGTAATTTATGATATATTTTAGACTGTAAATATTCATTACAAATCTAAGAATATTTCCTACATAATATTATTTTATTTATAATTTTTAGACATTGAATAATTCAATATATTTTTGACACAATAATGATGCAGTATTTTCCTTATTAATGAAAGAATCAAATAATTGGTATTATAAATGTTAAAATAAATATAATTTGAAATTTTTGATGACATCCACGAATTTTTTGGTTAATATTACATGTTATTATTTCTTAAATATATTTGTTTCGAATTAATTAATATTTTATGACTTTAAAAAAATCAATTCTTAAATAGTGTCAAAATGGGCATAAAAGAGTTTTTAAAACAAATATTATATTATTAATAGATATTATAATCCTAAAAATCTATTTTTCAACCAAATGTCTTATATAATGATAGTTGTATCATTAATGTACCACTTTGTGGACTCCTGAAAGTATATAGTATGTTTATTAACTATATAATATAAAAATACAATGTGATATGGTTAAAGTCAAACTATTTAACTAAGAGTTAAAACTAAAAGATAAGGTTAATATAGTGACTCCAACCTATATAAAATCTCTTGGTTGAAATTATTTCTAACCATACCAACCTTATACTTTTAATAATCAACTTTGAAGCCATTATTATCTGAATATGAATTTATTATAATTTAATACTTTATGTTTTTTCTAAAGATCCCCTTCTCCCCCTTATAAAAGGACACCAATTCTAACCAATTCATCAAACCATAAAAGACTTTTGGTTCCACCATCCCCTACCCAATTATTCTCTAAACTTCCCTCACTTAATCTTAGAGGCCTTCTTTTTGTCATAAATCCATCTTAAGGAGAACTATTGATCAAATCAAAAGGAAGAACACGAAGAAGATGTAATGTTTTCACCACCATCTTTCAAGTTCCTTTATTCTTCAACTTCGACGTTATTTCTTATTAACATTATAAAATAATAACTCCAATATCATATGTATACATTTATGTTATTATTAATATGTTACAAACATATTCAGTATTATATCCATCCTTTGAATGACATGTCACCATACCTGTGTATGTATGGCCTACCGTCTCCATGTTGTGGTGTAATAGTTATTAAATACATTATTATTTGGATGGGTATAATAATGATGTATAATTAATGTAAATAATAAATATAAAATGATAATTATTCTTTATATATGATATACCATCCAATTATATATTATCTTATTATCCAAAAAATGATATTGTCGCTCGGGCGTATGTACTGACTACCGTCTCCACGAACGCGATGAGATTCATTCTCCATCATGTCGATTCAAGTCTAATTCACTTTTGATGATTAAAAATAATTTTTAAGGACTTGATATCATTCTGGATATGAATATGATACAACCTAACCCTAACAAAAAAGTCTTATTTAACAAAAAATATAAAGGAAAATGAGTAAGTTAACAACCAAAACGACTATAATACCAATATATTATTAACAAAACATTGTTAAAAGATCATATATGATATAATATTAATGTATATGATTGTTGTATAATTTAATAAAAATTATTTCACCATTATACAGGAGGTTATCCTTCCTCCAACCAAGTGAATGTAAAAGTTAGTGGTTTGTTTCAAAATCTCTTCATTATCCGAGGTTGTTAATACATAATTATCTACTAGGACCGCTTTGTCATCCAAATCCATGTTTCTTAAAAATTTATATCAACACATTCTTACTATTTTACTGAATATGGGTTAAATTCATTTATACCCTTATTTAACTTAACTTTATAAAGGAATCTTTCCGTTGTTTTCCAAACAATGTCCTTTTTAACCTTTTCGACAAAATTAAGGTAAGAATGTCTGTTTTTAACTTATACAGAAGGTGTAGATAATTTCTATTTTTATAAACCTGTTGAATATTCCCTTATAATCTTATAAAAAAAATTCAAAGTAAATGTTTTATTTTATAATTTTGTGACTCTTAAATTATTTCAAAATATAAAGAGATATTTCTCTAAAAAGGGTTTGATTTCATCTATGTTAACATCCTTTGATGGATTTTATGATTATTTTGAGTTGATATATTATGATACAAAACATATATATTGTATTTTAGGGTTAATGATATGTTTACTATGGATGTGAAATTTTTATACCATTAATAATTTATGGATAAAGTATTGACATTTCGTATGCTAGTTTTAATAAAATTTTTATGATATGTTTAAACCATTTCATATGAGGAATGCATTGGACATAGTAAGTGAGGGGTGGAGCCTGCTATAGCTCCTCGATGCATCTGTAGGTCTCATGAGATAACTAGATGTGGAATTGGATGAGGCCCTTTCCCAATTTGATTTATGGTTTTGACCGAGGACTTAATCATTTTTAGACATATTGGCCGAGGCCTTGACAAAATGTTTCAGAATGTATGGCATTATGCATTCCCTCGATATGGAAATTATATTGATGGTTCATCTGGTCATTCTACTAGTAGAATACCTATGATTATGTTTTATTATGGAATTATTTACTAAACTCATATTCTTTCCATAAAAGTATTCATGTTTATTATTGGTAAAGGAATTTGGTATCAATTATTTGCCATGCTTAATATTTATGTCATTTCCCACTATATTTCTTAACCTTACTGAGCGTTGGAGCTCACCCCTTTTATGTATTATTTTTCCATGGATTCCAAGAAGTGTATTTTGATTGATATGTAGGGTAAATCCATGGGAATAATGGAGTTCATAAATGATTATTTATGTTGTTTTGTATGTAAAAAATTGTAATATAACATTCATGTATGTAATATATTTTTCAAGACATCTAAACTAATCAGTCTTTCGGGACATGATTTCTTGTAGTCATTCCAATGTATTAAATTAATTCACCGACTCTATGTAACTGGGGTCGAGTCATTACATGGTGTCCATAGATACTATGATAGCATAAAAATAAATCCTTTTATGTAATATTTTTTTTATAAAATTCCACTGATGTGAACATTATGGACCTAACCAAAAACAATCCATAAATATAATCCTTAAAAAATAATATACTTTTTTACATCTCAAGGTTAATTAAGGATTACATTTTTTGATATGTAGGTCACAAATCATACATGAAAACCTATATATTAAAAATCATACACATATACTTAATATTTATTTTCCTGTAATATAAATCCTTTAAAATAAATCATGTTTTCATTTCATAAAAAAATTAAGAGATTATAAGATAAATCTTCTTTATTTTTTCTCATCCTAAAACCCATTAAAAATAATCAAACATTTGTGGTGAGAAACAATTATCATTAAGGGACATAAAAATAAGAAATAATCTATTTTGTATATTTTAAAACCATGATATAATTAAATGAGAGTTTTCCATTAACATAATAAACATTGAACTCAAATAATCATTTTCTTACAGAAGAAGTAATCATTACAGCAAACTATTTTTCATAAAAACTATATCATATTGAATAAATAAAATATCATAAGGATGAGGGTTTTTTAGAAAAACTGATAACCCATGAAAGAATATATATTAACAAAAGACCTTTTACCCTATAAATGAATAATTTTTCCTTTAAAAAAAGATCATTATCTTACCTTTTTAAATAAATTTTTTTTGATGAATAATCATTTAAAATTATTGAAACATTAATGTTAGTGAATTAGGAAATAATATTCATAAATCCATTACAAGAACCCTTACAAATTTAAGAACAATACAATCAATTTCCAAAATAATTTTTCAAGGAACATAATCATTACCTAATTAATTTGAGATCTATATCTGGATCACCTATCATCATGAGCTATATCAGGCCCACACATCATCATGGGATATATTAGGCTCACCCATTATCATAATTCATTCCCAATGAACAAATCATGAATAAATAATTTTAATATTTCACATTTTAATCTTAATGAACTTGAAAAACTAAATAAAGTATTATTATAAAATAATTTCGTATATTAAAATACCCATCTATTTTAAAAATATATTTTCATAAAAAAATACCAAGAAAAAAGAGGTGGGTCTTTATTTAGTTAAAAATTTCAGAATTTTACTATGAGAAAAAAATAAAATAGTTGTTGTTGTTGTGGGAAAATCAGTTAGGGTCGTAGAAATTAAAATAAAACATCCATTTTGTCTTTTTTAATGGAAGTAAAAATATTATGTAAAAAATATTATTTTATAAAACCATCGTAAGATATAAAAAATTGACCTTTATAATTCATCCACATCCATAATAATACATAAATATAATTATTTTATGATTATTAACATGGAATAAAAATATTTAATAAATAAATACATAAAATAATTAAAAACAATGTTTTTAATATAAAGTGCCCCTTAACATGATTACAACTAGACACATACATTTATATCATCCTAAATGAAAAAATTATGCCAATAATTTAATTTTTAATAAAAATTTTGGGTTCACTATTCATTTTATTTTATATAATTCTATGGTTTATTAAAATACCTTATCAATTAAATTCACATCATATGTTAGGATGGAATTGTTCTCATATTTCTAAAATGACATTGGCATGTGTGCTACTGTGAATGAGGTCATTATTTAAGGATATTAAAAAAATATACCAGAAATAAATATTATTCACATAAATCAATTATACTTATAAGACCAAATATAAATTATGGCTGGAAAAAATCTACTACGTTACAATTATGGAAATGATCGGTTGCACATATACATGAGTAAAATTTTCAATTTTTAGTGATTTGGATATAAAAAAAGTTAATAATTATTATATTTATATAATTATAATAAGGTCGTAAATAAAATATAATTTCTTTAAATAATATTATTTATACTCACCATATATTTTGATGATGGGAAATGAATCAAATTGATCCATAGTGGTAGTCATCTATACATACACACGAACGGCGTTATCATTTTTTAATGATTGAAAAGGCAAGACAACAGATGATATATTACATTTAAATACTGATAAATATGTCATAATATTTGAGTATATAAATCAAAATCATCATTAGATCCATCTTTGAGAGGTGGTGATGGAAACTAAAACACATCACTTCATAGAGGTGGTTCTCCACATATATACACAAAGGATGTTTTCATTTGTAGTTTTATAGAAGATAATATTTATATAAGTTATCTAATTAAAAAAAATTATATATAATATATTGATTTTTTTATTTTGTCATATATTCAAAATGATAAAAGTGGTATAATAATAAATAAATTTAAATCAATCAGTTAAAATCTATACCTCTTCTCTAAAAAACCATATTTGTGTTATACAATAAGCCCCCAATGGTTTATATTCTACAGAAAAAATTCCTCAATAATATGGGTTTTGATGTTTGTATGTTATTTAATTAGGTATTTTCTTAACCAAGTTATTCTTTTATTTTTTATAAAATTGGATATGTGGAACCCTTTTATATTTGAAGGAATTTGTATTCTTGGGATTTATTAATGTATGAAATTAATATAAATTAATTACCATATCTAAATCAAAAAATATTTATATAAAAATGTAAAATTATTATTGGTGTAAATAATCCGATAATATTTTTGGATATTTTATATTATGTTATCTCCGTTATCTTTTTGTTTTAAACCCCCATTAACCTTTCATACAATTTTGACAATATCAATGTTTGTAGTATTTAAGATTCAATAATGATACAATAAAAGGAATCATAGCACATATATGGACTAGAGATGGTATTATAAACCATATAAAATTAAATTTTATGAACATAATTTTTTTTATATTTAAAAAATTTAAATAAATTATTGATTATAAAAAATAATAATTAATGTGAATTCTTGAAATTTGTAATGTTTTATAATATAATATGTGTATAACTTATGTAAAATTGTCTTATAAAATTAAATTTTTTACATTAAAAGGATTATATAGTCTATATATAATGAGAAAATAATATTTATATAGGTTTAGATATCATTTAAAACATATCTTTTGGTTTAACCCCTTTGTTAACATATTTTAACCTTAAATGTAGTAATGATTTATTCAATATTAAAATGTTATTATTTTAAATTTAAGATGAAAATTAGATTAAAATGTAAAAAGGGTCACATTTTAAACCATTTATAATCACAACATCCCTCTTTAATGATTTTTATAATTTTTAAATAATTTAATAAAATATATTTCAAAAAAATTATATTAACTTCATTTTATGAACAATGGGACAAGAAAACAAAATTAAAACAATTTTACTAGAATTTAAACATTTCAACTATACATAATATATTATATTGACGTTATAAAATTTTGGGATATATTAAATCCCAAAAAATAAATTAATTTTATAATATAAAATTAGTTACTTTATGTTTTTACTACTTGCTGAAGCATTGTGTTAGCATTGCATAATCATTTAATGAAATAATTTTTTTATCAAAAATTAAAAATCAATTTATATGATTGAAATAAATAGATACCCAATCATATGTTTTTTATCCCTATCTCTATAATTTATCGATATTAGAATTAATTGAGAGAAATTCATGACTTTTTATTTCATTAAAAAATATATATAATCCATTTTCAAAGAAATATGGAAATAAATTTCCATGAAATTGACTAATGGAAGAGTATGGTCGAAAAACATTCATTAAATTTAAAAAAAAATTCATTTTTTATGGTTATTTTTAGACACTGTCATGTTATTTTAAACCCTAATTGCATGATTTACCATTATTGAGGTAAAAAATATTTACTATGATTACTATTTACAATGATCATAAATAAAATGGGCCTATTTACAAAATTTGGACCTACTATAATCAAATATAAAATACCATTTTTAGGATTCAGTCCCTATCCTTTTAAAAAAAATTAATATAAATATTTATAATGCAATGAAAAAATACTTTTGAAAAATGTGTTCTTAAGATTAAAAATGAAGTTATACCAAAATCAGTCATAATAAGGATTAAAATTTAATAATTTATAATATATATAATTAAATAATACATATGTTACTTTGATATATAATTGAAATCATAATGTTACTTTTTAATGAAAATAAATGACAATTTTAAAAAAAAATTGTTTTTTCAGTATTCTCTAAATAATAAATCCTTTTAGAAAAATCAAAAAATTAAATTCTAAGATAAATTTTATTTTTTGATTTAAAAAATATACTTCATTTTTAAATTTTTTTTCTATATTTTATTTAAATTATTTATAATATTCACAAATAAAAATAAATAAATAAATTTTATAAGAAAACATATAATCGATGAATAAATTGACATTACTAAGAATTGTGTGATAATTTACTATAAATTTATTTATTAATTATTATTAAGTAGGTAAATTATATATATAATAATAATTTTCCTATCATATTAAAAACCACTAATTTAATATCTCAGTGATAACTAGGACATTTCAATAATAATATTTCATAGTTCATTTAAACATATTGTTGTGTATTGTATAATCTATCGAACAAAGTGTTACTTTTAAAATATTAGGATACTACACTTTGTGGTTCTTGAAAAATATATCTTTATATTTTACTTTTTTATCTTTCCATGGAAACCTGTTGGGAACATATATACTCACCGCTTAATTAAAGTGTCACAAGTTCATATCATTTATCATACAAATATTGGAAAGTATAGTCTTGATTAGCATGGACTCGATATCAATGGAGTAGAATATTAGTAGTACCAAAAATTGATACAAGTGGATTATGTTTTTGTATTTTTTCTAGTGAACTATGGATAATATTTTACCTCCATTTCATTACTTTTTTACCATTGGGTATTCCTCCATTTCTCCCCTATATGTTCTGAATTATACGAACATTCCTCATTTTGGATCGTAGCACATGTCACATTCATTTTTATACCTATTTTATATTTATCTACTATTTTATTATTAATAAACTATATGGATATTGGTGGTTTATTGTTGATACATTATTCTATGGCCTCCCATATTGTGAAATATTCATACTCTATGCCAGTCACCTACCCCTGGATTATTAGTGTTAGGCTTGGGGTGCCATAAATAGCTTACAAATATTTCTTGTGGGTCCCAAATAGGTTCAGTATTATTATAATGGTATAATAGTGGATCTATCTTCAGTGTGGATATTATATTATTGTGACTATGAGATTGGATGTGTAAGTTATGGAAACATTATAATGGGATTTTGAGTTAAATCTTTTCAGATAGTGAAGCCAATGTTGGTGTGCTAGCCAACTTATCTAGTCACTAAGAATATAATAAACAAATTCATATGTTGGGGAAATAAATCACCAATTTAATTTAATGAGTAAATTATTCATACATAATATAGGAATCAAATATTATTTCATGTACATCTAGTTTTAACTTCATAGATATTCATTAATGTAATTGGTGAATTTTTTCATCTATATGATTCTTCATTATAAACATTTATCCATGATTTCATGGAAGGATCATGATATTCATATATCAGAGATCAAAACACTTTTAACATACTATATAATTAAATGAGATTTTTTTGTTAATCGAATCATATGATGTGCCCATTTATCTAATGAGTAGCAGTTCCACCACCTATAGTGCACTATCCAAACTCAACACCTGCACTATAGATAGACATCTCTTAAAAAATTGAGAAGTGGAGATTATAGTGTGGAATGAAGAGTATGTGTGTAGTATTAATTTAATTGATGAGAATTATAATAATATACATCATGGGTTTTTATGTGAGTTGTATTCTCTTGTTGTAGAGGACTATCTTGAGGGAGTGATTCAAATGTTTTAACTTATCTGGCCACCATGTGATCAGATAGATGGGATACCATTCATCCATATCCACTATTTAATGAGTCTATAGTGTAAATTTATTATAAATTAACAAAATAAGGTGAATCTCCCTTGTATAATGTTTTTGAATATTTTTAGTTATTATTTTCGCCCAACTAAATTTTGGTACACACATATTTATGAGTTTTTGGAGAAAACCCCATTATAGTGGATATGTTTTTCGTTATTAATTATAGTTTACAAACCTCATGTGGTACCCCATAGATGTGTTTTTTATAAGTTACATTATTCATTGATGTTGGGGAAATAGATTAGATGAGAGATCTGTGACACAATTATTCCCATTAACATGCCCACGTATTAAGGGGATCTAGAGAGGGCTATGGTGATCGGGGTCTTTTTAGAATAATATAATTTAGTAAATGGAGTTGGTAGAATTTATCTCAATTTAGAGTCATTAACTATGATAAGTTATCTGTAGTCTATATGATCATGACATCGGTGGCATACTCATTTATGTTCTCAAACATAGGGGTCAACAGATCTTGAGTCAAATAGAGGATCCATCTTGCCAAGAGATATGATTTTATATGATTATGAAGGATGATATCACATGTCTCATGATTATATTACATAATTTGTACCATATGTAAGTACGTAGGTATATATACCCCCAAATAAGAGGCAATTATGTGATACAGAACCAACCAATGGTTGATATAGTGTTACATAGGGAGGAAACCATGATTGAAGTGATGATGGTGCAATGGTAATTTGATCCAGAGGTTGATAACACTATGGTCCACTTACACCACTAAAAACCCCCAGATAACCCCACTAGACACATGTTTAAATAAGATAAATACGTTTCTAGATGAATTTAGTGGATGACTACATCTAGATATCTTTTTAAATGATTTGAGGTATGACTTTTTATAAACTACACTAGATGCCATGCTATTAGATTAAAGTACAATGCAATCATTTGTAATTAAATCCATAGTATAGGACATATAAATCGTGGTGGATCATTTAACCCATCCTATTTAGTTTTACATTTTATCAAAGTTATCATATGATAACCCATAGTTTCTAATTAAGTGATCATTAATTTAGTGATGAAATGTTTTTGTTAATGCTCATGTTGTCTAGGATGAATATATATGAATTCATAATTTGAATAGACAAAATATTCTTACTCTATGTCTAGTTAAACTGCTAATATCAATGATTCAATTGTTTTTGAGCTAATGGATTAAATTTTTACTTATTTTTTTAGGGTGATTTATCAATGTGTCCGTTTTTGATTCAAGAAGACTATTTTTTGTGTAATTTTATCTTAAAAGGTGGTTAAGTCCAAGTCCTAGTGAATATTGAGTTTTTTATTTATTTAGATCCATCAAATATAATTTTTTGGATGTAGATATTCCTTGGTATTGTTCAATACTATTTTAGGTTCATGGCATATGTTTTAGGATTGATAATCTCATTAATTACCTTACCTAAAAGGGAATTCGGGGAATTTTGTTTCAGTGGATATAAATCTATTTACGAGATAAAGTGAAGAATTATTAGTACTCATCTTCAGAGGAAAAAATTTGAATAAGAAAATTATGTGATGTTTTTGAATTCCTATAGAGATATAATTTCAATTTTTTTATATATTTATAGATAACAATTGATTACTTATTTGTATAGGTATTTTAGACCACCTTTTTTGAATTATACAACCCATGTTTTTATCTAGTAGTGGTAGTTATTCATTTGATACTTAGTAATATTAAATTATTATTGGATAGTGTATTTTTTACCCATAATATATGTTCATCATGTAATTCATCACCTATATAAATCATATCTTGATAAAAATACATTGGATAGAGTTCCTACCAAACTATGACTTTGAAATTTTATATACACTTGGAATGGGAAACATAGTTGAATATTTTATAACTAGTAGATACTAATTATGGTTGATAGAGGGCACATATAAGTAGATTTTAATGATGACATTATCCATTTTTTATGATGGAGAAGTATACTATCTTCGATCTGTGGGAGTAACCGCTTCTCTTCTACAACATATGATGGATTATTTGTTGGGAGACATTGATTTTATGTTATTTCGATACAGTATGTCTAATGTAGTTACTCTTGACATATTTTATAAATGTAATGCAGTATTTATACTCACTCATGGATGTAAAAATGTGTCAGTAGGGTTTCGTGAGTGGGTATTGAAAGAGTTTCAAACATCCCTCAGGGTAGTATATCTAGGTGTGGTAAATATTTAAAAATACCCCAGTAATCAACATTGATGGAAAATTATGAACTATATCATTGCTAAATTTATATAACAGTGTCTAACCTATCAATAGGTGAAGGCTGAGCCCCGGGTCCTATCTAGTTTGGAAAAAATAAATTATATTCTAATGTAGATGTGGGATGGAGTATGAATTCATTTTTTGGAATTAATTCCATTTTATGGAGAGGTCATGAAACTATTCTATTTATCATTGATTGATTATGAAATTCGGTCTACTTCCTTCCCATTTTTTACAAAATTAAATTCATGAGTTTTGCATTCTTTTACATATAGGAATAATATAGCTACTTAGAAAACAAATGAATTTTTTCTATGATTAGGATTCTATATTATCTTTCTTGTAGTGAGGTATTTTATAAAAGGGGTTTAGGATTTTTTTTTGTTTATTACAATATTCCACTTATATATATATGGTAATAATGAGAGAACTATTAAATTTATCATAGATATTATAAGGACTAATGTGCTCAAATTTAATTGTTGATGGAATGATCAATTACGCTTTATAGTGTTCATTTAAAATAATAGATAAAACTATATTATTATCATGTAACCATTCAAGGCCTTATATGGGAGACCCAAGAGATTACCCTTGTATATGGATTATGTTAGAGAGACATTAATGGTGGGTCATAGTTAATGATGGTGATGGCCTATATGGTGTATGTGATAAAATATTAGATGCGGATATATCACAGCTGTTATTATCCATACATTGATCAATGATATTGGAAAAAATAGTATATGTTCGGATACTATACATTATATATGTTCTCTCCATGACATGGTTTATAAATGTTTGGATATTGAAGAAAAATATTCCCAACATTCATTAATTTATTACAATTTGTATATAAGTAATCTATGGGTTTTTATCACATGGAGAAACCCCCTTTATTAGACTGAGTGCACGATGTTTTCCTTGTATCCTAAATTTGATGAAAACTTCATCCATTATCTCTTGTCATCATCTAGAAAAATCTAGACAATGGGGATGATACTAAATTCTCAGAGTACCCTATAGTGATCATGTTTATAAATGATAGAATATTTTGTGGTTCATAAACACAATTGGTGTTTGTTTTATAGCTTCAAGAGAACCTTTATAAGAGTATTACTAAACATGAGATTCATATTCCATTTTAATACTATCACTTTTTTGAGTAGGTTATGGTTTTCATCATGAAACCCCTTGAATTTAAGGAGTATGTAATGAAATGGGGTTTCCTTTTTGAGTATTTAAATTTAATGTGTTGAATGGTCTCTTTTTAGCATGAAAGGTGTAGTTCACCATGATAGTTAGTGTCATGGTATAGTGATGTATATCATAACATATATATTTATCCATTTTTAGGATAATCTTTTGTAGGAGGCCCATGAATTGTGATTTTTTTATTTTTTTATTTCAATTTTTAAAGATTGGTTGAGGATGTAGGAAGCTAACATCATGATTATAAGAGGATTATGAATTTCATAGTGTCGGCTTTTCTCCCATGTCATTATCTAACCATGTGTAATTTATGGTATTTGAATTATTTTTTGGGGATAAATGAATTGATTTATTTGTTTTATAGATTTTAGATCGTGGTTTATTGAAGACTATTACATTATAAAAGTTAATTTTTGGATCTATTTTTGGTTTTTCTCTAGTAAATTTTTTGAAATTATTTTAATTATGGTAGGATACATCCAACATAATATCTCATTATAAATATTTTCTGAAATCTACCTCATTCATATTTTAATTTTACATCCTTGTATTATTATATTTGTGTGGCATGATTTTGGATACATGGATATCATAAAAAATTATATAACTAATAATGATCATGTGGAAAGACCTTGGATAATATAGAGTACATGTTTGTGAAACACAAATGAATAAAAACTATGTTTGGAATAGATTTTTTTTCATTTCTATTTTGATTTAAAATATCCTTGTGATTTTTATTAGAAACATTAAATTTGTTATTATATATATTCTTTTGTTTCCCCTATCAATTATCCTTATTTATTTGTATGAAATATTCCCTTCCCTCATGAAGGAAACCCCTCATTGTTATATTTTTGGTATTGTATGTCATATTTTAAAATCATTCTCTCCAATATAAAATGATATTTCTAATGATTCAATTCATAAAAACATATTTTTTGATGGTGGAATGAAAATCTAGTATATATAATTGGATGAATGACATGGAAGAGATAGTGTTGGGTGGAAATGATGATAGAATCATGTGTATGTGTTTTAGGACCATGTTTGATTGTGCTATGTCATTTCACACCACAACTCATGGTATAATAAATTATCTGATATTTTAAAAGGTTGATCACACTATAAGATGATATCTTAAATTTTTTTCACCCCATCATAGTGATATTTAATATTTAATATTAAAAAAATACATCATTTAATTATGATTTGTGTCTTGAAAATAGTTCTTAAATACAATTAAATAATACTAGGTCATGGAAATAAGGTATTAATTCCAGACACTATGTTATGTTAGTATAACTACTGGGATTTGGTTTCAAATGAATGTGACACCTAGGGTTATTTTAAATTTTATTGTTTTTGTAAAGATTTTTTGTTTATAGATGAATTTGAATTACGTAAGGTATGTTAATAATGTATAAACTCTTGTAGAAGAGTTTCATATCAAGATTCAGTGGTTAAAGATGTAGTATTGTGGAATTTGTTGGATTTAATAACCCATGTAGTTACCATTTAGGTGGTACCATGTACTCAGTGGAAGTCCTAGGTGGAATTGTCCCTTCTCAAGGTCATGAGTTGGCCAGTGAAATAAGTGAGCCATTGTGTATCATGTTAAAGTGTATCTAGTATTCAATGTGTCTAAGATCATTTAATTATAAACATATGATATTTTTCTTAATTTCTCAAATTTATTTTAAAATTTCATTCATGGTTGGTTTCACTAACTATCCAAAAATAGGATGGACCCTCCCTAGGCTCTTGAATCTTCTACCCATTTACCATCTGATCTAGGGTATTTAGAGGGGTTCTTATTCATTTATCATGAGATTTTTCCTCCCAATATTCACCCTCATATCCATCCTTCTAATTTTTATATTTTTTAAATGGTTTGAGGATTTGGTTTTGATATTGATTCCACTTAATCATCATCGATTTATGCCTAGAGGTTGGTATTTTTTTTATTTTATTCTAGATGAGGTTCTGGTAGGATGAATTCGAAAGTATTAATACAATGTTACATGGATGAAGAAACTATCACAATTTTATTCAATCAAAATAAAATATAATTTATGGTGAAATTAAGTTGTTTGTTGGGGGTTTCGTAGGTAGTAGTCTCGATTTTTTCTTGAGTGATTTATAATTCATTGATCAATATTTTTTTCATTCTCACAAGATCATATGAGACATTATTTGTCTTTTCTGATTTAAATTTATTAGGGAATTAATATTATTATATAATTAATAATATTTTATAATAAATTAAGTTGTTTTTTCGGGATAGGGACAATTGTGATTTTATTATGGTTTGTGGATCATCATCAGGCATCGATGAACATAAGAGATGGTGTTCATACATTGATCAACAGATTAAATCCATTTTTATATAGGCATACCCTAACCATTCCATATATTTTATTCATCATCCTTGGGATATTTCTTATTAAATTTATTTATCATCTGATATTGAAATTAAAATAAATTGAATCATTTTCCCTTGGCCTATTTGAGTTGGGTTGGGATTTTTAGGGCCTCAACACATGAAATGTTTTAATTTTATGACCACTAATGCCCATGAATATTAACTCATGTGTGTTCACATAATTTTGATAATTTATGAGGGGTTTATATTTAGTTATATTATAGAATTACAGATATTAATTTATAGCCTCAGCCTCTGTGGAAAAATTAGTGTTATAAAATTAGAGAGGCCAATATGTTCCCTTTCCTAGAAACTCTTAATCACCACATTAGACAAAGTGTGTTCTGCAAGGATATTTTCTGGACATTCATAAGATATATAGTGGTCCTGTGGAAGCTAAAGGAAATGGATAAAATTTAATGTAATGGTAATTATAGATTCAAATCCAAGTGGGGATTCTATTTGGTTGAAAATAACGTATAGAGCCTGAAATATATTCCATTACCCTCCCTTTAGTATGTGATGTGTGTATTATGTAAGAAAAATGTGAGGATTAACATGGTGGATCATTCTTGGTGCCCAATTATATAACTTATGTAAGGGTTGATGGTTCATCGTTCTTCTATTTTATGGTAACTTCATGGATTACACATCAATACTGGATCTATATTTAGGTACGGTGTAAGAGAACATACGTATCCCTAAATTTATAGGATCCATAGATAATTCCATTCTAGTTTTTTTCTTATATAGAATTATTATGATTTTTGAAATGTCATAATATGGTTTTGTTTATGATATGGTATACCATGAGAAATTGTTTCATTAATTCTACCATGATGATGTGATTTTAATTTTTTTATATGATGATATGATGTGGGATTAATTTTCTAGTCCCTATGATATTGTAAAAGGATAAAAATAGTGTTCCCATATATATTGAATATTATTACATCATAGGGTGACATGCACAATGTGATACCATGACATCTAATTTAAGATACATTTCCTAGTTACAAAATTTGGATTTAATTGGTGCTATTATGAAATTATATAGCAGACCTGTTGATTTGGATGTGGTAAAAAATCTATATGGTATTTATATGGTATTGGGAAATAAACCCACATTTCATTTATTGTGATATATCAAGATGAAATTTCCATCAATATCATGAAATGTTATTATGGTTTTTTTCTATATACTGTGATAAGATCATTACTAGGGATGTTATTCCAATGATATTAGGACATGATTCACATCATGATGTCAAACATAATCTACATGTGGCCTTAATAGTGAATATAATGGGAAACTAAACTGAGGAAAACAATAATTTTAGATTATTATCTCATTCAGATGTTAATACACTTAGTAATGGAATACACCACTCTTGTAGTGATATGAACAAGGATTGTAAAAAGTTATTCATGTTAAAATTCAAAATTGTTCTTATTTCCATTGGAAGTGGGATAGAAAACCTATGATGTGGTCATTACAATAAATGGGGCACAATTGTTTTTAGATATTGGTTGTTATGGGATATGAAAACCTTTCTTATGTTGTTTCTTGGTAATTGGGACAAATTTCAATCTTGCATTTAATCTCATGGATAGGTATGTTATTGGATATTTTCATTACATATTTAAGATGTGATTCCTTCTTCTATTTTATTTAATGGAACCCTATTCAAACAATTTTTAAATTTTTATCATGATATTCATTGCATGTGTTGATGAATGTTATATATCAATGAATTTAATCCCATTTTTTGGTTATGTTTTTAAAACTAAATTCCCATTTATTGGTTATTATACTATGATAAGTTGTTATTAACATTAATGATGACTTGAGATATGTTACCCAGTCAGGTTTTCTATTTTATGTTCATAGACACTTTGAGACAAGATGATATAGGTATTCATCACATAGGGTCACCATATTACACCAATGGGTGTCACATATTAATTATTACATCTGTTTCCAATATACTGAATTAATGAACATATAAAAACATTCATAAATTATATATACTAGACATGTTAAAGGAAACCATTGGTGGTGGCCTAAAAAATTTGTATTCACAACTTTGTTTGGTGCCTTGGTACCCAAGTAGACATCTTTGGTGTATGTCAAGGTAGTGCTAGTGGCCATATATATATTTTTGTGTTATTGAACATGACTATATTTAAAATAAAGAATATAAAAGGACTCAAAATAAGGTTTTTAATCTCATTGTCTTGTTTATTTTGAATAACCTATTCTTGGTCGTCCTATGGGAGATGTTTTCCTCTATGTATAGTTTCATGAAATTACTGCTACTGAATCAGTTATAGGATGGGATCTATTAATATTTACTAATGGATTGCATCTATGTTATCTACTTTTATAATGGTTTATTTTTTTATAAAATTTTATATATATTTCTTTCATAGGGTTTTATGGCTATCTATAGAAAGAGAGTATGGTATCCCCACATTTTATATATACCTTCATCACTAATCTGTTGACTATGGAATATACGGAGGTGTGACTGAGGTATGTGGCACATAGTTTGGTCACTATGGAGGTGAACCATATTAAGGATGATATTAAGTGGTATCAAAGCATTATTTTTATATTATTTATAATATTTGGTAAATGGATGAAGGATATGGGATTTGTTCATAAAATTGGATAACTACTATGTATATTACTAGATAGCATTAGCATGTATGGATATACAAGTTATTAAAGAGTTGGGATTTTTTGTTTTGGATTTTTTGTTATTTTTGAGATATTTTCTTGGGTTATGTATGAATTTTTTGGTGATTTTTGATTTATTAGTATTTATCCTATCCTTAGGTGGTTAGATTAGCACATTAATAAATAATTTTGGCACATAGGACTCACATAAAGTTTATAAAAACGTTTTTTGGTGAGAAAATTTATTATTATGTTTTTTATGGTTATATGAACTGTAAACATCAATTTATAATTTTTTTACCGTATATATTGGTTGTTTCATTCTATTTAACCATTATTATGATTTTTTAATGTTATTACCATTATTTAATAAATTAGGGGAATCCTAAATATATATTTTATCTATTCATGAAGATGGTAGTTTTATTATTGTTAGGCCCTACTGATGTGTGATCTTTATGCATTAGAGTAAGTACATGGAAGGGGTGTGTAATTCCTGAAAACCAATTTTATGTTTCTATAATGGAATGATGGGATGAGGTTATTGGGGGTTTCCTAATCAATTTGCCTATGGATATTATATTGATCCTCGAGGGGGTAGTCCAGTATGTGAGTACCAAGTGTGGATTAACACTATTGAGTGGTTGGAATGAAAATGGTAGAGATATTTCACTACTAATAATGGCCTAGAATAGGTTGATAAAATGGATGTTGAGATAGATATACAATATTTAATAATAAAATATACTTTATGGGTTTTCAACTTCATGGGTTAATGTTTGTAGAGTATGTTGGCGAGCCTGGTGATGATATTTTATTCTTACAATTATGATGATATGTGTTTTATCAATGTGTAATAGTGATATTGCTACTTATACCCATTATGGGTTATAATGTTGTAAAGGTTTCCAATTAGAAGGGTAAAAATATGGTACACATAGTTATTATTAGATAAGAATCATGATCATATTCTTTGTATGAATCATATGATTTTAGTTACTTGAGAGTGGCATGCGATCAAATATTGGAAACAAATGATGCATTTATTGAGGTATATTATTTTGAAATCATGGGTGATTCTTATGTCATGATGTGACAAAATGCTTGTGTGGTATATCCAGTTATCAATTATTCTTTTGTGTCCATGATCATGAGATAAAACTATCAATAATTTTACTTAGGATTTATTTTTTTAATACTAAGGTTTGAACCTATTTTATTTTTGTGTTTTTACTTATCATAACGGTTGTGTAAATAATTGTAGGAATGATTTTTTACTCACGTATTTCCTTTAGTAAGGTATATTGTAACATTCAGAGATTTGAGTATTAATTTTCCTTCTGAAAGTATATTATTTTTAATAACATATATAACATTAGAAAAATAATCTAAAATGATTAAAATTTTATTTATAAAAAATATTACAATGTGAAGTGAACATTAATACAATATGAGAATGAAATAATAAAATAAAAAAAGAAATTTTTAATAAACATAATATTATACATCAAATAATATTTTATATTTACCAATTTTATTGAATTTATTTGAAAAAAATGGTTCGGTAAAAATAATATTTGAGAATATAAATAATTAATTTCAATTTTATTTGTTGAATATTATATATTATAAATGTAATATTTTTTCAAAGAACTATTTTGTAAGGTGTTCTGTATTCTTAATTAATATTGAATAAAAAAATTATTTTAATGAAAATCATTGATTAAATTTTATAGAATAAAACTTAACATTCATCTAATAGTTAGTACCATGAAATTATTATGAATAAATTCAATTTATTTATTTTTCTAAAAATTGTCTTCTATGCGTTATGAATTTTTTATTTTATGAACATAATTTTCAAATTTTTAAAATAATATAAATTACAAATTTGCAATTTATAAAATTTTAACACTAAATTAATTATTACATTATATCAAATTACAATAACATTATTTTATATTTTATAAATATCATTTTTCTATTAAAATGGTTTTTATTATATTTTAATCTTCATGTTAAAATAAATATTAATAAATTTTAGAATATTAATTTGAAAAAATATAAATTATTTTTGTAATCATCATATGAAATTTATCTTAAGATGAATTTTTATGATATTATTGGAAAAAAAATTAAGGTAACTAGTTAAAAATACCATATTTATAAATATTGTAAATTTTATGGAATTATTTGGATATAAGAATGAAATAAACATTTGAGAAACATTTTTTTAGAAAAAATGTATCTAATATAATAAATTATACATTTTTGAATATTATTTTTAATTTGTAAACCTATGTATGGAATTTTGAAAGATAAGATTTATTTTATCAAAAAAAATTTAATATGTTATATATTTATTATTTAAAAATTTAATTTTATCACTTTTATAAATTAAATATTAAAAACATTATTTCAATTTTAATCATAATGTAAAAATTAAGTAACAAGGTATATTTTATTTTGAGACAAAAAATATGTGTTACCATGATTAAAAATCAGTTACTATGGTAAAAGTAAAATATGGTTAAAATTATATTAAGGGGAAAATAAATATAATCACTCAAACATTATTTATTATATAACACAATTAGTTTTTATGAAATATGTTTTCAATTAAATTAAATTTCTATCATAGATTAAGTTATACAAAACATTGAATATTAACAAACTGCAATATACCATTAATATTAGTATTTAAACATGAATATTATAACATGGTAATTAATCATGGGGTAATGAATTAGAAAAAAACCATTTTAAATAATATGTATAATGGATTTACATAGTAAAATCATATGTATTAAAATTACTTTATTTTTTTGTGAAGTCTTTATATGATTAGAAAAAGTTATTATCTTAGAAAATGTTTTATATGGATTTTTCTGAACAATTAAGAAAATTATTTTTTTCTCGTTATGAAAATGTTTTTACAAAAAGTAAATTTATTTTCAAAATCATAATACCAATATATTTATTGAGTAATGTTTTTTAATTTTTTTGCAAAGATTAATTTTTCACACAACAAAAAAATATGGATATTTATATTAAAAATAGTTTTGTTTAATGAATTTACTATAACTATATTACATTAATATCTTTTCAAAAGAAAATTTGTTTCAATTATATATTTATTAATCGAATTTACTCAATTATAATTAGTTTTATATTGAATTTTAATATTAAAAAATTATATACTTATGGAAAAAAAATTATTTGGAAAATAGATTTTTCGTCGCTTCTGTGGATTTTTTTTATTAATTCAATTGTTACATTTATATGAATTTAATTATCTGAAAATTAATAAATATTTTTAATAATAATAATGTATATTATATTGGATTGTTAAATTTATTTTTTAAAAAATAATAGTAAAAACAAAAATGTAACTAATTACGACTTTTAAGAATAAAAGAGTGTTTCGTGTTTTACCTGTGCATGTGTAAAAAATAATTATCAATACACATAGGATATTTACATAATATATAATATATAATATTTATAATAATAAATTCAAAATTATCTAATAATTTCAATTGAAAATTTATTCTTAAATAATAAATAACCATATGAAATTAAAAGAGACTTGTTACGGTGATGAAAAATTTAATGGTAAAACTGAGTAAACATAATGATTAAGGAATTAGTTGTTTAAAACAGATGTACTTATTTTTCAAGGGCGTGTTTCTCGACAATATTATACCAAAAAACCCTTATTTTTTAAATTTTTAGTCAACAGAAATGAGAGTGACATCCCACTATTGAAGTGCTTATTGTATTTTCAAAAATGACACTCTACCTCAGTTATAAACAGGGTCCACCTCCATTAAATTTTTCAAAACACATAAGATATTTGGATAAAAAAACACTACTATAATTCCACCCCATAATTCCTATCCATTTATTTAGTATATTTTAAACCCAAAATTCTATCCCAATAGTCATTTTTAAAAGAAATAAAGGATGTTTTCGAAAAGAAATTAATTTTCTTCACTATGATAGTTTTAACACTTTTTCTCTACCACATATATTAACATATTATTTATTTGAAAATAAAAATAACATTTATCTACCATATACTAAGAAGTTATTTTTTATGTAATTACATATATATATATATATAACCTTTTTAATCAAATGGTAAAAAAATATAGATTGTGTGTTTGTCGGACTACCAACTCACGAACCAATGTAGTTCGCTCTCCATCACCGCCACTTATAAGAATATATAATAATGGGTTTAAATTATATATGTTATATTAATTAAATAATTATAATTTTATAATAAGAATATCATATCTATATATATTCCTTATTACCTTCTATTCTCTGTGAATATGATATTGTCGCTTATGTGTACCACAGACCATCGCATCACGAATTGATGATAATTTTTTTTACTTGCACTTTACATGGAAGTTAATAAGGATAAATATAATAGATATATTAAATATATATGAAATCATAATGACTCAATATATTTTATATATTATTTACCTTCCATCCAATCCATCATTCAAGAAAATAGAAATAGCGTTTATGTGTACACGCACCCTACCATCTCCATAAAGAGTGTAATTCATTTTCAATATATAACTATCATATATTATTATTAATAAAGATATTATGACAACATATGATATTTATAAAAAATGTAAATTATATATATATTTCTTATCCATAGTCAAAATTAATGCAATAAAAATACCAAACCAAAACGTAAAATAAAAATAATGTAGTTATTACCCAAAGCATAATTTTAACAAGTGATTATTAATAAAATGGTAATAAAAATTAAAATTTAAATCATATATGGTATGATATATATGATTATAGTTAATTAATATATATAAAATAAAAATAAATTTATTATAAATGAATTTTAAATAAGTATTAATAAATGCATGACTTTAGGTATGGGGATTATGATTTAGAATTTAACAATGTGAAAAAGAGAATTTCATCATACTTTTACTTCCATGGGACACATTCCATAATCACCACTTGTTTCTTATATTCAGTTTTTATTAAACCCAAGAATTATTTTATTATTAATATTTTGTAAATTATATTTATTTTAATATCTAAAAATGATTCTCCATTCATGGGTCTAATTATGAAATATTTACCACAGTGGTAAATGTTTTATGTTCCAGTATAATTTCTTTTCTGGAATATATATGATTTGGTTTTTTATGCTAAAATATCTCCATATATTTTATAATAACACCTTTATTTTATTATATTATGTTTATTTCTATAAAATACCTATTTTCTATCCATTTACATCCATTTATTTAATCAAGAGAACAAAATATATTTTTAATGAAAATCAATTTTATTTCTCTCTACAGTTGAAAATATATTTTCTTCCATGTAAATATTTTTTAAATTATTTAATGAAAATTTATACTATTCAAAAATGAATGTATAAATAAATTTTTTACACATGATTTAAATTTAAAAATATTTTTTAAGATATATTAGTCTTGATTTTTAAAAGAGGCACTTTTGAATTTTTAACAAAAATTTAAAAAGAATCTTTGTTTTAACATGTATGACCTAAATAGTTTATTATACTACCATGAAAACTCAATATTATAAATATTCAATAAGATTTTTTTATTTCATGTTATTATAATATATTTTCCTTTCATTATTGAGATGTTTTTTTATTTTAAAATAGCTATTTCAATGAAAAAATAATATTTTACTCCTAAAATTATCCAGGTGATATTTTGAAATCTTATTAAATCTCTGATCAAATCCATTGATGATTCTAAAAAATTATTGGTGATGTGATAAAATAATACCATACTCATTTTTCTTATGTATGGTTTATGTTTATGAATAAAATATATTTATGAAACCTATTTTTTCATTGGTTATATTATGATGAAATGATAAAATGTTAATTTAATGCATTTATTTTTCAAGGGTTATGCTATGATGGAATATTTATAAAACCCATTTCATTTCATGGGTTCTGATATGATTAATTTTACATGAATTTTTAACAAAAATTCATGAATTATGGGATGGGTGGGATCTATATTTCCCTCCAACTCATTAGGTAAATATTACTATCTCATAATATAAACAAGACTTGAATGGTGAGTGAACCCCCATTTAGTAATGGGATTTTTCCATAATGATAGTCTTAGGAGTGAACCTTTAATATTACAATGGTTTGTTGACTAAATATATTACATTATGATTTTTTTCAGAAAATTCCTTGAATACAATGGAAATGATTTTATAATAATAATTGTATGCCTCATTTTTATGATGTATGCCAATGTTTTTATTTTATGGCTTCGGTTCATTGATTCATTTATGAATCATGTCTTATGAATTTATAAGAATTTTTTTTATGACAAATGTTTATAATCTTTGATGTTTAGGGTATAGTTTCAACATATTTTTCTCACGTTCTCAAACCATTATAGTCATGTTATCTTTATAATGACCATTTAATACCTTACTATTAATATTAGATCACCATTTATTATATTTTCTTCCCCCATGTTATGAAGAAAGGTATTATTTATGATATGGATAAAAATAAAACTAGTCATGGGGAACATAGTGGGATATGATGTAGTTAACTTATGAACTAGAAATTTATTTACCCTTGTTTCCAAAGGCACTAGATCTAAAAAATTCTTGAATAGTTCATTATGTGGTGTAAAAAATATTACTCTATTAAGATATAAAATCTATATATTAAATGTTTTGATATTTACAATTAGATTCAGTGAAAATATTTATTAAAACATTGTAATCTAGGATTTGGAATCATTAGTGATATCCAAGGGATGTGTATAAGGATAAGTATAAGGATATGTCTAAGGATAAGTCATGGTATAAGAAAACAGCACAGAATTTTGGATAACGATATATAAATTGGTATATATGAAATTTAATACCCATGTGAATACTACAATTGAATTTAGATTTCGCAAAGTTGTACCTAGGGGTAGTAACTCCTAAAATTATTCATTGAGTTGCACTCGATCATTAATGTGTTCACGATAACAATCCTTTTTTCACACCTAGTTTATCATAGCTAGGGGATTTATTTTAGAAATTCACAAAAACCATAAGAACCATCATGATGTATTTAAATATATAATGACCATGAATAACATAGGTTAATACTAAGGTGTCACAGATTGAAAATAATGTATCATGATTTAGATATCATATGAGTAATTTTATAAGACTAATCATTCTATACAATAATCCATGATGTTTATGATAACCATTTTTTACTATTGTAATCAAGAAAAAATGATGAAATTGAGATAGTAAATGGTATAATAAAAAATCGAAATACTCTATTTAATCACTCTTATATGAATTCTTCTATGTTAGAAATTTTTTGAAGTTATTATAATTTACATCCTCAATGATTATATGATAAATTATTTTTGAAAACCCATAATGGAATGTAGATCGCGTCTTAAGTCAACAATTCTTCTCTAATTAATTTTTTAGGAATGAATTTCATGCACACCTATTTATTCTCCCAATAGAATTATTTAATGTTAAATTATTAATAAAATTATTTCACTACATAAAACCCACAACCTCTTCTGAGCAAGGGAAGTGGCATTTATTATTTTAATAAAACATGCAGTAATCTATTAATGTGATGATAAATATGAAATAATGATCAAAATCACATCCATTATATTGGATATTATTCATATTCAAATGGGTTCTTTTTCAAATATGGATTGAGAGAAACTCAAAATTGATGAAATTCATGTTGTACATTAGTTTTTTATTGTTTTTCTGGAAATGTTTTTCTAATTCCCAATAAACATGTGATGTTTATATCTAAATAGAACATATACATAGTGTTATAATAATTCTAAGGACTCTATATAATATCCCAAATTTTTTTAGAATTTATGCAAAAAACTACTAGATAATCTTGACAAGATAATAATTTTTTCATGTCTGTCACATTAGAGAGAACATATTCTTCTTGATAAAACAATGAATTTTAAATGATACTCTATATTGATTATCAAGATATAAAGAATATCAAAATCATTAACAAGTATCCTCTACTGGGAATTATTGACTTGTATTATCAACTTCATATATATCAGTACTTTTCCAAGATTGACCTTCATATAGATATTATCAATTTAGGGTCACGAAATAAAATATATCTATAATAGAATTTTGTAAAAGGATAGGGTAAATTCCTTATATTGAAATGTGATTTGGGATTAAAAATTCCCCATAAAATCTTCAGGAATTTAATGAATATAATTTAATGAGTTTTCATGGATGAGTTTATGTTAGTATTTATTGATAATATCCACATATATTTAAAGTGAAATGAATAGTATGAGGATCACGTGAGAATTGTATTAAATGTCCTAAGGAAGGATAAAATGTATGAAAAATTTACAACGTCTTAATTATTTCTACATAATGTTTTATTTTTGGGTCATATAATCATAATATATGGTATATATGTGGATCTATCAGTAAAAGATGTTATTAAACAATAAATTAGACAAATAACTGTGATTAAGATCTTACATTTTCATAGTTTGGTTTGATATTATCAATTTTTTGTGGAGAATTTCTCTTGAAATTATAATCCACCCTCCATGTTATCTCAAAAGGGAAATGAGTTACTATGTATATATGAATGTGAGGGACGTTTCAAGGATATGAATAGAATATTAGCCAGTACACATATGTATACATTACTATTCATTGTAGAAGGGTTATTAATATATAAATATGTATCCAATATGGGATTTCTATGAATTCTCATGAAGAGGTACATGGTTTTAGCTTATGCCTCATGATAATTTATGGTTCTTGAGAAAAATTACACTACACATGTTTTAGAGTTAGTTGTGGTATTATTTGAATTAATGATATTGAAGAATTGTCTATATATACAAATTCATGATATATATACTGATAAAATGAGTTTAATGTATATATTCATACTAAAATATTTAAAAATGTTTTAAATAAGTTGGTTTGAGATGACTAAAAATTCTGATTTTTCAATATAATAACTCCTAATAAAAGACAACAAGGTGACTTATTATTTCATTTAAAAGGTTCATGATATATTATTTAAAATGAGGACCACAAAAGAAACAGTATTTAAGTATTTTTAACTGATGGATTTGTAAATTCTAAAATATGGTGAAAAATATTATCTTTCTCAAATAAGTGATCAACAATTTATCTATATGAGGATAAAAGATGCACGACTAGATGACATGGAGCCTCAATAGATTGTGAGAAATTTTCAAAAGATCAGCATTCATTGTGATGGAATGATGTGGTTCAAGAACTGTTTATGTGTTCAATGTATACCAAATTTGAAGAAGGATATGTTATATGATGCTCATAGTTAATTTTAATATATTCCTCAAGGACGTAAAAAAGATTTATTGAGATTGGAAAGTGCATGTTTTGTGGGATAGTATGAAGAGAGATATTTCAAAGTTTGTATCTAAGTGTATGTTATGTTTGAAAAGTAAGGTTCTGAGATAAGATTCTAATGGTATTTTGTGACCATTACCCACAAAGGAATGGGAATGGGAAATCATCATTGTAGATTTGGTCTTTAGACTCCCCAAAATGTCTAAATGGAAATATTATATATGGTTTTTAGTTGACCCCATTACAAAGTCATAAAAATTTTTAGCTATCATAGAGTATTTTAATTAAGATCATATTTATTGGTTATACACAAAGGAAATTCTATATTTTTATAGAGTAACACATTCTATTATCTCAAAATATGACCTGAGTTTCCCTACAATGTTTTGGAATGGTATTTAACATTGACATGATACAAAATCTTGTTTCTATACTATATATCTTCCACATACAGATGACTAGTATGGGATAACAATTCAAAATATAGAGGATATGATGAGATCATATTCATTGGATTTAAATTTTTTTATCATCACCTTCCTTTGGTTGAGTTTCCATAAAAAATAGATATCACTAAATAAATAAAATGATTCTTGTCCCCTCTATAGAATGAAGTGTAGTACTCAAATATAATTGGATTAGTTTGTAGAAATAAAGATATTACTGCATACATTATCTGAGTTAATGGATGTGAATGTAAGGGAAATTTAATACTACATCAAACCTATTCAGAGACAACATAAAATTAATGTAAACAAACAATATCGTGATTTGGAATCTAAATTTGACGTGAAGGTTCTTCTATGAATTTCTAAATGGAATAAATTTAAGAGACTATAGAAGAAAGGAATGATGATCACTATGTATATTGGAACTCTTTACATTATTGATCTAGTATGTATGGATACATATCACAGGATGCTTCCACCGAATCATTATCATGTCCACGATGCATTTCATGTATCTCTCCTGAGGAATTACATACATAATCAATCGAATGTACTAAAATTTGAAGTCATACGTCTAGAGAAATTTGTTTCAAACATGGAACAACAAAAGATATTATATGTCATATAAATAATGTTAAACCAAACAAGACCACTAACATGTTCAATTTTTTGTGGAGAAACCACCAATTTGTGGAAGCTGTATGGGAACCTGAGGATATGATGTGGTAGAAGTATCCTAATTTGGTGTATTGGATTGATAAATTTTATTGGAGATATTCCTATTAAAGGTTGTATAATCTAACAAAAAAAATATTTTATGAAATATTTTTTTCAAAAATACTAATTGTTCTTATATCTAAAAATACCCACAACCGAGAGTTTTAACAAAGTAGAGTATACTATTAATATTAGTATTTGAACATGAATGTTGAAACCTATATGTCAAAATTAGAAACATAAATTTGAATACATGAATTTAAAATATTATGTATAGTTGGTTTATATGAAAAAATAAAATTGGCAAAAAGTAATTATTATTCAGTAAATTCTATAAATTTCAAATATATAATTTTATAGAAAAAGTGATTTTATTTAATTATGGGGAAAAATAATGAAAATAATTTTTACACATTCAGATAACATATTTTAAAAAATAAAATTAATATTTTAATATACATGTCAAAATTATAATAGATTTAATTTTATATAATTTCCTGTAAATATAATTTTTTCAATGAAGAGTAAAATAAATATATTTTTATTAAAATCTACCCTTTTGTTAAAAAAACATACTGACTTTATATTATTTAAAAATGATTTGAAAATTAAAATTAATGTAATTAAATCTTTATTAAACAATTTTGGATCATTTTAATTAATTTAATATTGAATTTTTTATTGAAACACCTTATGCTTAGGAAAAAAATTGAAACCCACTTTTTTGTCACATTTGTTGGTTTTATTTTAAGTCAAATACCGTAATTTAATTGAATTTAATTTTATGAAATGGATTAAATATTTCGAATAAACATAATTTATACTATATAATAAGGAAAAATTTATTTCTTTTCATTAAGAATAGTAAAATACAATAAAAAAATTAATTACTATTGTTATTGTTAAAAGGGGGTTTTTTCATTACTTGTGCATGCATTAAAAATATTTTTCAACATACATAAGATCATTATTTAATAAATTGGATTATATATTTTTAATAAATGGGGACAAATTATATAATAATTCTCATTTTAATTTTATTCTTAAAGGAAAAATTACCTAGGTATATAATAATAGACTAGTTACTATGGTGAAAAATAAAATTGTAAACATGAGTTATCTCATAGATATAGATCACCTTGTTTAAAAAGTGAAATTTTTTTGGTAGAGGTGTCTATCAAAAATATATTTCATAAAATATTTAATTTATAAAATTATGAGGAACATGTTATGAGTGTGACTTCCCAATATAGAATAGTTTTTTCTATTTACAAAAAAACCACCCGACCATAATTATAAAAGCTAGACCCTTCCCTTTACTTATACACTAGTCGTAAATTATTTGGATCACCCAAAAATAAAACAAATACCTCCTAAGAAACCATATTCACATTCTATATGTTTTTTTAATCCCAAAATATCACCCATAAATTCATTAATAAGATATACGAAGGAGGTAGTTTTAGGAAAAGGTAATTGTCTTCCCAAATATCTTTCTTTTCACTCCCCTTAAAACTTCTATTATTTTAATAATAATTAAAGTATAATAAAATATATATCAATGATATACTATAATTTGATTATTTTTATGTAATAACTTACATCTATCTCCTCTTCCATTAAATGGGAAACGAATCTGTCGATCATGTGTACGACAGACTACCTCCTCACGAACCGAGGTAATTTGTTTTCCATAACCGCCTCTCACGGGTGTATATAATGATATATTTATATTTTATATATTATATATATAACATAATTATTATTTTTATATTATGATATTATATATACCTTCTTACATTCTATTCAATGGGAATAAAATAAATTCCCTCATTTGTTTGACGACATATCGCCTCGCGATGAAATGTGATTAATTTTTCACATATAATTTACATAGAAGGTAGTAGGAATAAATATAATAAATATATTAAATATATATGAAACTATAATTTCTATTTAATGATGATATATTATTTAAATTCTTTTAATTCCATCTATTGAGAAAATGGAAACAACATTCATGTTTACATGTGAACTACCATTTATAAGAATGATGTAATTCATTTTCAATCTCTAACTATTATGGATTACATTAAATAAATATATAATTAATATAAATAATATTTATAATATTTATAATTTTTTTATCATCTTCTCGATAAATTGACGAATATAAAAAATTTAAGGACTGAAAATACCAAATAATAACTTACATGAAAAATGAAGCAGTTATTAGCTGAAGTATACTTTTAACAAGGAATTTTTAATAAACTACTAATAAAAAATCAAAACTAAATAATATATTGTATAATATATTTTATTATTATTCTATAATTCATTTATAATAAACCCATATTTATAATATTTTAATTTCTAATGTGTATAATTAATTCCAAGACCTATGGTGAGGGAATTATTTATAAAATTGCCTTCTATATAAAATTTGTTCTTTTATGCATCTATATTATTTTAGGAGATGCATTTAGAAATCATTTAACATTTTAATAATAGAATTAATTTATTTTCATGATATTTATGGTTTCTTGTAATGTTATTATTTCATGGATCTTATGAATTAAAATATTCCAATTTGGTAATGGGATTTTCATCTCTCTTTAATTTGTTGGGACACTCGCTATATTCATAACTTTCTTCATTTCTTCACTATATATTATAAAAATTAATGTATCCTATAATGATTAATATGGAAATTATTATGATTTAAATACCCATAAAAATTTATTTTATTCATGGTCTGTAAGATAAAAAGCTACCAATGTGGTAATTTTTTTTTCTTACAATCCCATTGTTTATTGGGATTGATTATTATATACTATTCGATGCTAAAATATCATTATATACTTATAAAAAACTGTTGAATTTTCTTGTACACTATTTATTTTAATAAAATAATTTTTTCCATTAATATTTCTCTTTTTATGCAGTTAATTACCATAAAGAATTTTTTAAATATATATTTTCGTTATTTAACTCTTTAGTTGAAAATCCTTTTTATTCCATGACAATGTATTTAAAAACATGTTTTAAATAATGATTTTAATAATGAAAGATGTATTATGTATGAATGTTCCCCTATTTAATAGTATTTAAAAAATTAATGGAATATTTTTCTCATTCCTAATATGAGAAAATATGTATATTTTACAGAATATGTGAAAAGAATCATTATTTTCATATTTACAGACTGAACGATACCTTATTCCATCATGACCACTCAGTGATTTAATGATTCCCTTATATTAATTATTATTTATTTTTATATAAATTATATAATTAAAAAATCTGTAGTTTTAGATTTAAATGAAGTGATTTCAATGAGAAGGGTTTATTTTTCTATAAGAAACGATCCATGTGATCATTCAATGTCATTTTCTATCTAAGATGATATCCTTTGATGTTACCTAAGATTTATAGGGGATATGATATATGGTTATCATCCTTATTCATTATCTAAGTATTTTAATTTTATTATGTCAATATGTTTATAATATTAGTTCATTTTTCACGGGTTATGTTATGATGAAATTAAGAAATGTTTATATAACCAATTAATTTTCCGTTAGTTATGATATGATGAATGTTTTATGAAACCCTTTTATTTTCATGGGTTGTTATATTATTATTGTTTTATTATGTTTATTCAAATAAATATATATATTATGTGATAGGTGTGACTTATGTGTACCTCTAATTAATTGGGAAAATATTGGTATCATTTGAGTTAGACAAGAATAGAATATAGAGTTAATACAGTTCATTTATTGACTTTCTCCACTATGATTGTCTTGGTGGTGATCCTTGACTACAAAAATATTTTGGGTATTGAACCCATTCCACATTTATAGCTTTTTATGGATCATTGACTAAAATGGAAATGATTTTCTAATATTACATGTATGTCAAAATTCTATTCTTTATTCGAATGTTATGATTTTATGGACAATATTATTTGACTACTTTATTATTCATTTCTTCTAATTTTCAAAGAGATAATCTATGACTCAATTTTATGATCAATCATATTATGGGTATCATTTAAGAATGTTATTATTTTGTTTGCACACTCTTATCCTCACATTATATTTATATCTCTCATACTTAACATTACAGAGTATCTGAGATAAAAATTTCTTATGCTTCTATTCCATAGTTAGTTAATAAAAGTATTATTTATTATATGTATAATAAGGTTTCTTGTTAAAAAATCCTAGGGTTTAATGATTTATTTTAATTATGTACCATCTCTTTATGTACCTAATTTTCCAAAGGCACTATACCAAAGTGATTCTAGAATAGATCATTATGACGTAAAATGAATTTTTGTCTATAAATATGTAATGTATATGAAAGATAAATTTGTCTCACTAGAAATAATTTATGCAAATTAGAGTTATATTGACAAAGATGTACCCCTTCTCAATTATTTTTCTCTTTTAGTGCCACATTCCTTGAATAGTGTATCTCTTTGAACAAAAATAAAACCCATGTGAATTTTAAAAGGATCCCTTCACCACCCCTTTCTACTCACATGTTATGCCTCTTGTTTAAAACAATATCTACAAATATCCTTTGAAAACACTTATGAATATCATATTGTTTTTTATCGCATCTAAATTCCCACATTTAGTGTATTAATCTAATTTTAAATGATTTTTATCTAAGAAGATAGGTAAACACTATTAATAAATCCCTTTTCATTTAAATTACATTGTATCATCGTCTAAACACTCTAAATATATTCTAAACACACTAACATAATTAAATAATTATAATATATAATCTAATAGTTTATTACGTTTATTTAATAACAATTTTATACTTTCCTCCCAACAATTCCAAAAATGGAAACATTGCTCGTGCATAAGTGTGAAGTACAACCTTCAGGACTAATAGAGTATGTTTTTCATCAAAATATCATGTGAACGGTTATAATAATTTATATAATTAATAAATATAACATTTATATCATCATAAATATTCTGAAATTATAAATAATTATTTTCCTTCCTCTTGCTATTCATTAGAAAATGAAATTGTTACTCGTGAATGCATGTGGACTACAACATCCATAAACAATGTATTTTGTTTTCTATCACCAACACATATGGATAGTAATAAAAATTTATTTAATAAAAAATATTATTATTATGATAAAAAATAATATGCCATAATGGTAAATTATTTTCTATATTTTTTACCTCATATTCACTAGAAATAAAAATGTCACACATTCATACAAGCGAACTACTACCACCATGGTTTATATGTTTCATTTTTACTAAAATCATAAATATTTGGTTAAAATATATATTTTATGTATATATATATTATTAATGAGTAATATATATAATAAAAATTATTCTGAAAATATAAAACAAAAAAATTATGATCTTTATAAAGTAATCTATTGATATTTTTAGATTTCCTGAAACATGGACATCATGGTCATGGTTCACTAATACCATGAACATATATTCAATAAAATGAAAATTTTCATCTATAAATCCTTTAATATTATATAAATATATTTTGTAATATTTCAATAGTGAATATTTTATAAATAATTATGATTCAATGTTGCCAAAATGAAATATGTGTGAGATAGTCAAAATTACCACATATGATAATCGAAATAAACAATAAATAGATAATAAATATGGAATATATGGTTATAATTAAAGAGAAAGAATCCAATTTATATGGGTAATGTTTTAAAATAATTTAATGATAACCTATGTTTATTTTATACTATGTTTATTCACAATCATGGGACTAGAGTAAAGGTATGAGTTTCTCATCTCACTTTTCATTCTTTGAGTCATATTAAATTTTCACCACTATTTTTTATTTTGTGTTTTATATTATATCCTATTGATATTTTTCTCATAAATTCATTAATTTTGTGGTATTTAAAAATAAATATCTATTTCTATCATTAATGGGATTTTAATTCAATGGATCCAAATTCTAGAAGGGTTTTTGTTAACACAATTTGTTTTAATTGGGTTATGATTCCTCTACAGGAAATTTATTTTTCGTTGTTTGGTAATTTAAAACTAATGATTAAATTATATATAAATTCATATTATATTTATTTGGATTTAAATTTCATTATCATGAACCGCTTTTCAAATAATTTTATCATCAATACTTCTTCTTTAATGAACTTCTTCATTCATAAAAATGTAAATTTATTAAGGATAATCTTCATCCTCTTTGATAGCTCATTCTAATTGATGAACATATTATTTATTTAATTAATTTTATTAATTTATTATTTTGAAACAAATATATTTATTAAATCATGTTCCATTATTTTACACATTAACCAATTTTAAAAATAATTTTACATTTTCCTTCTAATGTTGTGGTTTTTAATAATGGTATATCAAAATATAAAAAATGGATTTTACATTATTAGTCATAGATTTCAGCTTCCACAAAAATTTTACTCTATAAAAATATTACATTATTTGTAATGATAATTTATTTGGATTTAATTTTTTGTGGATTTAAAAAAAATCATGTTATAATAATAAAATGACATTTTAATGTGGCGTGTAACTTCGTCTCTAATGTAAAATATTTATAAATTATTTGTAAAGATGCTTAATGTTTTGATTCCATTTTCCTCTTTAAAATGACTATACCATATATAGATATGTTTAATTAATCACAATATATTTGAATTTCTGATATAATCATTTTGGTTCATCGAATATTTAGTATCAACAGATCTAAATCATGATGTTATTTTATGATATAACATCTGAAAATGTAGAGAAACCCATATTCATTTCATGTGATTTTAATGATATGATATATTATTGATTTAATAAGGATATAATATATGTAGATTTTTATGGGATGGTTCTCATACCACCCTATAATGAATTGGTCAAGTTTTATATCTCTTGAGATCCAAGGGTAAACAGATTATTATCCTAATACCAAAGGCTACATGGGTAGTATCCCTAGTCAATGAGGGTATAATGGTTGTTAGGTCTATAATATTAGAGTTCATTGAAAGTATCCCAATTCTATTAGGATATATGGGTTATATCATAATACTATTAGGTTACGTAAGTTTTTAAATATAGCCCAAGAGGTAGCATAAGTCGATAGCCCAAGCCTATGTGGATAAATGGGTTTTTATACCATGCCCAGGAGGGTAAAAAATATGTAAACCCAAGACCAAGAGTTTACATGGGTATAACCCCAATCCATATATGATACAAGGGTAGTATCCCAATCCCATTAGTGTAAACTCTTTGTTATACCATGTCATATAGAGTACACGAATTGACAACAGAAGCCTACTATGTTATAAGAATAAGGTCAAGATGCCTACCCCACTAGGTTATGATTTAATATTCTCTTACGAAATTTCAATGTTATATTCCTATTTTATACTCCATGCCTTTTGATTATTATATAATATTTCTAATAACTTATAATATGGTTTATATTTTCTTATATGATTTTATATAGCCTTCTATCATTTCTTATGAATAACTATTCTAGTTTTATTTTTTCATTATTTATAAATGATTCCCATCCTTTTTTCCAATATTCGGATGATGTAACAATTATATGACTTGTTGATATGTTTTCACATAATTAACATTTGAGCTTATAAAATTCATTTTTTCCATTCCCATTGATATGATGATGTGTATTACCTAATATTTCTCTAAAATGAGGATCATGTATGGTTTGATTTCATATAAAAATTAACAAAAAAATTATATATAACAAATCTCAATGTAAATTAATAATTATGGTTATTATATAGTGAAATTATAATGAGATAAACAATTTAATTATGTTAAATATATTTATGTTTATCTTGGGACATCTAACTTGGTATCAAAGATTTTATATAAATTATAAGTATTTCAACCACACATGGGAGTGTAGGTCTGGGTATCATTAGTAGGTATTTGTTTTAGTTTTAATTATTATTCAAAGATTAGTTTTTTTATTGAATAATACAATATATAATTAGTAAAACCACTATGACTATTCTTAAATAGATAAAAACATCCTAATATTTTATTAAAGTAGAGTGTGTGTTAATTTCTCAAAATAACATCTTGGTCTAGATAAAAATGAGAGTATGTAGGCCATGGAATATATTCATCAAGAGTTAATCTCCCTGAATTTGTTTTGGTTATTAACTCAATATTTACTAGGTAAATAACTAGTAGGCCTAACTATGCACATAGTGTTATACTCTCAAGGGATATTCTTTAGTAATTCACATGGTATTTAAAAACCATTATGAGGTATTTAAATAGAAGTTGTTGTTTTAAGGGTAAAAAATGGAGATATATAATTGACTTTTTCATTTATTAATTTCTTCACAAAAAAATACATTATTTTATCAAATGGTTAGAACATTGAGAATATTAGTAAACAATAGACACAAGGGTAAATTCAGTTATCATCCAAATGGGAAACCAAATAGTGTGGATATTGGTGCTGAAAATATTGTTTTTATACTCACCAAGTTATCAAATGTTGTAATTAATAACATAAAATTTAATAAAATCTCATACTCAAAAAAATAACAATAATGGTGTTTCATTTAATATAAAAAAATGACGATGTTATAAAAAATATTCAACTTTATATGTGTAAAAAATTTAGTAATAGGATCCAATGTAAGGAATAATAAAATAAAATATGTCAAAGTGTAAAAGTATTAGACATCAAACTTCTTATTGTATAAGAGTGATAAAGAGGTCATCCAATACAATAGAATGTCAAATGGTCCAAATTAATGCTTCAAAAAAACATTAATGCATTAAATACATTGATGTTGTAAGATAGGAATATTAATTGCCCAATCTAAAGGAAAATTAGTATAATATACTAAATTTATCTTCATGTCCATGTGATCAAGGAAGAGCCAATATAATAACCACTACTAATGTGGATTTTGATAATTAATATACATTTTTCCTCTAATTTGGACATATGGATGACTTATTGGATATTAGTTCTAGACACTCTAGAATTTCTAAGAATTTTTGTAAGGCAGTTAAATTTTAACCCCAGTGATGTGAAATTTGATTATAAGATAAAACTTATAGTTCTATGTTCATTAAATCTCATGTCGAATTTTAGATGAATATGCTCCATGAAATTCTTATTTTCTTCCTTTCGGTGAATTTAATGTGATTTTAGAAATATGTTAGATATCTTAAAATATGTTACAATAATTAATAAAATAGATAAATAACATTTTAAATTTAAAATGTAACCAATTTCCATTTATCAATCGATGTATAAGAAATAACGATCTCTGAAAAATTAATTCTATGGTTTCTAATTCCTATTCTCGAAGGGTATTTACATCAAATGAATAGATGAAAAATAAATAATGGGAATATTATTATTATAAGAGAACATTATATATTCCATGTATTCCTCATAATAATAAAGAAGATAACTAATTAAAATTAGTTCTATAATCAAATTTATGTTTTAGATACCCTCAGATGTTTTCAGTACTTTCTGATAATCAAAACACTGAGAACACAATTTATTTAAGGTGGGAGAATGTTACACCTTATTTTTTAATTATAATGACATATATTTCCATCTTATATCATTAATTATATGGAATTATTATGAGTCTATAAAAATTAACAGTGTGTGATTGCGAGGTCCAGTCTGCCTGGAATGAATTTCTGAACTTTTTTTCAAGTACGTTCAGTAAACATGTGAGTGGTATTTTCTAAAATCTGAATTGTTTCATATATTAAAAATCCTAGGGAACTATTGAATCTGTTGTGCTGTGATTCGCTTAAATGACACTTTACTTTGACCATAGTACGTGCAGATAAATAGTCATGTTTTGAAACATTTTAAAACAAAAAAAATAAATATTTTATTTTTTTATATCATAAAACTCCAACGGGCCAAATAAAATGTGGTGTATGTGGTGTGTCAAGCCATTAAATGGCTTATCCTACCATCAATATGTAATTATGTCATTGGGGAAATTATGAATCTTTATAATTAATGAGACCCATTATTTCCCTACTAAGATACATACCCTCCCCCTCTCTTATATATATGGAGCTAGGGAAGGGGTATTAGAGAACATCACCATGCAGCGATGTGCTGAAAGAACACAGTGGCTCTAGACCCATAAAAGTCAAATTTGACCCAGGGGGGTGACAGATGACATGTAATCAAAGGACGATGTGCAAGTGGCATCTTTGGGAGATGGTCGCTGGAACGAAGAACACTATCTACCTTCATGCAAGGACGTTTCTTAGACATTTTGAGGTAGGGGTTTTGATTCTCGTTTCAAATTCAAGTTAATTTATTGAACTCCCTTATTATCATCCCTAATATGAGATAATGAGGATGGTGAGGGCCTAACAAATCAAGCCCCAACCCTCCACTATCTTGTTATCCTTATGCCTTAATGAAAGATTGTGTTCACATCGACGCACGCCGCAAGAGGAGGGACGTAGCCCGTCAGCCACAACAAATGGAGGAGGAGGCCGACACGATGGCCGACAGTGGGAAGGGAGGCGGCTTGACCTCCACACCACCGCTGAATAGAAGCTGTGGATGAAGCTCTGGTGGAGGCTGAACCTGCCTCTGTAGGGTTCTGCAATGCCCACACGACGCTTCTTCTTTGAAAATTGAACGGCCTCTAGGCTGTTTGGGAATCCAAGAGACTCTGGGATTACACCCCCCATGTTCGATGAAACTGGGACACCACTGTTGGACCGGGCCTCTGACCCCGAACCAGGCCTCCTCCCCTAGTCCGAGTCGCTGGACATGGACCGATCTCCACATTTGCACTGGGCTTCCACCCTCGCTCCGGGCTGCCACCCTTGTCTGGGCTGCCTCCCTCGCACTGGTACGCCTCACTCGGAAAGGGTTTCCTCCCTCGAGCCGGGCCACAGCCCTCAGAACAGGTCTCCACCCTCGAGTTGGGTCTCTACCCTTGGACTAGGATACCTCTCATACAGGGCACCACCCTTGGGCTGGGCCGCTGCCTGAGCGGGCCTCCGCCCCTCGACCAGACCGCCTCCCTAGAAAACCATGGCCCCAAGTGGGTCGGGCCACCCATTGATGGTTGTCCTATTTTGGTGGGGCCACCCCACACGGTGTTCAGACCAAACACCAGCCTGGTGGGCTGAGTTCACCTTGACCTAGCCTAAACCAGGTGATGCTTGGTCGGTCTGACCGGGTCATACCGGACCAGAGCCCAACCAGGGCCAGAAACACTCAAAGGAACTTATTATGAGAACCAGATGCTGGTTTGATGAACCATTTTTGTATATGGGGACCTTGGAGGGAGACATACCTTTTTCCATACTCTATTTGAGTTTCAATGAAACGTGTAGTACTTCGCGTTGGATCTCACATGAATCCACCCGGGCCCCCGGCACTGAAATTCCAGTAACCCATAGAATGGGTGTCAAATTGACACATCATATCTTGCATTGGAACCCTTATGACATGACAGATTATCGGGTTACTTCATTGTGAGAATTTGTGGTAGTTGAGATACGACTGATGGATTGGGGAGTAGTTCTCCAAAGCGCACTATGTACAGAACCCTGTGGCATGATGATACATGATGACTGTTAGATTTTCTACTTGGAGTAACTCAACGGCCATGGTACGTGATGGGGAGGAGTAACATAGCAGGCCATGTTGGGGGATGGTGACTCTTTGTGACCCAGATGACCCGCGGTATGCAATGGAGAGGAGTACCTCAATAGTTCAAGGTTAGTGGGAAGCACTTCTTTGTGGAACGATAGGCCCACTATATTCGATAGTGGACAAGTTCGATAATATCCAAGGCATTCGACATTATGAATGGGGATGTTACTTGTTACTCCCCCTATAATAAATCCTAGTGTGAGCTGTCTTTACTTTGTTCCTGTGATTGAGGATATGTTTTGTGGTAAATTACATGTGTGGTAATTTACCTTCTTTGTGTTTCCCTGTAGGTTTTAATTGTGTAACTCTAGGATCCCATCAGGGTCTAAGGGTCCATAATGAGTATCAATATACTCATCCCTCCATGGGCTTCCCTAGAACCTTGGTGTCTTTTGTGTAGAAAACGAGCAAATGGGCTGAGGTTTAAGGGAGACAGGACCTGGTGGTACGCAAAGGAGACAGACAGACAGGGAGTGATGAGGATGTGCTCTATAAAATCTCATCAGGTAGGAACCTCATAGGATGTCCTTGTGGCTGTTTCCCATTTTCTTTCAGTTGTAATATACTTTTTGTTGTACTTGTAATTTTACAGTAGGGCTTATATTACGACCCCTTTTTACTTTTAGCACTCTGTTTTACTACATCTGTTTACTTCACAGTTGCTTCATGTTTTTTTCTAAGACCGTTTGTATGTACAAGTTTAAAGCTAATGCCTTACTGTTTTAGGTAATACGTCTTTCAGTGCTAGTCTCCAACTCCTGGCCTATGGAAGGTGGGATTGGGTAAGTCATGACACGGTCCCCGGGGGGCAGGTCTTGACAAAGTGTTATTAGAGGAGTTCAGTTCCATCAAAGAACTAAGACTCTGATCATTTCTATGTGGCAATAGTTTCATGTGTTTTGTGTGTGTTTTTTAGTTTGGGGATACCAGTGTTGTTGCGGAGGATGACGTATTCATACACAGAGATCATGAGTTCTAATTTTTGATTCAGTGCACAAAAAACATTGATTTTGTGTGTTTTGAAACAGATTTCTTATGTTTTCTTGAGTCATCTCACCATGTATAAATTTCAATTGTGAGACACTTATTTCATTCCTAGATCCAACCATGAATAGATCCCCCAAGGTTTCCTAAGAGAGCACGCAATGACAGCCCACCGAGTGATGAGGACTCAATGAAGGGACCCCTTAAGGCATTTGCACCATCAGGTGGTGTACCGGAAAAACGACTACTTGTTGGACTACCGTTTCATCCAGCCCCACTAGCAGAGGTTGCATGCTGACTGAGCATGTTGCATGAGTTCTAGAGGTAAAGGCCTTTGAGGTTCAGAGGTGAGATGGACCCGCAGGCGGCAGAGGAGTAGCTGGAGGATGTGGCCAGAGTTTTTCGTTTAGTTGGGACACCGGTTGATTTAATGTTATCCTGGGAGCCAACCATTTTTAGGAAGCAATACGGTGATTGTGGAGCATTATAAATCATATTCATGATTTATGAGACCCTCATCTGGGTGGACATTGATGTCCTTTTCAAGGCAGAGTTTGTCCCAGTAGCCTTAAGCTCTGTTCGTATACAGGAGCTGCTGCACTTACAGCAGGCCTGCATGATAGTGGACGAGTACTCGGAGAGTTTCACTGATCTCTCCCCTACTCCAAGATCATGGTACAGATCCCTTTCTTCAGGGATCAGACCATTGAATAGTTTCCCCGATGGGAGATGAGAGCATCGATGGTATGCCTTAGTATTTCAACGTCAGTTGGGTGGTTGAGAGAGCACTTTTGGTGGAGAGATTCGGAGATGAGCAGGCACCAACAGCAAGAGATACCAACAGACGATAGGTACTTGAGTCATCTACAGGAGGAAGTAGGCATATGAAAAAGAGGTCCAAGATGATTTTACCTTCTAGTGGATGACCCCGGGATGAAGGGTCATAGGTGCGAGGCTCACAAGGCAATATAAGACAGGAGAGGGACACGCAGTGTTACACATCCAGCGGGCAGGGTCATATGGATCACTACTACCTGACCTTCCATACTGACGACCAACAGATGTTTGAGGGACCACCATTGTAGAGGAATAGGTTCGAGTGAGGAGGTTTGCAGGGTGGCAAACATGTAAGAGGAGTTGGTCGTGCATCAAGAGGTGGGGATCGTTTCGAGATTCTACAACCACCACCGCCAGGTGGTCCACGCCGGCCAGAGGGAGGAGGAGGATAGGGACGAGCTCAGCTCTAGGCAGCTAAGGTCTATGACAAAGATTCTCATGAGATTATTAATGGAATAATGTGTTTCTATTCTATCTTAGCTTCATACTTATAGAAATAGGTTCCAGTCACTCTTTTATTTCAACGACACTCATTCAGAGCTTAGAGATTCCAGTGTAGCTATTGGCTCGATCCATATAGCTAGAGACTCCAACGGGAGAATATTTGACTATTACACAATGTTTTCACTATGTGACATTACTCTAGGACGTGAGAGTTTTGTCTAGTATCTCCATGTAGCGGCTTTGAGTCATTATGATGTCATCTTAGGTATAGACCACTTATCCAGAGTCTATGCTCATATTGGCTGTATTAGGTGGAAAGTGTGTTGTGTCCACACAGACGAGACATGGTTATCCTTCAAATGTAAGAACGGAACCTTTACAGCACATGATGGACTTACCCAACGGATGGTGTAGCCGACTACCCATAACATGGCTAGAATTACCCTTAGAGTAGTTGATGATGAGAGTCTGAGCTATCCTGTAGTGGTGGACCATTATGCTGATGTCTTTCCTGATAATTTTCTAGGACTACCTCCACACACAGAGGTATACTTTTACATCAACATGTACCCTAGGATGACACAAATATCTATACAAGCATATCATATGACTCACATAGAGCTTCTTGAGTTACATGTACAGTTTGAGGACTTGTAGGGACGAGGATCATATGAACCAATGTTTCTCTATGGGCTTCCCCAATTTTGTTTTCCAAGAAGGAATATAGGAGTTTCAAACTCTATGTGGACTATCAGTGCCTAAACTTGGTTACCATTTAAAAAAAGTATATACTCTCAAGGATTGATGATCTTTTCCATCAGGTGAAGATAGCTCACTAGTTTTTGAAGATAGACCACCGATCAGGCTATCGTCAGCTCTAGATATGAGATGAGGATGTGCAGAAGACGAACTTCAGATGTCGGTATGTCCATTATGAGTTCCTGGTTATGAATTTTAGTGTGACCAACACCCCCGCAGTGTTCATGGGACTCATGAATAGTATCTTTCATTCACAACTCGACCACATCATGGTGGTGATCATCGATGACATCTTGATATACTCAGAAATGGACATGGATCATGCCTATTATCTTTAGATAGTTATGGATACACTCTGAGCGCACCAGCTTTTTGGTAAACTCTCGAAGTCCCAATTCGGTATATGAGTGGTAAACATTCTAGATCAGGTTATATCATAGGATGGAGTTGTAGTGGATCCAGCGATGGTAGAGGTTGTGCTAGCTTGGGAGGCACCTAGAAACGTGATGGAGGTGCGGAGTTTCCTAGGGTTGGTAGGATACTACTGGAGATTTATTCCTAGCATTTCTTGTTTTCAAAACACCATTTTCATATTTTTCAATGAATGGGAAAACATTCCAGTAGATGGAGGGATTCCAACAGAGATTCTAGGAGCTCAAACAGAGACTGAAGAGTGCCTCCATCCTGAGGCTGTCAGAAGAGGGTGTTGGGTATGTAGTCTACTGTAATGGACTAGGGACCAACCATGTATGAGTCTTGATGTAGGAGTGAGCAGTGATCACATGTGGTACATGACAACTGAGAAAACATGAGAATAACTATGATTTCCATTACATGGATTTTGCAGTAGTGGTCGTTTCTTGACGATGTGGTGACATTACATGATGGGTGAACGTTTTATAGTCTACTATGATCACAAGAGTCTCAAGTATTTCTTCTCTCAGAAGGACCTAATCTCGAGATAGCAATTATGGCAAGAGTTCCTCCAGGACTATGAATTTGAAATAGCCTATAATCCTGGTAAGGGGTAGAAAGTAGTAGATGCCTTTAGCAGGAGGTTTGGTCTGTAGTTGCTGAGTGAGGAGATAGAGCAGCTAGCCTTGTTGCTGATATTCTTCTTGGATAGAGATGGAGCAGCATAACTCTAGTATATGAAAGTCACTCCCCCACTATTTCAGTGAGTTAGGGAGGTGCATCTTGGGGATAGTTCCTGTGCGGCACGACATGATCAAATATCCTCAGGTCATGAACCAAATGGATTTTCTAAAGGTGGGGAGAACGTCAAACTCATTTGAGGAAGTACCATGGTACCTGTGGTGCTATAATATGAGGTGTTTATGGAGTTCCATATGTCCCCTCTGGTGGTACATCTTGGTTTGACGAAGATATACCAGGACCGCCGGTATCATCACTGGTAGCCAGGGATGGAGAAGTTTGTAGGGGTGTTTGTATCGTGATGCCTCACTTGATAGAAAGTGAAGGCTGAGCATCATTTTATAGCAGGATTAGCACAACCACTAGAGGTGCCAGAGTGGATGTGGATTGATATGTCCATGGACTTTGGGATTGGGATTACACGTACATCTATGGGACACAATTCCATCTAGGTGATCATTGAATGAATCAAAATGCAGTCCCACATCCTACTTATTAGAGAGAAGGGGTTAGTAGAGGGCTTGTGATTCCACTACATACAATAGTTTGTGTGAATATATGGGGTGACATTGACGATATTCTCTGACTATGATGCATGTTTTATGTCCTGTTTGAAGAAGGTATTATAGGAGGCATTCAGGACACAGCTACGTTTGAGAATATCCTTTCATCCTAGAACGAATGGTCAGACACAGAGAACCATTCAAATGATAAAGGACATGCTTCGTGCATGCCTCCTAGATTTTTGTCACTATTGGGATGATCACATGCCCTTGTTTGAGTTTTCGTAAAATAGTAGTTATCACTCAACCATCGGTATGTCACCCTTCGAGGCCCTATGTGGCTGGCCCTGTAGATCACCTCTATGATGGATAGACCCATGGGAGTCAGCACTTATGGGTCCAGAGATGGTACGGGCTACCACTGAGAAGGTTCATATCGTCTAGGAGCAGATGAAGACTTCACATAGCAGACAGAAGTAATATGATGACAAAAGTCAAAGACCATTGGAGTTCTAGGAGGGGGGCCATTTTTTCTTGCGAGTCTCTCTTAGATGGGGACTAAGGATATTTGTATGAGTTGGCAAGTTATCACTGAGGTTTATCTGGCCATTTCTGATATTTCGGAGGATAGGTGAGGTGGAATACCACTTGGAACTTCCAACATAGTTGGAGAAGGTTCACAACACCTTCCACATATCCTAGATGATGAGATACATGTACAATCCATCTCGCATTACCGACCATGATGAGCTGGACATAGATTATGGGGTGACTTTTACAGAGGTTCCTATTGTGATTGTGGATCGACACGAGTAGGTCCTTCATGAGTGGTTGATACCCCAGGTGCGCATTCACTAGCAGGAAGGGAACCTCTAGGATAGCACATGGAAGCGGGAAGATCAAATTCGGTCTTAGTACCCCCATTTCTTTCCTTTTTATAGTTTGGGGCTTTGAGGGATGAAAATATCTAAATGTGGGTACAACAAAATGACCTGGATTTCCATGTAATTTTTTAATTATATTGAATTGTTAAAAGTCTCCGAAAATTAATGGTGTGTGATTGCGAGGCCCGGTGTGCCCTGAATTAAATTCTGGAGTTTTTTTGTGTACCTTCCGTAAATGTGTGAGCGTAGTTTTATAACAATTAATTGTTTCTTGGATTAATAATCTGAGGGCACCATTGAATTCACTACACTTATATATGCTTAATGGAGGCTTTACTTTGATTGTAGTACGTCCAGTGTAAAATTTAAGTTTTGATACTTTTTAAAATAAATAAAATGAAATAATTTTTTTATTTTATTTATGAAACCTCCAACATACCAATTAAATTGTGGGTTTGGTGGTGTTTCAGGGCATTAAATTGCATGACCTTCCATCCTTAAGTAATGATGGGGTTGGGGAAATTATGAAGCTTCCTAATTAACGTGACCTAATTTTTTCCCACACTGTTACTTACCCTGCTTTATCCTATATATATGGAGCTAGGGAAGGGGTATCATAGAGCTTCACTGAGTAGTGAATTGTTGAAGGAACACCATGAGGCATGATCCTTAAAGATGAAGCAGACCCACTGGGGGGTGAGAGACGAAACTGAACCAATATGCAACATGCGAGTGGCGTCTTTGGGAGTTGGTTGTGAGAAAGAAGAAGACAATCAAACTTCATGTGTGGATGTTTCTTTGAAATTTCTAGGTTGGGGTTGTGATTATAATTTCAAATTCAGGTGAATTTATTGAACTCCCTTAATATCCTCCATTATATGAGCTAACGTGGAGGCCGTGGGCCTAACAAAGTCAGCCCAAAACCTCTGATATCTTCCTATCCTTGGGTCTCCATGGAAGACTGCGAGCACGTCCACATAGACTGGAAGAAGATGGCCACGGCTCATCAACCGCTGCGAATGAAGGACTCGACTGGCACGATGGAAGGCCGAGGGAAGGGAGGTGGCATGACTGTCATGCCACCAACAAATGGAAGTCACAGATGAAGTTGTGGCTGAGGACCAACCCCAACCCAGTAGGTTCTGCAGTGACAAAGAAACACCCACGCGATATCTCCACTTCAAAAACCGAATAACCTCCGGGTTATTCAAGAATCTTGGAAATCAGGGGGTTACACCCCCACATCAAATCAAACTAGATCACCACCCTTGAACAATGTTGCCACCCTCAAAGCGGGTCACTTCTCTTGGAATGGCCCAGTGGCTTTGGAGTAGGTTGTCACCCTCGGACCGTGCCTCCTCCCTCGATTGGGCCACCAACCTCAGACTGGGCTGCTGCCCTTGGACCAGGTTGTCGCCTTCACAACGGGTCGCCGCTGTTGAGTCGGGTCGCTACCCACACACTTGTACGCCTCCCTCGGACTGTTCTGCCGCCCTTAGAATAAGACGCTGTCCTCAGACCAGGTCACCACCCTAGGAGATGGTCGCCACCACCGAGTTGGGCCGCCGCCGCCAGACCGGGCCCCCACCTTCGAGTCAGGCCGCCAGCCTCAGACTAGGCCACCGGCCTTAGATGGGGCCACTTCCCTAGTGGGCCACCATCCCCAGACCAGGCCGCCACCCTAGTTGGCCACAGCCACAAGATAGGTGAGCTGCTTCTTGTGTATCGTACTACTCTGGTCAGGCATCCCATTTTGGCTTCCCCTCTTGCGGGTCGGACCTGTCATCAGCCCAGTAGGATGAGTTCACCTCATCCCAGCCTAGACCGGGTCGGGTCGGGTCGGTCCAACCAGGTCAGACCGGACCCGACCAGACCAGGCCGAGAAACACTGAAAGGACCATATATTGAGAACCTAAATCCAGTTTGATGATCCGTCCAAAGAGTTGGGACCCTTGGGACAAGAATGGCCTTTTACCTTACTCTATTAGAGTTTTAGAGAAACCTGGATTATGGCTGGGTTGGATTGCACCTGAATCAAATAGGTCCCTTGGTATTAAAAAATCCAATAATGCAGAGAATGGGAATCTGGTTGACAAGACATATGTTTCATTGGAACCCATTATAACATGATGGATTATTTGGTTACATAATTATGAGACTTTGTGCTTGTTGAGATACAACTAAAGGCTTGTGGAGCAGTTCTCCAATGTTCACTACGTACGAAACCCTGCAGCTGGATTAGAACTTACGACTGCTAACTTTTCAACTTGTAGTGACTCATCGGTTACAATACTTTATAGGGACGAGTACCTTATATGTCAATAGTGGGGAGAGGTCACGGTATGAATCGGGAAGGAGTAACATAGCATGCCACGTTGGGGGAGGGCGGCTCTGTGTGACTCGACAAACCCATGGTAAGCGATACGGAGGAGTATCTCAACTGTAAAAGGATAGTGGGAAGTGCCTCTGTGTGATGTGGTAGGCCCACTGTACTCGATAACGGAATAGTTATATAGAATACGAGGAGTATGATGTTATTACAGGGATGTTAATTGTTTCTACCCCTAGAATAAATCCAGGTGTGAGCTGTCTTTACTTTGTTTTTGTGATTGAGGTTATGATATGTGGTAATTTACCTGTGTGGTACATTACCTTCATGGTGTTTCCATGTGGTTTTTCATTGTGGAACTCTATGAGACCATCGGGGTCTCAGGGTCCCTACTTAGTATCGTTATACTCACCCATACATGGGCTTTTCCGGCACCTTGATGTGTCTTGTGAAGACGATGAGTAGTTGGGATGAGGTTTGGGGGAGCTAGGAACTGGTGGTACGTGAAGGACATAAAAGGGCATGGAGTGGTGATGATGAGATATATACCAACCCATCAGTTTGGAACCTCATAGGACAACCTAGTAGCCATTTCCCGTTTTCTTCCAGTTGTAATGTACTTTCAATCATTATTGTAATTTACCAGTAGAGCTTTTATTTTGGCCCCTTTATACATTCAACACTCTTTTTTACTACATCAATTACTTCACAGTTTCTTCTTGTGGTGTTCTCAAACCATGTGTTTGTAAATTTTTAAAGACAATGCCTTCACTTATTAGGTAATACGTCTTTTAGTGCTATAGGACAGCTCCTAGCCTATGGAAGGAGTGCTTGGGTATTCATGGCACGAGCCCCGGGGGAAGGGTCGTGACAAAGTGGTATTAATGGATTTCGATTATATCGGAGATCTAGGAATATTATATTTTCTATGTGGAAATAGTTTCATGTTTTTTGAGTGTGGTTTTCAGTTTGGGAAGACCAGCATTTGTGCGGAAACCGATGTATCCATACACCAGGATCATGAGTTTTGATTTCTGAATCAGCGCACAAAAACACAGATTACATGTGTTTTGAAAATTCATTCATGTGTTTTGAAAATTCATTCATGTGTTTTCTTGAGTCAGAATACCAAGTATAAATTTTAATCGTGGAACACCTGTTTCCTTCTAAGATGTTGCCACAAAGACGGACTCCCAGGTTTCCTTAGATAGTACGTGATGGTAGCCCATCGAGCGATGAGGCCATAGTAAAGGGCCCCCTTACGACATTGGAACCATCGCATGCAGTACCAACAACACCACTACCCATTGATAGTCATATCCACTTGAAATACTATAAGAGGGTGAATGTTGACTATGTGTGTTTCATGTGTTCTAGTGGCAAATGCCTCTATGGTTCTGAGGCGATATGGACCCACATGTGGCTAAAGACTGGCTGGAGGCTGTGACCAGTGTTTTTCACTTAATTGGGACACCTGGTAATTTAATGTTGATCTAGTAGCCAATCTTTTTCAGGATGTAGTTCGGAGACGGTGGAGCCTTATGCGTCATATACATGATGAGGAGACCCTCATCTGGGGGGGCTTCAATGGAATTTTAAGGGAATAATTCGTCCCATCAACCATATTCTCTATGCGTATACAAGAGCTGTTGCACTTACAACAGGGCTGCATGAAGTGGCCCAGTACATGTCAAGGTTCATTGATCTCTCCCAATACTCCATCAATATGTTACAAAACCCTTTCTTTAGTTCCTGGACCTTTGAACAGAGTCTTTGATATGAAATCAGTGAATCTATGGTATCACTCAGTATTCTGACGCAGGTTGGGGTGCTTGACAGAGCACTTTTGGTGGGGAGCTTCTTAGCTGAGCAGGCACCGACAGTGAGAGATACCCCCAGACGACAGGTAGTTGAGTCATCTACAATAGGAATTATTCCAATGATACAAAGGTCCAAGAGTACTAAACCTTCTCTTGGACAACCCTGGGAAGCAGGATCAGTGGTGCAAGGCACATAAGGCAGAGGAAGACAGTTAAGGGACATGTTGTGTTACACCCCCAGTAGGCAGGGTAATATTGCTCACGATTTCCCAAACCGCCATACCGATGACATTCAAATGGTCGAGGGATCTCCGTTGAAGGGGAAGAGGTTCGAGATAGGAGGTCTGTAGGGTGGAAGACGTGGCAGAAGAGATGGACGTGCAGTAGGCGGTGGACGATGTTTTGAGATTCTACCACCACCATTGCCATGTGATCCACCCCGACTAGAGGGAGCAGTAGGACAGGGACCATCTTAGCTCAAGGAAGCTATGGTCTATGATCATGGTGCTTGAGAGATTATTTGAGGTTTGATCTATGTCTACTAGAACATAGTTGTTGTACATTTAGACACTGGTGTCAGTCACTCTTTTATTTCCACGACCCTCATTTGGATCTCAGAGAATACAAGGGAGCTGTTGGCTTTATCCATATATCTAGAGACACCTATGGGAGCGGATTCAATGATTACACACTCATGCCGCAGTGTGAGATTACTATACGAGGTGAGATTTTTTTCTAGGATCTCCTAGTAGTGGCGTTGAGGAATTTATATATATAATGACACCTCAACATAGTCTAACATTGGTAATATCTACACTAGATTAACATGTTTCACTTTTTGGTGTGAAAAAATTATTATCAATTACATTTCATATCAAATTTAATTTTTAACACATCATACTTAATATAAAACATTTGATACTATATATTTTTAGGGAAACCAACTGTTGTGGCCTACTATGTTTTACTAACAATATATTTGCGTAATTTAACACACAATAATAATTATTGGTTTCATGCACATGAAGAAATAAAGACCAGCATTGGTTACGTGCATTGCCAAGATCGACTAAAAATAGAATATGAATCTAGGTAGGGACTATGGACATATTTTTTTGTATTCATATTTCCTTTATTAAGTTGGATATCTTATTCTTGGTTTACCAATAGTTGACCTTTCTTTCTGTATTTTCATTCATGAAATTGAAACTAAAAATTTTGTTAGTAAATGATAAATTTTTTTTATTTACTAATTGTACAAAACTATGATTTCCCATTTTATGTTTTTTTATTTTGTTAATAAAATTAATATATGTTTTTCTGGAGTGTTATTGCTATCCTTTCCATGATGGTATAGTCTACAAACATCTTACATTAACACTCACCACCAGACAACATCCTTTGGCTTATGGGAAAGCATGTTTTAGGTATACATCACCTGGTATTATCATCATGGAGGTTATAAAAAATAATGGATGCTACAAAGGTATTGAATATATTGGGTATGAAATTTGGAGTGGATAATTACTATAGTATGATTTTCATCATTTGGTCATGAAGATGATGAGTTTAGAATTTTAGTGTTTTTATACTATTTTCAATATAACTAGGTCATATTTTTGAGTTGTAATAACCATATACAATACCATTGTCAGTGTTTTTATTTCTCATTACCCTTGATATGGTTTCAAGAAATTTAATATCCAATCAAGACTATTCATTTCCTTGTAAAATGTGATGGAACATCCCTATTTAGCATTGGGGGTGAGACACAAGGATGTTCTGGTAATTTAGTATCCTTGGAACATTAAGACTAATGAAGAGGATCAGTACTAATGATCTATCCATGGTTTGTAGTTTTGTACTCCCCTAATTTTGTTTTGATGATACATGTTGATCCCTCTTAGGGTTATAGAGTTTGGTACATTCCCAGTAGACTGAGGTGTGGGTAACCTACATTTTAAGTGTCAATTTTGAACTCCCTTGTACATAAGAAGTCATGCGTCCTTTATAGGGTCAAATATGGTTAATAATCCTATGATTCAGATTAAAAAGACTATAAATGTCAAAGATCTCTTCTTAGGTAGTTAGATACTCACTTGTTTGATTTTATTTATTAACTCGGAGTGGGACCTAAACTAGGGGATTAGATGTTCCTCAGCTAACACATTCTCTGGGGAGGTGTGAGTTCCACACAATTATTGATGAGATGAAATTGGTATAGATTAATAGGATAGTTTTTTCTTGGGGAATTATGGAGAATGATCCATTGATTATAAATGATCTGGATGTTGTAACTAAGAATCTAGTTTTATCCATATTTATTGTCACCATATGAGAATTTAATGAGATATTCTTTCGGAGGGGGTGGATCAAGATATGAAACCTATTTGGAATTTCACAAATTATCCTAAAAATCGTGACAATTTGTCTAATATTAATCTGAATTTGTAGTTGGTTAACTCATGAATTAAATTGTTAATGATTATCTGATATATGAATCCCTTATCATAGAAATAATTTAACAACATCAATGATAACTTATTCCATATACACTAATTATCATCTTGAATAATGTATGTAAAGTGTTCACGGAAGACATAATAATTTTACTTGGTTCACCCAGACATGGCTATTATAAGGATCAGACAATTTCAGTGTTCCAAATCACCAAAATTAATTATATAACTTTAAATGGGGTATTTATGATTGGTTTCTCTTATGTAATGTGTCCCACCACTTACATGAATTTCTGTTATCTAACTACAACCCAAAGGTCACTACCTTTGTCTTATCAATTCAATCCCAAATTCATGATGGAAATATAATTGTAACACTAGGTAATATTTTACATTAATTTTTCATTGGTGTTAAACCATTAAAATAATATTGAGATTTATAATTCTATTTCACAAAGTGGTTGTGATATTTACCAATATAGCATCTCTACATTCTCCAATGAACTAGTCATCAAGGAATATCAAATTCCACTAGGAAGTTACACAATGAGTTCCAATCACTTTATATATTATTCCCTTACAATCATTTAACATATTAAATTTTTATCACATTTTCCAACCTTTAGGTAACATTTAATTCCAAGAAACTTATTCTTTTACAAAATTATAGACTTGTAGACTATATATATAAACCTATTCAAGGTATATCTTTCATGTAATGTGCCCTAAAATACAAAAGTTAATTTAAATAGAATATAAAAGAAAGAAAATTATTCATATATTTTTACAATGTATCTCTATGGTGTCATAACTCATTTCACACTCATGTTGAATTTGTTGAATTTAAAGCATTTCACTTTCAACATTCTTCCTCTTCTAATTCCTACTTTTTATTTTCTATAGATCAGGTATATATAGAACAATTATTACGCTTCATTACACATTGGACTTCACATCCACTAAACTCCACCATAACATAACATGCAACAAATTTCTTTTTTCATAAAAATTTAATTCATGAAACTATTCTTGTGAGGAAAAAATATCACCTATATCATATCTTTTTTCATGGAACTGAATATCTTTATGAAAATCCATATAATTTATGTAACTCTAATTTTTTAAAACTCTAAAAATTATAATGAAATTAAATACTTTTCTAAGTATTAATGATTCATCCTTGAATCACCACTTTTGTTATACATTCAACATGTTTGTATAATATATCACATGTGTTAGTCTCCTTACTTTTCATATTGTTTTCATATGAAAACTCCTTACAAGAACTCAAACAATTATATAACCATTACATCATGAATGTGTGAGGGTATTCATGGTCTTGGAGATCCATCATGATCTTTACGTTATAAATCATTGTCTCAATTCTAATATATCATGGATATATATTCAGAGAGAATTAATTCATCTCTCAGTATATTAATGATTAGAAATGTTTGGATTGCACTTATATTCCTGTAATATCCTTATTCTGTTTGTCACTTTCCTTTATTGGTAACTCTTATATTTTATTCCACTTTTGAGATGGTGAAAAATAATTTCAATATTACTCAGTACCCTCTGACAATGTTGACAACTAATCCAACACAACACGGTTGTCCATGAATCTAAAACATAGAAACACTAATTTTCATTAGGGTATAATAATAATTACCAATTTATTTGATAGAAGCACTATTTTGAATCCAATTCCTCTTCTATGATATCAATGGTTTGAAACTTCCTAGATAACAAATTTTGAATTGATACCATTGAAATTTTAAATCTAATACCAAAAGTTACTGGTGATCCATAAAAAATATTACACATTGAATGGATCATTAAAATAATACTATCTCACCATCAACTAGTATAAATCTATCATCATAAACCCATATGGAATCCTTAATTTTTATGTATTCATAGAACAAAATACTTTAGTATTATTTATTTTTCATTCTTCACTTCTTAGACACCCTTTGGAGGTCCCAAAACACATCTTGTACCCCCTTTGTAAGGCCATGAATATGACATATATTCATGATTAAAACTTCTCCAACTTTGACATAATAACACAAGTATACTTTCTATGACATGTACTATGTGGAAATTGGCCATATTCTCAGTATCCTCATAACTCTCCCATAATCATCATCATGTTAGAAAACATAATTTTACAGTATTAGATAATTTGGATGTAATGAATTATTTCATCATACTCAATCTAGATTATCAATGATCTTCATAGAGGAATTTTTACTTACCCCAATTTTCTTTATGGTCATTGACATTGATAAATAGATACTAATCTTCTTTTGTGAAAATAAAATCATGAACATTATTTACTCATTAATCCAAACTATTTGTCCAAAAAAACATATATATTCCTCATATGTTATTTCTTAATATGTGATAGTAGATTTAAATAATCTTCCATGGAAAAAATCATATAATTTAAATAATTTCATTAAAAAATATTTTTAGTGGTGAACATAGCACTTACTAAAGGGCCACCAACAATCAATCTAATATTAATGAGTAGAGAATTTATGTAGAAAACAAGAAATAATTTTGATAAGAACATTATTTTCCATTTCACTCACTTAGTTCCATACATTTATAGTTTCTATATAATATTAACCAATACAAAGGAAATGTGCTAGGATTACTATTTAATAATACAATATAGTCACCAAACTAGTTTTGATTAAAAATATTTATAGAAATTCTATTATATGTGATCATGGGGAATGAACTGTTTGTTCACCTCTCAAGAAACTTTCTTCCAATGTACTTGGTACCTAATTATTCTCTTATCCACCAGGTGTCATTCCATGTTTTTTGGATAATATATATCATATATTCATTTAAAAATACCATTTAAATTCTACACTTCATTAACAAATATAAAATTACTATTTTTCATGTGATTCTTCCATCCATACCAACTTCTAAAACCCTAATTATAATCAGATGTTATCATATGTTTCATCAAAACAATTAAATATTGAGAGAATATTTTTATTAATTATCCAATTTTCAATTTCTATTTCTATTTCTAGAATGATATGTTTCTCATAACACCAACGATTCAAATTAACTTTGATACATATATCCAACAATTGAGGATTTAATATTCATCTCTCAATAAAAATCCTCAAAACCACTATATATTTCTTTTATTCTTATATTTTTCTACTCTGTAGAATTTCAAAATATCACTTTACATATTTCGATATATATTTTTCATAGAAATTATCTTCAATAAATCTATAAAAACAAAAACAATAGTTAATAGAATACATGATCATATGGGAGCTTTCACTTCCTCTTGTTACTGAATATGAGAGTTCTTGTCGGACCAACCGTTCATTATCAAACATTCCTTTTCCAATTTTAATTTTTGAGGAACTGAATTCCACCTCAATACCATCCTCAAATTATTCCTAATAATTCTTTCTGGTGTTCTTTTTTTTATATCCTTATATGTGGCTCTCTTTGGAGTGGTTGTACTTACACAATCTTTATTTCAGATTTTTTCCTTGGACTTTTCATTTTAAGGATTGTGAATTTTAATTAATTTATGATCTAACTCATAATTTTTTTCCTTAGGTACTTTTATGTATATGTATCTCATGATACATCCTTGATTATACCATTTTTTCAACATCTTCTTACCACCATTTTTACCCTTCCATTATTCATCAGCTTTCAAAACCCATGCCTTATTTTGAAATGTTTCTTTATAATGAGTATAATTTAGTGTATTTTTTATATTAAAAATATTTTTCATTTAATTTAAATAATCTATTAATACAACAACCATATATTGAAATTTTACTTATTCCAATATCAATAATTTCAATAAAAACTCCTACAACAATCGCAGTCTATGTAGCACTCCTATTTTCATGTAAGTAACCCATTATTTATTATTTTTATGTGACGTATATAGGTGAAGATTGGGATATATTTGAGGCCTTTTGGATTTTTTATGAGACATTTATAAGGATTAATTGGTGTTGTATAGTTTATAGATACCATGAAAACATACAGGAAACCATGCACAGTGAAAAAGAGGCTAATGGGAAGGAACACAGGTTGTGATGTGTTTGTCCAAATCATGCGGTAGCCTATGAATAAAATTGAATCTTGAGACAATGGAATTTTTAATGGTTAGATCATGGTTTGAAAACTATATAATCCAATCATTTGGGGTTCCCATTTTTTTAGAAGCTAGTGCATGGTTATTTCATGGTTTTCCTAACTATGAGACAAACTGTGAACAATTTAAAAACTATATCTAGAAAAAGTCGATCTAGTTTGGTATGATGTTTTAGCCCCTTGTTTATCCCTAAAATGTCCCTTACTCATAATTTTCTACTCTAAATAGTATTAGAGGCTTCTTACATCAACCTAGAGGTGATTAGAAGGCTTCTCTTTCTGTGTTGTAGCAGGATCCTCATGGTAAGTCTACATTCATGGTTGTTTTTAGTACTTTTCCTTAGATATAATTTTACCTCTATATAAATTTATTATATTTAAATTAATATATATAATTATACCACTATATAAATTTATTTGATTTGTTTGTTTGGTTTTTAAGAGAGGTTATTCCATGTGGGGTTTTTGGAGTTTTAACTTAGTTTCGTGGGTGTTTTCATGTCATTCTTCATTGCCAGCATAAAACCCAAGGTTATTGGCTTCATTCTCTACTCGTCTATTTAGAACATAAAGTCTTAGTTTCAGATTTATTAAATTTATTATAATTTATTTTTAATTTGTTTGAAACTCATGTTAGAACCCTTATTTACTAATTGTTTTTGGATTTTTGTGAAATTGTGGAATAATTGTTAAAAGTTAATTGATAAATGATTTTAAAATATTTATTTTAAAATAGTTGGTTGGTTTTATTTAAATAAAATATTCTTCAATTAAATTTTAGTTTTATTTAAATGTCTTGGGTATTGAAATATCATTGTTATATGAAAGGTTTTTCCAGATTTCATTAGCATAGTTTTGATAATTGTTGGTGTGGTGTGTTCATATTGCATTATGGGGATTTGTTGATATATGACCATGTGGTTAGTGATAAAGGTGTAATAGAACTTGGTATTTAATTAACATTTGATGGCTAGGTAGATCGACAAGAAATTTCTCATGCGTATGGAACTTTCATAACAAATCATGTGTGGGGTGATGTGTGGTAGTGTGTGTTGATTAAAATGGGTTGTGCCTAATGTAATTCATGAAATAGTTTTAGAACATTTTTTTATTATTTTCATAAGAACATTTTATTGTTTTTTGAAAATATTTTTGTTATGGAACATATTAAAATTTCAATTTAATCTATTTTGAGAATTTTTTATATAAATTTTTTTATATAAATGTTGTAACATGTTATATCCGAGTTTCATGAGTATGAAAGTCATTGTGGAAAATCTACTGAGTTTCATTACTGAACCCTTTTTTGGGAATATGATACTTTTGTAGTTGTTTTTAATTGAATAATTGGATAAGGTAAATTATCACATATATTTAGTAGCACATATTGGTAATTAAGCTATTATTAGAGTTATATGAAGGATGAGTTGTGGATTGTGTATTTGTCATTGGAGTATTTTTATTTTTCTTCCATTGTGTACATTGATATTTTAGACTTATGTTATGGTACATTGTTTTATATTTTTTATAATATCTATGGTATTCATTCATTCATTTTATCATGAATAATGTAGTGGTTATTTGGACATAGTATGTTTGGTTGGATGTTTTATTTTCAAATGGAAAATCACCCCTATCTATTAATGGTACCCTTGGAATTTATTACTAGCCTTTGACATCACGTGGATTTTAGTTAAGGCCAAGTATGGTCCTCTTTCCTTCTCAATCCAATGAGGTGGGGCAGGATGTTACAAGTGATATAAGACTTTTTTTGGTCCAAACCTATTTGAGTAAAATGATACCATCTTGGTCCTTCTGATTATCTTATTAACAAGTGGTTGTAATCTTGGAATATTCTAAACATTGTATTTGTTTTCAGTTGTGGAGTTGAAATTCACTCTATTCAGTATCATTAGTTGGGATTTTTGAATGAAGTATGATTGATGTGACTTGAAATGTAGAGAAAAAATAGTCATAGTTAAACTTTTTATTTTAAAAATCATTTTTCTTGAATTTGGGTATATAAGGGTTTTTGAGAAACTTATATGAATTGAAATATCATTATCAAGGGTTAAGAAAATGATATGTTCATGAAATACATTGTAGAAATGAATTCCCATTAGGATTGAATATTTCATTTTGAGTAATGATTTATCATTTGATGAAAACATGTGTTTTTTTAAAATTTAAAAACAAAATTCAAATATGAAAATGTGAAAATGTACGAGATTGAGGTATTTTGAAAATGGTGTAATTTTCAAAAAGAATGGATAAATTTTTCAAAAATGGCATAATGTTGAAAATGTAAAATCATATAAATCATTGTACTGATATATGATATGATATAATTTTAAATATTTATACCTTCATTATATAAAGACTGAGACTTATGATATTCATTGTGTTTCTATACAATAGAACCCGATAGGAATCTTAAGAACCTACTAATGGAGGTTACTAGGAATGTAGTTACAACTGACCCACAGGTGAACCTACAACTACTTCAAAGTATTGTCCAAGTATTTTATGATTTGGACTGTGGGAATTAGGGTCGATAACCCAATTGAAGTGGATCATTACTTCTAATTCTAGAAGCAGAATTAACTCATATATCTTGGTGATTCTAAAATAAAAAACGAAAAGGTTTGGTTGAAAATAATGAATCATATCATAGATTTAATCGGGACAATAGCAGATCTAATGGTCCAGATGGTGATGTATATACAAGAAGACCTTTTACGCTAGTCATTGGATTTTTCTATTCATGATAAAATACACCATGACCATTCATGAGAGGATATTGAAGAATTGTTCAAAAAATAATTCTATCCGCATATGTTCATAATTCAATGAATGATAGAATCATTCATCATGAATAAGAAAAATATCTGTGTAATGAAGTATGTGGATAAATTCATGAATTTAGTGCGTTTTTCACTGAATTTGCAGATAGTGCATCCTTTGAGGAACACAAAATTGAATCAGGGCTATGTTATGATATTTTCTCAAATATTGATGTACTCAGCATTATAGATTATATTGATATTTTCAATAGAGAGATTTTATCAAAAATGAAAATATTAGGAGATATGGGAGAAAGGAGTATGTCAATACCCATGGGAAATAATGGGAACTCTAATGATAGGAGAAAGAAGAATAATGTTACCAATTTCAATGGTGGAATAATGAATCAATATCAGATGGATGGATTAGTGAATATTATTCTGAGAGCCATGAATGAAGCTACAAGTTTTCAATTTGGTTCCTTTGACCACATAAAACAATATTTTACACCACCACGGAGAGCATTCCTAGATTTTAACAAGATTGTTCATGTTCTATACAAATGTCGTAGTGCTCCACGTTGGGTGTTCGATACACATATTTGATGACATAGGAATCAAATTCTTCGATGATATGAAGGTATTTGAATAAATATATTTATTATAAAAAATATTCCCTTGGTGGTTCTAGAAATACCATGTACCCTCATCAAGGTAAATTTATGTATTGAAAAAAAGAATAGAAGAAAACAATTATATGGTGGTGAGCATGTTATTGTGGATGATCAGTCTGGACCATACATGATGAGAAGTATGATTATTTTTAATTCTAGCCTTATGTAATATTTTTTTAATATGATCTCATAATAATAATTTATTTCATCTCATGTTATTGATTTGCATAGTTTAAGAGTTGAGATGATTTTTCTATGATAAAACATCAAACATATCTTGGTTATAGAGTCTGTAGAGATTTTGTGTATATAGAATCATATATAAATGTTGATGGAGTAGAGTTGAAATGGTATTTCTCTGTTCTACAGATGGATGCTTTTAATATAATCATGGATTTCGGTTTGGTGATAATATAAAAGTCTCACATCAACTGTTATACAATAAAGGTCATTTTTGGAACTAATGATTGTGTCAATCATCTATTTAGAGGATGAAATAATTTAAAGGTAGGTGAAATGGGATTTTTTCTACTAGTATTTCGAACAATATCTTAGAAGTTGGAAAATATATCGTTAGAATCAACAGATGAGATCAATAATGTGTTTTTCCCAATAGTGGTTGATCAATTCCATATTGTGTTTCTAAAAATTTATCGGGGTTACAACCTATACGGAATGTGCATCTTATGATTGATCTCCTTCTATATAACATTTCAATTTCCCATTAATCTTATCATATGGAACCAACAGAGTCAATGTAATTGAATGTGTGGTTGGAATAGGTGGAAAGAAAATGGTTTATTTGGCATAGCAAATCTCCATGTATAGCTCATATCTTGTTTGTTAAAAAGGTGTATGTGACTTTAGGGTTTCGTGCAGATTATAAAAATCATAACCCAAATAAAATAAAGAAGTAGTATTCACTTCCATGCATTGATGTTATTTTAATTCTATTAAGGGGAGCTCAGTTGTTCTCTAAAATTGACATTCAATCTGGATATCACAAATTTTTAATTTGTAAGAATCATATTCCAAATAATGTTTTCAGGATTAGATATGGACATTATGAATATGTGGTTATTCATTTTGGTCTTATGAATTCACTAAAAGTTTTTATAGAATTGATAAATCAGATATTTTATGTTATATAAATTCCTTTTAGGTTGTGTTTTTGGATGACATATTAGTTTATTCTTAGAAAGGGGATAAGCATGAAAAATGCATGGTGACCATTTTGGGAATAATAAAAGATAAATGGTTCTATTCAAAATTATCACAGTTCACTTCTTGGATGCATGAGGTATTATTTCATAGCCATGTATTTTTATAAAAATGTCTTTATTTGGATCTAGAGAAGATAGATGATGACATCCAATGGAAACTGGTAAAAATCTTCATTGATATATAGAGTTTCATTGATCTAGATGGTTCTTAATGATTCTTTGTTCATGATTTCAAAAGAATAGATTTACCTTGAATAAATTTTACAAGGAAGAATGTTCCATTCTATTAAAATAAGGAATATCAAAAGTATTTTTATGATCTCAACGTTTTCCATATAATAGAAACAATCATGATTTTTTTAGAATAAAGAAAACAAAATGTGGTGAATTATGGTTATTTGGGATCTGGGTTGGGTTGTGTTCTCATACAGGGAGATCATGTGGTTTCTTATAGATCAATATAGTTACAAATACATGAGAAGAACTTCCCAATGAATGAATTGGAGTGAGTGGTAGACATACATTCTTTGATTACTGTCCTCATTATCTCTTCAGATATAATTTTTTTTGTATTTACAGATCACATGATCTTAAAGCAAATTTTCTCAAAGAGGGATTTGACCCGTGATTATGAAGAATAAGGGAGTACCTCCAAATTATTGAGTTTGACTTAATGTATAAACCAAGAAAGATTAATTTTGTGGAATATTCATTCAGTAGAAATCCATATACTCAGTTGGAAAAATAGGCTTTAGATAAATAGAATTTAATGTCATTGATAACTGAAATGTATTTTTAATGTGAAGAACAAGGTGATGTTATTGTTTTCTTTATAGTTTCTTTGGTTCCTTATTTAGATAATATGGGTAAATAAGAACATACATTCTATTTAGAATGTGTGGTGATGAGGTCAAAACTCAATGGTGGGGAGACCATTGACGGTTCAACGGTTGATGGGAGTTTATTACTATAGTTTAAGAATCGAATGGTAACACTTATAGCTTTACAGGAACAACATCTTTATGCATACCACCATTTAAGGTGGACTATCTATACTAGAATACATAAGATTTATAAGTAATTAAATGAATAGTTTTGGTGGGTCTTTATGAAAAGGAAGGTGTCTGATTTTTTTTGAGATGTTTAGCTTTTCATCAAGTTGAGGAGGAACATCAATGAAAATAATGTATTTATATAGTCTTTACCTATTTTTTTAGAAAGGGGATCAAATAACTATGGATTTTCTAACAAGTCTCACAATAATGGTTATGAAACTAGATTCCATATGGGTGATAGTGCATAGTCTCACAAAGTAGGTTCATTCCATCATTATTCGTGAATCTCATATGGTAGAGGAATTGTCAATATTGCATATCCGTGAAGTGGTAAAGAGGCATGGAATATCAATTTTGATTCAGTTAGAATAATATATGTGGTTTACATGTTTTTTTTGAAATCCTTATAGAAATCCCTTGTACATAGTTTACTATGATCACAAAATATAATCCATAGATAGGTGGGATATCCAAAAGGATGATACAATCATTTTATGACATGCTTCATGATTTTATAATGGATTTTGGGGGCTTAATGGAAGAGCACGTACCATTAGTGCAGTTCTAAAATAACATCATTTACCAGGCCTCAATACATATGGATCATTTTGAACCATTATATAGGAGACCTTTTGTTCTTTACTTTGATTGGTTGAAACTAGTGAGTCTTTATTAGTTGGGACAGACCTAGTCCAAGCGACTTCAGAGATGATTCACTTGATTTGAAAATGGAAGGATTCAATATAGAGTCATTGGAAAATATATAAAAATCATCATCGTAAGTTGTTTTCACTCGAGTTGAGTGATCATGTTTTCTTTAAGATGTCTCTAACACATGTACATTGACATTTTGGGAAGCAGGGAATATTATATATTACATACATACACACTTTTGAGAAATTTTAATGGGTTATAGAGATGGAATATAGTTTTCCATTACCACCAAATATCATTTTGTGGGAAAATGTGTTCTATGTATCATAGTTGAAAAAGTAGCATTCTTCTCCTAAAACTATTATTCTATGGGTTCAAGTTGAACTATATTTGGATAATATTTTGGTTCACATGCTTGTGTGGATTTTGGATAGATAAGACAAAGTCTTTCATTAAAAAAACATCATCATAGTGTGGGTTTTGGTGAAACATGTAATGATTCAGGAAGAGACATGGGAATAAAAGAAGTAAATGAAAGAGAAATGGCCAGAAATTATTCAGGGAAATGACGATTTTCAACATTCCATGGTTGAAAAGGCCAATGGTGGGGAGAAAGTAGCACCACCCTAGTTTCAAGTAAGTAACAATTTATTTATTATTTTTATGCATGTATAGTGTATGTGTAAATTTTGGGATATTTTGGTGGACTTTTGGAATTTTTTGGGGATTTTTATAAAGGTACATGGGTTCTGCATAGTTTATGGAAACCAAGAAACACTTATATGAAACAATACACTGTGATACAAAGGCTAAGGTGAAGGTGCATAGACGGTGCACAGTTTGTCCAACCCATGTGGCAGCCTGGGAAAACCAAGAAACATGACATAGTGGTATTTGGAATGGTTGAGGCATGTTCTGGAAACCATTTGAGTCAACTCTTTTGGGTTCTTATATGTGATAGAATCTGTTTTAGGAAAATCACATGGTTTGCGAAATCATGTGACTAACAATACACTATTTAAAAACTAGATCCAAAAAAGTTGATCCAAGTCATTTTGATATCTTAACCCCTCTTTATTACCCCAAAATGGAGGTAAATCTATATTTTATCCTCCCAAAGGCATTACAGGATTATGCCATTGATCTGAAGGTGATCCAAGGGCTCCTCTTGGTGCGTTGAATCCAGATTCTCATGGTAAGTATTCATTTTGGTTGTTTTTTTGTAGTTTTCTTTAGATCTAATTATCTCTCTCCCTCTCTTATTTTCATAGATCATCATAATTTTTTGGATATATCTATGTTATTTTATTTCATATAAAATTATATTCGTCATTTTGGTTATTAGGGGAAGAGGTCTAAGGCTGGTTATCTTGTGATTTCATAAATGATTTTAAAATGTTGATTTTAAAATACTTATTGGGTTTGATTTATAGAAAAAGGATTTCATTAAAAAAGTGAATTTATTCTAAATATTTTTATTAGGGAATTTTCCTTGGTATTGGAAGCATTTTTAATGATTATATTAGTATAGAAGTTGGGAAAATGTGGTGGTGTGTGTTCATATTGAATTATGAGGCCTGGTTGAAATATGACTTTATTCTTGATGACAACAATGTAATGGAACTTGGGATTTTACTATCTTGTGATCACTTGGGAGATCAATGTGAATGTGCTCATGAGTACGGAATAGTCATAATTAAGTACTCATGGGTGGATGTAGGGGTTTGTGGATTTTAATGGCTTATGAAAAATGGAATTCATTAAATGGTTTTAGAAAAATGTTTGGTTACATTTCATGGGCCTTGTAATTATTTTGTGAGAACTATTTTTTATTGAAATTTTTAATATTTAGATATAAAATATTTTGTTAATTTTTTTATATAGTGTTTTATATAAATCTAAAATAATGTTCTATCCTAGTTTCATGAGTAGGGAATTCATTTTGAAAATATAAAAAGTTTCATTACTCACCCATGATTTAAATATTTTTTTTTCGCAGATGTTGTTTATCCAGAAACTGGAAAAGGTAAAGTATCACACATCTTAAGCAGTACCTCATGATAGATGGGATGTTTGAAGGGTTGGATAATAGATCATGTTTGAAGATTTTATTTTTTATTAGATTCATTAATTTTGTTCGTTTGTAGTGTACTTTGATATTATAGTCATCTACTACAGTAGTTGGTTTTAGTTTCATTTAAATTTCAATTGTATTATTTCAGTTTTATTTAATTGGTATCATGCATCTTATAGTGGTTGTTTGGTAATAGTACATTTGGTTGGTTGTTTTTTTAAAAGGTAAAATTGTCCCCTATCTATTAATGATTCCCTTGGAAGTTTCGGTTAGGATTTCACATCATATGTATGTTTCATAAGGCTATGTATTGGCCTCTCTCTTTCTAAGTCTATTGAGGTGGGGTAGGATGTTACAATCTCTTTTCTTATGTTATATTTATCCAAACCACGTAATCAGGAATCATGTCTATTCACATGGATATCACCTTGATCCTCATAATGGTTTTGATTTAGTGATATATATATATCTTTATACACTCACCTATATTCTCAATATAGGAGAAGATTCGTTATTTTTCCACTAGATTTTTTTCACTATTTGTAGGAGGTTCTTTATGAGTAAGATGATGATGGTACATGGGGATCCTTTTATTAATATCTATCCATTTACCATATTGTAATGATTCTATTTTCTATCTTAATAGACTTTCATTTAGTGAAAAAAGTATATAAATATGTAATTAAAATGTAAAAATTTTAAGAATATCTTTAGTTACCTTCTTACATAAATTCCTAGATTTATGTCCCTTATTATCACAAATAAAATGTAGCTATTTAAAAACATATATTGTATAGTCACAACAATATTGAGATATTATTACATCATAATTCAATTTTTATTTGATCGATTGGGCTTCAAGACTAACACCCATGGTATTTACCACTATTCCAAAATGTAACACTTTATCGATTCTTTATTTACATATTTTTTTTTATATATTTTGAAACAATTATTCTATTTCATCACTAAATCCATATTTCCACACTTGTGAACTTCACCAATTGATTCATCCCTAGGATATTTTGTTCCTTATTGTTTGTGATTTTCAATATCCATTTTTTCTCATTGATTATACCAACATTCACCTTTACAGAGACAGCCATCCCCCTCAAAATTTCCTCACTTCCATTTTGAATTTTTTTACTTTACTTCATATTGTTTGACACGGATAATTATAGCATCCATCTCCTTCTCATTGGAAATTTTATCTTCAATATCTTGTGATTTGTTTCATGTATGTCACAATATTCATTCTTTTTTCACCCATTTTCATATTTTTATGATTATGGGACTAAATAATATTCATCATCCTTTAGTTCTACTAAACAAACTCTTCTATATGGTAATCCAATTTATCCTCCCCATATCTCAAATAATTAAACCCTTTTGATTCATGGTCCACTTCCTTGGAACTTTATTTACACTATTTCACTAAGGATAATATATAATCCAAATTCTATTCACGATTATAATGATCATCCCTTGATTATTCAGCTATATAAATTAATATTTCATTATTATTTTTAGTTTGTTCACATCAATTTTATGAAAATAAAAAAATACTCTTCCATACTCATTATTCATTTTCACCTCCATTTTTTCCTTTTTTAGTCCCTAATATTGATCTTTTGAAATGTATAAAGTTTACACTATTATATATCATAATATATTATCATTTATGTAGATCCATAATCAATTTTTTACATTAGGATCCTCAAATAGTGTTGCAGTATCATTGTATGTACAAGTAGATACACAATTAGGTTCATCTATATAAACTTCTTGAGAGCTACAGAACTCCTTCACCTAAATCAAACAATAATAATAATTTATTCCATTATACTGAATTCCTTTGGAACCCTACTTTTTATTTATATTATTTATTTTTCCAATATTATATGGGAATAATATAATTTAACTCAAAAACCTGATCAGATAAATTAAAAAAAATACAAGATAAATCTAATCTCGGATTCCAATTGATGAACTCATAAGGAAAATTAGTGAGAGATTACTTGAGAGGTGGTTAATCAGGGTATTAAAATCATTCATGATTCCTCATTTAACAAAAAAAATCTCAATATAAAAACTGATATTGACCACATTTTTTGTATGATCACTCTTGTGTTCACATGTTAATGATTATTAAAGTGTTGAATTAATAATATTATATTTAATTAGATTGTATTTTTGATCCCATAGTCCTCAAGCAGAGATTAGCATCCTACAAGATATATGAAATTCATGCATATAATGTTACGTTTGTGATTTCATTTTTATGTATTCTTTAATTTATTTTCATTGTAGTGATTATCCAAGGTTTTTTCAATTAATATTTGATGAAAACAATTTAGATTTTTGGCTTGATAGTAGGGGGCACAAAGTTATGGGAAACTTTCCACATAGCTCAAGAAAATGTGTGACCATGTGTAATTTTTTGATAGAGGGAAATCACATAGATTCCACACAGTATTTCATATCATGGGGCTCATTTCTGCTGGAAAAAATAGGAATCATGGTTACTACATGATTTAGAAAACTATGTAGGAAATTCATCCTCATGTCCAGGTCAAAAAAAAAATAGAAATTACCTCTCATTCATCTTGGTATTTAACCCTAATTTTACTCCTATCATCCCCTCTCGAGATTTTCATCCATGTGAGAATCCTTCAAGATTCACTAAACCTCTTTCAAATCATTCCTTGGGTGGTTTTAGCCTGATTCTTCTTGGATTCATCAAGTAAGTTTTTTTCCATGACTCATCCCACATTTTATGGGTTTTCCTTCTCAAATTCTTGAGTTCTTATTTTCATGTAGGGTGTGGAACCATATGAGAATTTCATCATGTGATTGTGGGGAAACTATTGATGGTGGTTGGTTGATATTGAATTCATAGGGTGTTCTGGTGGTGGGGTTGTGGTATTTCCCCATATTTCAAAAAGTTCCCATGTGTGTGGTAGGTGGATCCATGCATTTACATTATTGGTTGATTTTGGATTTCTTTTTTGATTTCATAAATATTTTTTCTGAATTAATTGTGTGGTGAAAATCTTGTTTTATATATGAATTGAGATACATACATGATAAAAAATGGGTTTTGTAAGGAATTTTTCTATATTTCATGTGGGTTATATTGTTTGGTGTCTTGAATATGTTTAATGTATTATGTATAAGGTTGAAAATGTTTTCTAAAATGTATATAAAGGTGAAAATATGTTGAAAGTTTTTTTCATGATAAATATATTCTTTTTTCAGAGTTGGATTCTTCATTATGAATCTTAAATATGTCCTTGAATTTTGAATGAATTTTGAATCATGATATAAATTTTTTTTATGCTGGTGTGAATTTGGAAAGGAGATTTTCCCAGGGATGTGGTTGGATTTCAAATGTTCTATTCTTTTAATGTTCTCTAATGAGTTTTGTAAATTATGTTTGTGGTGAAAATTTTGGTTCCAATTGAATTTAGTGTTTGTCTGGAAATTGGAAGAGCTTTTGGTTAGGTGGATGTGGTGATTTCATTGCATTCATGTGTTATTTGGATTATGTTTTGAAATTATTGGTATATGGTATATGTGCATGTGAAATTTAGAATAATGGGAATCTAGATTATTTAAGTGGGAAAGCTAGAACTAGTACTCTAGTTATTTGGACATGGAAAGCATATATTCTACTAGTAGATTGATGATAGTTTAATCTAATAAATAAAGGATCAGATTCAATTTGTAAGATATAGGATCACAACACTGAGTAAATTATAAGGATTATTGGGAACTAATAGTTCATTATATGGATTTATCTCTAGTGGATTGTGCATTATGGAACTATGGGTTGTGGTTTTTATACAACATTTTACCAAGTTATGAGGTTTCTAGGGTCTCACTTATGCTAGTTACCCATTGGGATTTTCCTATAGTTCTCCCAAGTGACATGATGCTTATGTGATGTGGTGTCATATTTTTGTTTATGGTTGACCTATTGTGTTCTTAATTCTAATGAAATATTTTTGATAAATCATTTTACTTTGAATTATTTTCATAATAATTGATTTTAATAAAAGAATCATGAAAATGTTTCAATGTATTTTATATAAATGTGCATGTTGATTTGACTTCTATTTTTATAGCATGGAATATTTTTTTGGCTGGAAAACTACTGGTCATTGGATCATACATATCATACACCTTTGGGTGTATGTAGACGTTGTTATGTATTACCAAAGTAAATAAAATATGTATCATGATGGTGATGATTGTTCTGGTTGATAGTCATCCACTTCTTTTAGGTTTTAGTGGTGGTGTCTTGAGGGTGATTCCCCTCAAGTTTTTCAAGTGTTTTGTTATCATCTTGAGATTCCCATATAGTTTTTTATTCTTTAATTTGTTTATTTTGTAAAACACTGAATGGGAAATTTGTAATAAGTTGTTTGGTTATGGTTTTTGGTCAATGTGTTACATATTATTGTGGGTTTTAATGAATATAAATGGGTGAAATCATTCCTAAAGAATTTTTTTACCTAGGCACTATTTCTTAGCTATTGTGGGTTAGGAACGCCCTTTGTTCCATGCAACAGACCAAGTTGGGTGTAGGGTTTGATGGGGATTCTACTTGGTCCTTGAAAAAATGGTGATAGAGAAGGTTAGCCTACTTAATGGACCATTCCTTTAAAGTACCATATGTTATTTGGGATTTCAAGGTATATGGAGTAGCATTGTACAATATTGGTGTGTCTATATGGGGGTGTTCCCAAACAATATTTTCCCTACTGAACCGTGAGTTCCCCTGGGAATTCAGGTTTTGTTGAGATTCATGGTTCTTATGGTTGTTTAGTGTGTGGGAAATGAAATTGGAGTTAGGGTTGTGGTCTTGATCAACTCATAGGTACTGGGAAGCCATGTGGATTTGGAAAAGTGTTCATATAATACTCTTCATGATAGTGGTATGATTGGTGAATGGACTCCAACCGAATTTCCAAGTCACCAATCGACAATATTTCCCCTTTGTGCATTGTTTTGTGTATTCATGGAATTTGAAAATTATTTTGAAAAACATTGTTTTTTAATTTGGGAAATTTGTATTTTAATATTTTAATGGATTGGTTTAGGGAATATGGAAAATGAGGTTTATATTGTTTGGATAGATTCTTTATAAAATGGATTTATATAATCAAAACCCTTGGATTTAGTGATTTATTGATTAAAATAATGAAATTTATTTCAAATAGGGGTTTTGAAATTCATTTCAAATAAAAAAACTTCTTTTAATAAAATTAGTTTTTACAGAATGTGATTTGTTGTTCTTCTAAAAATGTTTTGAAATGTGAAAAATTGGATTTTTTGATGTAATACATGGTAATATTATATTCAAAAAGAAAGAATAGGTATTGATGTATGGAGTTCAAAAAATGATTTTTGACATGGTGGATAGTGAAATTTTAAAAATATTTATGAATTATTTAATGGCGGTTGGATTTAATGTATGAAAACAAGGGTTGATTGTTTTTTTTCTGGAATGTGGAATTGTTTTTTATCTTTCTTATTACCATGAGTTCACACATGAATAGATATGTTTGTAAAGTGGATGGATGATGATTTGGGAGGATGCATCATGAGATCAGAATGATTTGATGGGTTTATAGGGTAGCACAAGAATGTGAATACATGAGGCTCCATGGAATATAACTTTTTAGTATGAAATACACCATGTTGTTGTTCTTTCAAATGGGTTTTCAAGAGAGAAGTTGTGATGTTTTGAAAACTAGTTTTATATGGTGCTTCTGATTAATATTTGGAAGTTTTTTCATGTGGTGTTTCAATATTTAGATATTTTTAGTGATTTGGTATTAAATTGGTGGTCGAAAAGCATTTGAAGAAATATTTTGGAAGATTGAGTTAGTTCTCCCTTTTTTTGATGGTGTTTGTTTGAGGTGAGTTTGTATTGGAATGTTGGTTTTGATTGAGCCCTTGGTTTTATTGGTTCCTAATATATTCCCCATAATGATTTTATGGATGTTTGAACTATAGATATGGGTGGTTTATCATTATATAGATTTTTTTGTTGATATACAAAAGTATATTGTTCTTCGGCTTTGAATATTGAATCGACCAGTCATTTATGGTCAAGCAGGCCCACTCGAAGTAGTAGTGTGGATGCAGAAAATAGAATGAATATTGAGTTGATGTGAGTTTCGATAGTTGTTAAACATTAGGTTCTATACCTTTATCTTTAGAGGGCCAACGAGGATGTTTTTGATGTTTTTCTCTAAAAAAACCTTAGGATGTTCTTACATATGTGTTCTTCAAGACTTCATTCATTTGTCAGTATTTCTATAAGGTCATGAAGATGTGAAAGGGAATAGAAATTTGTTGTGTTCAGCAGGGTGATTGATATATGTTGGATTATATCTATTATAGATCCTATTCCATACACTCTAGAATCATCCATGGACACTTTCTGTAATGTTATATATTTTGAAATTGGGGTTCATACTGATCTGCGGTCAAATTTGTTGAAATTCGGTCCATCTTAATTTGTTGACATGGTAAGGAAAGATGTTCAGGTTGAAGATTTTCTATAGGGAGTGCTTGAGGTATCAGACCTTCCTACAGTCTATCTAATTTGGGAATAGAATTCTGGCATTGACATGGGAAATCAGCCTAATGATGTTGGGGCTGGTCATGGTATAAAATCCCATTGGATCACTTTTCTATTTCTTGGAGGTGTAAGATCATGTTGTATGATTATTATGACAAAAAATATAATAAGATTCCATCATTTTTTGTTTCTAAAAATATCTTCCATTCCCATTGATGATTATTTTAATTGAGAAATTTATTCACAGATGTTTCTTTGATTGGTCATAGAGACATATCCAGCCATTAGATAGACACCCCAACCAATTTGTAGGAGTAGCATGTTCTATTGGGATAATTTTAATATCCAACTCTCTATCATGATTATTTGGATATAATGGTTGTATATAATGATGTTTTATTGGGTGGTGTTTTATTGGATTCTATAAGTTGATATTGTGGATCTCTTGAGTTCTTCTTCATTCAATATAAGTGTGTTTGTATTTTTGGAAAATACTTGTTTTCATCCGATCTAAGTGGATAATGCATATGTATCACTGAAATCCCTAAATCAGTGAAATTTTAGACATGGAGAAATGTGATTCCCATTGTCTGTTTTGTTGTTTTGTTTCATCCTGGATTATTGTGAGGCTATTTATGGATCTAAAAGATTGAATTATGATCATGGATTTTTAGCTCCTAACTACATGGTAACAGATTCAATGATACATTAAGGCTCTGGCCATAAGTCCCATAGTGAATCCTTTAACATATTTAGGAAGCTTATAGGGTGATGGTAACTATGGATTAACTCTTTTCTCCAATATTTGGATGGGTATTTCATATTATAAGTTCCTTCTTGTGGATATGTTTATCCTTTTTCCATGATCATATATTGTTGTTTTCCTTTTGGTTTGGATATTAATTCAAAATTCCCCACCCTTATAGAGAAGTAACCTATGTGGGGAATTATTTCCACTGGGTTGTGATGGGGTTTCCCATGTTGGCCTATGCTTGTTGGTTTATGAAAGTAAGATCTTAATAGTGGGGAGCCCATTCTGGGCCCTGTTGAGATTTAACCTAGAATAAATTGTTGTTGGATTATTTCTAAGGGTGGGGAGTCCATATTGGCATCCTGTGTGGATAATACAATTTAGATTATGGTTCATACAGGGAAACAATTTGTTTTTTTTTGGGGTTGTGAGTCCTTTTTTTTCTTCTGTGTGAGCATGGGGATTTTGGAAGAAGAACAATGGTCTTGTCTAAAGCAATATTTTAAAAGTTTTTTCTTGTGTTTTATATTTTTTATAGAAATGGATTTGGGTTCTTGGATACCTTTTAGAAAGGATTCATGAGTTTCATTTATCGATGGTTGATATGTTCATGGTTTGAGATGATGAAATGTGTGGTTGTGATAATTCCTTTTATTTTGATTGATCAACTATACGTGTTGTTAGTTTCAGGGGGAAGAAGTCGTATGGTTATGGGTCCATTACTGCCTCCGAAGATAAACCTTCTGAATCAATTTTTTCCTAGAGTTATTTCTTTCTCCTCATTTGATTTTCATTGGGAATTTCCTTGAATTGTGTAGTAGTATCTGTTTTGGTTCTACAATCAATATTTTATATGACTTTATAGGGGTGACATATTATCATTTTGAGGAGAATTAACATATCCTTTCCGCCATTTTAGGTATTTCATTTGTTTATTATCATTCTATTTCTTATCCATGTATTCCCCAAAATGAGTTTTGTTGAAAAATATTGTGATCTTGGGATTGAAAGTCTGTGGCGCATGGTTAGCGCACAGTAAGGGGAAACCGAGTGACCATGTGTCATTTTTGTATAGTGGTCAGGCACACAGTTGTCGCGTAGTTATTGAAATTATGCAAGGTAACCATGCATATTATTCCTCTTGGAATGATAAAGATACACTGTTTTTACATGGTTTGTAAAACTGTGAGGGAAACCATGCACCATATCTAGTTCATGAAAAATTAGAAAATAAAATTTATTTATTCTCATGGTTTAACCCCAATTCTCCTCTCATATACCTCACTTAGGATTTTTATCCATAGGATCCTCCTCCATGAATCCCTATACCTCATTGGAATCATTCATTGGGTAGTTTTTACCTCATTTAATCAAGGATTAATCAACCATGTGGTTTCACCCTTGATTCTTCCTTCTTTCAAGTGTTTTCTTTCTCCCTTTCTTGAGTTATTCATTTCTATTGGAGTGTGAAACCATGTGATGTTTATATCTTTTTATTTTGGGAAAAATATTGGAAGTTTTTTGTTTATCATACTTTTATAAGGTCTTTTGGTGGTTTAGTTATGTTTTTTCACCATATTACATAAATTTCCATGTTTGAGGTTGGTGTTTCCCTGATTTCAAATTTTGGGATGATTTTTTATTTCTTGCTTGAATTCATAAATGAGTTTTATTAAATGATTTTGTGGTTTTAATAATGATTGATAAATTATTTTTCACATATATGTGATAAAAATATGTTTTCCAATTTAAATATGTGATGTTTCATGTGGGATTTATTTTGGTGTTTCTTCAATATTTTTAATTCCTTATGTAGGTATTTTGAAATGTTTATTAAAATATATTTAAATGTGAAAATGTTTTCAAATTGTTTTTCTTAATTGAAATTGTTTTTCTTCATTTTTATTTCTTCATTGTGCATGTTAAATTCATCCTTGAATTATGAGTGAAATGTGAGGCATGTTATTAAATGATTTTGATACATGTGTGAATTTGGAATGGGTATTTTCCCATGGAAGCAGTTGGATTTCAAATTTTCGATTCTTGTTATGTTTTCAAATGGATTTCATATATTTTGAAAGTGGTGTGAAATGTATTTCTAAATGATTTTAGTGTGAATTTGGAATTTGGAAGTAATGTTGGTTATGTATAAGTGGTGATTTCCAAGGTTTCTTGGGATGTTTAGGTTATATTGTGAATGTGTTGATATATGTGATATGTGAATTTTAAATTTAGGACAATGCTAATATCTGGTATCTATGTTATAATGATACAAATAGTATGCTAATTATTTGTTAGTGGAAAGACTAGATTATTCTAGTAGGTTGATACTAGTTGACTCAGATGTGGAGACACCCAGATTCACTTAGTAGGATTTACTTTTACAACAAAAACTACATTATGATGATGATTGGATACCAATAGATCTTTTAATAGATTTCTCTTTATTATATTGTTAATGTAGAAGTTGTGGGATGTGGTTTATATACCAAATTTCAACAAGGTACAAGGTTTCTGGGATCTTACTTATACTGGTTACATAAAGGTATTTTCCCATGGTGACCTATTGTGAAATGATTCATATGGGGTGTGGTGAGATACATCATTATATGGTGGACCATATGTGCACTTCATTTAAATGAAATATTTTGGAGAAATTATTTTCCTTAAAAGTGTTTTATTAAAAAACGATTTTTTTTAAAATATTGTTGAAATTCATTCAAAATATTTTATATAAATGTTCATTCTAATTTTTCACTAATTATTTAGAATGTAATATTTTGTTTTCAGTGGAAACCTACTAGGATTTGGATCACACCCTGTATACACCATTGTGTATCTGTTGACTTTGTTATGTGTGATCTATATAAAAGAAATATGTATCCTGATGGGGATAGTGGTTCTGGTTTCTAGTGGTCTAGTTCTTATAGGTGTTGGAGGTGGGGGATTTATGTTAACATCCATCTAGTTAAGTGGAGAATTTTCGTATTGTTTTGAGTTTCTAATTTTATTGTTTTTATTTTGGTATTGGTTTATATTGTAAAACATTGAAGATAAAAAATGTGTACCTCATTTGGTGATGGTTATTGGTTATTGTATTATCCATTATTATGGGGGGTTTTGTGATAATAAATGTGTAAAATAATTCTAAAGTTATGTTTTTACCCTGGAACTAGTTTCCAACCCATGGGGATCACGAATGCACTTCAATCCAAGCCACAGAATGGGTTGATTTTTCGGTTGGATGGAACTCTATCTATGATTGATACATAAAAGACATAATAATTTTACTTGTTTCACTCACACAGAGTTACATTATGTATCATACAACAATATTTTTTCTAATTAATAGAATCCACCACATATTTTTCAAGGGTCTATTTAGGCTGGGTCAATCTTATTCCTATGGTCACTCCCCTTAAAAGATTTATGGTCATCTCACTATAACCCAACGGTCAATCCCATTAACCTTTCCCTTCATTAACTACATTGTGAGGGAAATAAAATTGGAACACATTCCCATTCAGGACTCAAATATATAATAGATTATCCACCCATAAGTGTCTGTTGATCACCACACTACCCATTCACAATTTCTTTTTGAGATTTACCATTATAGTAGTCACAGTTTTCTCGATAAACTGGTGTTAATAGAATAATTTATTCCCTTATAACAGTCCATAATGAGTTTCAATAATTTTTTTATGTTTAATTTATTTTAATGAACTCTTTAATTTTAGTTAACATATAAAATTGTCATTCAATTTTAATTTTCATCGACATTTTACTTTTCTGAAGCATGTCTTTGTAATATCTACACATGAAACTATTGAGGGTAGACCTTTAACCAGAGATAACATTCATAAAAAACACTAGATTGTGAAAATGTTATATTCAAGGAACATAGTTATTTAATGAAGTATCTATTTTTAATCATTTGATTATGTAACTATGTACGTGTAACAGTTGACTTTAGTGAATTCAGAGCATTTTCTCACAAGAATATTTAATTTTCATTATAACATTTTTCTTCTCTGGGGATTGGGTATTTATCTTAAAATGCTAAACCTTTAAAATAAATTACTTCTTTTCCATGAAAATCAACCTTCACATAACTTGGGAAATCATTCTTCATCCAAACAACTCAGCTTCCTGAAACTCTATGTGCCCAAATAATAATTTTCCTCCATTGCCTATTATCGCAAAAAATGTACAATCTTCTACAAACACCATATAATTAATAAAACTAATAATTTTATAAAATCCCAAGTATCTTAGGAAATATTTTATTTTTCTAAATTTGAATGAGGAAATATAAAATAACCACTTTTCTAAAAAATTCTACATGTTCATGTGATATCTAAATTGTGTGTGTCTACTTAGAGTGATATATTTCCCTACACAAACATAATGTATGAACTCAAACACTTAGGGAACAATTCCTTCATGAATATATAAATTTCATCATGATATTTTAACACCATAAAATTATTATCATGATGCATCTATGTCTCAATCATCCCCTTTCATAGAAATTTATTTGGATAGCTTCAACCATTCATTTAGTATTATCACAATTATAAATTTTTGGCATTCACTAAACATCATGAAATATCCCTATTCATAAAACCACATTACCTTCATTAGGAACTAAATTTCTATAAAAACTAGTGACATGGGTTAAAAATAAAAATATCATCCATCACATCTTGTAAATGTAAATAATGAATCAAACACTCCATGTTTGAAAATATTTCCAACACATTGAAGCCCCAAGATGACATTAACATCCAACAAAATTATAGCATGTGAAGGTATTTTAATGATTTCCTTTGTGGGTTTTAATTTCATTGGTCTTCTATTTAACCTATTTAATTTTTAGGTCATCTAACTAGATATTTACATACACACCCTCTCATAGGAATTTATCATGTACAGATCATGACATATACAAGTATGAGGTAGTATAGTAGTCATCTAGGTAAACATCATATATATGGAGTGAGATTTTTTTGGGTTCCCTATGATTATAGTAGAAAATTGAATTCATTATAGTAATATTTATATATAGATATAATTTAATCATAGTTTCTTTTGGTTATGTTTACCTTGGTATTATTTATCGTGCATTTTTTTCAATATAAATTTTTTATTATGAACTATCCTTTACTTTGTGGATCTTAGAATGTATCACATAAATTTTTATTCTAGATATTATGTTGTTACAATGTTATTATATTTTGTGGAGATTAATTTTTTGATAGAGGGACATTATTCCAACACCTTCTATCTTATTAAATATTCCCACATAGTGCAAGTCATTATCCCGTAGATAGTTGGAGATAGCCTTGGGGTGGCACACATCAGTTATTTATCCTCCATGTTGGGCGTAAATGGGTTAGTTAATGTCAATAAATATCCATGGCCAATCTCATTAGAGAACCAAAATTTAATACTCATCATATAATAGGTGACATACAATCTTGGTCAACCTTAAACTACTGTCATGATCAGAAATATACCTAAACACTCCCCAATTAGATCAGACTCAAGGGAATACGAAACAATGTTATTGAACTATGATGGTTATCAGGATAACTATCATTCAATAATTATGTAAGGTGCTCCAATTTAAAACATACAACACTAGAACATCAATTTTATAGTTTTTGACACTTCTTGTGGTATACTAGTCAGGTTATCCACCACACAAAACACATTTTTAGTTAGATTAGAATATTTTGTATCTCTAAAATCTTATCCAAGTTGACATTAATATTTCATCGCAACCTATATTTCTCTGTGATGAACATTGATTTGGGATAACTCAAATTCATAATTTGAAAATCTATTTATCATTACACACCATCATAATATGAATCCAACATGAAATTATAATAATATAGTGATTGTATTTTACAGAAAATGTTATATATTTTTCATTCTTAGGATCCTTTATGAATATAAGAAAAACATTCATAAGAACTAGAATAATCATATCTCATTTCATAGAACACTATGGAGGCCCTATGTTTATAATATTTTTTAGCTTTTTATAAACTCATTACTTATATATGTAATTCTTGATATAAATCTATATAATATTCTGATAATACATTCCCAGTATGCTCTTTTAGTTAGTAAAATGTTTGAACAATGTTCCTTTAGAATAAAAATTTCACAGAAGAGTAATATTATAAATCTTTAAAACATTGAACATGGTATTCAAACATTTTTAATTAAAACATCACATGTTTTGATGTCATTATATTTTATTGTCTACATAGAACACTATTTTATGTTTAGTAAATCATTACATTTAATGTTTTGGATAATTATTATTATTATTATGAATCAACTGACCTGTTTTCCATATTGGTAGAGGGATACCCATTAAATAGCCCATAGGTGAAAGGCCATGTATCCCATAAACTTGGACTGAAGGCCTAGTGCAACGTCAAGCCTACATAATCCCCCATGTTTCACTATTTCTGCATCTCCTCCCAACTACATCTTGTTTTTTTCATGTGTGTGTCTCTATATACCTCATAAATCCCCCAACGGTTAATTATAGGATTAGAATATTAGTCTTTTGGATGCATAATTACAGGGTTTACCAGTCACGCACCACCCTAAATATGATTAATAACTCTTTAAATTATTCATTACCAATACATTAAAATGTCATTCCGGATATAAATTGGAGTTCAATTCATTATGGAAACTAAATATAACAATATAAATTTCTATTTAATGTAGTATCATAATCGAATTTAGGATATTAAATGACAGTCACTTATAATTTTAGTAGTTTAGATTTTTATTTTTTGTACATTGAATATATCTATGTACAAGAATATTCTCAAAAGCCTGTTATAAATTATATTCTCATCAGAATAACATGAAAATATGAAGAAAAAAAATTAGAATCAAAAAAATATTTCCTCTTAGTAGAAATATTAAATGAAATAGCTGTTGAAACCAATATCTAATATGGTATTCTATGATTTTGGAGAGTTATTTAAAAAAAATAAGACATTAGTATTTAAAATATGCTATTGAAGGGGGTGGGAACTATTTTTCATTATACTTTAAAACACTTTATCATTAGATAAAATTTATTCTCCTTATATTATTTTCAAAAAAAAAAACAATGCAACATGATGAATCATAATAAAAAATTATTGAAACAATTATATAAATGTATTCATAAAAAATCAATATTTACAAAAAAACTATTGTTACATTAGATAAATAAGATGAAAATAAACATAATTTATTTAGATCTATATAATATTGAAATATAACATTGCATCCAAATTCTATATATAACATCTCATTACATCATCACATTAATGAAAACTACATGATTAATTTAATCTTACATTGATTTTTAACAATTATATACCGCAAAGATTTGTGAAATATACATTCAGGGTCATATAATAATCAAAATCAAATAAGTTATTCCTATTAAATGTATACCAAATATAGAATTTATACATAGTTTCTCAAAGCCTATTCAAAAATACTAAAAAATTCTAACTCATATAGAAAAACCTCCCCTCCTTAAATCATTCATTTTGTTTCCATTAGCGGTCTATGATCCATATTTCACTATTCTTTGGGAAACATTGGTTTTTCTCTTATTAAAAAGTTATTTATGTATGAAATCATGAGAACCATATAATATATGTCTTATAGATAGTTTAGTAAAAATTCATTGTCAAATTAATTAAATGTATAATATATAAAATATTCTGTTGGTATCATAATCCTATTAGATTATTCTAATTAATGGTACCCCAAATCCAACAATATATACGAGAACTTAATCTTATTAGTATCTCCCATAACATGATTTATATGCATAATATAATCCCTACCCACCATTATAGATACCCTTATTTTATACTTAATACGTCATTGTAAGATGAAGGTCATGATAAGTGTTACTTAGGAAAAAATATAAGAATGAGCATGTTAAGGTGTTTTAAATCTCACCATCATATCTATTTAATCATTTTTTCATTTATGCATGATTCTTCTAATTTATTTTTTAAATCACTATTGATAATATATAATCAGTATTTTCAAACCGTAATGTTGTGTAAATCATTTAGAATATAATAGTTCAAGTATATAAACTAAATTAAAATCCAACTTTATTTATGCATATCTAAATGAATCACATAAATAAGGAATATAAAATTGTTTAACGTAATTTATTAGAATAATATGAAATAAAAAATCACTGTAAGATTGATTATGATGAAATATGAACCAAATCCACACTTTTCTAAATAGATTCTAATCTCCATGGATATTGAGTAGTGTGTCCGAAATTCACTCTAAACATTGTTCAATAATGAATAGTGACTTCAATTAAATCATAATTTTAACACTTAATATGTTAAAAACATAACAAACCTTTAAAATCAATCTCATAACTAATGAAAAAGAAAAATTCAAGTCAGAAGAAACCAACATCAATCATAATACCTAACATTTTACTCATTAAATACACGTGTGATAATTTAAATATGCAGTTTAAAAAATTAACTAAATATTATATAAATTCATTAAATTGAACATTATATTAATGAATAATATATGGAATTAAATAGAACAAATTAACAATCCATGAATTTTTTTATTTGATAAGAATTTATTTTTTCTAATTGGAATTATTATAAAACCCAATTTTATTGAATATTTTATTTATAATAAATGATATATTTTATCAACATTGTCTAAATATTTTTATTTTTGTAAAATATGGCATTAGATCCGTCATTTTAATATTTGAGTAAAATACCATTTTATCCCTTCAAAGTATAATTAAATAATTTTAACATCACTATTTTATATACCATATTAAGATATAATATTTTATAAAAAATTTATACAAAAAAAACTATAATTTTGATTCATAAAAACATTGAAAAATCATATATTTGATGAGATAAAATGGACCATAGCATTAATTATGGATAGAACTAGTCAATATGTAAAAAAAATTCAACATTTGGTCCATATCATATAATTACGATTGAATTGAGATCATATCTTCCAAGTTTATAGAGAATCAAATTCATAAAAAATCATACTTGTTAAATGATGTCTTATTCTCACATTTTGAATGCCAAACAAGTGGTGTGATTTGAATTAAATTTTTTTTCTAAATTTTACATTCACACTTATAACTTCTTATAATAATATCCTAATTTACACTATATAAATGTTTGTTTTAATCATTTGTAGTGTTTTTGATGTGAATTTTGAGGTTTATTTAAAATGTAAAGTTGTTTATCTCTATTTTTATAACCATTGGATGAGAGATAGCTCACAAATAAAATTTATAATTGGTGATACCTTCTTATTCTATTTCACATTGTATCTTTCATTTCATAAAATAAAATTATCTATTCATCATGAATTTATTATATAATGGTAAAATTTATTATTATATTTTTAACTTAATTTACCTATAAATAAAGATTGTAAATAGGATTTAGTTATAAAATTTTTAGACTAGTTCATATGTGATTCGTTTCTATGATGACAACTACCCCCTGAAAGAGTAGTAAATTAGAAGTATATTTATTTATTATCTTCTAAAATGATAAATTTTTAAACCATATTCCCACTATAATTCATATAAATTATATCTATTAATTGGTTTTTTATTTTTGAAGCATTCGAATGATAAATACATTACATTAAATGATCATAAAATGTGAGTTGGAAGAGTGGAATCATAATAGATAAAATTTAATGATGTGGAATAGATTTTTTTTCTTTAAAATATTATTACTAAACCCCATTACTTCTCATTTATTCTATGTATTTTTGACCGAATTAACAACTAATCATATTTTATAATTGGAATCAAAAACATGGAAGGGTACTAAGAATTAACGTTTTGAAGTGAGACTATGCTTTAATTCAATTATTATTAGTGGAATTATTAATTTTATAATGGCATGAAATTTGATGAATTATGGTATATTAATTTAATAAATTTTAATTAAAAGGATCGTGATTAATAGATTATTCACTTTTAATACTTATATTTATTGTTCTTTCTAAATATATTTTTTAAAAATATAAATTCTTTTTGGATATTGTTTCTTATTCTCTAAACATCAAAGAAGGTACTAATCCATGTTGGATTTGAATTTATTCAATTTTATAATAATTATAATGATAATTTGTATAATGTAATTTTTTATTAAACTAAAGACCCTATTCATTCAATTTTATTCAGATAATTAAAAAAGCATATACATACATTGAGGGAACTCTCAACAATACTCTAAAAATTTGTATAGTTATCGAGGAGAAAAATATTTTATCCAACAAATTAATGATATTTATTTATTTTGGTTTTAGTTTTTTATTATCATAATATACTTAATTATTTCCTATTTATTATTTTTTATAACCTGAATTTAAGCATCTATTCATTATATTGTTTTCAAAATATCCTTTTTTCATATTACCTAATTTCTGACATAATATCCTCATAATGACCTCTTTAATCTAGATCAAGAGATTTAATGTAGTCGTAGGGATTTAATAGAATTTATCACACTATAATAAGTGTCAATATTATTAAAATTTGGTAATTCTAAATGTCATGGAATTTTGGAATTGGGAGAATATCTAAATATAACACAAAACATGATATAATGGTTGAAAATAATAATAATAAATTTGATAGAACCATTCACGAATTTTCAACACTGGATATTACTTATCAACCAACATCTATTGAATTATAAAAATAAATAATCATACTTTGAATTTAAATTTATAATTATGCACCATCATAAAAAATTTCATGGCCTCTCTAGAAATGATCAGAATAAACACTTTAAATAATTCAATGTGGTTTACTCAACCATGAAAACAAAGAATGTTTATAAATAATAAATCAAAATTAGATCATTAAAATACTCATCATATATAACTTCACAATATTTTATATATTATTTATAACATGAAGAGGTGACATTCCAGAATTATTTGAAAAACATATTCTTGTAGATAATTTTCATTAGGGGATCACTATCATTCAACAGGATATCTCATAGATCAATAATACACAAGGGGAGTCAATGTATATGTATTAGGTGTGATTTAATAAGGGTTCTTCATTGTATATAAATAATAAAATTAGTGGGAAACTACACATAAGGTACATGTATGAAGGAATCCCACCCATCAATAAGAGCGTAAAGGATTATGTTGTAGGATGACCGTTGGTAGGACAAATTACACGTAGTTTCCCATGTGTTTACTTAAAAGATGGTACAAAACACTAAATAATGTTGTGATGAATGTAAAACATAAAATTATTTATAAAAAATGGGCGAAATCAATTTTAGAAGATATCTTGGTTCAAAAAAATTCACAACACACCCCTATGAGGCCTTTTTATGTTTTCACTAAGTCATAGTACACTATTGATAGGTGTCCCCTTCTTCAAGGTATAAATGCGTGTTTCATTATTTTTGCATGGAATCCATTTCATAATTAAAAATAACCAAATCAAAAGAATAATTATAATTAATTAACTAAAATATAAAATATTTGATGGAATGACCATCCTGGACTCAAGTACGGTATAATGAATCAATAAAGGCAACCTTCGAAAAAATATTTCCTACAACCTCCTCCTTTCCAATAAGGATTTCAACATCCCCAAACAAATATGACACCCATGAATAACCAATACAACAAGTAAAAGGTTTATAAACCAATTATATATTATAATATTGAGATATTATGAAAAATTGTTCTTGATCATTATAATGAGCTTAAGAGTCATGGTAAAGAGTTGAGGAAGATGTATTTGAAAATGTGCTCAATTTGTATTTCACTCCATGTAATATTTGTATATAAAATCGTACATATTCGTTCTATACATATTAAATATCTCCAAGTAATTTTTAGATTCATAACACTGAGATTGAGGAATACAATTTATGATACATATTCCCTTATTTATATAAAATGATTAATTTCATCTCTAGAGAAGGCCCATTTAAGATCAATAAATGAGTAGTTAAAGGGGAATGAAAAAAGTAATAATATAATTGAAGATGTATCTTATAGACCTATTACATTTAAAAATAGATTTGTGCATCTAAATATCATCGATTAAGTGGAAATTAATGAATCTTTTTTGGATTCATTAAAGAATATTCAGATCTTTACTTGAATAAATCAATAAAATTCTAATGTATAATAATTTCATGGATGAATTGTGTATCAATTAAAGAAGGATAATGTAAAATGCGTAGAGAAATTTTTATTGGAATATATATACACCATTTACACTCACATTAGTGATTCCTATAATGAAAAAGGTCCCATGGACATTTACCATACCATGACTCATATGTTAGTTTTTTTCTCTAATGCTTTATATGATTTGGGTGCCTCCCTTAATTTCATGAATAATCTTGTTTTATATATTTTTTATGTTGGTGATATAACTATGGTGTGGGTGATGGATTAATTATTATTAGATCCATGTAATACCATGAATGTGACATAGCAGATATACTTGTTTTGGTAAGATATATTATCAAACAAACTAATTTTAACGTTATGAATATGGAGAATGATTTTGTAAGTTCTCATGCCACCATAATTTTTTGGAAGAACAATGCTCAAATTTTTTGACATAATCCTAAATTTACATTAGGGTATACTTAATATATATTTTATATATGTGGTCATAGGATTTAATATTTTGAACACCAGGATGTACCCCTCAGAACACCACTCATCTCCCTTGATCAATCATTCGAACACATCTAGTAATGATTTTAAAAATATTTATTTTTGATCATTTCCAAATGAGGTTTATCCCATTTATATTGATATTTTGATTATTATGGTTGGTTTAATTTATAAAAATATATCCAAACCTATTTATAAAAATCATACCCTGGTAAATTTTATTTCTTTTTTGGATTCTTATTTGTATTTTGGGAATATAATTTATAATTATGGAATAGATATTAATTTTATATATTTATTTTATGTATTATAAAAGTAATTTGATGATATATATATATTTATTTATTTAATTACAAACATAAATTAGACACATATCTTAGTTCCCATCAACACCCATCAAAACTGAAACTCAAGGCATTTCCCCCAAATTAAAAATAAATATTCCTATTGAATGATGAAACATTGAAGGTAATTATTTCTAATAATAACCATTAAGTATAATAATCCAATCATTAAATATATTTTGAGAGAGAATATTATTGGAATTGGATGGACCTTAGAAAGGAAACCATGTATTAACCCGTCAATTTTCATGAATATGATAATTTTGAATGATGGGGATATAATGGTTTGGTATATTCAACAGAGACATAACTCTATAGTTTTATAATTTGTAAATAAATAAGAGGAAAAATTACATGAGGTATGTATCATTTATCTCATATCTAAATATAAATGGGTTATCCTAATTTAGGGTATTCCAAGGATAATTTGTTTCAATATTATAAAAAATGAAAATGATAAATTAGTTCCAATTTTTATGAATAACTATTGAGTAGTGTTATTGGATTATTGGATATTGAATCATTCAACTAATATAGACAATTTAAACCTTCATTTAATTGTCTATAATCATGATAGACTTAATTGTTGGACACACTATTGATTATTTCATGGTTTCTCTAACTTTTTTATGTTTGTCAGACGATTAGGAGAAGTTGATATTCAATATCATTTTTGATAACTTTCCATACTATAGGATTCCATTTTTATATTTTAACATGCCATATTCCTTCCTTATATGTATAGTGTGTATATTTTATGATTTAAATTCAACATATGTAGAGGTAATTATGGTTAAATTTAAATTATATGGATCTTAATTTAATTTGAGACTCTCTTACAAGGTAAAATTTCTATGTCAATGTACGGATAAATATAGTATTTCAAATTTTTAAAAATTTCATTTTGTAATAGGTACAACCATTTTTTAGGTCATGTGGTGTCTATGAATATAATAAATATTGAATGATCTATATTGGACATTATTTCATGATTTCCATATTCTTTATGTTTAAATAATGTTTAGTCATTCTATGGACATGCTATTTTTTCATTGGTTACTGGAAATTTCTATAAAAATGATCAACCCTTATAATAATTTCTAAGAAATGATGTTGAATTATTTTTTATGAATTGTATATGGTATAATTTGATATGATAAATATGTGTCACACTACTCCACGTATCATACAACCACCAATATGGGATATTTCATTCATGATTATATATAAAAATGAAAACATTATAGTTGGAGGAGTCTTATTGTAGAGGGTAATCACATATACATGTGACCCCTATGTTTCAAGTATATTTTATTTAATACAAATAAAATGCAAAAAATGTTTCTTGATATAATATTATATTTGGATAATTTTCAATAATATTTAATATTTTATAAATTAATTTTTTTTCAAATAATGTGGCATTGAGGAACCTCTTGAAGAATTCATAGGATAAGAACATATTATCTGTTGGATTATATTTTTAAAAAAAATTATAACATTGAGATAAAGGGAAATAAAGGTTGAAATAACCTATTATATTACCATATTAATAGGATCACTCACACATTAAAGGAAACCATCATTGATAGGTTAAACATGAGGACAAGTTTTCTAATAAAAATCTATTTAAAATGTAAGGTACATATAACACCCTGAGATATTGTGAGAACCATATTTTCAATAGTGGTTTCAAGATGCAATACTGAGTTTGAAGAAAGTGAGACATACTATTAAAATATTTTTATTTAAATAATACTTTTATAAACTAGACATTTAATTGGAATGATTGAATAGGATTAAGTACATTATTAAATGTATATAAAGTTCCTTATTAAAATAGATTAATTTATAAACATAAATTAACCATTTAATAAATTTAAATCAAATTCATTTAATTCCTAAAAAATATTTTTTCATCAAAAAAATGATTTCTACATATTTTTGTGAGAAAATAAGTTAATAATTTGTTTCTCAATTTTAGAAAATTTAATTTCTTAAAATGTTCTTAATTTTTTAAATTGGAATACTGATTTTAAAATTGAAATAATTTTTTGGGACTCTTTATAAAATATAATTGTTTGATTTGATAATAAAATTGTATATTTTTCAGAAAATTATCATTTATTTTTTAGATAATTAAGAAATATAAAATTCTCATTAATCATTTAATTTGAATTAATGTTGAAATAATAATAATTATTTTATTTTAAAACAAATTATTTGAATTTTTTTTATATTTATATTTTATTTTAGAATATATTATTATTAGGGATAAAAATGTTTTTTCATATATTTTTTTTTGAAGTGAATTATGTTTCTCCATTTTAATTAATTAAAATATACATTAAAAATGAATGATTTAAATTAAATTTATAAATTATATATCAGTATGTATTAATTATAATTGTTTAAATATTGATTACAAGTCATCTATTTATTATAATGTAGTCTTATTCTTCAAAAAAATAAATTTCTTAAAAACACATTTTCCGACATTTTTCTAGTTTAATATTAAGTTAAATTATTCTTCTAATGTGAGTATAATTTTGATAAATGAGTTCATGTTTTGTAATATAAATAATTAATATTATTTAATATGGTCAAAATATTTTTTTAACGTAATAAATATTGATAAATGAAAATATTTTTTACTACGGTTAAGATAAAAATTATGTTAATGGTTGTTAAACTAAAACAATACGCTTTAAAAATCACCCAATCATTTCTAATTCCACCTTTATGATCAAAATTATACCCTATTTATTCAAAGGTTCTAAAACAGATCATTTTATATCTTTTTAATGATAAAATCATTTTTGAAATTATTTCTTTTAAAAATTTCAATTGTGTCCTATCCCCAATATATAAAAGGCAACCCATTATCCTCTCATTTACACACTTCCAAAACAAATTGGTTTATATAATACATGCCCAAATAAAATCCTTAATCTCCTCCCCTAATTATAGATAAATTTATTATCATAATGAAAACCTATAATACCATTGGGTTCAAACCTGAAGAAGTTGTCTGAGGAAGAGGTAATGTACTTATCAGGACATTTTATTTTAATACTTTTTCCACATCATTAAAACATTCTTAAAAATTCTTATTTAAAAACATCATTATATTCCATATATTTATACTAATTATTTCAAATATAATTTCCATTAATCATTTCCTCTATAAAATTGTAGAATTCTTTTGATCATCTGTACGACATAATACCACCTCACGAACTGATGTAACTATTTTTTCCAAAACCTCTTCTAACAGAATTATATAATTATGTATCTAATTTATATATATTATATTAAATATATTATAAGACTATTGGTATTATCATATTACATATAACTTTTTACTTTTTATTCCTTGTTCAAAAGAATAATTTAACTTTTGTGAATGGAAAACTACCTCATCATAGGGCGATATGATTCATGTTTCATATACATATTAAATGAAAAGTAATAAAGATTAATTTAATTTCAATATATGATAATAGTAATAATTTATCCATTATAGAAAATTAATAATACATATAATTTTTTACATTACAATCCATTGAAAATGATAATGTTGATCATGTGTATTGAATTCTAACGCCCCAAGAAGTGATGTGATTCATTTTACAAAATTGAATTATTACTGCATCACATGGATGATACATGTAATGTTATTAAAAAAATAAAATAATATTTATGATATAATTATCTTGCTATAATGCTAAAAAAACCCTTTACATATTCCCATCATGACTGTCGATAAATGAAGATGTTACTCATGCGTACATATAACATGCCTTCTCCCTGATTGTAACATAGTTCATTTTCAAAACCATATTTCAAGGTTAGTTATTAGAGTATTTTTTTCAGAATAAAAAAAATAATATTTCATTATTATAATTATTTATATAGTTTAATAATAATATCCTTGAACTTAATCAACTTAACAATTTGATTTTAGTAATATAATTCATTTATCATTACTATGAATGAAATAAAATTATTTGGTTACGTAATTGAATATGACATGGTTAAAAATAAAATAAAAAGAATAATAAAAATTAAAAATATTTTTAATAATTTAAATTATTAACATATTTTTATCCTTAACAATGACAAGGAACGTTGTGATTATTCGTGCTATAGGTAAAGAATTCTACCATAATTTCCTTTTATTACGGTGCATTTGAGTGTTATAAATTAATTTCATTTATGGTTTATATACTGAATCATTTAAATTTAATATCATGAATAATTAATAAATCCTGGTATTTTTTGTTTTGATTTGAATTATTTCATCCATGTGGGCTTGAAATTAAAGTTACCAATTAGTATGGGATTCTCCTCAAAACTCCCTTTGTCGTGACACAAGTTCTTTTATAAACCTAATTCTCATTATATGTTTTATTTACAAACCCTTTAAATAATATATCAGGAATACTTCAAACATAATTGTATTTTAATTTACTATTCATTTACATCATTCATTTGGGTTGTGAATCTTCAATTACTAATGTGGTAAGGGTTTATTTTTCAATCTTACATTTATCATGGTTATTAAGGCATAAATTTCCATTCAATTAACATATTTGATCATTTTCCAATAAAAAATTAATTTTATTATAATATAATAATTAATTAAATTTTCATGTAATAGTAGCATTTTTCAATCTTTAGTACTTTAAAAACTAAGGAAATGTTTTTAATTAAAATATACATTGTTTCTCTCTTCTATATAAAATTATTTATCATTCATGTTAATGTTTTTCTTATAGTGTGTTCTAAAAAATATATTCTATATTATTTTATGATTTTTTAAAAATATTTTTAACCATTTTCACGTTTTAAATAATGGTTTAAATGGAATGTCCTTTTCATTTTCCAAATGTGGTACTTCGTTACATTTAAAACAAAAATGTGAAAGGATTATTGGTTTTCTCTTTCACCACATGAATGGTATTTTCCACCATGATGTTCGCTATTTTCCTCAAAACATTATTTATATGAATCTATGTTTATATTTAAATAGAATTATTTCCTCAATAATTTATGAATTTTACTTTTTCAGAAGTGATTTTCAAGGTGGATATGACTTTTTACTCATGATTTTTTTTATATTTTTAAAATTAAACCAATTCATCAATGAAAATAACATATAATGTCTGGAATATTTATAAATTTTATATATATTTATATCACATGTATACCTATCTTATTAACCCTTTAATTACTTGGGTAATATATACATTATGATCATTTATAAAATGACTTCATTATAAAAATTTATTTCATTGTGATATAAAGTAGGATTAGACAACAAAATTTATTTCCATCGGTTATTCTTATGTCATGAATTATGATTTATTTTATTTATTTAGTAGAAATAAGTCATGAAAATGTTATGATGGGTGTTCCCAGATATCACTCCAATGCATTCAGTAAATCATTAGTCTCATGAGGTGTCCAATTAGGTATTATAAAATGAACCAAATATTTTATCGGAGTTTTCCCACCATGTGATACTAGATAGGAAGTAATCCAAGACTCATATCTATGTTATATTTTAATTTAATACACATTTACTATATAACCATATTATTTTTATTTGATTTACTTTTTTGTGCTTCTATGTTATTACTCATGTTTGGCCTATTTTATGATATCAGGTAATACATTTCACTCACATGATTTTCTTCTTTATCATGGATATTTCCTTACTAAATTTTTAGCTCAATCATTTTTTCTATATATTTTCAATGTCATCCCACATATTTTAAAGGATGAAATTGATTTAGGATCTCACTATGTAAGAGAAAAATAGATTCCATGTTTTATAATACCTTGATTAATTAAGATCATAGACATCGAAATACACTTAGCCTTATAATATTTGGTATTGTACTTCTTTTATATTAATGTTCAAAAATAATGTAACAATATGTGTAAAAGAAATGTGTCTCTATAGTTTTTAATAGAGAAAAATAATTAATCCAATCCTTAGGAACTCCCATATATGAGCATTGGGCGAAGCATCAATATCGTCCCAAGGGATTAGTGAGGAAAGGGTTTCTAGAAGTGATGGTTATAAGAGTCCCAGCTAAGAGGTGTATCCATCCATGGAGTGCTTTGATAGGGATAAATTATAGTCTAGTTGAAATATTTCCAAGACAACATTGTTGGTATTATATAAATAGGTTTTCAACCATTGGAATCGAGGATGAGAAAACTTTAGTGATAACCCTATGGATAAGTATTAGGATAAGTTTATGGATAATTACATATGTGGGAATAAATCATGAAATTTTGGTGTAGTATATAGATAGTAGTTTCCACGAAATTTTATCCTTGTGTGGATAATATAAGTGGACATATTTGAAAAATAATCACCTAGGGGTAATAACTCCATACATGGGATTCATGATTGACTCGAACATTACTTGGCACATGAAAATGGGTATTACTGTGCACCCAATTTGACACTCCTAAGTGATATGTTTTGGAAATTCTTAGAGTGTTTGGGAACCATAATGATGGACATCAAAAAAATGATAATCAAGGATAACCATGGTTAGAGAAAAAACTCTTTCAGTGTTATTTCTAATGTTGATCATATATTTAAATTCATATATTCATGTTTTGTGGATTTTTGTTACATTATTATTAAATGATAAATATTATTTTGGTCGACTTTAATGGTAATATATACATTAGGATTTGTATGTGTTTTATTAAAAAATATTATTTAGGGAAGAATGACTTCATATTTTGTGGATATATGATTTATTGTACTGGTAACATTTGGGGATTCCCCTCTCTATTAATTTAGTGTAATAATATTCAATTATTGTATGTTTTCTTATTTTGAGAGAAAACTAAGTTATCTAAATAATTGAAGTTGTTACAAACTGAACAAATAAGTAATTTTATTCTGATTATGTTCTTCATTTTTTTTTGTAAATTTTATTGAAATTATATTAATAAGTTTTTATAAAAATAAAAACTGTATATAAGGGGACAACTCATTATATAAAGAATGGTTGTAGGGATGGAATATATAACCTTATGACAAAAAGCACTCATATCCTACCAGTTCTGTATTTGTTTTATATGTTAATATGGAATTTTTAGGCATGGAAATTTTGGTTAATAAATATAAATTTTATTTTGGGAAACATATTAGCGGATTATTGTTTAAGTTATAAAAGATTGAGATGGTCAATGATATTTTGGGAAAAAATTTGTTGTGATATATTTAACCTTTATATTTTATAAAAATTGTTTTTTATGACTAAAAATCATTTATGGAGATGTAGTTTTCAGGTTATGAGATAAAAATTGAGGTTAAAGCCTTCTTTAATATTTATGTTTATTGAGGTTACATGGGATATATTGTTATTTATTGAAGAAATTATCTACATTAAAATATTTTATATTATTTTCTAATTTTCTAGATTAATATATTCATATTCATTTTTAGAATTCATTCTTTAGAATAATTTGTTATGTTGAATAAGATATAAGTACAACCAAAGAATAAAATTGTGTTTATGAAATAATAACATATCAAGAAAATGTATTTTCTATTGTTCTCAATATTAATTTTTAAATAATCCTTCATCTATTAGGGAATTATCGTGAAAGAAAAATATCTAATTACCTTTATATATAATCAATCAATCATATTATAATTCATCATAGATTTATGGTTGTCTTGCTGGTAACTCTTTATGCATCATTCCCTTTTTCATGATCAATGATCTATATCATTCTACATTATTAATTACACTCTTTTTTCATTCCCATATTTTCAATTAAATCCAATTTTATCCTATTTAGAAACATGGTTTGGTGATTACCATCATATTTCTATTTACTTCACTTTAAAATAAGTTTTCATTAACTCTTTTTTAATCCGGGTTTTTCAAAAGGGAAACTTTCAAATGTCAAACGCATGACTGAGAACAAGATAAAATTGTGAGGTTGAAAGTTATTTAATGGTATAGAACATTAAATCCCCATATTTTAAAATACAACAATGTTTTATGGAACATTATAAACACCACAATGGGTTTAAACGAACCATGATGTATTATGAAAATATTAGTATTTCAATAAAATCATTATAACATGGGAAATAAATTAGAATGTTTGAATTGGATTAACTAATTTAATAAATATATATAGAGGTAATAATGTATATTAATTTATTTTTAACTTCTATTTAACTAGTCACTCAATTTTATGTTGATTCATTTTATTCATTGAAAATATTTTTTCATAAAAAAATTATTAATACAACTTTTTGGGAGAAAATAGTATAATTTAATTTTTTTTCCCACATTAATAAAATGTATTTGATAAAATGGTATTTATTTTTGAAATTGGAATATCTAAATTAACTTAGTTTGAAATTATGGTAATTTTATGGAGAATATTACTTTTTCAATGGAGAGTGAAAAATAATGTTTTTTATACAATATTAATTTCTTTTTAAAAAATTAATTAATTTAAAATTTTATTTATTATATTATATATATTTAAAATAATGAATTGTAATATTATTTTATTAAATAAAATTAATTACAGTTACATAAGATTTATGCTATATTTTAGTATAAGTTTATTGTTAGTCTTAATAATGAAATTTTTAAAAAACTATTTTAAACTTTATAATATTCCTCCATTTTAATTAAACAAATATACACCTAAAGATGAATAATTTAATATATATATATATATATATATTATCTGTATATTTTTATTTTATTTCATTTCATTATAATTTCATTTCATGTAGTTATTATAAGATCATCGTATGCTTGGAAAAAATATATTTCTTGAAAACCCCATTTTTTGACACATCTATGCGTTTAATTTAAAATTAAATCCTTAAAATTCATTGATTTGATTCTGAAAAAAAATTATTCCATATTTTTAATATTAAAAATATTAAATATCTAATAATTTTAACTTAAATTTTTAACATAATTAATAGTGCAAATAGAAATAAATTTTTACGACAATTTAAGTAAAAACGGGTTTACATTGTTTACTCTAAATATATAAGGGTTAAAATATAAAAAAATTATAATTAGTATATTTTAATCAAATTTAGACCATATATATTTTAATGTTATGTAATAGTGCTTTTTATAACCTTTTTAATAAGAAAAACATTATAGTAATCATTATTTAAAAAAATTCAGTTTTGTCATATCCCCCACTTATAAAAGAATACCTTCTCTCCTATCCATTCTACACTTCGAAGACACATTGTTTCAATCTATTACTACAAAAATAACTACATTAATTTCTTCCCCACATCTTATAATCCATTTTTATTGTTAATACAACATATAAAGTATTTCAATTGAAGTCAAAAGAAGTTTTCCAAATAAGAAGTAACATCCTTACCCAAGACTTATATCTTTTTTCTTATTTATGACCTACATAAATCATTAGTAAACCATTAAGATATAATAACATTAGTATTTTACATATAAAAATATTTTTTTATGTAATTTTCATGACCTAAAAAAACTCTTCCTCTATTAAATGAGAAACAAAAAGGTTGATCTTGTGTAAGGAGGACTCGAAACTCGCAAACCCACATGATTCATTTTCGATAAAAACATCTATAGTAGGGATATACAGATTTATATAATATTTATATGTGATATTTAAGGTATAATTATACTTTTGGATTTATAATATCATGTATAATTTCATAATTTGTCTCTTTAATGATTATAATTATGTCTCTCATGTGTACGGTGGTCTACCACCTCACGAAGTGACGTGAATTGTTTTTCACCTTTTCATTACATGGATGTAAATATGAATTAATTTAATATTTATACCTGATAATAATTACATATTAAGCATTCTATAAATGTAATATGAGTTACATTTTCTTAATTTACTATCTAATGAATATGATAATGTCGTTCATGTGTTTAGTGGACTACCACGTCACGAAGCGCTCCGATTTGTTTTATTTATAATTTTATTATTACCAAATATAATTTATAGTATCTCTGAGGGTATTAAAAATTAATAAGATATTTATTATAAAATTATTGTCCAATAATGATAAAATAACACTTACATTCCTTCCATCATGATGTTCGAAAAATGGAAATGTTATTAATGAGTACATATAGCCTACCATGTTGATGATTATAACGTAGTTCATTTTTTATAAAAAAAAATTATTACGGGTTTAAAAAGTATAATTTATTTATAAAATTGATATTTATTTTTTTATTACCACTACAGATATGATTCAATAATAATAACTTGACCATTACTCATATTTTCAAAAGTGATTTTAGACATATGAGTTGTCTGTCATTAAAATGCCCGACATGAAATTAATTTTTTATGTAATTGAATATGATTTGATGAAAATATATAAACTTAATAATAAAATTTATATATTGTATTAATAAATTAAATAATAAATATATGTTTATTATTCTAGATGAAAAGCAACTTACATGATGATTTGGGCTTGAGGTAAGGGAATTTGTCTCAATTTTCTATCTTTGAGGTACATTTGAATGTTATGAACCAATTTAAATTTTAAGGATTATATTCCTAAATCATTTAAATGTAATATCATTAGTAATTTATATATAATTTCTTTTTATTTTCAATTTGAATTATTTCATTCTATTGGATTTGAATTGATTATTACGAAGTGGTAAGTGTTTCGTCTCAGCACTCTCTTCTTTGAGATACATGTTCTATTATAAACCCAATTCATTTTTTATGGATTATATACATACCATATACATATTATATCATTAATACATTATAAATCAAGGTATTTTATGTAATAATTAATTTACATCGTTCATGGATGTTATGAGTCAAAAATTACCAATGTTGTAAGGGTTTATTTCACAGTCTCATTTTAATGAGAATTATTTATGCCTCATTTTCCATGAAAGGAAATAAAATTATTATTATAAAATAAACCACTTTAATTTAGTTATTATATATTTAATAATTAAATTATCTTGTAATGGTAAAATTTCTATTTCTTTGGTACTTAAAAATTTCAGAAAAATGTTTTTACGGAAAATCAACATTATATAGCTCTTCGGTTGAAAACCCTATATCCTCTGAGACAATGTCTTCCATAACGTGTTTCTAAAAAATGTTTTTCTTATTTTTATAATATTTTATAAATTCATTTTTACTATTTTATTACTATGTAAAACATTCTTTAAAAGTAGTCTTCTAGTTGTTTTCATAATGAGGTACTAATTTACCTTTAATCGAAAATGTAAAAGGAATATTTGTTTAAAAAACCACGACATGTATATTATTTTCCAATAAAATGTCCATTATTTTAATTGAATATTTCATTATATGTTTTCATGGATATTTTAATATAATATTATTACCATAATATTGTAGGTATTTTGGATTTTTAAAAGTGATTTTTATAATAGGAAGGTTATATTATTAATGATTATTTTAAATATTTTTAAAAGTATTTACATTAATTAATGAGAACACCCTTTAATTTTATAGAATGAATAATAATTATGTATATATGGCATCAAATATATATAATTATATTATTCTTCACTCCATTGAATGTGTAGTGAATTCATTATGATAATTTCTCAAATTACTTCATTATGAAATTTACGTAGATTTTGATATGAAGAAATATTATGCAACCGATTTTCATTCCATAGTTATTATTTATTATATGCATTATGATTTATTTCATTTCTATGGAACAAATAGATTATGAACATGTTATTATGTGTGTGCCTAAATATTTCTCTAATACATTGTGTAAGGCATTATTCTCCTAAGGCTTCGTGTATGGAATTAACAAGTCAATCTAATATATTATAGGACTTTTCTGACAATGTGATATTTTCTAAGTGGTTAGCCCTGACTCATGTTTATGTCATATTTCATATTGGATACACATTTACTATATTACTGTGATGTTATGATGGAATATTATTTACATTATTGATCTATTTTATTACTGATGTACCTTATATATTATGATATCTTGTTATAATGTTGACACACATTTAGTGCTTCTTTAGCAGGTATATTTCTTTACTATGATTTATATCTCACCACTTTTTTCTTTTTATTCCATAGGTTATCTCAAGTAATTAATGATTTAAATTTGATTTAGGATTTCATTATGTCATATATAAAAAATTCCACATTCTAGTTTCTGTTGATGCATTATGATACTTGCCTTCCAAAGTCACTAGGTTTCATGATCTTTGGGACTGTATTTTTTGGTTATATATATATAAACCATGTAATAATTTGTATAAATATAATGGGTAAATAGAGTATACATCATTCATATTTTGTTTTAGTCAACTATCTTTTCACTTATAAAATTCCTACAAATCAATAGAAACACAATCTTTAAAAACTAACGATCATATATAGGTTTTAGGAATCATAAGATCCAAGCATCGGGAACATGTATGCAGACCATGATATTAAGAGGTATGATACCAATCATTATTTTATGTTAATTTTTAATTTCTTTTATTATAATTATTATGGTGGGCATTTTGGACCATAAAGGATATTAAGGAATTTATTATATTCTAGATAATATTTTCCTTTCTTCTTCTATAATGACAATGTATGTTGTATGTCATAATAAAATTTATACAACATTAGTAACATTTAATAGTCACATAAGATTCCACAACAACCTATGTTATTATATTCTATGTTTTATTTGTGGTTCATTAATTTTATAGTTTTTTTACCAGCTCATTTGGTTTCTTGTACACTATATTCTCTATTGAATATTTTAGAAAATGTGTAGATCGAAAATATACTATAACTAATGAATCTCATATTGTAGTGGATTTTAAAGGAGACATATTTTTAAGGGATTAAAATACAAATGGTTATAATAAGTGAACAAGGAACCACTTATGGAATCAAATATTTTCATCCCTTTTTTAGATTTATGTAGTGACACACAAAACATACTATGAAAACCCTGATCCTAGTATCGTGGAACTGATTCCTTACTTTATTATACATGTTTAAAAATCCCAAAAGATCAATTAGTTTATAAGTGATGATAAAATAGATATAGTCATGATAACCATTTTCATTTTGAAAATAAAATAAAACGTAATACATGAAAAAATAAAATATTCGACATCCTTGATAACTCAATCAAATAATTCATCTTCATAACCTAGGGAATGGAAGAAAATAACGGTGATCTCAAATGATCGGAAAGGGTTAATTACAATGAAAAATATAAATAATATATTATCATAATCAACATGTCTAAATATATAACTGAACCTATATTCTATTTAAATAACATGAAAATAATGGTGAGATAAGGAAGAATAAGTATAGAATGATTAATACTTAAAACACATACCATTTAATAAATAAACTGAGAATGAAATTAATCTATAGATAATATCATAGAAAAAATATAACTTAAATAACAATCAAATAACTCTCAATGAATAAAATTATTATTTGATGGATTTCATGATTCCCAATTACATGATACATAGACCATCAAGACCATTCACTAGACAGTTTAAACCATACATGTTATAATCCAATCTATTTTGGCCAACTAATTAATCCCATGAGACTACAAATACATTGGGGGGCTTACATTAGCCAATCCACAACCTATATAGACTATTTATTACTGTTACATAGAATGATAAATTAAATACATAAACAATTTTCATTATTAAATATCTATTTTGAGTATAGGATATATATTTATCAATATTTTCCTAGCTAATCAAATAACAATCATAGTAATCACATTACAAAAAAATAATGTAATTTTTATACTATAATTATCTCCATGACACAAGAATATGGATATTTAGTATAAAATTAATTTATATTGTAAAACTAGTACATGTAATTTATTTATTCATGATGATTTTAACAATCAAAAAAGAAGGTGACATTGTATAATAACATTTAAAACTTTGTAATTTTCAAGTCATATCCCCATGAATGAAATAGTTCAAATTGGTACAAAAATTAACATAAAAAATGAGGTATTCATTAAATTATATTTAATATGTGAAGTATATACACCATATAAATGTGAACTTGTTCATATTAACATATATACCTCAATAGAAGTTAAATTGAGATGAAATTCTATACCATGTGCTTTATTTTGGTTGGACGTGCATTAACCTATGTATGGTGGTTTTAAACATGTTAGTAAATTAATAAAGAGAAATTTTCTATATTTTATTTCACATATTCTCCTATTATAACATCTTATTACCCATTTGTTAACAAAATTTCATTATTATCATTATTTCCAGTGCTAGTTTCCAATTTTTCTAATTCAAGTTTTGTTATAAATGTTATGTTTACTATGAATAATATATAGATTAATAATATATTTAATAATAATAATCATGAAATTATTTCAATATTTTAACATAAATTGAAATTTAAAAACCAATAATTAATGATTTTTATGAGATATGATCTATGATACAATCATGGATACATTAGGATGTTTGTACTAATGAGTAACGTTCCCAATTTCCAATGATCGTAATGAGAAGGCTATTAATAATATATCACTTTTCCAAATTTATCATGATATTATAAATACCATATTATTTATTTAAATATACATATGTTTATAACATCCATGTGGTTTGGAGATGAAAATTATGTCACATTACATTGTGAAGTCGGCAGTCCACACATATAGTAATGATTTTATCTTCTTTAATTGCGTGAAATGGAATGAAATATAATATTAAACATTATTTTTGAAGAATAATAAATATTTCATGTATATAATAATTACTTCATTTATATCACATTTAATTGTTATTATTATTACATATCAACTTCAATGTAAAGTGTTTGTGAAAGATGATTCACAACACATCATGAGGCGGTAGACCGCTTTACACGTGTCCAACATTATCGTGTCTCCTACTGAATAGAATATAATATTTATATATATATATTATAAATTGACACCATATGAAAAATAATGTTATAAATAATAATATATATATATATATATTAAATTAATCATCATACCCAACCATGATAAGTGCAAATGGAAAAATGATTAACATTGGTTCATGAGGCGGTAGTCCTCCACCAACATGAATGATGATTTCATAAACCATTTTATAGAAGTTAAGAAATTTTTATGTCATTATTGTATTTTAAAAACATCCCATTATATGGTATATACTAACTTTATTATATCATCATCGATTAATAAAAATTAAAGGTGGTGGAGATAGAAGTAAAATAAAAAATATCATTGAAGAACATTACCTCTTATTCCAGTATCCTCATTAGGTTTTCACTAAATCATTACTAGGATGGATTTATATTTAATTTAAGGGTTATAAGATTATGGAAGAGAGTTTGGGAAGAAAATTATGATGGTATTGTATAGAACCCCCCATTTCAATTATGCAACCATTTCATTATCCTTTTTATGTTTTTATGAATATGGTTGACGTTTGGGATAGTTTAAAACACACATGATGTTTTGGGGGGTTTTATACAGGTACTCAATTGGTGAAAAGTTTGAGAAAATCATTCAATGCTAGTAGAATGCCATGAAAAATGTGACATGGGATAAAGGAAAGGCACATGAGCTTCACACATTTTTTCCAAACCGTGAGGTAACCTATTAAAGATCCACCATCTTCAGACAGTGGGATTTATAATGGATAGTGCATGGTTCAAAAACAGTTACTCCTAACCATGAAAGGTTTATCCTTATGTTTTTTTAGGTGCATGGTTATGACATGGTTTGGAAATTTGTGTGACTAGTCTTCCATGGGTTAAAAGTAAGATCATAAAATTTTGGATCTCATCTGTTTTGGTCTTTTCTCCCTCTTCTTTCACCTCAGTGGCCCTAACATGGTATTATATAATTCCAAAGGATATATAATCTACTCCCATAGATTTAGAGGCATTTTGAAAGCTTTTCATGGAGATTTTATGCATAATTCTTATGGTATGAATTCATTTTTGGTAGTTTATAGTAATTGTTCTTATATATACATCTCTATCCCTCTTCGTTACTTAGATTGACATCTTATATGGATTAATATATGGGGTTTGTTTAAAAATTAATTATATTTTCTATTTTTAATGATAGATGGAGATATATAATGTGGGTTTTTTTAGAATCATCATGCTTTCTTTCGTTGTTTTTGTTTCATTATTTATTTTCATCATAAGATCCAAGGAAGGGGGTTTTACTCTCAACTTATCTATTTAGAAGGTGAAGACATAGTTTAAATTAGTTAAATTTCAAAATTTTGATTTTTAAATTTGTGAGAAAATAATGGCTAAACCCCTCATTATTGATGGTTTCTGTATATGGTGGTTCTGTGTAAATTGGTTGTTCATGTGGGTTGGTTTTAGGATTTTAAAATGCAGATTTGATGGAATAATGGAGAATGGTTTCATTGATATATTTTCAATAAAATTTGGTTTTAATATAATAAATTTAAATGGGTTGTTTGAACTGTTTTCAATGAATGTATGGTATTATTGAAATGGATTTATGGGTGAGGTTTTAGAGAGTTCAGAGAACCATTGAAGTGTTTTTAGGAATTTTTTGTAGGTATATTGTTTGTTAGTTCTTTGAGATAACCTTGAAACACCTACATGAAATCATACATAATTATATGGGGGCTAATTGAATGGAACACGAGCCACTCAGGGTATTTCCAAACTATGCGGTAGGATAAGAAAAATAATGAAACTTGAGAAAATGGTATTTGGCATGGCATATCACATGGTTCAGAAATTTTTTGATCTTACCATGAGAGGTACATACATGAGGATGTGTATGGTAACCACTTATCACATAGTATGACTAACCATTTAACTGACCATGCATGGGATAAAAGTGAGATCCTAAAATTGGGCATCTCACACAGTTTGTTATCTAAATCCTACTTTTCCCTCTGATGGCACCCTAAATAGATTTTCTCTTTTAAAAGGCTTGGGAATCATCTCCCATAAATATGGAGTCCTTACAAAGGATTCTATTCATAATTTTATGCCAGATTCTTGTAGTAAGTCTTTTTCATTGGATTTATTGGTATTCTTTCTTCTATTTACCACTCTATCCCTCACAGTTTCATAGAGATATGTCCTTTTTACATATATGTGAGGTTTATATATCCAAATATGAATATATTTGGAACACTTAAAGATAGGTGAAGAGATCTAAAGTAGGTTTTTAGAGATTCAATTGAGTTTTTTTTGTTGTTTTAGTGTCATTCATCATTTTCATCATACAAACCAAGGTTGGTGGATTCATTCTCCACTAATCTATTTAAAAAATTTAGGCTTAATTTAAAATTAGTAAAATTGAAATTTTTTTGTTGTGACTTTTTTTGTAAAAATCATGGTTGATACCCTATTTAGTGATGGTTTTTGTATTTTTTATTTTTTTGGAAATTTTGGAAAACGGTTTCATTGAAATATTTTCATTAAAAGGATAGTTTTATTGAAAAAATTGAATTGGTTTGTTTGAATTTTTTTCAATATGTGTACGGTGTTATTGAAATGGTTGAAATTTTTTTGACATTGGGATTTCACATAATGGATGGTGTGTATTCAAATCGCACTTATGAGGCATGGTTGAAATATAAAATTGCTCTCTTTATTAAATGTGTAATTTGACATTTGATTTAATTAACTTGTAACTTTTTAGTAAATTGATGAGAAACGCTCATTAATATGGAACTATCATAATAAATAATAATTGTGTGGATTCGTGGAAATGTGGATTGGAATGGGATAGGCCAACTATGGAGAAATAGATTTTTTAAAAGAACATACTTAGATTATTTCATGGAAAACTGATTTAGTTTGGAAAACAATTTTGTTAAAATTAGTTTTTGTTCTGGGATAAGTTGTATAATGTTTTTATATATAAATAATTTAAATAAATATTTTATAAAATGTGCTAAATAGTTCTATCCTAGATATGTTAGTAGGGAAGTATTTGGCGAAAATCTATTGAGTTTCACTACTCACCACTACTTTGTAAATCTACTTATTTTGAAGATATTCTTTATCGGTAAATAGGTAACGGCAATGTGTTGCACAAATTTAGTGGTACTTAATGATTCTAGATGTTGGAGTTGTAGTTGATATTTGGAGCTATGTATTTAGAGTCCTTGAAATTTTTAACTTTTTCTTCCACAGTGTACTTTGATATGATAGTGTTCTATTCGTGTACTTGGTTTTAGTTGGGTTTTAATATCAATGGTTTTATTTGAGTTTACTTTAATTTATATCATTTATCTTGTAGTGGTTTTGTTATTTATGGTATGTTTGGTTGGATGTTTAATTTTTGGAGAAAAATTAATCCCTCAGGTATACAGAAGCCCTTTGTTATTTCTTTTTATCGCTTTGTGTCAAGTGGATGTCACTTGGGGCCAAATAACATCCCTACCATCTTCTCAAGATACTGAGAATTAGAGTCATGATACATGTGGTATTATTTTTTTGGGTCCTAAAATCAATTTGAAATAAGTGGAATCAACGTAGTCCTTCTAATTAACTATATAGAATAAGTGGGTGTCATTTCTATCAGTCATGTAATTGAAATTCATTCTAGAATATTATCTGAGTCGAGATCATATAAATTATTAGGATTGTAATGACATGAAATGTAGATCATTATAATATATGGATACTTTTTTATGTTGAACATAGGGTTACCGAATATTTTGGTATGTAAGTGTTTTAGAGACACTTATAGGTATTGGAATCTCATTGTTATGGGCTTATCTAAAGAGACATTCATGACATGAATTAGAGGAATGACTTCCAACTAGGACTGCATATTTCATATTAAGAAAATATTTTCCTTGTATCTCAATTGAAAAAGGATTATCTGTATCTAGACCATGTGATTTGATATGATCATGTTTAACTAGAACCAAATATATCATTGGTTTATATCTCATTTTGGATAGTGGGCATGAAAGGGAAATTATTACAGAGAAATAGTACTACTCTAATGAGGGTATTGTGGAAACATGATCATATATGGATTAGACATCAGAACACGAGAAGGAAATGATCATTCAATGGACCGAATACCTTTTATGATAACAATAGATTTTTACTTTATGGTGACGGAAATGCTAATAGTGTGGAGAATATCTCACCATAGTTTCAAGTAATTAACCATTTCATTGTGATTTTTATGTTTTTAAAGTTTATAGTTGAAGTTTGGGATAGTTTTTAGGACTCTTAGATTGTTTTGGGTGTTTATTAAGTTTTATAGTTGCTTCATATTTTGATAAAACCATGAAACACCTAAAGGAATGTGTGCACAATGAGACATGGGCTGAAGGAAAGGTTCACGATTCGGGAAAAGGTTTTCCAACCCATTTGACAGCCTAGGACGAAACATGCAACTTCAGATAGTGGTATTTATCATGAATGATTCAAGTATTGGAAAACATGTTATCCCGCCATGTGAGTATCATCCTTTAATATGTTTTTTGGATCAAGGATAGTACACAGTTTTCCTAAGCATACAACGAACTATGCATGGGTTAAACATGAGATCCTAAAATTGCATATATCAGACATTTTGGTATCTAAATACCTTTTTTTCATCCTATGTTTCTATAAAACGATATTATATTTTTTCAAAGTATAGGTAAGCATATCACATGAATCTATTAGTAATACAAAGGATTTTATTGGTCATTTGAAGAAATATTTTGTGGAAAGTCTTCATTATTGTTTGGTAATTGTAGTCTTTATATAATCTACTTCTATATCAATCTTTATTTAGTATATCAACATTCTATATGAATATATATATAATTTATATTGCTAAATATTTTTATATATGACCATGTAATGATAAGAAACGAGATATAAGGCGTATTTTATAAGATTCACTACAGTTTCAATGGCATTTTTCATGTTGATCTCTGTTATCATCATAAAACTGGAGGTAGGTGGATTCACACTCGACTCCTCTATTTTATACATGATGTATTAGTTTTAAATTTTTTTAATTTCAAAAACCAAATTGTGAAATTATTGTGAAAATTATGGTTGAAACACTCTTCACTGGTGGTTTTTTTAGTTTGTTGTTTTATGGAAATTGGTTGTACACGTGCTATAGTTTATTTAATTTAAAATGATGATTTGATGTAATTTTAGTAAATGAATTCAATTATATGTTTAAAATAAAAGGGTGGTTTTATTGAAATAAATTGAAGTGGTTTTATTAAATTATTTCAATAAATGTATGGTTTTATTAAAAAGGTTGAAATGGTTATTTTTTCATTGGGTTTTAGAATAATGGTTGGTGTATTTTTATAGTGCATTTATGTGGCTTAGTTGAAATATTATTGTGTGCTTGGTGGAAATCGTGTAATGGAACATTGTATTTAATTACCTTGTGACTACATGGTAGATTAATTAGAATCTTCTAATGAGTATGGATTTATCATAATGAATCATTCATTTGTAGATGTGTGGATATGTGGATATGTGTATTTTAATGTTATTTGACATAAATGTAATCATGGAATGGTTTTGATGAAAATTCATGATTTATTTCATAGAAAATGTTTTTTTGGAATTTTTTTATTAAAAATAGTGTTTCTTGTCTGATAAATTGATTCATTTTGTTTTATATAAATTTTTATTAATTTTTTTTATAAAATATGTTAACCAATTCTATCCTAGTGGCATGAGTACAAATTTAATTGGGGAAAATCTATTGAGTTTCATCACTCACCCCCACATTGGAACATGGATGGTATTGTAGATTTTTTTATCGGGAACTTTGTAAAGGTAATGTGTTTCACTACACTAGTTGTACTTCGTGATTCTGGAGCAAGAATTTGGATTTTTGGTTTGGAGATATGTCTTTGGAGTCCTTTAGCACAACTAGTTTTTATTCCACTATGTACTTTGATCTTTTAGACTTCCCCTATGGTACTTGGTTTTAGTTAGTTTTTAATATCAATGGTTTTCTTTGTGTTTTATTTCTTAAATATCATACATTTTTTAGTGGTTTATTATTTTATGTTTTGATAGTTTTTTTTTTCAATGGTTAAATTTCTTCACACATATATTGAATCCCATAGACTTATATTACTAGCCTTTGGGGTCCAGGGGATATTGCATAATGAAAAGTAACATTCCCCTCAACATTTGAATGTATTGAGTATAAGTGGGATGTTCAATATTTTTTAAACAAATTGGATATGAATATTTGGAGGGAGGAGAGGGTGTGGCCTTTTATAAGTGGGGTGACTGACACACATGAAATTATATTGAAATATTGAATTCTACCAACATTTATTCATTTGACCAGGACACAATAAATTTTCATTATTGATCATATCAGGTATAAGGTCTTAATATGTCCATTAATGTGTTTTGGAAATGTTTATAGTTTATTTGGATCCTTAATATTAAATTACATTCCATCTATAAACACTTTTTTTCCTTAATTGATGTAATTAACATTAACTATTTTCACTAATACCATTATTACAATGTCAAGAATGACTTATTAAAAAATATGAAATCTTATAATTCCATTTTTTAATCCATTAATTTAAATTCAATTCGCATTTGTGGAAAACTATAATTCAAAATTAACCCAATAGAATATATGAGAAATAGTGTTTTTAAAGTAAACATTTTCAAAATAATACAATGTTGTTTTTTGGAAATCAATATAAAAATGATTGCAATGAAAAAAGATGAATAAATGGATATAAAATATTACTTATTTTACTTTAAAACCATTTCAAAATATAATTTAACACTATAAATTATTTAATAAAAAAAGTAATTTTCAATTAAAATTCAATATTTCAATTATTCATCAAAAAATTAAATTTCCCAACAACATCCAAAAAATACACCTAAATATAATTTTGGAATTGTTATATCAATAAATATTTTTGTTTTGTCATAATGAAATTAAAAAATTTGTAAAAAATAATTTTCAATTATGTGTCAAAATCATAAATAAACATCCTTTCAGAAAAATATGTATTTTTAGAATATATCTATTTTTATTTTTAATGATTCTTATTTTACTAAAAATAAAAATATAACAAATAAACATGTATATATTATATATTTTAATAGGTTAGTTAATATAATTCATAAAGAAATTTAAGATATAACTAACATAGTATGTAATAGTATTAATAGTATATACATTGTTCAGTAAAACTCGGTCTTGCGTGTAATGAAATCAATCAAATAAACCTGTTTTGGAATTTAATTAATGTTATACATAGTATTTCCTTATTTTAAATATATATAACATATTGAATTTATATAAAATAGTAAATATATCATAATCACTTAATATATTATATTTTATTATATTCTTTTTGTTGCATGTCATATATGATATCAAATATAATGTTGTAATTTTAGAATTTCCAAGTGGTATATTCTCCTCACCATAAATAAATCACATCCTTGCAATTTAAACTTTATCTCAGTAATCAAGGGTTTGAAATTTTTAAATAAAATTATCAGAAAAAGATCAATCTAAAATATTTAATAAAATATTCTTTTAATAAGACAAAAAAGGATGGACAAAGGCTGCCGGGAATAATCACATAACTATGATTCCATGTATAAGAACATATGTGGGAAATGAATACATAGATAAGTAATAGAAAAATAACACCGAGATACTAGTGGATATTGATTGAAAGTGGTCATTGATATCATAAAAATGATGAAAATAGGAAAAAAAATTAAGATATTTTTCCTACAGTTGAGGGATTATTTTATTTTCTAAGAATATAAGGAAAAAAACTTACTTCATATGTTTCTGATTCAGAATATTTACATCATCGTTTATATTTTCAAAAAAATCAATTCATCCCTTAAACAATGAAATTAATATTCAAAAATGAATACCTATCCTTGATTCACTAAAATTCACTTTTAATTTATCATAAAATCTATAAAAGGGTGAAAACTTTTCTTTTCTATGTCAAATAATTTCCAAAAAATAGTATTGTGAGCAAAAGTTATCTAATATTCATAAATCATTATAAGGTTAAGTAGTAAATTCATCTTGAAAACATCATCCTAAGTTCATCATGAACCATCTCATTAATGGTGAAGATTCTGAAACTCTAAAAATATTAAGATCTAAAACATTATAAATAAGGTCACTAGATTTCCAAAACTATCTTATCATTAATATTTAAACAACATGAAGTAACTCGGAATTTTAACATAAAAAACATGTTAATATAATCATCATTTATTCAATTGAAACGTGATAAAAACTTGAATTACCAAAAGATCTTATTAAAAACTTTCATGTAGAATTATACATTAAATAAAACATACAATAATGGACATATTCATTAGATCCAAAAAATAGACTCCATCAATGATAGAATAAACCTCATTTTCAATATATCATTAATTAGTTCCAACGTAACCAATACTATCCAATTTACATTATCCATATCCATCATCTTTTTATCACAACATCATTATATCAACATCAGGAACATATTATGGTTTATCATTCCCTCAATTGTATGCTTTCAAAAAAAAACTTTCCATTGAAATATTTTTCTTGGTCATCATTAATATTAAACATTTACTTTAAAATATTTTATGAAATGATACTACAATATTATCCTTATATATTTTCTAATATAACCAATAAAATACCATAAAAATATTTTCCTTGGACCAAAAACACAAAAATAGTAATCCTTACATGTAATATATATCAATAGAATATGCCTGGACTTATCCCCTATGCCTCTTCAGTGGTAGGATCCCTTCACATTTAGGTAATTCATGTTCATAGTGACTATCTACTTGAAGATGAAACACTGAATAGAATTATTTTCATTCTTCCCTTTTAATTATTTTTTAGTGATACACTTTTATCCACACTTATAGAAAAATATCCATCCCTTCATTCAATTACCAAGTTGATTCTTGCCATAGATATCAAATGTTAGTAATTTTTTCATCTTTTTCATTAATGAATTACATTCCACTTTCTGTTCATATAGAATATTCTTCTCTCGATTCCCATTGAATATTTTGGTTCTAGCAAATTTTGTCTATTTTTTATTGAAAATAAAATTATTTCATAATATGTTAGAAAATTTTGGGAGACCAATTCCATTTAGAGACTTGTATTTAGTCTTTAAAATAATTGGTCAATATTTAACTCCTTGTTGAATTTGTAATTTGTTACATTACTAGATAACCTTGTAAATATATCCCCATACTCTAAAATGCTATCGTATTCCTTTTTAGTTAATAAAAGAAAAATTTTCTTCATCTTAATTTATTTTTCATCATGGAAATATTTATCAAATAATTTCTCCTTCAAATATTTCCTTATAGTGAGTTATATTTACTCTTTCTTTATAGAATTCCATGACAACCAATGATCAACATCACCTTTTATGTAATACACATCATGTTTATCCTTTTACATTTTATCTTATACTAAGGCCGTAAATATCTTATCCAGTGACTTAATCCCTTGATCCTCCTACAATGGATTAATAGTCCCACTAAATCAAAGGGTCCTGTATCATATAAGAAAATCCAACATAGAAGAATATAATTGTGTATAAGGTTTATGTATCAGATCAAGGTTATTTTTCATAACCATATTAATATTTCCTAACATATTGATAAATTTTTCAGTTCTTATTCTAGCAACATTGGATTATTCGATTGGGACATTTCTACATTGTACATGAGTATTGAATCCCTTTTTTCCTTTCATGTTTCACTAAAAAATTGGAATATACTAGATTTTCTCATAACAATATGAATTTCAAATCATAATATCTAATTACAAATATTTTTTAACACTAATCATAAATTAAAATCTATGCATTTTTAATATTACAATCATAAACATGGTTTCATTGGGAATATCATTGTTTACATGAATTTCATAATGGTTCGTCGAAAAATCATCAATAATCCTAAGCATATCCCTATGGGTGTAAAACCATGTGCGCATTAAGGCCCATTATTTTTTACCAGGTTATTCTCGATCTAATCCTAAAGTTCCTTTTTCATAGTTATCCCCCCTAGGTACTCTTTTTCTAGAACATGATCAACTTTTAGTATCTAGAAATTCATGTATTGATAAGAAATACCACATAAACTCTACCTTAACAAAAACATTACGATGTTATTACATACATAACCTCAAAAATTTTCATAGTTATATGTCCTATATTAAATATTTAAATAAATATACATCCCAATTATTCCACCATATATTAATTGATGCCAGTAGTAAAGGCCCCAATTCTAGTAGCTAGGAGCTGGTGTCATTCAGTATTAAATTATCAAATATACTTGATTCAAATTCCAAAAGGAACAATTTTTATAGATGTTTTAGAAAAATTAATACATATATGAAATGCATTTTCTGTTTGGAAAATAAAGTAAAACATAATTCATGACAAAATAAATTGATCGGAATCCTTGAAAACTCCTTCAAGGATTTATCATCATAGCCTAAGGAAAGGAAGGAAAATAAGGGTGAGATCAAATTTTCAATAAAGTTTATGTAAAATAGAATCAATAATGGATCAATAATAATAATCAATAAGGAGATTTAGATATCTGAACACACATTCTATTTAAATAACATTAATATCATGGTTAGGTAAGGCAGAATCCATTTGGCTAGGTAAATAACTATAAAATCTATTTAATCAACAAATTAAAAATGAAATTTTTCCACAAAAAATTTCATTGAAATTTTTTAAGGGAAAATAATATTAATTAAAAAAATTAAAGAAAATAATATTAATAAAATCATTGAAAACCCCATCTGATTTGGAAAACTGATTCATCTCTTTAGTATACAAATGCATCAAGGGGGTTAAATTAACCAGTACTCAAATGTCATAATGTTCCAAATAATTCCTCATATATTAAATTATTTATTGCATTCATATAAAATGTTCCATATAAAATATCTGAATTGAGTTAATGATATGGATTTATAACATATTCTCCATTTAAACCAACATTTAAACCTTGATCATATTGACCAAAATTATTTTGATTCTATTTAAATCACCTCAGATTTAGAACTGGTCCTCTAGGAATTCCCACATGAAGTTTTCTAATAAATTAAATTTATAAATATATATATTTATATATATATAATTGTACACACCATATATTTTTATATAAAACAAAGTGCATATTGTGTCAGGTATGACACATTTTATATTTACTATCCTATTTTTGAGGAAGATGTTTCACTAAAACAATAAATTATGGGAAGAAAATGGTGTTGTGGACTCAACTATGTCATGGTGGTCATAGATAATCAAATTCAATAAAAATAATGAATATTTAAAAATCTATTTTTCTTAGCCAATTAATCCAATTAATTTGGAAAAAACTACATTGTGTAGGAACTACTAAAATACTAACAAATACCAATGGTTTGGAACCATTGGTATTGGCCTTCAAACCATTGGTATAGCCTATACCAATGGTTTACAAAACCATGGGAAAGTAAGTCGTTGGGATATGTCTATACCAACGGTTTCTTAAAAATAGTTGGTATATGTAATATGAAAATCTATACCAACAGTTCCATAAGACCATTGGTATATGTATTCCAAAAAAAATTGGTGGGATTTTATCCCACAACCTCTAGTTTATAAGTGAACGACCTAACCACAATCCTAACATGACTTTTGTAACCATAATTTCATAAATATTGATTTATGTATTATCATAATTATTTTAAATTTCGATTTATATAATGTTATCAGTAAGAATATTCTCTAAAAAATCAAAGGACTTATACCAACGGTTTTCAAAACCGTTGGTATAGGTCTATACCAACGGTTTTGGAAACCTTTGGTATAAGTCCAACTTTTCGAAATGGTTTGGAAAAACCATTGGGAAATGAGGACACAAAGTATTCTTTTCCCAACGGTTTGGACAATCCATTAGGAAAGTAATACCCCTTCCTTAATGGTTTTGGAAAACACTTGGGAAAAGTGACCTCAATGTGGGATTTCCCAACGGTTTGGCCAAAACATTTTCAAAGGGGACCTATACCAATGGTTTTTACAAACTGTTGGTATAGAAGTATTGGGGAAGGTCATTTTACTAGTAGTGAGGACTTTTCTAAGTCATGGTTTTCTTATTGAAGAAAATTCCATATAAACCACTATCTTTTTCAATGTGATTCTTGTTTTTTTTAAATTACATGTAACATAATATAATATTTTGGTTTATTCATAATTTTTAGAGATTCTAGGACATAGTAAATAGCTAAACATGCCAGGATTATATTCAAATGATGACATATTTTTTTAAAAAATAATTTAATGAGATTTTTCATAAATATTTAAATATTCGTATAACTTCTATATGAATATAATTAAAATCATAGAGGTGTATATTATAGCCCATAAAAATAATAACCAACAAAAGTTATTTGAATTGAAAACTTCACTAAACAAGGAAGTATTATTTTTCTCATTTTTCTATCTATTTTATAAATAAATCATTTTATGATAAAACATAGATATAATATCATATTATGGTTTTGTATAGAATAAAAATTATATATAAACAATATTGAACAATTTACAAAATTTATAAATCAATAATACTTATTTATTCATTTATTATTGAAAAAATGGGATATAGAACTAATTGACTTTCCCTTTAACGATGTATAATATCCATGGTCTAACATATGATATTGATAGTTATTTCTGAGAACAATCCAATTGACTCTTTCCTATAATGGTATCCATGGGATTTGAGAATATCCAAATTTATGGGAATGATTTCCTTTAATAAAAAAATGTTATAACATTAAATTTAATGGTTTGAACAAATGAGAACTAAACTGATATTTAGTTAGAGGGGATTCTATGGTAGTAATCACTCATAAATCAATAATTCAAGAGAATCTCTGTATAGGTACTCAAAGGATAGAATAAATGTATATCCATTTATAGATAAAAAAATAAAAATCATTTTAGGAGTATCAATATTTTTAACTCATGATATATCATTTTTAATTAATTTTTTAACATTTATATAATAAAATTGGAGAATAAAGCCCCTCATATTATCATCAACTAAAAATTAAACATATATATAATAGTAGTATTAGAATATGATTGGAATTCCAAGATATATTATATCGCATTTTATTTTATGCACCCTACCATCAAAAAGTGAATTTCATTTTGTCATGATGTATCACAAGACATCCCAATATGTGATATAATCTACAACACCATGGGGTAGTGTTTTTGTATAATTATATAACGAATTATTGGACACTATATTAACTCTTATTCTCAAGATTCATTTTGTTGAAAAAACAAGACTAGAAACCCTTCTAAGGAAATATGTCATGTTGTTCTATCAAAACTAATACACCCCACTAGTTCATAGATTTTACATAAAGAATATCGGTTGATCGGTTCACCCTCTTTCATTTGAGTGTCATTATAAGGTGAATGATTGTCTACATGGACTCAAAACATTACTCAAAAGCCTAATGTCCAACCTCTCCCATTAAGATAGTTGAACTATGTAGATTAATGTCTTCAGTCATGTTAAACAAAGATTTCCCAAATATTTAAACCATGTGTCCTATAAAATTTAATTCTAAATTATATTATCCTAGAAATGTTGAATGATCGGAGTTGTAGGAACTAAAGGGGGTCTTTCACAACAACAGATGTGGCATGGTCATCCCCACCCTCCTAAAACTCTAATTAAGGATATTAAATTAGACTGTTTCTATAATGCCAAATGTATAAATAAGAATATGTATATTATAATTATTGATATATTATTTTATGGAAAAGATGTAATATGAATCATTCTATTCTATTCCAAGATCACACAATATATTTTATAAGGAATTCACATATATTATATTAATTTTGGCCAAAACTATGGAATATTAGTGTTTGAAAAAAATACCCATCGGATCCATATAACCAATAATAAATAAATAAAAACATAACCAGAAAAATGAATTTCTCCAGTAGAGTTTCACTAACAATTTATATGGGAAATAAATATATAATTTTTTTTAAACACGTTAAATAGTTTAACACCACCTCATATCAATAATATCGATCACCCATGAGAACAAAAATTTCATTTGAATTATATATGCTATATATGACGGATGAATGCATTCCCTTACAACCCCGGACCTAGAGTAAGTAAATCAAATATAAAATATAAATAATATTATTTGTATTTAACCCAAATATAATTTTTAAAGACCATTAATGAAAAACATGTCATTGGTATAATGGAATTTCCCTATAAAATGTTTAATTACACATATTCATAGGTTAAATTCTTGTTTTGATTATTTTATATCTCTAGATATCATGAAAAAATAGTTACATAAATGAAAACATGGTTATGATACCTCTTTGTAATATATAAAAACATTCTACTATATCAATATCTATGATAGGTTTCACTAAAAGACCTTAAAAACACCTCCCCATACATGAGTGGATGTTAATTAGTTATGATGATCGATAACCTTATGGGGGGACTATACCCTATTGATCTGATATCCATAAAAAATAGTGAATTTATTAACAATATATTTGTAAAAATGGTTAATAAATAACAAATAACAAAATAACATGAATATCACAGTGGTAAACTAACATTGGGTAATAGTCAAAAAATCCCATAAAAATTTGGCTATATAATATTTTCATACAAGAATTCTAAAAATGAAGGTTTTCCCTTTGGCTGATCATTTACAAATTGTAAAAATGATTAAAAGGATGGAGACAACCATAAAACAATACTTCAAGATCGTCCAGGTCATATCTCATAATTCTCCACGAATCCCCACATAACCATTTAGGGAAAAAACATTTACCTCACCAGTATCTAAGATCATTAAATATACATGTTTACATAAATTCCTATTCAGAGTGTGAGTATATCATAGTACGTCACTACCAATGGTGTCTCTAAAAAATTAATATATAATTATATTCTTAATATAAAATTCCCATAAAAAACAAAAAAAAATATATGTTTTATATCATGGGTTGGTCAAAAACCATGACCATAAATAATTATGATTACATTATACAATGATGGAATAGAAGAATTAAACCAGGTTCTAAACACAAAGTAATTGTGAAGGATTTATCACTGCCTATTTTTAATAAAAATGATGAATAAGATATCACCTAAAATTATATCAATGTAAATGAGACATTATTGTTTAATCATATAAGGTGAATGATATATCTCTATATCATAATTCTTAAGGTGAATGATATATCACTAGAACATGTCCCTGTAGTGAATGATATATCAATGAATCTATAGAAACCCATAATTTTAATGAAAATATATTACATCTTATTAGATGAATATTCATTACATATCATAGTTATCCACACCAAAATCTTATAAGAATAGTTTATTTAGAAACATGAGCACACAAAAAATAGTTCATATGTGTCCTAAATTAAGTGCTTCTTAAATTACACCCTCCTTCGAAATATCAATCCCAAGACCATTCATTATAACTGGGGAAAAGGAAACATAAGAAATAGTGATCTTAGAATCTCAATAAGGGTAAACAAGGGAGATATCAATGACTAAAAAAGTATAACATGATAATAAGAGTATGTGAACATGATATTAACATTATAAATTAATACCATGCATATCATAGATCGTAAACATGGGTCATGTCATAAATCATGGTAGTTCATATTACATTAATTATAAATGAATCAAAAAACATGATCTATGATTGTATAAAATTAGTGTAAAACATGTAATTTTCCCACACACAAAATCAATGAAAATAATTTCATTATAAGTAAACAATTAACATCAAGGACTATCATTGTGGATTTTGTTGACTTCTAAAACCATTATAGTAGTCATGCTTTACTCTCAAAACAATCAAATTGGAGAGAGTCCCTTACCGAAGTGGGTTCACTCCCCATTATATTCCTATTTATCTAATGAGATAACAATATTTACCCAATTCATCAGAGGAAGTTATAGGCTTCACCCTTCAGATAATGAAAAATAAATATGTGGGATCAATGATTATAAAAGAGTCATCATTTACGGACCCATGAAAAGAATTGGGTTTCATAAGAATTTTATTATATTGTAACCTATAATGGCTTATGAATTTAAATTAATTATGAAACATCCCTTGAATCGATACACTCTCTTATAGCCAAAAAATATTCATTACAGGACCTCAAGAACACATCCACATATACCAAAGGCTGTCAACTAGAAATAAGAATGTGAAAATTATAATGGGGAGGCTATAAACCCTAAAAAAAGTTATTATAAGGATGAAATAAAAAATAATAATATATATAAGAGTAATGGAAATAGAAAAAATAGAATAACATACAACTAGGAAGTAAATGTATGAACTAATAAATCAATAATAATTAATAATGTAATGATAGGATGATATATATCAAAATGTAAAACTATAATAATTCAAATTAAAGAACTTTATGACACATGTAAACTCAGAATAACCTAGTCACAAACCACATTTTGGTCTCATCTCCAAACTGGATAACAATCCAACATGAAATAATCACCAACATGGTCCTTGCTCTTATCAAAACTTCCATCTATGTAATATGCATGGGTACCAAACTATAACCTAAATATGGTGACATTAAAACTATGTATGTCGACAACACCATGTCTAAAAAAACTAGTATGACAATGATTGTAAAAAATAAATAAATAACAATGTATAATAAAAAATAAATTAATATAATACGATAATCAGTCTAACATAGCCCCACACGAGAGTGTATTTGAGCATGTAGAAAAACCATGTCATCTATGTAAGGTTGGAATATAAAATTTTACACAATATGGGGGTGAATTGTGTCTTTTTAAAATCCTTTACAATTCTGACTCTTGATGATGACTGATGATTATATGGTGAAGTCGTGTTTATCTTTTGTATGAAATTATGAACAGAGGGTAAAAGTGAAATATGCAGGTTTTTATAGAGGTTAGGGGTATAAAGTTCCCCTAGCCCACTCCACCAATTACTCTCTTAGTGAGTTTGGTGAATTTCACTTTTCATGTCCTCATATCAAAATGTCAATCCACAACTACATGTAGGCAGTTGACAGCATTACAAATATGATTAAAAACACAGTATTCTAGTTCTAAAAAATAGAACCCATAAACCAAAACATAGATCGGGAATCTAATACTCCACCATAAACAAGTTCAATATGTTGAGAATGTAAATAAAAAGATATTTATTATGGAGGATTCTGGTTTAACATTACACATGAACAACAACTGATTGTAGATGAATCTTCTTCTTCAAAAAATTGTTTCTTTAGGAAGAAATAGTTCTAAAGTGATCTGATTGCTAAATATCATTGAAATAAAAAAAGAAATTAATAGAATTGTCATGTTTTCAACAAATACTAAATTTTGAATATGTATATTTCCATTTTATCTTCTTCTGTAGAAAAAAACAGATTCTAATCAATTGTTCCAGTAGATCTATAAAAGATATCCACTAGAATGTTGTTTTAATCGTGAATGTGTGTTGCAATATATATATCAACATATATGTTCTTTTTTGAATCATACACACATATATATAGAACAAACACATAGATATATGTAAAACAGTGAGCCTGTATTTTAAGTTCTAGGTCCAAGAATATCACCTAGTAAATCGTATGAATTAAATTCATAATACATCATAGGTATTTCATAACATCTCTTTGGAATAGGATAGAACTTGTCCACTTAATACAATTCATTTAATGAGTCATGATGATCTATGAATATTTTGAATACATGCTTTAAATCAGCCTGATATTCCATAATGACTGTTTAATTATACTATGATAAAATTATAAATTCAAATCTCTGATGGATAAAAGTCAAACACAAGGGTCCTTTACAAAACAAAAAACACCAAAAGTAGGGTTCAAATATGTGTAATTCATTCTCCGAATGTAAGGTTTGAAATGTAACGTTGATAAAAAAATTATGGTTGATGATCCATACATTTTCTTCTCTTATGTGAGGATTCATACTTATGTAAGTTTATTTAACAATAATTTTTCTCTTTGTCAAACATAATGTTTCATCCAAATGTATTGTTCTTCATCCATATGTTTCTGTCAGTGTAGGCTTCATTAACCATATGTGGTGATCATTTAGCATAAGGTATAATACAAATGTATGTTTTGTTCCTTATTTTACATTTCTTCAATTTACGTTATGAACAATGCTTCCATACTACAGTTATGAGTGTTTCGAACAATTTGAAAAATATTCAATGAAAATAATAAGCATGAATATATTTACATAATAATGAATATAATGAATATCAATTTCCTAAAATACAGTTAAAGAAATATCATTAGTTAAACAAACAAGGGAAATTGTGAGTATCAAAATCAATAAGATATACAGTGTATTGTTGAGACAGTACATGCCCTATAATATCCCCCTTTTTTATGATCACAAAACCCATAAAATTATTAGTATAATTTATAATCATGAAAACAATTGAAAAGAAAAAATATTCAAAATTAGATTTCAAAATTTGATTTCATAGATTTATTTTGATAAAAATATTTCAAAATTTGATTTTACAGAAATATTTCAATAAATATATTTCAAATTTTGATTTTACAAAATTATGTTGATAAACAATAATTTTGTGTTATGAAAATTTATCCCACATTTGTGAGATAAAAAATAATGTGCAGAAATTATTAAAACATGTTTAATTTTCCACAGATCTGTAAGTGAATGATATATAAATCTGATTAAATAAATAAGACTAGATTTTTGGATTCTAGAAATAAACATAATATAATAGTTTCATAAAAAATAATATGGATATTTCATTCATCAAAATTATAATAAATACAATAAGATGTTTGACTATGAAATATGATTAGTCAACTAAAAGGGTTTGGGTACAAAAGATTGGGATGGAGTAGGCTCAGTTATGTTGATAAAGATTTTTTCGATGCTTCAAACATATCTTATAACTCAGCCAACTAAAATCGTAAATTATTCATCACACAATCCTCCAATTTCATAATTAATTCTATAGAATAATGAATTATATGTAAATTCCCAACAATTTAAAATTTCATAATGTAATGAAAAACCACCTATTTCTTCATAAATTGATATAAATTTTATTTGAATTTGTTTATAGAAATATGATAATTGTTTCACTTTGTGTTAATTGGTAAACTAGAAATTTCAGATTGTCCATCAGAACAGACAAGAGGGCACTATTGAACTAAATATTTTTTTGGACAATCATTCATATTAACCATGAAAAAGGTTATGTCCTAAAGACTTCGAACTATATCTAGAATAGTAGAAAATGAAAAGATATATGTATAGGTCTGATGAATAGTACTCTTGATCGATTCAAATAGACCCCCCAAATACCAAATTACATCAACAAAATATATCATAGAAACAACTTCAGATGTTATCTTTCCAACTTCATTTAGAAACTCCATTGTGAAGGAATCAAATTAATTCTTAGAAATAGAATTTTCATAAAGATCTTGTATGTTCTTCTTCTTTGCAACTTCCAGCACTTTTTGAATTCTATCATTCTCTTCCTGAGACTTATTAAAATTCATGACAAGATCCTAAAATAGATTTCTCATGAAATAAAATTTCCATTCATATTGATGTTAGGACTGACCAACTTCCACAATTTCTAGATATTTTTAAATGGATTTTTTCATAATATTCTCCACTGCCTTTTCAATTGATTTTTCACTTTAATAAGAAAAAATATTAGGGAAATAAATTTTTTCTTCAGTTTGAGATTGATGTATTTTAACCACAGGATCAAAAATAGAGAAAAGTAAATTATCAACAATCTCTTTCAACACATTTTTAGTATTGATCAACTATTTATCTTCAAGAATAGACGATTCATCCTATTGAACTACTTGTAAATCAATAGTCTACATATCTCTTTTCTGGTCTTCAACCTAATGATCTTCCTCAATAAATGACTCTTCTAAATGAACAGTCCGTGTAGCCTCAACTGAACCCAATACTAGTTCCACACCAAGCGGATATACACTTTTTCATGGTTTTACATGAAATTATGCTTGTACAACCTCATCTTTAACTAATTCTTCTTAAAAAATTCATAATCATCATTAGGATTCCTTGGAATGTCATTCACAATGAGTTTCATGAGCCCCTTATTTTAAAATATCACTTTTTTCCCTGATAAAATAGCTTGATATTTGTTGGTCATCTGCACCAACTAGTAAAATATCACCTTTTATTGTACTCAAGTAAAAACCTATCTTCTATAAGCTTCCACATTGAGAACACTAATGTGATGAAATATAATTTGAGAATATATTAACCAAATAATTTCTCTCATAAATAGAATTCCTGAAATTATCCATCCAAAAGGATAAAATTTCATCCTAAAATCTGGTTAATAGTAGTAATTTAACTATCTGAACATATACCTCAAAAAATTCATCTTTATTTCACTAAAAAATAGAAACATGATATACATGTCAATATATATTATCTTCTCAATCCCATCCATTCTGAGAGTAATTCATATTTGAATAAATTTTACTATGACTTTATGAACTGCCTCGAGATCATTGAAAAACAACATTCAAAAATTTTATGATCCAAAAAAAGACATAGTGTCTATATATATATAGAAATTATCTCTAATATATCATATATTAAAATTACACAATCAATCATGAGGGAAGTTCAAGATTTGTGAAATTTTAGTCAAAGAATCTTAAAATTCCTTATCTTCTATTCTCGAAAAATGTATATATTTAGTTTCTCCATAACTAAGATAAACACTATTATAGAAAAACTTTAGTTCTACATCATAAAGGAAATACTAGTCTACATCATTGAAAATATAATCCAATCCTTGAAAGGCGATAACATGATACAGAAGTAAATTTTCATTGTAGAGCCATTCAAAATTGTCTACTTTACCCTGCATAATATTTCATCCAAAACATTTCTGATGCTTTAAGTCAGTGTCTTATAATTATTTAGTTCTCTTAGATTTCATCAATATTGTGAAACAAGAGACCCGAGGTTTTAATATTTTTTGGGGTTTAATGGAAAACTAAGGTTTGTGAAGGTAGACAAGGATAAATGAGGTTTTCAAAATTTGGAAGGTAATTGAGTTTTGAAAGGTTTTGGCATTAGAAACATTTTACACAATTCTTTTTTTCTCATGTCCTCTAATAAGACAATCATTGAAATTTTAAAAATTATGCGGCGTGAATAAATTTAAAATAAAAATAAATTAACTAACATTTAAAGTTAAAAGTAAATATTTCAAAAAATAAGATTTAAAATATTTATTAATTGATTTTAATATAACTAAAATATAATAAATAAATAAATAAAATAAGATAAATATTGAAAATTAAAAATATTTATAACATTAATATTTTAAAATTAAATAAACCTAACACCCCCTTAATAAAAAAAATTACAATTGGAAGTGGTTTAGTAAAAATTGTAGCTAGTTGATATTCAATATTTACAAATTCTAATGATATATCATTTTTAAGAACAAGATTTCTTACAAAATGATATCTAATATCAGTATAAATTGATCTAGAATGACTTATTATATTTTTTGAAATATTTATAACACCGGTATTATAAAATAAAATAAGAGTACTATTAAAATTTAGTACCAATTCCATTATTGTGTTTTTCATCCGCAATACTTGTGCACAGAAACCACCTATAAATAGATATTCTCCCTCAACTGCTGATAGGGAAACTGAGTATTGTTTCTCAATAATGATTTTCCTAAAAAGTAAAAGGTAATTGATTTACTTTTTCTATCAAATCTATAACCTCCAAATTCAGTATATGAATATGATATTATATTAAAATAATTTTTTTGGATAGGGAAGATATTGAAAAACATTTCCCATTAAATATCTAAAAATCCTTTTGATAGAAAAAATATGAGATTCTTTTGGATTTGTTTGAAATATATAACATAAACATTCTGAAAACATAATATTAGGTCTAAAATCAGAAAGATATAGTAAACTACCAACCATACATCTGTAAAACATTTTTTTCACTGGTTTTCCAACTTTATCCAACTCATGTTTTATATTGGTACAAAAGGGAGTTGTATATGTCTTATTGTTATGAAAGAATTTTTTTAATATATTAGTAATATATTTAATTTCGTTTAAAACATTTCCATAATCTATTTGATAAATTTGATGTCATAAATTGAAATTCAATTCTCTCATCATACTCATTTCAAATTCTTTTTTCATAAGTTTTGAGAAATTATTACAGTGTTTTTTATTAGTTGACCCAATAATAAAATAATCAACATAATTTTTAAGAAATAGTATATTAGAAATATAGATTTTTTGAAAATATTTGGGTCTTCCATTCCAAATGTAAGTCCACTTTTGAAAATATAAGAACATAATATTTCATACTAAGCACTAGGTGCTTGTTTAAGGCCATAGAGAGCCTCAGTAAATTTTAAAATAGAATCCAGTTTTTGAGAGTTTTCAAAACCTGGAGGTTGTTGAACATAAAATTCCTCATTAAATATCTATTTAGAAAAGGATGATTTAACATCCATATGAAATAATTTAAACTTTATATTTGATGCATAAGATAAAAAAATTCTAATGACATCTAATATTGCTACAGAAGTAATGTTTTATCATAATCTATACATTCTTCCTGATTATATCCTTTAGTAACTAATATAGATTTGTTAATATTTATAATCCCTTAATCATCTTGTTTATTTATAATGACCCACTTAGTTCCATTAACTGGATAATTTGATTGCATTTCAACTAAATCTCAAACTTCATTCCTTTTGAATTGGTTTATCTCATCTAGCATGGATAACATCCAACTCTCATCTTATAATGATTCTTCAAAACATTTAGGGTCATGTTGATATAGAAAGACTAAGAATTCCTCAAGGTTTCTTGTTTTTATTATATTTCTTATTTTTATGTCCAGGTATCCTATTACAGTTTCTAAAGGATAATTCTTCGAGGTTCTTGGCTGTCTAGGTAAAAAACATTTAGGTTCATCAGTATCATGTTATTCTGAACTGGACTGAATTTTAGTTATGTTATTTTGAAAATCATTTTTCAGTTTTTCAAGTCTCATGTTGTTAAGGGAGTCAATAGTTTCATCAGTTTAATCATTCTCATTAATATAAGGGCCAGTTTCACCAAACATGACATGATCTAATTTTTCAATAGTCCTTGACTTTTTATTAATCACTCTATAGGATTTAAGGGTAGTAGAATATCCAAAAACACTTTCATCATCATATTTTTTAGATTGAACAGGTCAAGATTATCCTTAGTGTTCAAGATATACACCTTAAATCATAAAACAGTAATGTAATTTACCATAGGTTTTCTAATATTCCAAAGTACATAACGTGTATATTTGATAATAGGATAAATTAAAACTCTATTCAAGGTATAGTAAGTTGGGCTAACCGCTTCTCCTAGAAGTTGGTTTCTGGATTTTATTCATCCAGCATAGTCCTAGCCATTTCTTAAATAGTTCTATTTCTTCTTTCAACAATTGAATTTTGTTGAGGTGTTCATGGTGCAGAGAAGGTGTGTTTAATACAAAGATTTGAACAAAAGGAATTTAATTCATTGTTTAAAAATTCTCAACCATGATCCCTTCTAAATGAAATTATCTAAAAATAATTTTCATTTTGAACTGAATTACAGAAACATTCAAAAATAGTAAAATCATCACATTTGAGTTTTAGAAAATAAATCCATGTAAATCTAGAGTAATTATCAACTAAAACATATACATGAAAATTTACATTCAAACATTCTACTATTGATGGTCTAAATAGATTATGGTGGATATGTTATAGAGGTTTTGATATCGAAATTTTGATAATTGATTTTATTGATGAATTTTGTTTCTTGCCAATTTGGAATGTGTCACAAAATCTATCACTTTTGAAATGAAGACTAGATAAATCTAAAATGAATTGTTTCTTAGATAATTTATTTAAAGATAAAATATTACTATGAACAAGCCTTATATTTCATATCCATGTCTCATTTATGTTATTAGTTTAATAATTCACATTTTCGTTGCACAAGGAATTTAGATACAAATTATAAACATTATCAGTTCTATGTGCTCTAAATATAAGTATTTTTCCATATACATAGAACAAGAATTGTTATAAAAACCAACATAATATCTATTATCACAGATTTGGGAGATACATATTAGGTTATGCTTCATACCTTTTACATATAGTACTTTTTTTATTGAGACTATTTTTGGATTTCACATAGTTCCAAGCCCAATTATTATTTCTTTGGCATTATCACCAGAAGTTACTCGACCTCCATCTATTTGAGTCAGTCTACTAATGTTTTATGATTTTCTAGTAATATAAATGGAGCATCCACTATCCATATAACATATAATCTTTCTTTTTATGTGATCAATTTCATCTAAAAGTAGTTTAAACAAGAGTTTGTTTTGGTACACATATTTTTTTGGGTCCAGCAATGTTAGCTAGAAAAGATCATGGTATCAATATCTTCTTTTTTTCAAGTACTCAAATTTACTTATGATAAACTATGTGAAATAAAAGCCTCTTTAATTCCACGTATTTGAGTATTTTCTAAATTTTTTTTTATTATATGACTTTCTATTAAAAAAAATTAAAATTATTAGTTTCTTGTGTTGGGAACGAAATAATTCTAACATTGATTAGATTATTCACCTTCACATCATATACAAATTATATTTTTTCAATTTATATTTTTAAGAGAATTTAATTCAGAATTTTTTCCCCTTCTGTAAATACAAGAACATCACTTTTTTATGTTTCTACTTCCCCTTATAATTCATTAATCTTATTTTCATGATCAGTACATTTTTTGGACGATGAGTTACATTTTCCAATTAACATGTTTTTTAAGTAAGGCGTCTCTTTCCCCCAAAATCGAATTGTGAATATTTTTTAAAAATTTATGTTTCATTATAAAGGAGTCCTATTTTAATTCTAGAATTTTTTATTAGGAATCCAGTTAATTATTTGAATAATTTGAAACTGAATCATAACTAGATGAATAATAGGTTTTCACCTTAACATCTTCTAGAATAAAGCACATATTTTCATTTAGATGTGATTATTCATTTTCAAAATCAACTTCGGTTGAGCTTTTGGAGTCTTTAGAGACACTCCAAGATTCCTTCATTGATTTTTTGTATTTATGTTCATAATCATCATTTTTATTATATTCCTTTTCTGACATTCTCTTTTTCCCCTTTAGCTATGGAAAATAAGGTCTTATATTTCCTTTTTTTTATCGATAACATATGACTTCCCTATAGTCATTCACATCCCATTTGAAAGGATTTTTGAATCCTCATTTATTATAATAGAACATGATAAAATTTCTAGCTAATAGATCTAATTTCATTTCAGAATCGGATGAATCAAAATTATTTTCTTATCTGACTTCTTCCATTATTCTTTTTCATTACTTCTGTGATTTTAGCTTTAGAGTAGTATTATCCTTTTTCACTAAGACTTTATAATATTCAACATCATCTTCCATTATATATTAAAACATCATCAGTGTCCCAATAAATTATCTCAATGTCAGATTTTTGAAAGGTGATGATTGTCGAATTGCAGATAATATACCACTCCATTTAGTAGGTAATACTATAAATAATTTCAAATATTGATGTGTTAGTTTTATAAGACCACCTAGGCCTCTAATATTATTTATGATCTATATAATACTTCTATTCATATTAGTGATAAATTTTCCATCAACCGTTCTGAATGTATCAAATTTTAGTTTTACTATTGAATACCTCATTTATCTAACATTATATGTTCCTTCATAACCAAATACAATGGTTTTCCACATTTCATGAGGAGTACGACATTGTAATACATAGTTGAATTCATCTAGTACATGACCACAGATGTTATCATTAAATGATCTAGAATTTGTGTCATAGTCAGCCTCTATACTAGCAGTCCATGCTTCCAGATTTTTTTGAATTATATATGGAGTAGTGATCCTAGAATAGTCTTTCAATCCCAGATTCTTCAAATATATAATCATCTATGATTTTTTATATCCATAGATTTTACCATTGAAATAAAAAGTATGAACCACTATAATTACTTATCTCTGATCAGTTATTTCCATCTTTGTATAAACCTTATACTTTTATCTTGTTATAGACTTTTTGAAAAGCTCTCTTTGATACCAAATGTTAGGTCTGAATATACAAATATAGATAAGAGTGGGTGAATTGTGTCTTTTATAATTCATTTAAAATTATGAATCATAATGGAGAATGATGATTATGTAGGTTTGTGTTTGTCTTATGTATGAAATTATGAGTTGTGGATAATAGCAGAAATATAGAACATGGCTTTTTATAGTGGTTCGGGGAATAAAGATCCCATAGATCAGTCCACCAATTATTCTCTCAGTTAGATTGATGAATTTCACTTGTCAGGTCCTCATAACATAAGACCAACCCACTATAGAGTGAAGGAGTTGACACCTTTAAAAATAAAACAAGAAATCGAGTATTTTATTTATAAAACAGAGAAAAAATAATCTATAGATTATATCAAGAAGATGATACTCCAACAGAACTGAGATCGAGCAGTTGAAACACTAAAAATATATATTAATTATAAAGGATTCTAGTTTAACATTATATTTGAACAGAAATTGACGATAGATGAATCTTCTTATTTGGAAAATAGTTTCTTCAAGATAGAATAGTTCTGAAGTGAACCAGTTTCCAGGGATATTTGAAATAAAAAATCAATGAATAGATGTATCATAATTACATCAAATATAATATTTTGAATATGTATATTTCCATTGAAACCACTTCTATAGAAAAAATAGTGTCTCATCGATTGTTGTAGTAGATCTGTAGAAGAACTAAACAAGAATGTTTTTTTAATCATTAATGTGTGTTTCAATATATTTTACAACATATATGTCATTCCATGAATCATACAGACACATATATTGAACAAATACACTGATATTAGTAAAATAGAGAGCCTGTTTTTTACTTCCAACTCCATCAAAATCACCTGATAAATCAGGGGAATTAAATTCTCAAGACAGCTCAGAGTAGTTGTAACATCCCATTATAATATGAGAGAATTTATACACATAATATGATTCATGGAATTAATCCTAATGATTTTGAATCATTCTACAATGATATTTAAATCAGTCAGATATTCAATAAACCCCATTACACAAAACTCAGATAAAATTGTAAATTCAAATCTTTGGTGGTGAAAAGTCAAACATAAATTTCCTCCAAAAAATTAAAAAATTCCAAACGTATCGTTAAACTACATATCCTTCATTCTACAAAAATATGTTTGATATTGTAATACTGATCACCAATGTACGGTTGATGATCCCTATGTTTTCTTCTCAAACATAATGTTCCATACTTTTATAAGGTTCTTTAACCATACTTTTTCTCCTTGTAAAATGTAATGTTTCATCCAAACGTATTTTTCATTTCCCTTACATTTTTGTCAACGTCGGTTTGATTAACCATACATGTTCATCTTTTAGCATAAGGTATAATACAAACCTAGGGTTTGTTCCTTACGTTACGTTTCTTCAATGTACGAGTTGAAAGATGTTTCCAGAATACGATTTTCAATGTTCTGAACACTTTGACATATATTCCACACGAATAATAATCTTGAATATATTTCATGAATAAAGAATATACAGAATATCATTTTCATGAAATAAAAATAATGTAATATCATTAGTAAATCAAACAAGGTTGTTTTTTAGCATCAAAATCAATATGATTTATATTATATTGTTGAGAGAATACATGACCATCAAACTAGACCATATATCCATGGCCTAATAACAAAAATAGGATGATCCCTCTTTATAAGTAGTTTATAATTTGATCAAATCCCTCTATATAATCATTTTAGTATCCCATGAATATACCTATATATAACCATATCCATATCTGTGTGAAACCCTCAATATAAGCATTTCAAAATCCTAAGCGTAGCCCCCAAAATAATTATTTCCGAATGAAACCTGGGTAGTCCCTCTATATAAGCATTACAACCAGAATATGGTCCAAGATCGCTATATATAAATTATACCATGAATAATAATACATGTCATAACAGTAAGGGTATCACAACATCACATCATAAGTAATAATGTTTAATTATACAAATTATCATTTTTCATTCAATTACACATTTTGTTTTCCAAATTAATTTTAGCCATCTCTATAAATGAGAATCCACAATCAAATTTATTCTCTATCAACCAAACACCTGAGATTATATGTCATACTAAAAACATGTAAATCCATTATATGATTCAATATTAAACATGGGTTAGATCACCCAACAGGTTTCCACAATCCATATTGTATCACTATTTCATCCCTAGTAATTCTAGGATACACCAAATCCATGTTTTATCATCATTGATCATTAATTAAATGAATACACATATTGTGTTGGCGTAATCTTAATATTACACTTACTTGACAATTAAACAGTCCATATGGGTGGGTTTCATACAACATGCCATTAACTGGGGATCAAGAAAACACTTCCCACCACTATCCCAAATAACAATAAAGGTGTAGAAGATCTCAACAAGAATCCAAGATCACACATTATCAAAATAAACACATAATACAACCACGGTTAGAAGAATCCAACACCACAAAAGAGAAGAATGGTATAGAAAGGAAATCCAAATAAAAAACTCACTGAAGAACAATTTATTCTATGGGACATCTAGAATGGGGAAAGGTGTATCAAAAATGCATAGAAATCACCATAGAGTAAACAGAAAAGGTTAAACATGGGTAAAATGAAAAATTATGTGCATGGTTGGCTTAAAAGAGAAGCTCGACAAGAAAAATGAAATGTCATCTCTTTTAATCACTATGAAAAAACACATCATTTGCAATGGGTTATTTGTGATAGGAAATTCTCTTATCGCAAAAAGTATGTCCAGATGGACCATTTGTGACGAGACCCTCTTCACGTCACAAATAGTTCGTCATTTGTGACGGGAATAGGTATCCCATCGCAAATGGTATGGTGTGAACTATTCGCCAAACCAATGGAGGGTTAGTTGAAATGTGTGTTTTTTACCATTTATAAATAACCATTGGAGGGTTTAAGTATTTGCGAGGAGCCCCATCATAAATATCCTTAGCTGGTTTTAGCACTTGTGATGGGAACATTTTCAAATTCCCTTTTTTACCACCACTATGTAATTAATAGAGGTGTAGCATTTAGAACGGGTTCCATCGCAAAATGCTACGTCAGCATATAAGTATTTGCGATGAGACCCGTCCTAAATACTTTTTTAGCCACCACCTCATAATTAATAGTGGTCTATGTTTGAGATGGGACCCACCAAAAATAATCTTACCTATATATATCCACATTTATTGTTTTCCATTAAAATCTCTCTCAACTCCTCTCTATCTCTCTCTCTGAACTCTAATATTTCTATTTAATTTTTTCCAATGTTTAAAATTTCATATCGCAACAATTTTGAAGACTTGTAGATTTCAAGAGATCTTGTTCAAGGTATTTATCTAATGCTATTATTTTTTAGTTAATTAATTTAATTTTATTTTAGTCTAATTATTGTTAATTAACAGCAATTAAATTAGAATTAAAATTAGATAGTTTTATGGTGCAATATTTATTTTTTCAAATATGTTTTTTCTTTAGTAATAAATACGAATAATTTGTAATGACAATTAATAATTAGTAATAAATAGATTTAAATAGGAATATTAGTAATAATTATAAATATAATGAATAATTAGGAATAAATTGTAATAATTAGGAATAAATATGAATAATTAGGAATAATTACAAATAATAAGGACTAATTATTAGAAAATAGGTATTATCATTAATGATTTGTAATAAATATGTATATTTTGTAATCAATATGTATAATTAGTGATAATTAGTAATAATTGGTAATAATTTGTAAAATCTATGCATAATTATTAATATTTATTAATAAATAGGTATAACTAGTATTACATTTTAATAATTTCATATAATTACTAATAATTAGTAACAAATAGGTATAATTATTAATAAGAAGTAATAATTACTAATAAATAGTTACAATTTGAAATAAATACTAATAAATACTATTAAATTATTTAATTTATAATAATTACTAAATAAATCATACTAAATAGTAATAATTGTTAATAAATTGAAATAAATAGTAATAATTTGTAATAATTTTAAATAATTTGTAATAAATAGTAATAAATAGTAATGAATAGTAATAAGTAGTAATAAATAGTAAAAATTAGTAAAAAGTATTATGAATTAGTAAAAATTAGTAAAAATTAGTAATTATATGTAATTATTTATAAAAAATATTAATAATTAATAATATTTAATAATAGTTTGTACAAATTATTAATAATTTGTAATAATTTCTAGTAATGAGTGATAATTAGTAATAACCCATAAGAGATAGTGATAAATATTAATAATTATTTGTAATTTATAATAAATAGTTCTAAATAGAAATAATTATTGAATATGTTATTAAATTTTTTTTTGAATAACATGAAATGGGTTTCTAGGATGGCCCAATTCCTTAAATAAAAACCCAAATCCAACATTATTATGGATTCCAAAATCGTCAAAATTAAAATAGTTGTGTTAATAGGTCATGGAAAGCCATTTAATAATTGGAATGGATGAAAATTTTGTTAAATGAAGGTGTTATAAAGGAAATAAAGTTTGTTTTTATATCTGTAAATGGGCCCACTATTTGGCTTAAATTTTGAAAACTCACCACATCCACCAAAATGCATGGCAAATCACCAATACAATGAAATAATTGATGTTAAATGATAAATAAAATTAAAATAATTTATTTATGTGATAAATTTCTTTGTGTGGTTTCATTTCACATGCTCAATTTAATTTGGACTATTTATGCTTGAGTTTATATTGAATTAAATTATTTGATAATTTGATAATAAACCTATTAAACATCTTATCATGTCGTTATCTAAGAAATTTTTTAAGTAATATAACCATTTTTTCTAGTAATTTGTACTTAAAATTGATGAGAAAATGATTTTATGTAAATCTTACATCTTTTATCTCTTTGATGGAAAATCTTTTTTCTTATGAATCCTTGTTTTAAAAAAACATTTAATTTTTTTTATCCTTTTAAAAATTATTTATTAAATATTTTTTACACATTTTGGATTCATAAAGAAATGTAAAATAATATTCATTACTTTTTCAAAATAAGGCATATTTTTCATTTTCCAAAAAAGATAAATGATTATTTTAACTTGCATGAGATGAATAGAATATCCTGCCATAAAGACCACTCTATGGCTTACAATTTATTTTATAAGATTCATTGACTTTTTCAAAATAATATTATTCTAAACATGTTGTTTGAACCTTTATTTTTAAAATGTGATAATCAAAATAAAAATTATATTTTCTTCAAGAATGTTTTTAATGATCTTTTTATGGTATTTCAATTCATCAGAAACAAAAAACCTGTTATTTTATTTATAGTCCAATTGAAATATATCATATTTATGCCATCCTTATTAATTATAAATATTTATAATGGTCATTTTGAAGATGTAAAGTGTTAAAATTATCATTCTCAATCCATTATTTTAGTCATTAACATTCCCTTGAAATATTAACATTTTCTGATCATTGGAAATTTTGTTTACCTTAAATATCCATACTACTTATCATCAATATGTTTATTACATAAAATTTAAATGATTTATAAATTAAATGTTATACATTGAATGTTATAATCTAACATAGGGAAATATTGATAAATCTGTATTCATTACTCAAAACAGATATTTGATGATAAAGGCCATATTTAAGAAATTAAATTAAGTATTTGATATGTGAGGAATGCTTTAGACATACAATTATGGGTTGGTTAATGAATCGTATATCTCCCCAATGTATTTCAAGTCTCATGATGGTAGTTAATAACAAATAATTATAAGAACTTGTAACCATCTTTTTTAACTATTTTTTGAATGGTATTTAGGGTAGAGTCATCAAGATTCCTGAGACATGCTGTAATTATGAATAACCTTCATTACGAACACTATTTTTACTATACATGATAATTTTTCAATGATATTATCTCTAGATGAATTTAGTTTGAATTTATGTATAAAATGTCATTATTTTTTGTAATTTTCCTTTCTATATTTATTATTACATATCGATACATTATATTAAAGTTATTTAAATGGAATGTGTATTAATTTACTTTCCTTTAAAACATGATCAATCCATATTTATTAGTGGTTGTTTAGTTATTTAAATGGAATGTGTGTTAAGTTATTTACATTTCCATATTTCTTATTCCTTATCTATTTATGGTAGTAATATTATTTAAATGTAATGTGTTATTTCCTATTTTCATCTCAATATTTGTAATTCCTTTTATAATAAAAATAGTAAAGTTAGTTATAAAAAAGATTTTTTATGATATTTATCTTCCCATATTGATTAATATTCATTTAATCATGACAGATTCCAATTTAGTTCAATCTTACCTAGAATTATAAATCAACATTATATTGTTTCCTTTCCGAGTAATATTTAATGTGTAATGTGAATGATTTTCATTTATATGTTTGATGGAATAATGATATTCATTAAAAAAAGTTATGTTATAATTTGTATATTAAAATTTAAGATGTGAAACATATATGTTTCATGTTTACTAATTCTAAAGAACTATACTTTACTTAGATATATGATTCAATTTATCTTACATCAATGTATTAAAGTAGAAACTAGTTCTGTGATTCTGGGGTTTGAGTCATTATATAACCCATCAAAAAAATGGGTTTCATAAATATTCCATTTGTTAACCAAGCATAACCCATAGAAAAACAATTTATTTCATATACATATTTTATTATTAACATAATCCTTCTTGATAAATTATAAGGATGGTATATTTGGATAATATACTCACTAAATCATAAGGTACATGAAGGGGTGTTGTCTTTGATGAATAATAATACAAATAAATTATCATTATACATTATTAAGTAAGATACACCTTCCAATTTTAAATATATTCCTTAAAATATAAAAAAATTTCATATTTTATGGAAAAAAATGTTATTTCAAAATTACAATGAAAACATTTAAATTAATATTCAAGTCATTGAGTGATCATCAGAGTAAAAAAAAATTTCATGTCGTACCAATTAAACAAAACATACAATTTAAACTATTCTAAAAATAAAAAAAATTACATAATTCTTAAATTAAAAAAAATTATTTATTAAATAAATATATAAAATTTAAACATGGGTAAATATTTATTTAATAGATAATATATATGTATCAAAAACCACTGTTAAAACACTTTTTTAAAGCATGTACATGGAAGAAAAAAAATCAGCCAAAGATAATATTATAGTCAACATTATAAAAAAAATATTTTATTTATTGAGTACATAATGTGAAGATAATTAAATTAAATCATATATATTTAAGAAAAAATGATACGAAAATCTATGAATTCATATAGAGGCATCTCATAATATTTCTTTACTTGAAACTTTTTTATAAATGATTCCATAAAATAATGAAATTATAATATAAAACCCTTACCACATTGGTAATATTTTAATTTTAATCCCCATCAATGAAATAACATTATATAGATATTTAAATCCCCATTAATTTCATAATAAAAAGAAGTCATTCATGGGTAACATACACACAATATAAAAGAAACAAGTGGTGAATATGTCATGTGTCTCAAGTATATAAAATTGAGATGAACATATCTTACTGAATTCATTATTTTAATAAGATTATATGAAATTTATAGAAGGAAAAATAGGAATAAAAAAGAAATTGATATGTTCTGTAAATTACCTCTCTGTTGAAAGAACTCCTTTAGACATCCTATTAAGAATACTAGGGTTGGTATCATGGGACGAATATAGAATATATTATGTGGATATGGTAGTGGATAAGTTCCCTTAATAGAGCTTCACTTTTATATAACTCTCAAAGTATTTTTAATAATATAGTCTAGGGGTTCCATTATATAATTGAGGGGAGGGGTAGTCATGAAATTTCTTAAAATTTTAAAATATATTAAAGTCATTCTGAAGAAATTTTTTCCCGAATGAATAATAAATTTAAATGGAATGAAATTCTAGATCATATATTATTCCACTGATCATATTTTAATATTTTAAATATTTTTCCAAAAATTAGTACAATATTAGTTACAAAAAATATAATTATTTCCAATTTAGACACTATTAATTTAATTTGACATAAAAGGAATAAATAAAAAGTTTAACTTTTAATGTAATATTTCAATATGAAACAAAAATTTTATATTAATATATATTTTTTGAGACATTTTAAATAAGTCAAATTATATAAATATTAATATTTTTACAATCAATTTTTATCTTTGTTTGTTAATTGGAGAAACATTGCATTTATGTCGCAGAAGCTTTAAAGATCATTATATAATTACTAAAAATTAGAAAAAAATATATATAATGAAAATAATTCCATTATTTTCAAAATAGATAGTAAAATTAGTTATAAAAATTCATTTTTTATTATGTGAACACATATGTAATATCTATAACTATGAGAGTGACATTTTATGACTTTCTTTTCATTAAAAATTATATATGTCATATTCATGGAAAATTGTCAATTAAAAAATATATTTCAATATTAATGTTATAAAATTATAATTAAATTCTTAAATATCATTTTTTTTTTGAAAAACTATGGGCTTACCGCTTAGTTTCATCCTACATTATCTCGATTGACCCTTTATTGAGGTGATAAATTCTTCCACATTTACTATTCATGTTGGGAAAAAATAGAATGTAACTATTTAAAAAATTTGAAACTCTATATTAAAAATATTAAATCGATTTTATCAAATTATATTTCTAAAAAATTAATAAATTAATTTTAAAAATAACCATGCAACATGTGATGAAAAATGATGTTCAGAAAAATAAATCATTAAACATAAAATTTGTATTATTCTAATCCCTTGAATTGAAAAATAAGATGAATTTTAAACCATTAGTTAATTTTTAAAAACAATTGAATATAATTCACCAATATTTACAATTTAATAAATCAAGATAAAAATAAATAGTGTTCCATAAAAATAATTTTTCATAAAAAAATTTCTTTTACATTAAAATGTTGTTTTATTTATAATATATTTATACCCAATGGATTCTTTCATAGACAAGTAACCATATATTTTTCATAATTAATTTTTTGTTTTACATATAATCAAATCCAATGGCAGGGTGGTAACATTATTAAATAATAAAGTATATAGTGATTCGACTAAACATGATGTAAAATCTAACATGACGCATCAAATAAATAATATTATTTAAAGGGAATATTATTATTAAAATATATGTGTTTTATATATTCACACCCATGGTGGATGAAATATTACTACATTTTAAACCCTCATGGTAAATAAGATATCATAGATACATAATCCCCAATGGTGAGTGAGCTGTCACTGATACATCATTCCCAAGGTGAATGAGATATTGTAGATATATAATACATAAGGATTAGAGTATATAATTATTTAATCTTTTATATCCATGAATATTATTAATATTACATTTCATCAATTTCTAAGAAAGAAAAAATATTAGTGTGAGCTGAAATACACATTAAGAGTTACGTATAGAGGGAAAATATCATTTTCAAATGAAGATTAATTAATATGGAATAATCAATATATCAGGGTAAAACTCTAAAAACACATTTCATTTAATCTATAACTTTACTATAATTACTAGATAAGTAAAAATAAATATGTTAAGTTAAATAACACAACTAAAATTCCCTTTAGATTACATTACTATAATAAAATGATATGTAATAGTCAATTTTGAAAGGAAAATAAACGAACACACATTCCATTTAAATAACTTGACTATCATGAATAGATAAGGAATAGTAAATACATAAAGGTAAATAATTGATACCACATGAAATTTAATCAATAAAATGATAAATAATTTCATACATATATAATATAATTATAAAAATATCATGGATAATAACAGTTGAATTCCTAATGAATGAAATTATTAATTACTGGACATCATGATCTCATGCATAATGTTGCCTATAATATCAAAACCTTTAGAAATATAGTTTAAAACTATAGGTAAAAACCAATTTTGTTTAATCTTTCTAATTAGACTCATGAGATTACTTATGCATCGATGTGATAAATAATTCTAGGTCCCACCCAACTCTACATGTCCTAAAAATTCATCAAATAACGAAAAATTGATTTATTCATGAAAAATTTAACTTATCATCTAATATTTTTATTGTGTAAAGGATTAAAATTTTTCAATATTTCCCCATATAAAAAACATCCTTAATGATAATAAAACATATGTTACAATGATATAAAGTTTATGAAATAAACAATTCCTTGATAAATAATATGGACATTTAGGGGAAATTTATGTCTAATGATCATAGGAATGTGGAAATTTCATGGAAACATTAATGAATACAAAAATGAATCTGGAAAGATAATTTTAGTACTTTACATGGTCAAAATGGACATAATCAATCCTTATAATGAATATGGATGGTATCAATTAAACATATCCCCAGTGATGTCTATGTAAAATAAATGGTTGTTCTAATTAGTGAGTTGAAATAAAATAAAAATGTCATTATTATATTCTAGAGGAACATTTCCTTTTTCCATTGAAAATATATTATAATATGAATGTTTTAAAAATATTTTGAAAATAAAATTCATTAAAGATTTCCTTTTTAATTTTTAATGGATTCATTAAAGCATTGATAATTTATAATGGTATTAAATATCATATATTTCGTACATGTTAAAACAAATATTCCAATCATGATTTCATTAAAATCCAAATGGGAATTATTCTGAAAGCTATATAAATAATCCTTTTAAAGAAAATTAAAAAGTAAAACACAGATAAAAATTTATTTAATAAACAATTTAGAGGATGTTAAAATTTATTTTGAAGTCATATTCAGAATATATGGTTTTGGAATAAAAAAAATTTTCAACGGAATATAGATTTTATTGAAAAAGTTTTCTCAAACATTTTGAGTACCAAAGAGTGGGAAAATGTTACAAGTACATTAAAATATAATGAATTACCATATTAGAAAAAATTAAAAGGGTAAATTTATAATGATAAAATTATTTTATTCCATGTAAAATATAGCATAAATAATCTTGATTAAAATGATATTATGAAAAAAAACCCTTTCAAATATCATAATGATGATATGAGAATTAACCACAGAATAAATAATCTGTAAAAAGTGTAATTTCATATAAAAAATTTGATATGAAACATAAAATATTCAAAATTAAATACAAACCTGATCATATAATATCAAATATTATGAATAAGTGATTGAACTAAATAAAAAAAATTTGTTATGAAATTCAATACCACATGGTAATTTCATATTAAATTTGTCTGGGGGAAATAATTAAAACTATCAAATTAAATTACCATGAATTATTAATTAATCATGATATTACATGTAAAATGGTCTCTATATACACTATATAAAACAAATTACGTGCATGACATTTCACTATTCCATAATGAAGGGAAATTGAGACAAAGTCCCTTACCTCTAGCATCTTTTTGGTTGACCATGATTTAACCTCCTATATTTTGGTTATAAGAGTGTTATTAATTTGTACCAGAATAGTATAAAAATTTTAAATATCATATATTACCTCATTATAAAATTTTACCAATAGTTGGTTGATAATAATTAATTATTTTCTTTATTTTAGGTGTTAAGTGCCTTGTTTTCTCATGCAATTTTTATGAACGTTATGATTGATTCAATTATTATATAGTTACTTTATATCCAAAATGATATTAATTTTATGAATATAAATTTTATTAATATAATCTTTTATAATGAATATTAAAATTTGAACATGGATAATTGATCACATTGCTTCGTGGATATAGTAGGTCCAATTTATGCATAAGCGACGTTGCCATTTACTTAATAGGTGTATGGTTAAAAAATTGTGTGATATATTAATTTTAAATCACCAATTTAAACTCATATATATAACACATAGTCAAAAAATTTATCATTATTATAATCCATGTAAATCATAAGGTACAATTTTTTCACATCAATCCGCTAGGAGGTAATCTACCGTAAACAATAACAACATTATCATATTTTAAACCGAATAGAAAGTAAGAATATATATATGATTTTAAAATTAAATAAGTATAATAATATGATAAATATAATTTAATAATTTTTAAATATATAATTATTACCATCCATGAATGGTAGTGATACAAAATAAAATACACCTGTTACCGTGGTTGGATCCCACAGGACTGCACGATCGACAGATTAATTCCCCATTTAATAGAAGAGGATCTGTATATATGACACACCATTAAAAATAATATAATATAATTATATTTAAGATAATTATGATATTATATGATAAATTTATATAAATATTTTATGGATTTGGAAGATGAAATAGAATAAAAAATCCCATTTAAGGACATTGCCTCTTCTTTGGACAACATTTTTAGGTTTTCCACACAAGCCTTCCTAGGTTTTATTTTTTATAAAAATAGACTGTATGATATTTTTAATAATGTAATTATGTGATTTTATTTGTATTTTCTGAACCAAATTTTTTTTCATGTGTGAATACAGGATGACTGTGGTGTCCCTTTATAAGTGGGGTGGGAACCCAATGGAATTTTTTATAAGAATCAATCACATCCACATTTTAATAATCATAAAATCTAAAAATATGTGTCATTATTAATAATGAAATGTTATAATGTGTACAAAATTCTACAAAATTGGGTCTTAAAATGTTTTAGGTCATTTTAACCCTTATATTTTTAATTTAACCCAAGGTAAATCAGTTTTCACAATAACCATGGTAATTAATTTTTACCTTTTTCACTATTAACTAGGGAAATTTTTTTTATCAAATTAGAGAGTATAAATTATTTTTATTATTAATATGAAATATATTTCTACAAATTTAATTCATATAAGTGGTGTAATCCAATTTAATATTATACCTGAGGACCTACTGAAAAGGATGGTTTCCAATGAAAAAAATGTCTTATGTTTAGATGATTTTAATATCAAAATGGGATATTAAATTAATACTGATAACCTAATGTGGTTAAATATTAATACAATTTTACAAATTTTACATTAAAACCGACATAAAATACAATTTTACCTTGTAAATTTTTAAAAAAATTGCAGTTTTCATAAATATCATAAAAATTCACTATTCATTAAAAAAATTAAAAATTTCTAAAAAAACTTAAAAATTATCCATATGATAATTATGTGTTTGGAAAAAATCCCTCAAGGAATCATGGAAGCATTTTTATGTGATTTTTTTGTCGACAAAGTGGACATCAGTGTTGTCATTGTTGAAAAACCAAACCATGACATAAAAATATGTTGACATATCAGATTTCATGGTGGCATGTCAAGTTCAAGAGCTATGGTTAACAATAAATGTTTGATTCAAGAGCGTCGAAAAAAGAATGGATGATCTAGAGGTGGTATAAAAATAAAAGATAAAAGGTGGTACTGTTTTCTAGTTTTTGCAAAAATTTTGGCCTTGAAAATCGTCAAATGAAGAAATTTTGTTATTGGAAAAGTGACATGTGTGCCGATACTGGCACACTGAGGGTAAACATGATTGTTGTCGCGCGGGGTGTCCAAATTCTAATAAATACAGTATCACCCCTCCTCATTTTTCACGGAGTCCAACATATAGAAAAATCAGATCTCTCATCACACATATGTGGTGGTCGCGCAGGTGGTGTGTGGTCGCGCAGGTGGACTAGCGTTCTAGTGTTTGAAGTTGTGCACCAGTTGGTAGTTGCGTGCCAATATTTGCTTGGGTGTAAAAGGGGAAGAGTCCTGCAATTTAGGATTTGTAGAAGATTGTATTGCGCAAGTGAATGAGGTTGACTTGTGTTCCTGTTGTGAGTTTCATGCCGATACTTGCGCACCATATTAGACTTGCGCACCAAGTAAGGAAGATTCACAGTGGTAATGCACGACTACGTGAAAGAAAGAATATTTCCTGATACCTTTAGTGCAAAGATAGATTCATCTACGCATAAAATTTGGACTTCAACAGATCAACTACATAAAGAGGAAGTTGCATTCCATCGTGCAAATGAAGAGACCTATAGGTCTATAAAATGTAAATGGATCCTTTCCAAAGCAGTGAGAAAAGGAAGAGGAAGAAGGTGATCCTCTCCACTGGAAATGAGCCAGAGAGAGAGAAATAGGGAGTGACCCTTCAGAAAGTAGTGAGCTGACCCTAAACATTGTAAAGGGAGTGACCCTAGGAATAGAAGTGATCTATCCAATACCTTTTAAACAACAGTTCCCTTCTAGTAGATTTGGTACCTCAACACATTGTTAGTGTATGCTCCTTAGATGTAGCATAGTGAGGGTGAACCAAGTAAAAATTGATGTGTCTGGTGCATGCTTTACTTTCTGCATATATTGTGCTACATAAAAGAGAGATAATTGTGTTTGTCCTTATAGAAAAACAAGATCAAAATAGGCTTTAATTTTAAATTACTCATACCCTGATTCACCGCCCATCTCAGGGTATTCAGCCTTGTGGACCTAACATTATGATATGTTCATTTAAAAAATTAATTTTATTTTATAAACTAATTTTTTTAATATTTGTTTAAAATAATTTCAATTATGTATCTAATGTGTGACTAAGTTATCTGTTTGAAAATTACAGTTGTTCAGAAAACATTTACATTTCATTAAAATAATTATTATATTATTTCTACTAAAAATAATAGTACATGTTTTTTATACATTTTTAATCCATATACATTTCATAATTCAGTTATTAAAATTAATATCCAACAATTTAATGGCTAGGTTACAATGGTATGTAGTATTACAGTTCGTTTAAACTCAGGGATATATATTCCATAAGCTATCGAAGAGATCATATTTATTTAAAATGAATTATATGATAAATTCTCAGGTTGTTACAATATTTTCTAAGACTGTTGTTTCATGTCATCTAGGATATAACACCCATATTTATTATTTTAAAGTCATATAGTGTTTCATTCTCCCCAACCTCAATTAATTAAGTCCTCATAATTAACATTTGATCTCGATGGTCAAGGGTTTGACATTTTTAAATACCATTCTGGGAAATCTATGTCAAAAAAATGTTAATAAAACCCTCTATTGAGAATATATAAATTAAAATATAACGTTCTTCTATATAAACACACAGAACCACTTTTCTATTTTGGAGAAAATTATGATAATTTGATGATATGGACATGGAAGTAAAGCATTAATAATTTTAGAACATAAAAATGGTAAATAATCACAAAACATTAATGATAAATGGAATGTTAAAGACCACAAAATAATAAATAAATATTGATTTAAAAATATCATTTGATTCATTGAATATAAACTTAATGGTTTAAATCTTTGTTTTTTAAGATCATTTTCTAAAATTTGATGTAATTATTTACAATATAAAATTATATTGAAATATAATTACAGGATATCATTATATTTTATAATCACAATTTCATCATTTGTTAATATATTACGACAAGAAATGAATATCAGAAAACACTAATTCTGAACCCCTAAAATTAATTCTTAATAAATTGTAATATCTATTAATGAGTGAAATATCTTTCTGTCTCTTTTTAATAATTTTCTAAAAAATTATTTTTATCATAAGTTATCTTATATAATAAATTAATCACTAAACCTCAACAGTGACACCATTGGATGAAAATTTATATTTATCAATCAAATAATTTAATCGTGAATAATGAAATATTAACTAGATTAACCCACGAGAAGGTGGTATGAGTTAAAAAATTATCTCCCATTAGTTATGGGGCAAGCCTCATGGCCTTGCTACACGAGATAGTTTTTCACCCAGAATGTGTTTTTTCCATTTTCTAAAACCATTTAATATAATTATTTTAACACTCTAAATTTATAATAACACATTATTACCTAAAAATAAAATATAATATACTCTATAAAGGGTAAATATACCTTTAAACATATTCCTAAAATATTAAGGCAATTCTTCAATAAATTACGTTTTTTCAAATAGATATTCGAAACAAATGCTTAGTATTTCAAAAAATGTCTCCCAAAATATCCTTATTCTTAGTAGACTCTAATAATATCAAACATAAAATGGATTTTTTATGACTTTTAACTTATGGTCAATATTAAACCCACAATCCAATGAAGTTATCCATAAGTCTTATGTTAGTGATGAAATATATGCTTCAAAAAATTAACAAAATCCTAAGATGTTTCATAAAAAAAATTTCTAAAAATAAATCTACAATATATGTATGACATATCAAAAAATAAATACATCAAATTTTTTATTTCAACATAAGTCCTTCATTAGTATAGGTTCTAACCTTTAGATGATGGAATTCACTCAAATAATGAAAATGTTACCCAAATTTAAGATAATAGATAATAAATTTATCTATATGATGAAATTTATTTCCTTCCATTTTACTCTTCATTTTTCCATTGAAATTAATTTCTTTTTTCCCTTTTTCACATGAAAAAAATTTTCCCATTAATTTGAGACACTTCCATAAGTATCCCTTTACAAATTTTTGACATGAAGGAAATCCAGCCTTCTTTCATCTATGATCTCCATCACTCAAGATCTTAGTGAACTCTATCCTTTTATTTTTTGGTGACTCATACAGTTGGTTAGGGTATAGTTTGATAATCATATTTTGTGATAACTAATTATTCATGATCATGATATCTTTCATTTCAATCATCGTACAATTTTGTTTATTATATTCATTTCATTCTCATTCATATTTAATGTAAGCATGATTCCATTAGGTTCTAATCAATGAAAAAACCAAAAAATCATATTTTCAACAGAAATATTAATAGTGGGAAAACTAGATAATCATGTATAGATATCTAAATCATGGAAACATATTCTCAATATAATATACCTTATTTTTTACTTAGTCATTCATTATCATCATCTATTCAAATCCATTTTATTGATTTATAAATGAAATGTGAATAATTCCAATAATATCCCCAGGGTGTGTAAAACTAGTTGTACAGTAAGGCCTATTGCTATGTACCAAGTAATGATCAAGTAAAGGACAAGGTTACTTTTTCAGAGTTATTACCCCAATGTATATATACTCAAAAACCATATCCACTTGAAGTATCTAGACACAGATATATAGAAAATAAAAACCATATAATATCTTCCTTAAAAACATAATGATGTTATTATATAGTTATCTTTAGATTAAATCTAATGGTTATGTCAAAAAATCCATGTTTTCTTAAATCTAGTTCACATAGTTTCTACTAGACATATTCAAATGACAAATCTAACGACCTCGAATCTAATAAATTTATGGCAGTGTATACATTATTACATTGTTATAATATATAGGTAATCACATACTTAAGAACCAAATATTTATATTTTCTTGGTTAACTAGAAACATACCTGATCCCCATATTACATATCAATATAAAAATTAAAAAATATTTTTTATTTGAGAAAATTTTTATTCCCTATAACATATCCTTGTGTATCATTTAGAGTACACTTTAGGGATTTCTAGGAATGGAAAAAAATAAGTGCGACCCAAAATTCTTTTTACGAGTTATGTAATGTGAAATATATCATACTTAAATGAATAATTATAAATATAGAAAGGTAAATATCTAAACACACTTTTCATTAAATTAATAAAATAACTATCATGATTAGATATACGTAATCTATATTTAGAAGTTAATAATAGAATTCACATTCCATTTAATTAACAATCCTATTATTAATAGTATCTGAAAAATCAACATGAAATGTAAAATGAAAAAACACACATTCTATTGTAATAACTTCACATACATAAATATATAAGGAATAATCAATATCGAAAGGTAAAAAACTAAAAAACATTCCTCATAATCAATAAACTAAGAAAAAAATTCCATCCATAGATAAAGTAAATGGTAAAAATATATTGGATAATAATAAATAAATTATTAATGAATGAAATTCATAATTATTATACATCATGATCTCATGCATCATGATACATCTACTGTCAAGTCCATTCAAATGGAATTTAAAAAATATCGGTAAAACCCCATATTATTCTAGATTACTAATTCACCTATTGAGACTAAGAATGCATGAAGGGGTAATATAATTCTATTCCCCAACTAACACTACTTTTATAAATCATTCCTCAAATATCTAATAATTTATTTAGTTCATGAAGAATGTGCCTTTTAATCAAATATCCATATTGAGTAAGGATAAAAATTCATTTATATTTTACTAGATAAAAAAATAAAATTCACCTTATATATAAATGATATATTGCTGAAGATATAACCATATACATGATAAAAAAATATGGATATTAAGGGGAAATTTAATTTCCAATGGTCACATGAAAGTAAATATTTCAAGGGAATGTTAATGAATACAAATCTGAATTAAGAAAGAGAATTCCAATCTATTACTTAGTCATAAAGATCATAAAACAACCATAGAATGAATAATTATTTAATTAAAAAATATATCCCCATTGTAGTACAATAAAAATAAAGGGATTTCTATAATGATGAATTAAAATACAAAAAAATATCATTAAAAAAATTCCTTAGAAAAATGTTTTTCATTACGTTGATTTAAAAATAGACTTAATGATCAAAAAATATTTTCAATGTTATTTTCATTGAAAATAAATTTTTAAAATTATAAATGACGCATTGAAAAATTGAGTTTTTTTAATTAATGAGAATTCCATATATACATTAAAACAATGATTCCTTTCACATTTTAGAAAAAAACTAAATCGACCTTTTGGAAATATAAATGATGTTTCATTTCAAATAAAAATAAAAAAATTGAAACCTGGGTAAAAAATATTTTATAAAATCAATTAGAAAATGTGAAAAACATTTCCTAAAACATTTTAAGAAAACTAGGTTTTGGAAGAAAATATATTTTTGTCTGAATAGATTAATTAAGTCCTATTTTATCAGAAACATTTTATTAATATTTTAAGTAACAAAGATTAGGAAAATGGTAATATTACTTGGAAACATAATTCATAACTATAGTAGAGGAAAATGGAATTGGTTTATTATACAATAGTCAAATAAATTAGTTCAATGTAAATTCAAGCATAAATAATCCTCATTAAGGCTAAATTATGAAATAAATCCTTATAATGACAATTACGTTGAAATGAGAATTAATGAATGAATCGATTATGTGTATCATATTTAAATAAAAAAATTTATATATAAAACAAAATATATTAAAATTTTAATACACACATAATCATAAAATATCAAAGATAATGAAGAAGTAATATAACCCAAGGAAGCGAAATAGAGTTATGAAATTCAATACCACTAGGTAATTTGAAAGTTAAATAAACATGGATATAATAATTAAAATTTGAAATTTAAATACCTTGAATTATTAATTAATCATGATATTACATGTCAAGAGAGAATAATTTACACCATATAAAATATGTCTAGTTTATAACATTTCAATACACGTCAATGATGAAAAATTGAGATGAAGTACCTTACCTCACACTTCTATTTGGATGAACCTAATTTAACCTAATGTGTAAGGGTTTAGATAATTTTATTAAGTTATTACATAATCATAAAAATATTTATAATATAATATATTAACCCCTTATAATAATTTACCGCCCATTTTTTAATAATAATTCTATATTTTCTTTGTTTCTAGTGTTTATCCCGTTATTTTCTCATGCATGTTTGTTCATGTATGTTCTAGTTATTGTAAATATTATATTTTTACATCATATAAAGTAATATATTAATTTTATAATTACTATATTTATTATATAAATTTTATATATAATCATTTAATTTTTAACATAGAGAATGGATCACATTATTATATTGAGATGGTAGGTCTTATGTACGCATGGGAAGCTTTATCATTTTAATAATTGGTAAAAGGGTAAAAAATTTTGGGATATATAAATTTTATAGAATTAGTTTAATTTCATATATATCTCATATATTCACTAAATTAATCTTTATTACATTCCATGTAAATTGTAGGTGAAAAATCAATTACATCGCTTCGTGAGGCAGTAATATTCCATTTACATGAGCGATGCCATTATATTTTATAGTGAATGGAATTTAAGAAATTTTTTGTGATATTAAAATTTATTAATTATTTGAATATATTATTATAATATACAATTTTTGAATCTATCATTATATCAATCATTTAATGTTGTTGATGGGAAATTAATTACATCAGTTCGTGAGGTGGTACTCTTTCGTACACATGATCGAGGGTTTTGTTTCGCATTTAATAGAATAAGAGGTGGATATAAGTTTGTAGAATAACATAATAAAATACTGTATATTTAATATACTAATAATACTATATTATCATGTTTTAATGATATTTTAAGGGGTTCGAAGAATAAACAAGATAAAAATTCATGTTTATGAACATTGCCAGTACATTGGAAAAGTTCTTTAGGTTTTCACCAAAATAATTCTAGTTTGTAATTATGATAAAAAGGACTGAGTATGTTTTTATGTGATTATGTATGTTATTTATTTCTGGTCTTTCACAAAATAAATTTATTTTTATGTGTGAAGGGAAAATTATATTTGTGGCCTTTTATAAGGGGGGGGGAGAGGAAAAACATTGAATTTTTGAAAATAATCAATTACATCAATATTATTATAATTTTGAAAGCCTCTAAAATGTGTTATTCAGAACAATTAGGCATTATGTGGTAATAATAGAGGTAAATATTTGTTTTTTAATGTGTATTAAGCTTATTTGTCCATTAAATTTATAGTTTAAACCCTTGGAGAATTAATTTTTACATTAACCGTGGTAATTAAATATTATTATTTTCACTATTAATTATGGATAAAAATAAAGATAACCTAATTAGATAATATAAATCATGATTATTAAAAATAAGTAATCCATATTTAAAAATTATATTCACATAATTTGATGAATCCAATTTAAAGTCATACTCACAAATGTGATGATTAAATGGGTTTTCTATGAGAGATTTCTCTTTAGTATAGAAGGTTATAACATCAAAAGATAATCTAAAATTGATTCCAAGGAATATAATTAGTTAAATTTTAATATAAATGAAATAAGTATACATTAAAATCAATTTAATATAAAATTTATCCTTTTTAATTATTTAATTAAATAAACAAATTTCAAAAAATATTAGTATTTTCCATTATTCGTAAAAAATGACAGTTTTCAGAAAAAACACACCCTAAGATAAATTTCAGATTATAGTCACAAAAATACATATTATTTAATGAAATAAATTATCTATTAGTGGAAATTATTTTTTATTTTTTTTCAAAACCTGATGAAATAATCTTTTAGAAAAATAATTTTTTTAAATGACATTTATTTTTCATTCAAATGATTCATATATTATTTATACTCAATAGATAAATAATTATTTTTTATACATGTATATACCATATAGTTTTCATAATTTAGTGAGAAATATTAATACCCACCAATTTACTGGCTATACTATATTTTTATACTATATTACAGTTCATTTATACTCTGTGATGTGTGTTCCACAAGCTATTAATGAGATCGAATTTATTTAAAAATAAATATATCATATAGTCTCTAGGTGCTTAAATATCATCTTATATAAGTTTTTAATGTCATATATAATATGAAACCTAACATTATTCTTTTAAAATATTAGGGTGTACCATATGATATCAGTAAAACATAATCTCTATTGTGAATGATGAATCCTCGGCACACACAGTCTAGGCGGAGGATATATTTTCAAACATACTAAGGCTGGATAATATAATACCATAATAGTATCTCAAAATGAATGAGTTATCACATGACCCAAAATATTTTGTTATGAATAACTATTATAATAATCATCATATTGAATAACCTATCCCATGAAATAAATAAAGGAGAAATAAATAATAAAACCATAATTTAAGAATTCAAGTAAATAGTATATCTAAAATTAAAAAACCAAAGTGAATGATCCATCATATGAAACATACTAAACTAGTAAATTATTTATCAACCATTTAAAAAGAATATTTTTTCCAAAATCTACCCCACTCATAAGGGTTAATCTCCTGAGGCCAACAACCCACACCAAATTTTAATTTGAATGCCAAATCACTAGAATCTAATTTCGTTGTCATGCTTTCTCCATTAAAGAAATGATAATGGGAAACTCACATGGTTCCTAAGGTCATAATGACAATATTTTACTCAACAAAAGCTCCAAATCACATGTGAGTTAGCATGTTCTTAAGGAATCATGATCATTGATTGCTAAAATATCAACAATCCATTCGTAGATGATCGATCATGATCTAGATAAATAAAATTCATCTATTATCAAGAATATGGAACCAATTTGATTCCATCAAGAATGATATTTTAATTAATATATGTAAAAAATCATCTTATGGATGGAAAAATCATAATAATATGAATTTTTAGGCACCATCTTCGTCATATTAGAATAATCACACTCATCAAAGATCATTATCTAATCATCTTCAGTTGAAAATTTTCCTGAATTTTTAAAACCCTTAATTATGTATATTCATTGGATAATGATTTAAAAATGATAAATACCACATTGAAATATCTGAAAAAATATATTATTTCCTCTTTAAATCATATGCTACATATAACACTCAAATACCACCACCAATAAAAGATTACCAAAACATGTTGATCGATTGAACACACAGAAGAGGGGGTGGTTCATGTGGTATAAGGGATGAAATATAGAAAAATAATTTTATCAATTTTATAATATTACTAAATTAAATTTAAATATATATATTTAAAATTTTATATAAGTACCATAAAAAATTGTCAATATATGTCATAGAATAACACCTCAGCCTATAGTCACATTACATTGTGACACCTCTACTCATAGTGCAACACCCCCTTTTCCCATGTGACACCAAGAAACCACAGTCATCCAAGGTGGCATGTCTATGTGCTTCAATTTGAAATAATCATGTTTTAGTGTCATTACTTCCTCAAAACTAGAAATTGATATTATATAACCACTCTGGAATTCTATAACACTCCCTATTGTGGCGTGATATTATACCTCTTGTATAATTTTAGACAACACCGAGACTAACTCCGCAAATACTAAACATCGACCACATCCAACTAATCTATAATCTATAACCTACCAAAATAAATATGGATTTGAATAATTTTTATCTCTTTAATTCCTATAAATATATATGGTTTTATAATAGAAAAAATAGAAGGAATAACATCCAATAAAACATCTTCTAATCACATATCATAATCAAACTCCCTAAAAGTAAATTTTATCATTAAAGTGGTTAGTTATTACATTTTAGGGGTACTTAATGATTTATCTCCTTCCAAATATCTTCACCTACAATTTTTACAAATAATTTACTTTAAACCATATTTTTAAACCATTTTTAATTACCTAGACAGAGAACCCAAATCCAAAAACCCAAAATTAATCACTATACAACCTTATGTATGTTTTACCAGATATTGAATATGTATTTTTAAGGATACCACTTAATCATTTGGGAATTATATGGCCCTAAATAATTTTATAGATGACATGATAATTAAATTGATACATTAATTTTAAAAACAACACCAGTTTTTACAAACATGATTTAACAAATCAAGTAGTTTTTAGGGGGAAAATTCAATACACAAAATTATAGTAACCAAGGGTATTAAAACAAAACCCATTTATTTGTGATAGAAAATTACTAAAATGGAACATGTTCAAAAGATGTAACATCCTACTAATTACATAACCCCAACGATTTATCCCCAATGATCATAATGGCATTTATTTTTTATGTATCATGATATAAAAACAACAATATAAACTAAGATACATTGGAAGTTTTGAATAGAAATGTATTTTATATGATTTTCATAAATAAATCCAATAAATTATTATGTATGTTTTATTAAATTGAATATAACCCATTTAATTGTGAAAATAAATATATATGTTTATTTTAAATAATTCATAAAAATTTTTAAAAAAATATATTGAATCCTAGTATAATCAAAAAATAAATTATATTTCTATAAATTAAGGATAAATGATAAATAATAAAATGATAAATTTTGATTTAATGTATTAATTTAACAAATTCGATCAAATTTAACCTAAAATAAATGTTTATCCACCAATATTTTTCCTATAAGTCCTTTTTTATACATGTTGTGAATACTTCTGACCATGTTACACTCAATGTCCAAACCTTTGAACTAGTTTCTAAACCATTCAATTTTATTAAATATAGAAAATAATAATTAATAATATATAAAATAAATATAAATTAAATTAAAATATAATTTAAAATAAATCAAGATATTCATAAACCAACTACCAGATTTTGTAGAACATACTTTCCATCATTCATTACTAAAAATTTATAATTTCTCATTTATTATAAATCTGAATAGATTTCCATTTTTTTTAATAAGTTTCATATAATTATTTGAAAATAATATTACACACTAGAAAAGTAATCATAACCAAAAAATATATATATATAATCTACATACCATAGAGTCTTTCTTTAGAATTATCCACATGCTCTTGAGTCAATGATCATAAAGAGGAAACCCACCAAACTCAATCATCAGAATCCCTCATTAACCATAGAACATAAAACCAAATTATTTAACATCAAATTTTAGAAATATTTTGAATGATTATAAAAATTTTGAAATACTCTATGGTAAATTGGAATAGATTATTCCATAATATGATAACTCTAAATGGGACTCTTGAGTTTAGAGGACATTGCCCCTAGTGATTGGAACAAACCACATCCCACATAACACATCCCAAACAAACTCACTATAGTTGAGATGTAAAATAATAAAGGGTAGAATATAGTACCTATAATCTAACATTTAGCTCATACCTTTTTTGAAAAATACTATACCAAATATCATAATTCCCTTACTAACACATTTTAGAGTGATAAAGAAAAAAATGAAAGTCTTTGGGTCTATGAATGAATTATATAATACATTAACCATGTCCGTAACAAGATGTTATTGCATTAGAATTTAAATTATCCAATAATCAATACCCAATCCAACCTACCATCCACTGTTAACCTTATATAAAAATTTCACAACCAGAAAAGGAGTAAAAATATATGTCAATACAGAGAACATGTCTAAACCATCCTATATATATAAACCATATTACTCCATTCGCTAACAATAATTATATATATATATATACGTTATTCTTATTATTATTAAAATACTCATTAATTTACATCTATAAATGCATCTTTCCCTCTATGAGACAACATAATAGTCAAAGCACTAAAATAGTTTATTATTTTTATTCTAAATTAATCCCATTATGATAATGTAGTCCAAATTCTCAAATTGATAACCATATAATCTAAGATATTAATTTCCCTAATTATATTACCTTAATTAGTTATAATAAATTATTGCTTTATTTTCCAATTAGTATCCCGTAATTAAATTTCCCAACACAAATTTTTCACATTTATATTATCTAATTAGACCAATGAACCCAAGACAACATTTTCACATTATAACCTCTCAATAATTTATATGTAATTTCAATATATATAATTCCATTTATTCTTGTGATACATATTATATTATTATTTCTCCCTTTATCACTTTTTAATATTTATTGATTCATAAAATAATCAAATAATAATAATGATAAATTCTAGTTTCGCCCATGGAAAGAAAAATTAATAAGTAAATATTAAAATATTTTATAACTAATTAATTAATCTTCATAAATTTAGGATTTTATTATTTTTTACACATAATTTATACCAATTAAAATGAAAAACAAATATATTTCATGTAAATAAATACCACATTATCAATAATACTAATAATTTTATACCTTATCATGTTATATAATGCTAACTACATTGGATGAATGAAATGTTATATATGTGAAAAAATTATAAAATTATAATATTTAACATGTTTTTAGTGTGATAAATATTTATATTATGATTTTGGGGAATAATTATTTATTATTACTAAACATATTTAGATTTCGTGTTAGGTTTTTTTAAATAAAATCCCACCTATAAAATGAGAAAAACTAGATCACGAATCCTGAAAACTATTTTGGAATTAACTAACAATCCTCTCAAATGTTCAGTAACCAAATCTAATAAATTGTCTTTTCAATTTTATTGTTATTTTAAGCAAGAAATAAAAATTAAGGGTGGTATGATGTACAAAACAGAACAAAAATAAAATTAATAAATAAATTATATTTTAATAATATATAATATGAAAAATATGAAAATTTGAATTCCTACCCTAAATATGTTCTACTATGTTTTTTTATATGTTAAATAAAATCTCTCAAATTAAAATGTTATATATATATTCTTTATTAAAAAATAAAATTGAAATTTTTTTATTGTAGATAATACCATGAGGTATTCATGATAGAAAGTAACATCAAAAATTGATGTTTCTTATGATGATTATAGATAAATATAGAGAAAATATGGAATCTTATCCAAATCAAGCATATTCTTGTGGGAATAATGTTCTATAAACTATGTGTCCTTTTTTCGCTAAATAGGTAAATTATAGCATCATTAAAGATTAATAATACTAAGAGAGGTATTCAGATATCAAATTGATCTATTTTTAGTATGTCATACCTGAAAATATTTATTATTTTAATGTATTTCCATGACTAATAGTTGTGAAAAGAAATTAAATGACATAAAAAAGTGTTTATGTGAGTAATTTTTACGTGAACATTATTTTTTCACAAAAGGGGTTTACAAAAACCCAAAGGGAGTTTCATATGTTTTCTACATTATATGGAATTCATTATATTGGTGAAGAAATGCATACATGAAACACCAATTGAAATGTAAATTGAGTTAATTAAAATTATCTCATAAATATTATATAAAAATACTTAATAAACATTGGTTTAAAGATTTGTTAATTCTCAAATCGTGATTGGATATAAACTAGGGAATAATGATTTTTTAGAAAAAAATTAATAATAGTTCTATGTATTAGTAGATTGGATATATCATTATATAACTATTGTTTTCTTCATGGACATAGCCTAGTTCTATTAAACATGGTAAATGTTTTCTTCTCTTTCCTGATATTAATTCCTTTATAAATTGTTATATAACACTTATAGAAGGGGTTTTTTTACCAAGATATAACAATTTTAGAAATGTTATTGTTTTCATATTTAATTACAATATGTGTTTTTGATATTTTACAATTTTTTCAAATTATCCTGAAAAATATTGGTGTTTTTTTAATATATTGGTTGAATCTCTAAAGAATACTTTTACGGTGATTATATGTAACACCTTGCACTTACCTCATTTTATTGAGGAGGCTGTGAGGAATACTTGGCCTTAAGCGATGTTACCAAGACACTAAAGGTTGGCAATAAATAATGAGGGCATCAACATAAATTTGGGGAACAGTTTTCCCTTAAGACATAGCCAACCAAACCATCCAATAACAACCACTATATGATGCATGTAAAATAAATTTCCAAACCGTGCATTCCCAAAAGATAGCTAAGTTGTTCCACAACACAACTCAAAAGAAATACAACATGACATGTCCACAAAAAACATAGTACACTGTGGAAACTAAACAACAAAACAACACCACCCATAACACCACCACAACTCCACACCAAGCTCCATGCTCCAAGCTCCACCAAGGGATCACAAAGCTCCACTAATGGCGGGAGATTCCATACCATTTCCCATATCATAGTACACAACATCTGCAAAGACACCAACGTGCCAAAGCAGGGGGTGAGTACTAAAATTCAGTTGGATTTCCCCAAATCACTTCCCTACACATGCCACATGGATAAAACTGTTAGCACATTTATATAAAATAGTTTATATAATTTAAACCACAAGTTCATCCATATTCATAAGCCAAACATTGCCTTACCAATCCATTACACCCAAACCATGAATCCAAGGGAAAGCCATCCAAACAAGCCACAACCATTCCAAAATTTACACATTAGCACAAAAATTCCATCTTGCTAAGAAATACACAACAAAACAACAAAACAACCAAAAAACCAAATGGTGGTGGTTCCGTCTAACCCATTCAACTATTCACACCAAGTGGCACTTACCACCCAATTACTATTGATGGTGGCCCTTCAATCCACTATCCATCCCATTTTTATAGTGGTACTTCTCACCACATCCACAAAACACTCAAAACAAGCCAAATCCAAGCATATAACCCACCAAGGTCCCAATCACATGAAATCAACCAATTCTGTTTCATAACAATCCACTTTAATAAAACACCCATTTATTTAAAACCATTTTCCAAATCAAAAATCATTTCAATAAAAAATTCATTTTCTTGAAAACCATTTCCATCAGTCATTTTTACAAATCAAACATAGCATCCCCTTTTAAAATATCCATGTTATAATACACAAGAATAACATTTCTCTATGAAACCCCCTTTTTACCCAAGAATCCCCAAACATCACACAAAGGATTTGTAACCAAATTTTCACATCAAAACACAATTAATTCCAAGAAAAAAATTAAATTGTAACTAAAAACATTATCTATAACTATGTGGAGTCAAGAGAGATGCCACCTACCCTTAGGGTTCCCAAAAAATTGACCCACGAACAACCACACCTCAAATCCGACGAACACACCACCAGAACCTCTCTACATCACTTTCCCTTTCATTCAAAAGCCTTAAAATCATCATCTAATGCAACCACAACCCTATATATACAAACAAAAAATGTAGATCTAGAAAACCAAGAAAGAGGGAAGAGCGGAACTAGAGGAAAATAAAATTAACCCATGAGAAAAGACTTACCTGGGATCAATCACCATCAAAACACCATGAACCCTCTTCAAAATGTTTCCAAAATGAGTAGGAATGATCTTACACCCCCTGAGAACCAAAGTACATGAGTGAGCCACGAGTCAGAGGAAATTTGGAGTGAAATTGGTTATGACTAAGGGATCCCGGAAGATATAACCATATTTTTAAGTGGCATTACGGTTAGCTCGCATGGTTTGACAAATCGTGCGCAAATCATGCACATGCTACTATCTCGAGAGAAAGGGTCTTCACAGTTTCCTCACATGGTTTGGAAAAATGTGCGTAGGCCGTGTGAAGCCTACTATCTCCCTTGCACGGTTTCTTGGAGAATCTGCACAGTTTCAACTAACCCAGCTCAAACCCTACCCCCTTTAAAAGCATCCAAACTCATTCAAAACCATTCCAAACTCTCCCAACCTCTTCCCAACTCATCCAATACACTTTAAACAAATATAAATGCATAAAAAATGACACACATCTCAAACTGGGGGTACTAAATTATCCCCACCATTGTACTTTCCATCCTCATAATGTAGTGAACTCGACCATTGCTAAAAGTGCTCAGGCCACAGCTCGACCATTTATTTCTCCCGCTGCCGTGTCTCCTCTTGAATCAGACTATGTTCCCCAAAAACAATAACTAAACTGATGCTTTTACCATGCATGATTTTTTCCTGCCTATCCACAACCCGCACTGGCACGTGCACCGACGATGCATCCGGTTCTAGCACGACATGATCCCATAAAGTCACATGGTCATGTTCCTGCTGATAATTTTTCAACTGCGACACATGAAACACATTGTGCACTGCACAAATCCTTGGTGGAAAAGCCAAATGATAAGCCACCTCACCAACCCCCTAAAGAATCTCAAAAATTCAAATATACCTCAGAGATAACGTTCCATAATTCCCAAACCGATGATGTCCCAACCTTGGAGAGATCCTCAAGAACACATGATCACTCACCTCGAATGACAACGGTCGTCGACGATGATCCACATACGATTTCTGATGGCTTTGAGCTATCTCCATTATATATTTTATCAACATGATCTTCTCCGTAGTCTCCTGGAAAAGGCTCTGTCCAACCATTGAGGACTCACCTGTTTCCACCCAACATAGTGTAGAATGACATAGACTCTCATACAATGCTTCAAATGGAGCCATCTGTATGGATTCATGATAACTGTTATTGTATGAGAACTCAACCAATGACATGTGCTTCACCCACAATCCACCAAAATTCATGACACAAGCCTACAACATATCCTCCAGAGTTTGTATCGTCCTCTAATATTGAACATTCGTATGAGGGTGATACATTGTGCTCATTGTCAAATGCATCCCAAGGGATTTCTAAAAGGATTTCCAGAAACGAGATGTAAACCTCAGATCTCTATTAGATACAATAAAAACTGAAACACCATGCCTCTTTACCACCTTGTAGATATAGATTTTGGACAGATCCTCAACCGTATGAGATTCACGAATCGGGATGAAATGGTCTGACTTCGTTAGACGATCCACTATCACCCAAATGGCATCGTGCTTTCTGACCGTTCTATGGTGACCTATGACAAAAATCCATCATTATAACCTCCCACTTCCAAACAAGGATTAGTAAAGATTGCAATATTCTTGATGGCCTCTGATGATCTTCCATGACCTGCCGACAAGTCAAGAATCTCAAAACAAACTCAGCCACACTTTTTTTCATACCAGCACACCAGAACTGCTCTTTCAACACATTATAAATTTTGTGAATTCCAGTATGATCAGCCCACCTAGAATGATGATACGCCCTAAGAAGATCCTCCTGACAAGCAACTGGTACAACCATCCAATTCTAAAAACACAAAACTGAATCTATATTCAGTTGTCAACCCTCAATGCTCTCGCCACCATTTAGTCTCAACCCCATGGTCACACACTGAGAATCAGATATCTAGGCCTCTCTAACAAGGCCTACCATGTCAGGAATCAACAAAACTGGGAAGAAGAACAATTTATTGCAATGGTCCTCACATTCCAACTGCATATTAGTTATAACTAACATCAACTGACATTGGTATGATGCCATTTTCACCACATGAGCATATGATTTTCTACTTAATTCATCTACCACCAAATTTCCCTTACTCGGTGTATACATCAAGTCAAAATCAATCATCTGGAGATATTTCATCCAACTACAATGCCCCATGTTCAAATATCTTTGTGAGAAAATGTGTTTCAAGCTTTTATGATCTGTATATACTGTGAATTTCTCACCATATAGATAATGGAGCCACACTTTCAAATCATGGACCACTGATGCCATCTCCAAATAATGAGTTGGGTAGTTCTCCTAATTCACTCTCAACTTCCGCGAGCCATACACAATGACATGATTCCCATGCATGAGAACACACCGAAACCCTGATCCTGATGCATCACAATACACCACATACCCTTTTCCTGGTTCTGTAAAAAAATATTAGTGCTAATGTAAGGAGATCCATTAGAAATTTGAAACACTGCTGGATCTATTCATTCCACTTGAATGGATCATTATTTCCTGTCAATGATATCATGGGTGAATCCAAATGTGAAAAATCACAAACAAAATACCGATAATACCCAGCTATACCATGAAAACTCTATATCTCAAACACATTCTATGGCAGTTTCCACGATATAACAGCCTCTATCATTTAGGGATCCACGGAAAAACCTCTTTTAGAAATCACATGGCTAGGAAACGAACATCCAGCCTCCAAAAGTCACACATTGAAAATTTGGCAGACAACTGATGATCCCTCAAGATCCCCATCACAAACTCCAAGTGCATCTCAATCTCCACCCTTTCATTTTATACACCATAATATCATCTACAAACACCACCACAAATGAATCCAAATATCTTGTAAATATTTGATTCATCAATTTCATAAACACCGCTGGCGAATATGTCAGACCAAAGGGCATAACCACATATTCATAATAGACATATCTACTTCTAAAATATGTTATAGGAATATCCTTCTTCCTCACCCATAATTGATTATATCCCATCCTCGGGTCAATAATAGAGAACATCTTGGCACTCCTCAACTGGTCGAACAAATCATCAATTCGTGGAAGTGGATATCTATTCTTTCTCGTAACTTGATTATGTCTACGATAATCAATACAGAGCCTTAAGTTTACATCTTAATTTTTTAAAAACAACAACTGTGTAGCCCACGGAGACGTGCTAGGCCGGATAAACCCTTTGTTTTGTAACTCTTCCAACTAGACTTTTAATTCCCGCAATTCAGTTGGTTCTGTCTGTTATGACGGAAGTGATATATGTCTAGTCCCCTAAAAGAGATCAATCATAAACTCCACTTCTCTTACCGGAGGTAACCGAGAAATTGTTTTAGGAAAAACAACCATGAACTGATCCACCACTTCTAGAAGAACCCTCTCCTCAACACCCTCTATCGATTCCAACCACAACACCGCCAAATGATACGATAATGTAACCACTACTGGTTCCAACAAACCTGTTGCAACCTGCCTTTCATGCTTCTGTCCTCTACAGAGACGTCAAACGCCATCGTGTGTCGTAAAAGCCATTGTTCACTCATCGCAGTCAATGTGGGTCTTAAAAACCATCACCCAGTCCATTCCCAGGATTACATAATACACATCCATCTCATGAATAGAAATTCAATTTTATCTCAACCTCTCCCACAATGATACAACATTTTCTTCACAGGAAAGCTCGACACTCTATTCAACCCAAAAAAAATTTTGATGTTTTAAAATCGAGGGCATCATTTCTACCCCAAAACCCAGCAAATCAACCACACGTGTATCAATAAATGAGTGTGAAGGACTCGTATCATACAACACATGCTTTAAGGTAGAATTTAAAATAGTTGTACCTCACATCGAGGTTGGTCCCAACTAATCATCCCCCACAACCAACTTAGATCCAAACACATCTTTTCTTGCCACACGTCACTCCTTATTTCCCTGATGAGACGTCGTTGAATTCCGAGAATCACCATGACCCACTTTTATCTGATAATGAGGGGTGTTATCCTATCCTTGTGTCATCAAAACATACAACGTCTATGATACCTAAGGAGTGTTACGTGCACCCAACCGTGGAGCATTCCAAAAATAATGCTGCAGATTCCCAATCTGCTTAAAACTATGACATGCTCGAGGTTGTGTCATAAAATCCCACTTCATCTGGATTGTATGACCACACTAAAAACATCCCTTCCTGCTATAGGGCTTTTAAAGAATATTTACTAATTATATCGTCAAATTATATGCCATAGTCCTTCCATGGGAATAAGTGTCCCTCCTTCGCTTGAACCCAGCGTTAGAGATCCCACTATTCCCCATGGGTACCACCATGCTTCCCCCACCCAAAGCTCCCAATAGATCATTCTCAACAACTAAAGTTCTATTTACCATCTCTGTGTAATCATCTATACACAACACCTTTATCATTAAATGGATTTCTTGCCTCAAAACTGTTTCGAAGATCCTTGCCTTCAACAACGTGCCACCCACCACCTCGGGTGAAAACCACATTCCCAAAAACTCGAAGATCTTTTTCATTCTATTTAACCATGATTCTACCCTCTCCAGCTCTGAATCACCATTGATGATGTGTGGAATTTTCTTTTGATACTGAACCGCTTGATCAACATGCCTTGGTTCATCCACATTATTTCCACTTTTCACAACTTGGAAAGCTTGCAATATGCTTTGCACTAACTATTGGTTAACCTGAGGCTCAGGTGAAACCACATTCTCAGCATCCTCCCATGTTTGGTCTCTACGACGCCTACCCAGTGCCATTTCTGTAAAAATAAAACAATCACCCATGAGTCTCACTTCTGTAGACATTACGGAATCCCATTTCAAATCTCATTACACAACACTATAATAACAACTCATTCCACCCTTTTCCACATGTTCCATGGTTCACCATTTTGAAAACCGAAACAGTTTCAAAATAACAATTTTATTCACATTAAAATTTCACACATTCATATAAAATAATAAATTATTATACCTCAATGAAATATGAATCCTAGTGGGAATTCATTTATACCATGCATGACATGCTCATCTCATTGGCTACACCCATAACAATGAGATGTCCATTGCCTATAATTGTCTCCAAAACACTTATGTACCCAACTCCCTGGTAACATGAATTTCAGCATATGAGTGTTAGATACATCCTTTTATGCTATACATTCCATGTTTCGATATTCTTATTCCTTGATACCATCCTGACTCAAGGAATGTTACACAAGGATTGTCAATACCAAATTTGAGAATCAACTCCAAAAGACCAAACAAACTGATACCACATGTAACACCCTTCCCCTACCTCATTTGATTGAGGAGGCGGTCAGGTCTAGTTGGCTTTAGGCGACGTTCCTAAGAAGGAAAATACAGGCAATAAATGTCGAGGGTTTTAAGATCAATTTGGGGAATGATTTTACATTAATACAAAACCATCCAAACCATCCACTAACAGCCACAATATGATGCATGTCAAATTAATTGACAAAACATGCATTCCCAAAAGATAACTAAGTTGATCCAAAACACAACTCAAAATCAATATAACATGACATGTCCACAAAACATCAGAGTACACTGCAGAAACTAAACAACCAAACACCACTAGCCATAACACCACCACAGCTCCACACCAATCTCTATGCTCCAAGCTCCACCAAGGGATCACAAAGCTCCACTAAAGGGGGGAGATTCGTTACCTTTTCCCAAGTCATGGTACACAACATCTACAAATACACCAGCATACCAAATAAGGGGGTGAGTATTAAAAATTAGTAGGATTTCCCCAAATGACTACCCTACACATGCAACTAGGATAAAACTGTTAGCACATTTATATAAAATAGTTTATATTATTTAAACCACATGTTGAACCGTTTTCATAACACAATCATACCCGTACCAAGCCATCACTCCCAAACTAAGAAACCAAGGTAAATCCAACAAAACAAGCCACAACCATTCCAATATTTACACATTATCACAAAAATTCCATCTTGAAAAGTAATGAAAAACAATACAACCAAATAACCAAGTAACAAAATGGTGGAGCTTCCGTCCAAGTCGTTCACCCATTCACACCAAGCGGCACTTCTTGTACACATACCATTGATAGTGGCACTTCTATCCACTATCCATCCTCTTTTTATAGTGGAACTTTTCACAACAAACTCACAACATTTAAAACAAGACAATGTCAATCATATAACCCATCAAGGTCCCAATCACATGCAATCAACCAATTTCATTGCATATCAATCTACATAAATAAATGAAAAATTTATTGAAAACCATTTTCCATGCCAAACAACATTTCAAAAAAAACAACCTATTTATTTAAAACCATTCCCATCAATCATTTTCACAAATCATCCATAGCATCCCATTTTAAAATCCACAAGAATAGCATTTCACTATGAATCCCCCTTTTTCCCAAGAATCCCCAAACATCACCCAAGGGATTTCTGACCAATTATACACATAAAAACATAATTAATTTAATGTAAAACAATTTAATTTTAACCAAACCCATTGTCTCTAACCATGTAGATCCGAGAGAAAGCCACCTACCTCTAGGGATCCCAAAAATTAGACCCACGAACAACCATCCCTCAAATTCGGTGATCACACCACCAAAACCCCTCTAGATCCCCTTCCCTAACATTCACAAGGATTAAAATCATTATCCAAGGAACCCAAAACCCTAGATATATAAATAAGAAGTGTAGATTTATAAAACCATGAAAGAAGAAAGTGTAGATCTAGAGGAAGAAAAAAAAGAAAACATGAGATAAGACTTACTTAGGGTCTATTATCTTCAAAACACCAAGAACCCTCTTTAAAATGCTTCGAAAATGAGTGGGAAATCTATCACACCCCCTGAGAACTGAATAAAAAATGCGAGCCATGAGTGGGAGGATGTTTGGAGAGAAATAGGTTAAGCCCGAGGGAGCTCAGAACTTATAACCCCATTTTTAAGTGGCCACATGGTATGCCCCCACGGTTTGGAAAACTGTGCGCTAACAGTGCGCACATAACTAACTCGAGAGCAAGGGTCCTCATAGTTTCCTCGTACGGTTTGGAAAACCGTTCCTAGGCCATCCAATGCCTACTGTCTCCCTTTCATGGTTTCCTAGAGAATCCACACAGTTTCCACTAACCATGCTTAAACTGTGCACCCATTTAAAAGCCTCAAAACTCAACCAAGACCATTCCAAACTCTCCCAGCCTTTTCCCAACTCATCCCATGCACTTTAAACATATAAAAATGCATAAAAATGATACATACTTCAAAATAGGGGTACTACATTATAGGTGTATTGAAATTTTTTAGAATCAATTCTATTTTTATTTGAGAAATATTGGAATTTTTCCTAAGTATATGTTTTGAAAAAGGATATGTGTATGTATGTTTTTTTTCTTTCAATAATTGTTTTTAACACTATGTATGAGTTAGTTAGTGTCTTTCTAGGTGTGATTCTGGTCTTTATGGGTATATTTAAGGTTACATAATCATAATCAACCAATAATTGTTTCCTATCTACATAATTTTGATTGAAATTGTGTCTATAGGTCATTAAAGACCGATGTAAAGGTCATAAAAAATTTATTATGTTTGATAATGGTCTTATGAATGTTTCAATACCTATATAATGATAATATATATTCTATATATCTATAGTCTACAGAAAAAACATGAATAAATATAACTCAATCTATGTGTACAGATGAATTTTTTATAATGGTTTTACAAGGTAGTTCACTAACCTATATAATGTTTAAATTGATCAATAAGTATAAATATAATGGCCATGTTATTTTACAAGATGACTATTAATATTTCGTGAGGATTTTCAAATGAGAATATTTTAAAATACATTCTTCGTATTAAAATTAAAGATTGATTAATCTATATTTATTCCTTAATATGTAAAATATCATAAACTGATTATCATTCATGAAATATATAGAGATTATATGACCTTTAAACCATTACTAAATATTATAATTTTGAGATAAACCTATTAAAATATAACTACATATTTTTTTCTATTTTCAATTATAAATCAATTGTATTGTTATGAAAAAATTTTATTGACAGTCAGGTTCATAATCACTTGAATAGATTCAACATATTCATGTAAGGTTTTTTTGAATGTCTGAATTTTATTAAGATGTGTATCTTATATGGGTATCTCTATAAGAAATAGATTCGTCATTCAATTAGTTTTGACGATTTAATGTGCATAAAGATGCCCAATGATCTATTGAAAAGGTTAAATTTTATAGTTTGAGTGGATGAAATTTAGAATATTACATTGGGAACTCATGTTTATACACTTTAATGAAGGAGTTATTTTTGAAAATGGTGTTTAATAATGTGGGGATTCAATAAGTGGTTATTTATATATCAATCTTCCTACTAATAAGAAAAATTGGTTACTTCATTTTCTGATTTCAGATTATTAAAAATGATAAAAAAAATTAGTTATTTTAAACAATATGGTTTTATTAAAATCAAATATGATAATAAGATAAAATAGAGAGTAATAAAATATGAGTATTTATAGAAAAATTATAGTAATATTATAATAATAAAATGATTTTTAAGAGAGTTTAGTTGATTAAAGGATATTTGGGGTCCTAAAACTCAAATCCTATCATCCATATCATATTGAGATCAACCATTTGGTAATTTTATTTTCTGAAATGATTAAGAATATTTTTTACCTAAAGATCAATATTAAGTGGGGAGATATTATGGAATATTCTAGGTTCTCATCATGTCTGATCTAAAATATTATATTGATGAATTGTCGTAGAGGATACCGATCATACATGAGAAGGATTAGGTTTCCCTTCTAGTAGATGAACCTTGTGACAATCCACACGTTAAATATTATTTTATTTTTTATATTCAAGAGTGATGTTTAGAAATAACATTTGATTGAAATAAACATTAATTGTTTCTTATATTTTTTTAAAGTTGAATGTATTTGAATAAATTAGTATCCTCTAATTAAACACCACCCCTTCTCAGTAGAAAAACCAAACCCTAGGAACTTCAACATGAATCGCAGTGGGGTTTTAGTATTAGATTTAATCTTGTGTTAGAAATATATAATATTATTTCTATGAATATAAGGGGTGTTCCAATATTTTATGTAAAAAATAGCATATATGGAAGATTATAATTATTCGGTATTTTTATCCCTTGGATTAGATGATGGATATGTCTGATTTGATGGTATTCCACACATTGAAAATAACTATCCATAAAAAAAATTATATTTAATGGAAATTTATATTATGATATAAATACAAAAAATTTTATTAACAATTCATTTATTGAAAATATCCCTACAAAATTTATGGGACATTAATCAGCCAAACAATATAGAGAATTTTAGAAATTAGCTATGATAGTTATTTTAAATTCAAGGAGAATAATTTAAATATATAAATAAGCGGGTTCAAGTACAATAGGATTACTGAGGAAGAGAATATTAATGACTATTTGACATTGGGAAATTAATTCATTATTATTATCCACAGGTTTGGTGAATAAAGTTATTATTTAGTAATTGTTAGAAAGATAATGATAAATTATATAGATATGTTTGATATTAAAATCTCATATATAAATACATATAGGATATTCCATTAGATAAATTTCATTACATTCACATATCTTTTGAAATGATAAAAATTCTAGCTGTCATGAAAAATGATAAAGTTGACAAAACCATAGAAAGTTGAGATTCAATGAACACATTCCCGATTTAAAGATAAGTGGATATAAAAATAAGGGGGATGATTAAAACTTTAAATTAATAAACTATCTTATATTAATGTGATTTAAGAAGGGTAAGAACATGAATAATGTAGTTTTTCCACTTTGGTGGTAAAAATGTAATTTGATTGGGCATTATTTCATAAACTATTCTATGAATAAAGAGGTATAAATTGAATATGAAGAAGATGGTAAACCTTCCAAAACGAAGTGGGATAAATGATCAAAATATTCATTATAATATGGAAGATTAAGAAAGATATTTTCTAGATGAAATATAAAAAATTCATTGACAAAAGAACAATGATCTATTCACTCATCTATCTATCAAACTTAAAGTGTATCTGGTGAAAATTTTATTAATTTCATAGTTCAGGTAAATAGTGTTTTTGAAACAATAATTATTTTAGTAGATTATTAAGAACCGAATGATATGATACACATGTTGAAAAATTATACTGAATCTTATCTTGAACAAGATATCATGATCTGTAAAAGAAAAGGAAAAATAGTTGAAAGAAAACAAGAAGCTGATATAATATAATAATGTGTTTATGAATAAAGAAGACTCTCTTTAGGATGAAATAATAAAATTATAATTGAAATATATTAATCCAACAAATTTGATAATATATAATTTAAAAAAGAGCTATTTTAGAAATAACAATTATCAATGACACATTTTAAGTTCCATTATTTTAAAAATACACTAAAAAACTAAATAAAAACGTAAAAAATTATAATAAATTCAAGAAATATTCCACTAAATCACTTAAAAAAATCATTCACAAATGATCATATTAACTTTTACTCTATTAATCACCTTGAAATTGTTTCTTTCTTAACAATTCTCATTGAAACTCAAAAAAATCTTTTAAGGACCATGAAAAATGAAAAGTTAGATTTACCATTTTATTTCAAATAATGTAAAATATATATATGTGACTTTTATTTCCAAAATATAATAAAATTTAAGCTCATAGTTGATGAGAAGAAAAAAAATTAGGACACAACATTAGAATTAATTTTTATAAACTTATATGATTTATATTACAAGAAGGCTACTAGATTTACAGAGTTTTTGGGATAAGTCCTACACATGTTGGTAAAATATGTATGTACATATAATGAGACATGAAGTTGTGATGTTTCATTTGGATTATATTAACTATAGTTCTCAGTGAAAAATGGGCTATAAAGAAAAATACTTCTAAATATCCAACACATAAAATATTTTTTTATCTTGAAAATGTGCATGAATGAATTTTGATGAAGGTTCATTATAAAAAGAAGATTTAATAATGATTGGAAGGATAGACTACCTATGCTGAGAAAAGAAAGGTTATTTTGAATCCTAAGGAATATAAATAATCTTTACTAGAAATTTAATTAATGTTTATAAAAAAATATCTCAATAATTATTGATAGTGAGTTCCCTATCCACATGAAATTTTATTGGAATATTCTAAAAAATAACAAACATAAAATATTATTTGTACTCATTGGTGATGATTTCAAAGTAAAAAAATATTGGGTTTATTTCAATTGAATCCTAAAATAGGGAATTTATTGATTTGTTGTATATGGAAGGGATAATAAACAATATTTGGAGTATTATTTAGCAATTTTATGATGGGAATGATATATTTTTCAATGTTTATTCATGTATCATTTAAATAATAATGAATTGATGGATCATTACTCAATGGAAAATAAGAAATTGCAATATATTTTTAATTGGTGATCCAATAAATTTATATTAATCAACTGAAAAAAGATAAGGGTTGTCTATAGAACATGAGGCTTTGTTATCTTGGTAAAACTAGTCTAAGAGAAATTCATAGACATGCTACATTGAAATATCTACATATTCTTAAAATTTATGGAAATTTTGTTTATGGAACAAGTCATAAATGTAAGAAAAAACATAAATCATAGAAAAAGGTTAAAATTGTATCCACCATACCACTAGAAATAATTCACACTGATTTTTATGGTCAAATGAGAAAAAATTATATAGGTACTAAATTATATTTCATCACATTCATTTATTATTATACTTGAGTTTAAATGTGATTGTTATAATGAAAATTTTTTATGTTATCGAGATGTTTAAAACATTCAAGACACAAGTTGAAAAAATTTGGGACACATCATAAGGAAATTGATATCCGTTAGTTGTAAATAATATACATATTATGCTTTCAAAATATATCTTAAAAACATTGAATTGATAATTATTTCAAAAAATGTATACTCCCCTGTAGTATAGTGTTGTTTGGAGGAATAATATAAGTATGGTTTAGATGGGGAGAACAATTTCCACTAAACACAAAGTATTAAAATATTTTTATAGGGAAGATGTGTGTATTGTTTCACAAGTTAAAAAACAATTTGTTTTGATACATAAGGCACATTATAGTTTTAATGATATGTGATTCGACAAAATAAATCTTTTAACTACATTAAAATAATTAGATGTCCATGGTTTGTAATGAAAAAAATTGAATGATGGAAATTTTTAAAGAGAAAATGATAAAGTGGTCATTATGGGATAATTATCAGGTATAAGTGCTCACTCTTTCTAGAAAATTTTGATTAATAGATGTTTAAAATTTCTATAGTCAACGTCATGAAAAATATGAAAACATTTATGATTTTTGTTTAAACTATTGTTAAGGAAAACATATTTCTGTCAAGAATAATTTTTTAAAATAGTTAAAATTATAAAAATAATTAGAGAAGAAATTTATTTTCTTTTGACATTGAACAAGAAAACTAATTTTGAAATGGAAAATTGTTTTTTAAGCCATATATGGTTAAAAAATTGATATGAAGAACATAATTGGTAATTATGAAGTACCTGTGAATAAATGTAAAAGAATGTGAATAGAAAATAATATATGTCTTATATCAATAGTTGAACCAGGAAAAATAATTAAAGTCATTGGTCATAAAGAGTATGTACAATATATGCATGATGAGATGAATAAAAATGAAAATAACTACACCAATGGGTAATTTAAAAGGCCCAAAGTTAAGAATTTGATGTAAAGAATTTCTCTTTAGAAAATATAGAAAATAAAGGTGAGGTGAATAGAAATAAGGCTTCGCTCGTATATAAGGGATATACTCAAATAGAAGTAACATAATTTGAAGAAAAAATTCTTCTCATATAACACTTGAAATAATTAAGATTTTATTCATATTGTTTGTACACAAGCATTAACAAGTGTATCAAATTGATGTGAAATGGGAATTATTTAATGGCTATATTGAGTAATATGTCTTCATTGGACAACCAGATTTTTTTTATATTGATTGTAACATTATAATGATATTAAAAAAATCATTGCATGTATTGAAATACAATCAGGTAGATTGATACCCAAAAAATTATAGTTGTATGGGGAAAATGTATTTCATAAAAATAAAATATGACTAAAATTTATATGTTAATGATCTATCCAACATTAGACTGATTATCATTATTTATATTGATGATATAATAATTTTCAGTGATAAGGAATAACGATGTGATGATTTGTCTACGTAAATTAAGCTATACATTGAAATGTCAATGATTGTTGATATGGAACATTTATGGGTTTCCAAATTGATAAGAAACCATATTAAATATTTTAGTATCAAGAAAAATGATCTAGAGAGTTTTTGAAAAATATGTTTATCTATGAGTCAGATGATGTTTAAATTCAAATTTTGTTTTGAATAAAACTATTTTAATATGTGAATTGTATATATTTTGATCAAAAATTGTTTAAAAGAATCATTGGAATATTATTTCATCTGAATTCTTACATACCTAAAATTGCCTACATAGTAATGATTTGTACAATATTTAAGAATAACCCATGGGAGTCACACATTCTTGTAGAAAATAGAGTTTTGAGATATGTGACATGAACAATGAATTATTTACTATTGTATAAATAACGTATCGATTTAAAATCTCTTCGGTTTATTGATATAGATTGGTCTGGTGATTGTACAGATAGAATATTCATATCTGCTGGGACATTTATCAAGTGTGAGGTTTGGGTGAACTAGTATATTAAAAAGTGAAATTATAAAATTTTCAGGCCTAAAAAAGAGTTTATTAATGATATTATCTAATATTCAACGTGATGTAAATCTATATAGTTAACCTAATCATCATTCCATATCCAAATACATAATTATGATACATCATTTCTTAAATGAAAGAGTGGAAATTGAAATATAATGCTTGATTATATTTTTACCCAGAATAAAATTTTATATATATTCACAAAAATTATAACGAGGGAGATATTTATAGATTCAAGGATGAAAATTAATCTCTTATAATTTCATAAAACATGAAGTATTTTGAAAAATATTATCATTGGGATTTTAGATTGTGTTGACAAATTTGGAGAAATAATGACACAAATCTTGATAAAAGGGTGAGATGACTATTATTTGAAGGAGAGTGTAAATAAATTATGATCAATTTTTTTATATTGATATAAGGGGGAGATATATGGACATGATAAAGGGATTGTTAAATTTAGGGGCTACTTTTTAGTCACATGGAACAAAAAAATTTAACTTCGGGTGATGGAATTCCATCAAAACATATCATTATATAGTTTTTAATGTAATAATATTCTTGTAAGAGATATATTTTGATTTGAGTATTATATATTATGTATATGAATTATGAATTAGATATGAGTTTTTTTAGAGTTTAATGGATTCTTAAAAAGAATAAAAAATGTGAAAATTGAAATACCATAAGAGTTTCATATGGTCTATATTTGTTTTCATTTTATCTTTAAAATAATTGGTTGTTTTTTAGTTATTTATAAGTCTATGAGGAATGTTTTTGAGCTTATTAGAAGAGTATTGATATGGTTCTGATGCAATTGAGTGCTTATTTGAGAAATTATCGAATTATTCTTGAGTTTGAATTTTTTGATAACAGATCTACATTAGTGTGTTTTTTGGATCTTTGTGAGTGTATTTTGGAAACTGTGTATGGGTTATTGAATGTGTGGATAAGAGTGTTTATGGATAGATAAATGTGATTAATACTTTCATAAGTGTATTTTAGGATTCAAAAGTATGACTGATTTCTGTGTAGTTGTTTTTCTATTTACATAATTTTGATTTCCATTATATATATAGGTCATTAAAGATATATGTAATGGTCATAAAAAATTATGGGAGTAGAATAAGGGTCCTCTAATTGTTTCACTACTTACTCAAAGATAGTACTTGAGCTTTGAATAGTAGTCATCAAGAATTAGAAAATTTATATATGTATCTCAACCTCTATGTAAGGGTAACCTTGAGTTTTTCAAGCTATTAAAATTAAGTTCAATGACTAATGTATATAGGATAGTTAATCGTTAAATGAAATATAAATGTGATGATTTTTTAGAATAAATCTATTCAATTATATTAGTATTTTTAAATAATAATAAAATAAAATGCATTATTGTGGTCAAAATTGAAGAAGATGATGTGAATGTTTTTTTTCTATGATAAAAATATCAAAAAACAATTTTAATTCAAGAAACATGAATATTCCAAGATCTTTATATCATAGAGAATAACTTAAAATACATGAGAAACAAGATGATATTGAATATAAATATTTTTTTTCGATTTTCAATAATAATTCAAGTGTATTTTTGGGATGATTATTTTTTAATCGTTATATGTATAATGACTTCCATAGATTGTAATGTTAAATGTTATGTTTTTTTATTGTATGATTTTTCTTATGTTGGGTTTTTAGGGTGTGTTCCATCAAATGTATTCTAAATGAGTTATTGTGCCTAAAAATAATTTAGATATATTGAGAAGTTCAATGATGATGGTTTGTGAAGATGATGTAAAGAAGTTTTCCTGGGTAACTCACATAGGTACACTATCCAAAATTGAGATATTTTTTTAAATAATGATAAGTAATTTCATGTTTAACAAAGAAATTATTGAATAATCAATCTTTATGTTGGTGGAACAAGGAGGATAAATAGATTTTACATTTATGAGTAATGATAATGACAGATCTAATTTAATTATAATCAATTACATGATTTGTGTAAAATATAAGTGTGAAGGATTTTAGAAGAAAAAATAATAAAGTATGAGTTTTTTAGTAATCTAGATGTAAAAAGATACTGAGAAAATTGGAGTTGAGGATATTTGAGTAGAGTATAAGGAAAATTGGTTCTCAATTTTAATAAATTTTCTAATACATTAGTTTGAGACCACAAATTATATGATTTTATCAATGGTTGAGATTCAAAATAATTTTTATACTAGGATATGTATAAATTGAGAATCTATTGTATAATATCTAGGAGGCTCATCGAGGAGGATATAAATCTACAGTTTTGGATGAATGTAAAATCTCATCATTATCTTTCTCAATCAAGTATCATTTTATTTGTAAAAGTTAGTGTAAACAATTATAGATATGTTTGAATTCCTAAGAGATTCTATGACTCAATGTCATTTCAATATGCTTAGAATTTATTTTTTTCAAAGTGATGAATTTTTTGTTATGGAGACTGACCAACCTATGTAAGAATTAGGATTCCCACAAAGGAGTAAAACCATGTTAAACTATATATGTTCATTGTTCTTTTACTTTCTACAAACATGAGTGAGGATTAGAATTTTTTTGTCAATAAAATTTTTACAGGTTGTAGTGGTTTTTTAAAGTAAATAATAATTTGTAAAAACTAATCATTACTTATTCATACCCCTTTATCAATGAAGTACACTGATCATAGGCACTTCACTACTTTCATTCCCAAATTTCAGATACATGAATTTTTATATATATATTTTTGGGTATTTTAAAACAATAATATATGAAATATAATTTATATTATATTGAATATTTTGGTTGTTTAATTTTATGTGATTTATATAATCAATTTAGAAAAATTTGGGAAAGGAAAAAATGTGATAATTTTTCACAATATAAGGGAATATTGAACCATGTTTCTACACAATGTGCTACCACACAGGGAATTTTATGTCATGATAGATGTTAAAGATGAATTAAAGATACTATAAAATTAGTACAGTCAACATTTATACAATAAAATCCTAGTTTATTTTAAAATATATCTATAAGGGGGATAATTTTTCAGAATGACCTGAATTTTAAAATAATAATTTATTATGTGAGTTAATAAAATTAAAAAACATAGATATATGAGAGTTATTACATTTATATTATAGACATCATATTCACATCTTGAGTTCATTGTATGTGTAATAATTAAATCATATATACATGATTTTACTTTTATGAATTCTTATATATTTGATCACATAGATGCATGAGTAGAGATGGAATACCAAACCATGACCAATAAAATATGAGAAGATCATGAAATTAGATCCCTACAATTTCCACATTTTATCCTATTTTGGTAACCATGTCGTTATTCATCTTGATGATAAGAATTAGCTAGTAGTTTCTTTTTTCAGGTAATGTTATTTTAAGTGGAGTGATCTGTAAGGATTATTAATTTTTTTTACTCTTGTTTTGGATTCCTGAGAATATAAATATTTGTTTAAAATATTCTAATTATCATATTTCTTTCCCATGTTTTGTGATATGATGAATTTCATTTAATTTCATCAATTAACTGCCAATATTTTTTCAGGACCATTACACAATCTAGATCTATTGTGTCTAAATATTTTTTGTATTTTAATCCTACCACAAAACCTAGTAGTTGAAAATTATATTGGTTATATTACTAGAATACTGATCAGTACCTGGTCCAATGATCCCAAAATATCTAATTCAGATAAATAATATAAATTAACAATTAATTTATTAAATCCCTAAAACATATACTTGAAGATCACTAAAACTGGAATGCCCCATTATTTGATTCCAAAAACCCAATAATTTTACTTTATCACTCTATATCCAAATAATCAATCAATTTTTTTTGAAGAAATTCTAAAATTAATATTAATCATATAGACCAACCTTATGGGTTTGACACTAAGACTTTATAATTTCATACATTTTGTAGTTTGTTTTTTTGAGTATTTATAAATTATTAATCTTTGTAGCCTTGTGGGAATTTAATGATGCCATATGGGATATAAGTTTTTTTTATATTTGCATAGATGGTTCTCGTTATTCTTTAGTTTTTTAGGATTTGAAATATTTCATTTTTTAATTCAGTATTTTACTATTTGTATTTTCATGTTATAGTTTCATATAACAATCCATTTATGGATAACTACACTCTTGGGAAGGAAAAAGTGGATGATCTTGAATATGAAACTAAGCTCGAGAGGTCCTCATGAAAACTACCAAAGTACTATGAGGAAATTATAGAAGAAAAATAATAGTACATCAAGGCTGGATGAGCACCATTATTACTACCTATGATGCGCACACTAATAGGTTGTAGAAGACCCTCAAGAATGGGAATTTTTCAAGTGTTTTTATGCTTCCAATCATCACACCATAGTTCAATATTAATCATTCCATTATTAAAATGATATCATTATCAACTCAATTATCTTGGCCACAACATGAGTATTCTTGTACTCATATATGGAGTTTTCTTAAACCTATGATATACTTAAATATAAAATGTTTCCACTAATTTTATATAACGTAGGTTGTTTATATTCAATTTGAAGGAATAAATCAACATAATGGATAAAAATCTGCCCTTATCATTCCATTACTCTATGGGATTAGTTTGTTAGAAGTTTTTTTATTTTATTTTTTCAACTATAAAAATCAACGAATATTAAGATGAAAATTTAACATTTTAAGCAATTTTTTAATGAGTTCATTTACAGTACATGGTAAATATAAAAATATCTAACTACAAAACACCATCAATAATGGATTGAGAGATGGATAATGATAAATAAATTAATAAATGTATCTCATAGGAAATAAGTCATATCATTGATGTTTTGACTATATAATCACTGATAATGTAATCCCCAAAAGGGAGCTACAACCTTTTAAATGAGATTCCTAGTAATAGCTTTTAACAGAAGATAGAAACCACCAATAGGAAAGGGAAGAACATGGATTATAATAGCCATATAGTGTCCCAAATTAAGTCCTTAACTATAAAGATGAGTGTATTTATGGATTTTCATCACCCCAAATGAATTTATAATGAATATAAATACTATATTTATTATAATTGTAAAATGAAATTTCATGGGTATTGGAAGAAATATGTTCATTCTATAGGATACTAATTGAGTATATAAGGAAATTAATCAAAATCATTAATAGGACTCTCACATTCAATTCCAATATACACATTATAGAATCAATTGGACACATTAATGAAAATAATAGTAGTTTTGACCAACATGATAAGTGAAAAATTGATGAACCAAATGATCCACTGAGGAATCCTTAAATTCATATTTCTCATATCATTAATAATCTTGGAGGAATACTTAGAGGTGTTTTACCATAAAATCATAAAGAACAACCATCAGAAAATGTGAATGTTATAACATTAAGAAGTGAAAAATATTCAAACAAAAAATAAAAACTACTAATAGAATACAAGAATATAATCCATATAAATAATTTGAACAGATGGAAAATAAAAATAAAGAAAAACTTGATGTGGGAAATTTAATGGAAGAATGACACATGAAAATTCCATGTTTACCATTTCCAAAAATGAACAAGTAATATAAGATGTATGAAAAAAGTGGTAAATTAGAAAATCAAAAATAAAAATTCTTTTTTAGAGGATATTGAATATATTCCAACATACTCAAAGAATATGAAAGAGATGGAATTAATAATGTTGTCTAAAATAGATGGGTAAAATATTACTCTTGATAGAATGCTATGTTTTGGTATCAAAGGACCTATCTAGAAAGAAACATGATTTGGGTAGTTTTTCAATACCAATATTTTTTTTAGTTTTAATAAATATGGAAAGGTTTTATATGATAAAGGTTTGAGTTTAAATATCATGGGAAAACTGTATTCAATTCCATAGGACTCAAAGGACTAAATATCAGAAGATTTTCCCTTCATTTTGCATATTTAATTGTGACATTCAAAGGAAGATTTATTGATTAAATTTTGATCAAATTTCAAATGTTAAGTTTCCAAATAGATAGCTTCGTTCCTGATATGGAAGAGGATTACAAATCAATTATTGTTGGAAGACTGTTTATATCAACTAAAAGAGCACCGATCAATGTGATAAATGTTGACCATTATCTAATAGTGGGTAGTGAGAAAGTCAATTTCAATATGCAGTGGGTAATGAAAAACTAAAATGTGAAGTGTAATTTTTATAAATAACCAAAATTTTATGAATTTAAAGAGGTGTATTTTAAAGATAAAAAATAAGAGGTGTGTACTATTAAAGATGACAGAAAATATCAATGACAATTGAGAGATGCATGTTGCAAGGAAATATAAATAATGTTAGTATGTTTGGTTGGATCACAACTTCAAACATGTATTTTATGGTTTGAAAAAATAATATAGTGTATTGGTCCAATAGAGATTAAGAAATTTTTACAACATGGAAGAGTCAACTTTTTTTCAATAGAAGGAAAGAGTTCAACCTGTAGGGATTCATGTTAATAGTTGAGACCATTTATAGTCCATGACTATGTAAACTATTTCCTGCCCTCAATCACCTAAGAATCAATTAGTAATTTTATACCAAAGATGATAATCAACAGGAGTTCTTATAGGTAACTAGAGTTTTTATAATTTTTTTTCTACACTAGTTATTAGTTCTCGTCAAAAAATATTTTAAATGTCTTTAGAAAAGATCATGTATTTTAATTTATGTGTTTTTAATTTTTTAGATCATTCATGGGACTAGAAAGATTGTTAAATGATGTGAAGGAAAAAAATTAACAACCCGACCCAAGTACTTCATTGAATGATAATTAAGTGTATCAATTCTCTATTTTTCTTTTGTATGAAACATATTATTTCATAATTATGATTTTAAGTAAAATTGAAGTACATGCATTTAAATATTTCATTAATCAAGATAAATAAGATACATAAAATGCTAAAAATAACTTCATTCTATATTTTAATATTTCATTATCTGTAAATTTAAATTATAAGAATGGGAAAAGTATTATTAGAGATAAACATGTGAATTTGGATGTAAAATTTCATGATTAATGGAATCTTATTAATTTTTCTAAATGAATGGTTTCTTAATATTTGGGCCAACATGAATTTTTTATATTTTAATTAATTGATTTAATTATTCACATGCATTTCCGTGAGTACTTTTCTTAACCATTCATATTATTATTGAGACATTGTCAGAACAAATATTTCATATTCTTTCTATAGTACAGTTCTTGAGAGGCATGGCCATGTTCTCATCTAAAGTGATTTACATCTTATGAAATTTATGAGTAGACAAAATCACTTTTAATATGACTGTGCTATCTTCTTTGTTTAACCCTTTATCCATGGACCCCCCCCCCTTTAATTAACCATTATATGTATATAGATTCAATTAATTACCTTGTTAGTAATAGAGCCATGACAAAATCCCATTATTTCCTTTTCTATCCAACTCATAATTTAATTGACCATATTTAAATGAATTGGTGTGGGGGAAATTGAATGTCCAATAGTTTATGGGAATTTAAATCATTGAGGTAATTTTGTTATGGTGTTTCTAGTTATTTCTGGATATGACATGTATTATTCATTTTACCTTATTATTCACCTCACATTATATAATTAAAAAATAAAATATTAGTTGTGTCAGGGGAGGAAATAAAATTTCCATTTATAGAATGATTTTCTTTTGATCATATGTGGTTAGTTGTTAGATTTAAGATTTTTATTATCAATATATTTTTAAAAAAAATAATAAATAAGGAATGAGAGACTAATTCACTCATTACAGATACATTTTATATGAGACAAATTTGAGAGTTGGGGGGGAGATGACATCCGTAAATAGATATTTTCATTGATAAATCTTTCTATATCATTCATTATGATTTACAGTTTAACATCCTTTTTGTGATTTATTTTTTATTTACACCATTAACCAGCTACCCTAAATCCTCATATAAATTTTCACCTTACTATAATCCCAAATGATTATCTTCGATCATTGTCTTTAAATGGTGTAAATGTTATATTCCTTACAAGATTATTCTATGAAACACTTTTTGAGGAATTTACCTATATCTTTATAAAATTTTACAAAGTTGTTTAGATGAAGAATTCAAATTGAGGTACATAGAAAAATATCATAGTTATTATTAATGAATTTAAAAATGAAAATAGATGAATGAAAAGGATTATCTAATTAAAAATAAGTAAAGTAATATACTTGGTAGATTTTTTTCGTTGAAAAATAAGGAATTGATTATTTTTATCATGTGATGATAAAATTATTAATTTCTCATTTGATCAATTTATTTTATTTACACAACAGAGAATCCATTTTAGTATGTTGATATTTCATCCTTAAGGACAATTCCGAATTCCTCTATGGGGGATTTGAATCATGCATTATATATATATATATATATATATATTTGTATTTTAATACACTTGTCTGTGAAATATTGTAGATATTTTTTCTAATTTTTGGTTTGTTTAACATGTTTTGTGATTTATGGAAGGAATTTAAAAATAATTGTGAAATCAAAAAAACGAGTTGATTTTCTCGTGGTAAGAAAAAATTGTGATGTACCACTTCATGAAATGGTGGTATAGAGTGAAATTAAATCTAGAATGGATTTTTAATATAGAATAATGTAGTTATATAATATAGATACGCCATATTATTGGCCTAAAAATCTAGATCACATTGTATGATTCTTAGTACATAGATAATGTTGTAGAATGACTTATCTCATAAAATAATAATTTATTGTCTGAGTTCATCAATTGAGAAAACATGGGGATATGAGAGTAAAACCATATATAAAAACATATTTTTTCATGATGTAAGAGTTGGATATGGAATTAAAGCATAGATATAATGGATTATTTTGACATATGCTCATATATTTGAGCATACATGCACATTAAAAGAGGCCATATAATAGTCTACAGATGATATTTGACAACCACATCACAACCATAGAGCCTTGATGCTTCCACTTCAATTCCACTTCTGGTAAAAATGTGACTCTTCCCACCCATATTTATCTTTATAGAGTCTTTGCTTTGTTCTGAGTAATGTGATTGTTGTGGGAGTGATGTGAACATATTATTCTATTTTCTATTCAATTTTTTGATTTTTTAAACAATGTTTATCAATCATAAATATTTTTTTCATATTTCATGACAATTTTTTGTGATTTGAGAAAATGTATTTAATTTCTTCAATTAATTTCCCTTCTTTGTGTGTCACTATTATGCAATCTGGATCGATTGTTTTTCAAATAGGGATTTGGGTCACCCAATACTAAAACTAAACATATTAGATGACCATTGAAATAGTTCAGTTACTATATTAGTGATGGGTATATAGAAAAAGGTCCCCTAAAGACCCAATTCTAAAAAAAATATGAATAAACACATAATTAAATTATTCCACAGAATACGAACATGAAAATTACTAAACCTAGAAGAGTATATCATTTGATTCCAAAAACCAAATATGTTTACATTCTCTTTCTCTATCTATCTCCAAACAATCAATAAATTATGATTTCAATTCCTAAAATTAATATTTACTATACTGACCATCCTTGTGGATTAGACACTCAATCATTCTAATTACCTAAATTTTCTAGTTTGTTTGTTTATGTTTTTATTAATTATTAAAAATTTATATCCCATTGGAATTTAATGACAACATATGGGATGTAAATCAACCACCCCTCCATAACCATTGGGTATTCACACTAGGGGTTTGTCAATAAGTTGTATTAAAGATGAACGATCGTGTTATTAGAATCTTCCCTAAGTATAATCAATGGATGTATTAAATTACAAATGGATTCTTATATATTATGTAATCATCATTAATATGTGGAAAAGATTCATGTATAGTGTTTCTAATATTTATCATGTATGTTTAGTGAGATACTATTCAAGTACTTTTTATCAATATGAATAGTGGATATATATCTAAAGGTTATTTTAATGAACTGTCTATTTATAATAGAGGAATGAAATCATTAGTGCATCCCTTATACAACACAATATATAAGAAGGTGATATCAGGAAAATATTTAAATTCCTTTTGGGAATAGTTTTTTAACATATATTAATTTGATTAAAATATTTATAAAACTAATATATTGGATCTATGGAACATGTTTAAAGACTTGAGGATACACATAATTGAAATAGTCGATTATCTATTTGTTAAAAAGAATGAAATTTTACATGAAATTCATGGACATTGTGATACCATATAACACATTGAGATTGTAAAGATAGTTCATGGAATATTTACACATTCATTAATTCTAAATGGGATTGTGATTGATTATAAATATTTTAAAAAAAATCACAAAGGATAGATATCCTAGTACTCTTATTTAATATGAGATGATGAATAATTATAATGAACACATTGAATATGAAAAATATTATTACGTAACATTCACAATAATAAAGATGATCCTAGTATAAGATGACTTTAAATAAGGGTCCCTTGAAAATGTAAAGTCACTTTAATTCTCAAAACTGAAAACTAGGAAAGGATATATTGTAATTATTTATTTTATTGTACAATGGTTTATAATTTTTTTTTAAAGTTTCCAAATATATTCTCAAATGATGATTTTTCTGATTGATTCATAAATAAATATATAAAGGATTGAAAAAATGTACAACATCTAGAAAATTTACTTTTAGGGGAAAAACATATCTTAAATGTGGATTACGATAAAAAATAAAAATAAATGGGAGAATGTGAGGACTAGAAATACCTCAAAGAGGATGTTACTTAAACGACCCCAAAATACCCTCAGTGGGGAAGGGTGAATCAAGGTGTCAACATTTTCTTTTGAACTGATGGATATTGTTCCAATGTTAGTATGAATCTATTAATCATATGTGATGTGAAAGAGAAGAAAACAAACAATCGCATGAAATTTGATGACACAATAATTTTACATGGTTAACCATGATAGGATACGTCCAAATAGCATACACTGATAGGTTTTTTATCATACTAAAATCAACTAATATTTCCTAGTTGTGGAGTAAAAATGTTTTCCACGGTCACTCCATGCTAAGCTCACTAACTTAACATATTTTAGGGATAAAACACTACATCTCTCATATCACTTCTATTGACTCCCTCTTTATCACTATGTTGGGATGAATCTAAACTCAGTTTATTGAATTGAAGGACACTTGAATGGGTTGGAATTAAATAATGCATCCTCAAATATATATGTATGCTCTATAGATATTCTATTTTTACCCACATATGATGTTCACTTTTCTGCATAAAGATTGTTTGTGAACTTCTCCTTAGTGAACTGAACATCTTCTTCTATAGACTGCACACCATCCTCCACATACTACCCTGCACCACATACTACTATTCGCCACTGCATACTACCCTGCTCTGCATACTTCCCTACTCTTCATTCTATGAATTCTTCCTTAGAGAATCGCACTGATCTATGGAATATCTCATCTTCCTATATTAATTTTTCAATAATTCTATAGACTGAGTTCTTCTTCCATGTGGTTGCTCACTTACAAGGGAATTTCTTCATGAAAACCACTTCAAACATCACAAACATTCTCTGAATTTATAATCAGATCCTCCTTCATGAGGTTGTATTCCCAAGAACCACCCTATACATACTGAAATCCATTCGGATTTTTAATCATAGTCCCATATTCTAATGACGGGATTAGTTCAAATTATATAGGCAGATAGATCTGAAAATTCGTCTCAACCAAGATTTACCAAATCATTCTTGTAGAACCACCTTCACCACGTATCATTCATCTCTCACAAATAATATTACCTACACGATCTTTGAACCTCCATTCACCCAACATTGCAGCAAAAATCACCACCCCGTTTCTATAAATGCCACCCTTCATGGTTTCTCAAAACACTGCCTCATATTCATGAATAATACTCATTCCTACAAGCTATCACACCCACAACATAAAATGATACTTCTTATGAATCAGAAGTCTTCACTGAGAACCTCTTTCTCTACTTGATCAATTCCACATACATGGTCTACATACCATTCCTACATCATGGTTTGTGTTTTTCCATTATGTTTACCAAAATTCAAGACCCACAAACTACTCTTGGAACATTATTTATAGTCAGTTATTTCTTTTATTTAATTCCCAAACCCCTGCTACCTAGAGTCGGTGCATTATTACATTACATTTCCATGATCAAAAAAGATCATGTCTCGAAAGAAATATTAGTTTAGTAGCCTTGGAAACACTAGATATATTCAAAAGTCTTACATTACATCATAAGGTAAAACAAAACCACAACAACATCTTGTCTTCATACCCCCTCATACAATACCTGCAGGTCATTCAAAAAATACTTCTTCACATCCAGGAAAAACTAAAACATTGAAAGGGGTGAGCTCAGATGCTCAGTAAGGATAACAATATAACTGAAACATTCATAAATAATGTAACACCCCAAGCTTCTACGGTACGTTTCCCTTCGAATAATGCGATAGCGTGTGTTGTACGCAACCTCGAGTTCTAACACACACCACAACTAATTAAACTAGCCGTTGTGAATAGTAATACCTACTTTTTGAAATCATATATATTCTATATTTCAAAATGGACTTCATTTTTGGATTCGGAATATCAAAATTAGCCTAGGGTGAAATTTTGGTACATTTCGGATAACTTTCATATTTTGATGAATAGTTAAAATTTCTAAATTTTAATTAAAAACAACTTTTTTAATCAAAATAATTAATAGTGATAAATTATGAATTTGAGTGGTTTTAAAGTATATTTAGAATATATTTTTACCATTCAATTTAATGTTTATCATTGGACATAATTTTACAATTAAATCGAACATAAACAAGTGTCAATCTTTTGATAGTTATTATCTCTTAAAAACACGCTTTTGTTTTGACAGCGGGAATTAATTTTAAATTAATTTCTGCCACTTATGTGTTTTGAATTTAGGAAAATGGATTCCATATTTGGAATCAGGATGTTCAAATTGTGTAAATAGGTAACTTTTATTTTTAGACATTTTGAATAGTTACTGTGGTAAATATTATATTTACCATGGTTAAAGGGTAAATCCGGTAAATAAGGGTTAAAAAAATAATATTATAATAATAAAAAATTACCCTAAAACGTGTCCTAACCTTATTGGTGGACACATACCCGACCATGGGCATCCTTTGGTCAATTTGGGGACCCCTTGGAGCCACTTGTATGTGGTAGGGACACTTTATATTAATAAAGTTAAAATAAAAATAAAAATGGCATAAGCTTACATCTTTTAGAAGAACAATTTTTACATAGGGTTATACATGTTGGATTTTCGATTATAAATATTCATTAGAAATCTAAAAAGAGTTCCTACATAATGATATTTTATTTATAATTTTTAGACATTATATAATTTATTTTATTTATGACACAATGATGATGCAGTAATTACTAAAATAGTGAAAAATAAAAATAATTGATCTTATAAATACCCAAATGATTATAATATGAAACTTTTAATGAATTAAACTAATTTTCTATGATAATATGATATATTAGGATTGATTTAATTGACTTTGTTAGAAGTAATCAATCTGTTAGGAGTTTCACAAAAATCAACTATTGAATAGTGTCAAAATTGACATAAAAGAGTTCTTAAAACAAATATTATATTATTAATTGATATTAAATTCCTAAAAATCTAAGGTTCGGCCAAGAGACTTATATTATGATAGGTTCCTCATTAATGGACCACTTGGGGGTCGCTTGGATGTATATAGTAAGTTTATTAACCATATTATATAAAAATACAAAGAGACATTGTAAAAGTGAAACTAATTAACTTAGAGTTAATACTTAAAGATAAGGTTAATATAAGTACTCAAACCTGTCTAAATTCTATTGGTTGAGTGGTTTTCGACCTATCCCCACCTTAACCTTTGAATAGTCAACTTTGGATCCATTAGAAACCGAATATGAATTTTTTATAAATTAATATTTCTAGCTTTTCCAAAGGTGCCCCTCACCCCTCTTATAAAAGGGCACTCCTCCTTCTCATTTATTCACACCTACAAAGCCTTTTGGTTCGGCCAAACTCTGCCCAAATACTCTCCCAACATCCCTCACTACAACCTAGGGGCCTTAGTTTGATCAGAAAGCCAACCTAAAGAGCCCTTTTGATCAAATCAAAAGGAAGAACCCGAAGAAGAGGTAATGATTTCACCACCCTTTTCTAAGTTCATTTCTTCTTCCACTTCTTCTTCCTTTGTTCTTACCATTCTAAAATAATAACTCCAGTATCTCACATATACTGTGATGTTATTATAAGTATGGTACAACCATATTCAGTATTCTATCCACCCTTTGAATAACATGTCACCATACGTGCGTACGTACGGCTTACCGTCTCCACGTCGTGGTGTAATTGTTATTCAATATAATATTATTTGGATGGGTATAATAATGATGTGTAACTCATGTAAATAATAAATATAACATGTTAATGATTCTGTATATATGATATACCATCCATTTATATATTATTTTAATATCAAAAGAATGATATTGTCGCTCGTGCGTACGTACGGACTACCGTCTCCACGAACGCGATGAGATTCATTCTCCATCGTATCCATTCAAGTATAATTATCATTTGATGATTTAAAAATGATGTTTAAGGACTGTATATCATTCTGGATATGAATAAGATACAACAACCATGGCTTATGTAACAAAACATATAAAAGAAAATGAGTAAGTTAACTCCCGAAACGACGATAATTCTAAGATATTATTAACAAATCAATGTTAAAAGATCATATATGATATCATATTAATATATATGATTCTTGTATAATTTAATAACAACTATTTCACCATTATACAGGAGGTTAACCTACCCCAACCAAGGAAAAGTACAAGGTAAGGGTTATTTCACAATCTCTTCATTATCCGAGGTTGTTTATACGTAATAATCTACTGGGATATCTTTATCATCCACATCCATGTTTCTTAAAAATGTATTTCAAAACATTTTTTATGGGTTAAAGTCATTTATACCCTTGTTTGACTTTTTATAAGAGGTTTATAAAGGAATCTTTTCGTCGTTTTCAAAACAAGGTCCTTTTTAACCTTTTCGACTGAATTGAGGTAAGAATGTTCTTTTTAACTTATACGGCGGGTGCAGTTATTTTCCGCCGTTATAAAATCGTCAAAGCTTTCCATACAAGCTTATAAGAATATTTTCAAAGAAAATGTTTTATTTTATATGGATCTTAAATGATTTAAAAATAAAAGGAGATACTTCTTTAAAAAGAATTTTGATTTCATCTATGTCAACATCCTTTGATGGATTTTAAGATTATTTGAAGTTGATTTATTATGATACAAAACTTCTATATTGTATTGAAGTTTTTGTGATATGTTTGACTGTGGATGTGCTATTTTTATACCATTCATAGTTTATGGTGAAATTATTGACATTTCGTATGCTAGTTTTAATACGAATGTTTATGTTATGTTTAAACCTTTTCATATGGGAATGCATTGGACTTAATAAGTGACGGGTGGAGCCCGCTATAGCTCCTCGATGCATCGGTAGGTCTCATGAGACAAACTAGTGTCTTGGCACAAGGCCTTGACAAAATCTTATTTGTAGTCTTGGAACGAGGCCTTGGCTATGTGGTTATGATAGTCTGGCATTATGCATTCCAACATTATGAAAGTGGTTATTGATATTTCATGTGATTATTCGATTAGTAGAATATCCATGTGAATAAGTAAATGGCATTATTTCATTTTTATTTTTGCCATACTATGTTGAAGTTCAATTTTAAAAAAGGCTTTTGTTTTAGTAATTCATTGCCTTAAATGTTTATGCTTATTATGAATGTTCCGCTATATTGTTATCCTTACTGGGCATTTGAGATCACCCATTTTCTATGTTTTATTTTTCCCAGGTAGTGAAGAAGTAAATTATGAATGACTTGCAGGGATATTATGAGGGGTTAATAGTGTGGATATGAAGACTTTGTTGTTGTAGTAGTTTTTCACTTTGAAATGTAATGTAAAACTTTATGATTATATCTAGTGTTTCCAAGGCTACTAAACCAATCGGTCTTTCGGGATTTGATCTTTCTTGTGATCATGCCAATGTTATGTAATTAATGCACCGACTCTGGGCAGCTGGGGTCGGGGCGTTACAGTTGGTATCAGAGGAAGTTTAGTACAAACCTTGGAAACTAGATTTAGATAAACTCTGATTAGAGCACGTAGACCTAAGATGAACTATGAGGATTAGTATAGAAGAACTTCCTAGAATTTTGGTATTGTAGAGATTTTGTGAGTTTTCCGAGAAATACATCCCTGTCTGGATACGAGCAGGTAGAGGCAGCTCTGGCATAGATGTACCTAGGGGTAAAACCCGAAAACACCGCTTTGAGCTAGACTCGAACGGGAACTGGTGCACGACAACGGGCCTTGCTGCACTCTTGGTTACGACACTCCCGGGGGATATGCTTAGGATAACTCTCATTTTCTTTACAAATCATTATGAAGGGTTTATGAGTATATACTTCCTCAAAGAAAACATTTTTATGATTATGGATTATATCCATAAATAGTTCAATTTATGTTAAGTGTTTTATAAGTATGGGATTATGTATTTTGATTCATAAACTGATCTAGTTTATGCCATTGTTTAGAAATGGCGCCTAGTGGAAGAAATGGAAACCGTATCAATGCACGCACTCCATGTAGGGATTGCCCTCCTTCTCAAGATAATTATAGTGGGGCTGGTGATGCAACTGGTGCTGATCAGCTAATCACCGTACTGGGACAACTTACTCAGGTTATGAATAATAACCTTACCCGTATGGAGAACCCTGATCCGCAGCGTGGAGGATCAATGTTAGATCGATTCATGAGACAACAACCACCAACGTTCAATGGGAGTACAAATCCCTTAGTAGCTGAGCAATGGATATTTTCCCTAGAGAAAATATTTCAGGCTTTGGGGAGCAGTGAAAGGGAAAAAGTTATCATGGCAGTTTACCGCCTCACTGGAGATGCTGATCAATGGTGGTCATTGATTCAGAACATGAAGGAAGATGATGAAGTATCAAATATGGAATGGAGGGAGTTCAAAGATCTGTTTTTAGAAAAATACTTTCCTCGCGACCATCGAGCAGATATGGAAAGACAATTTCTGAGTCTGAGACAAAAGGAGGATGAGAATGTCACAAAGTATGAGGCTAACTTTGCAAGGTTAGCGAGGTATGCTGGAGATTATATTCGCAACCCAAGAAGTAAGATTGATCATTTCTTTGATGGGTTAAAACCATTTCTCCGTCGAGCATTAGTCTCACAATCCTTTTCGTCGTACGAAGACATTGTCTCATGTGCTATCAAGACCGAAAAAGAATTCTCTAAGTCTTATGACTTTAAAGCGAAGCAAGAGAAGAAGAGACCTGCTGATCAATCTGGGAATGGAAATAAGGGGAAGAAGGGAAAGGTTGAATATCCATCTTGTGGTAAATGCGGGAAGAAACATCCTGGTACTTGCTTGAAGGGAATGGGAGTCTGTTACAAGTGTGGTGAAAAAGGCCACCAAGCTCATGATTGCAAGGGGAAGAAGGAAGCTACCAACGTTCATTGCTACAATTGCAGGGAGATAGGGCATTATGCAAATGCATGTCCTAAGCGTCAGGAGAACTTACCTCTGAAAAGGCCAAGGGATCAAGGCCAGGCTTATGCTATCACTACTGCTGAGGTAGAAACTCCGAAAGACGTGGTGGCAGGTAATTTAATGGTTTCCTCAAGTTTAGCAAATGCATTATTTGATTCTGGATCATCGCATTATTTCATATCTTCCCAGTTTGCTAAGAAAATTAGATATTTCCAATTTGATTTAATAAGGGAGTTGTCAGTTAAAACTCCTAAGGGAAGTATCGTTGCAACAAGGTTTTGTGAATCAGTCCCCATTAGAGCACATAAATTTTCTTTATCTGCTGATTTCATCGTCATACCTATGATTGAGTTTGATATAATCCTCCGTATGGACTGGCTTTCGGACTATGATGCAAAGATTTATTGTAAGAAGAAAGAGGTTACGATTCTTGATGATAATGATAAGGAGCACCTTATTTTTAGAGCAGAATCGTCACCACCTAATTCTTATTTAGATCCACCCCCTATAGCTCAACTTAATTCAATTATCGGGGAGGAAGAGAATGAAATAACTGTCGGTGAGGAAAGGAATGTTCAAATAGAGGATGTACCTATTGTGAAAGAATTTGTAGATGTATTTCCGGAAGATTTACCTGGACATCCTCCAGAACGAGAAGTAGAGTTTTCCATTGATTTGATTCTTGGATCAAGGCCTATATCGAAGACCCCTTATAGAATGGCCACTGTAGAGCTAGTCGAATTAAAGAAACAACTAGAGGAATTGAGTAATAAGGGATTTATTCGCCCTAGTGTTTCTCCATGGGGAGCCCCTGTTCTTTTTGTTAAAAAGAAAGATGGATCTATGAGGTTATGTATCGATTACAGGGAGATCAATGCTATAACGATAAAGAACAAGTATCCCCTACCTCGTATTGATGATTTATTTGACCAACTGCATGGAGCTCAATACTTTTCAAAGATTGACCTTCGATCTGGATACCATCAGTTGTGTGTGAAGAAGGAAGACATTCCGAAAACAGCATTTCGAACCAGGTACGGGCATTGCGAGTTTACTGTAATGCCGTTTGGATTGACTAATGCACCCTCTGTATTCATGGATCTAATGAATAGAGTTTTCAAGGAGTATCTCGATGAATTTGTGGTGGTATTTATTGATGATATCTTGGTATACTCCAAAACCTACGAAGATCATGAAAATCACTTGCGCGTTATCTTGAAGACTCTGAGGAGGCATGAATTATATGGGAAGTTTAGCAAGTGTGAATTCTGGCTTCAGGAGATTTCTTTTCTTGGCCATATTGTCTCTAAAGATGGAATCTCTGTTGATCCTTCTAAGACCAAGGCAATCCAAGAATGGCCAGCACCTACGAGTATAACTGAGGTACGTAGTTTTATTGGCTTGGCAGGTTATTATCGACGTTTCGTCCAGAATTTTGCCCGATTGGCTAACCCATTAACGAAGCTCACACGTAAAGGGGTTAAATTTGTTTGGACAAAAGAGTGTGAGGAATGTTTCGAAGAACTGAAGAGAAGATTAGTCAATGCTCCTATATTGACTCTACCATCGGGGAATGATGGGTTCGTTATTTATAGTGATGCATCAAAGAAAGGACTTGGTTGTGTCCTTAGGCAGAATGATAGAGTTATTGCCTATGCATCACGACAGTTGAAAATTCATGAAAAAAACTATCCTTCTCATGATCTTGAGTTAGCAGCTGTGATCTTTGCTTTGAAGATATGGAGGCACTACCTCTATGGTGAAAAATGTGAGATTTATACTGATCACAAGAATTTGAAGTATATTTTCTCACAAAAAGAACTCAACATGAGGCAAAGGAGATGGCTTGAATTACTCAAGGATTATGATTGTACGATACACTACCACCCGGGGAAGACAAACAAGGTGGCAGATGCTTTGAGTAGAAAAGACCATGGAGTTTTGAACAATATGAGAATTGAAAGGGATCCAATTTTCATGGATATAGTGAATATGGACATGGGAATAACCAGGGAAGGTGAAACATCAATGCTTTTTCAAATGGTTGCCAAACCATCTTTACTAGAAAAGATTAAGAGTTCTCAGACCGATGATGAAGAATTTCAGAAGAAGATTAAAGCTGTGAATGATGGGAGATTGAGAGACTTTGTGTATGAAGATGGAATTTTGAAATTCAGGAAGAGACTTTGTGTTCCCAATATACCTGATCTAAAAAGGGAATTGCTGGATGACACTCATAGTTCCAATTTCTCTATACACCCTGGGAGCACCAAAATGTATAGAGATTTGAAGGAACATTTTTGGTGGGACAACATGAAGAGGGAGATTGCTGATTTTGTGTCAAGATGTATGGTTTGTCAACAAGTGAAAGCTGGAAGGCAACAGCCTGGAGGAGTCATGCAACCTCTTCCCATACCAGAGTGGAAATGGGACAATATTACGATGGACTTTGTCATGGGGCTACCAAAGACTCCTAGAAGGAACGATGCAATATGGGTTATTGTTGATCGTCTTACCAAGTCAGCACATTTTCTTGCTATAAGAGAAGATCTACCCCTGGAACGTCTAGCAAGACTATACATTAATGAAGTTGTGAGACTTCATGGAGTACCCCTATCAATTGTTTCTGATCATGATCCCCGTTTTACTTCAAGATTCTGGAAAAGTCTTCAGAAATCCCTGGATACAGAACTTCATTTGAGCACTACTTACCACCCTCAGACAGACGGACAATCAGAACGGACTATTCAAACCTTAGAAGACATGTTGAGATCTTGCTCACTTGACTTTCAGGGTATGTGGGATCAATATTTACCACTGGTAGAATTTTCCTATAACAATAGCTTCCATTCGAGTATACAGATGGCACCATATGAAGCGTTATACGGAAAGAGATGACGTACACCAACCTGTTGGGATGACGTTGGTGAAAGAAAACTTGTAGGCCCAGAGCTGGTGGAGGAAACGGTGGAAAAGGTGAAAGTAATCCAAAATCACATCAAAGCAGCTCAAAGTAGGCAGAAGAGCTATGCCGATAATCGAAGGAAGGATTTGGAATTTCAAGTCGGTGATCATGTTTTTCTGAAGGTATCTCCGTGGAAGGGAGTCATACGTTTTGGTAAGAAAGGTAAATTGAGTCCCAGGTACATCGGACCTTTCGAAATTCTAGAACGAATTGGGGTTGTAGCTTACCGATTGGAAATGCCGCCAAGTCTCTCCAAAGTTCACGATGTGTTCCACGTATCTCTATTGAGGAAATACATGCCTGATCCGACGCATGTACTCACCTATGAGGAATTAGAACTGGAACCCGATCTGTCTTATTGCGAAGAGCCCGTCAGGATTCTTGATACAAGAGAACAAGTACTGAGAAACCGGACGACGCGTCTGGTAAAAGTTTTGTGGAGAAATCATAAGATGGAAGAGGCAACGGGGGAACCCGAGGAACTTATGATGAAGAACCACCCGAGTCTTTTTATGCAGTAATACCCTAGAAATTGCGAGGACGCAGTTATTTGAAGGAGGGGAGAATGTAACACCCCAAGCTTCTACGGTACGTTTCCCTTCGAATAATGCGATAGCGTGTGTTGTACGCAACCTCGAGTTCTAACACACACCACAACAAATTAAACTAGCCGTTGTGAATAGTAATACCTACTTTTTGAAATCATATATATTCTATATTTCAAAATGGACTTCATTTTTGGATTCGGAATATCAAAATTAGCCTAGGGTGAAATTTTGGTACATTTCGGATAACTTTCATATTTTGATGAATAGTGAAAATTTCTAAATTTTAATTAAAAACAACTTTTTTAATAAAAATAATTAATAGTGACAAATTATGAATTTGAGTGGTTTTAAAGTATATTTAGAATATATTTTTACCATTCAATTTAATGTTTATCATTGGACATAATTTTACAATTAAACCGAACATAAACAAGTGTCAATCTTTTGATAGTTATTATCTCTTAAAAACACGCTTTTTGTTTTGACAGCGGGAATTAATTTTAAATTAATTTCTGCCACTTCTGTGTTTTGAATTTAGGAAAATGGATTCCATATTTGGAGTCAGGATGTTCAAATTGTGTAAATAGGTAACTTTTATTTTTAGACATTTTGAATAGTTACTGTGGTAAATATTTTATTTACCATGGTTAAAGGGTAAATCCGGTAAATAAGGGTTAAAAAAATAATATTATAATAATAAAAAATTACCCTAAAACGTGTCCTAAACTTATTGGTGGACACATACCCGACCATGGGCATCCTTTGGTCAATTTGGGGACCCCTTGGAGCCACTTGTATGTGGTAGGGACACTTTATATTAATAAAGTTAAAATAAAAATAAAAATGGCATAAGCTTACATCTTTTAGAAGAACAATTTTTACATAGGGTTATACATGTTGGATTTTCGATTATAAATATTCATTAGAAAGCTAAAAAGATTTCCTACATAATGATATTTTATTTATAATTTTTAGACATTATATAATTTATTTTATTTATGACACAATGATGATGCAGTAATTACTAAAATAGTGAAAAATAAAAATAATTGATCTTATAAATACCCAAATGATTATAATATGAAACTTTTAATGAATTAAACTAATTTTATATGATAATATGATATATTAGGATTTATTTAATTGACTTTTTTCGAAGTAATCAATCTGTTAGGAGTTTCACAAAAATCAACTATTGAATAGTGTCAAAATTGACATAAAAGAGTTCTTAAAACAAATATTATATTATTAATTGATATTAAATTCCTAAAAATCTAAGGTTCGGCCAAGAGACTTATATTATGATAGGTTCCTCATTAATGGACCACTTGGGGGTCGCTTGGATTTATATAGTAAGTTTATTAACCATATTATATAAAAATACAAAGAGACATTGTAAAAGTGAAACTAATTAACTTAGAGTTAATACTTAAAGATAAGGTTAATATAAGTACTCAAACCTGTCTAAATTCTATTGGTTGAGTGGTTTTCGACCTATCCCCACCTTAACCTTTGAATAGTGAACTTTGGAGCCATTAGAAACCGAATATGAATTTTTTATAAATTAATATTTCTAGCTTTTCCAAAGGTGCCCCTCACCCCTCTTATAAAAGGGCACTCCTCCTTCTCATTTCTTCACACCTCCAAAGCCTTTTGGTTCGGCCAAACTCTGCCCAAATACTCTCCCAACATCCCTCACTACAACCTAGGGGCCTTAGTTTGATCAGAAAGCCAACCTAAAGAGCCCTTTTGATCAAATCAAAAGGAAGAACCCGAAGAAGAGGTAATGATTTCACCACCCTTTTCTAAGTTCATTTCTTCTTCCACTTCTTCTTCCTTTGTTCTTACCATTCTAAAATAATAACTCCAGTATCTCACATATACTGTGATGTTATTATAAGTATGGTACAACCATATTCAGTATTCTATCCACCCTTTGAATAACATGTCACCATACGTGCGTACGTACGGCTTACCGTCTCCACGTCGTGGTGTAATTGTTATTCAATATAATATTATTTGGATGGGTATAATAATGATGTGTAACTCATGTAAATAATAAATATAACATGTTAATGATTCTGTATATATGATATACCATCCATTTATATATTATTTTAATATCAAAAGAATGATATTGTCGCTCGTGCGTACGTACGGACTACCGTCTCCACAAACGCGATGAGATTCATTCTCCATCGTATCCATTCAAGTATAATTATCATTTGATGATTTAAAAATGATGTTTAAGGACTGTATATCATTCTGGATATGAATAAGATACAACAACCATGGCTTATGTAACAAAACATATAAAAGAAAATGAGTAAGTTAACTCCCGAAACGACGATAATTCTAAGATATTATTAACAAATCAATGTTAAAAGATCATATATGATATCATATTAATATATATGATTCTTGTATAATTTAATAACAACTATTTCACCATTATACAGGAGGTTAACCTACCCCAACCAAGGAAAAGTACAAGGTAAGGGTTATTTCACAATCTCTTCATTATCCGAGGTTGTTTATACGTAATAATCTACTGGGATATCTTTATCATCCACATCCATGTTTCTTAAAAATGTATTTCAAAACATTTTTTATGGGTTAAAGTCATTTATACCCTTGTTTGACTTTTTATAAGAGGTTTATAAGGGAATCTTTCCGTCGTTTTCAAAACAAGGTCCTTTTTAACCTTTTCGACTGAATTGAGGTAAGAATGTTCTTTTTAACTTATACGGCGGGTGCGGTTATTTTCCGCCGTTATAAAATCGTCAAAGCTTTCCATACAAGCTTATAAGAATATTTTCAAAGAAAATGTTTTATTTTATATGGATCTTAAATGATTTAAAAATAAAAGGAGATACTTCTTTAAAAAGAATTTTGATTTCATCTATGTCAACATCCTTTGATGGATTTTAAGATTATTTGAAGTTGATTTATTATGATACAAAACTTCTATATTGTATTGAAGTTTTTGTGATATGTTTGACTGTGGATGTGCTATTTTTATACCATTCATAGTTTATGGTGAAATTATTGACATTTCGTATGCTAGTTTTAATACGAATGTTTATGTTATGTTTAAACCTTTTCATATGGGAATGCATTGAACTTAATAAGTGACGGGTGGAGCCCGCTATAGCTCCTCGATGCATCGGTAGGTCTCATGAGACAAACTAGTGTCTTGGCACAAGGCCTTGACAAAATCTTATTTGTAGTCTTGGCACGAGGCCTTGGCTATGTGGTTATGATAGTCTGGCATTATGCATTCCAACATTATGAAAGTGGTTATTGATATTGCATGTGATTGTTCGATTAGTAGAATATCCATGTGAATAATTAAATGGCATTATTTCATTTTTATTTTTGCCATACTATGTTGAAGTTCAATTTTAAAAAAGGCTTTTGTTTTAGTAATTCATTGCCTTAAATGTTTATGCTTATTATGAATGTTCCGCTATATTGTTATCCTTACTGGGCATTTGAGCTCACCCCTTTTCTATGTTTTATTTTTCCCAGGTAGTGAAGAAGTAAATTATGAATGACTTGCAGGGATATTATGAGGGGTTAATAGTGTGGATATGAAGACTTTGTTGTTGTAGTAGTTTTTCACTTTGAAATGTAATGTAAAACTTTATGATTATATCTAGTGTTTCCAAGGCTACTAAACCAATCGGTCTTTCGGGATTTGATCTTTCTTGTGATCATGCCAATGTTATGTAATTAATGCACCGACTCTGGGCAGCTGGGGTCGGGGCGTTACAAATAAACATAAAAATCTAAGGCAATGTATAAATAAAACAAAATAATTTTAAACATGAACTTCAACATAATACAGAAAAATTGAAATGAAATAATTCCATTTACTTATTCACATGGATATTATTCTAGTCGAATAATCACATAAAATATTAATAACCACTTTCATAATAATGGAATACATAATGCCAGACTATCATAACCACGTAGCCAGGGCCTCGTGCCAAGACTACAAATAAGATTTTGTCAAGGCCTCGTTCCATGACACTAGTTTGTCTCATAAGACCTACTGATGCATCGAGGAGCAATATCGGGCTCCACCCGTCACTTATTAAGTCCAATTCATTCCTCATATGAATAGGTTTAAACATATCATAAACCATACCATAATCTTATCACTTAAAAAATGCATAAAGGAAACATAAAATTTCAATCAAAAGCTATAAATACAACACAATTATATAAATAAATTTTCAAAACAATTTTAAATACCAAAATAAAAGAAAATTAATACATGGTATTTATTTTTCATTTTAGAAAAATGTTATTTCTTGTAGAGGAAGCTGAAACTCAAATAATGGTCATGTCGGCAGAGAAGTCGTTGTCGCCCCATATATACGACAAAAAAAACAATCAATTTTGTCCGTTAGTAAACCGCTTCATATAAAACTATTTCTTTTGAATAAACGTAAAAGTAAAAGGGGTTTATACACCATATAAATTAAAGTATTGTATTAAAACAGAATGTGCCTCAATGAAAGATGATTGAGAAGAAGTCCCTTACCTCGTGTCCGAGTTGACTCGATCGACCTTTATCCTCCTGAATAATAATCTAGAGTTAATTTCTACTTGCTTATGAACCTTTTTCAAGTTCATTATTTCTTTTATATCATGTATTACCATGTTATGAACATTATGTAATTATTTAAGTTAATAACGGTCGTTTTGTCGATCTTTGGTACTTGAGTCATAAATAAACTTCTTATTTTTAAAATTTGGTCATGTGGTAAAATATCCATTATATAAAGAATTATATTCATGATGTAGATATCATATATATCATATATATTCATTATATACATTCTTTTATAATATTACATAACAACTAGAGGTAAGAAATGAAATGCACCGTTCATGGAGATGGTAAGTCGTACGTACGCATGAACGCTTCATTCATTTCTATTTTGTATTAAATAGAATCAAATCATAACGATATAAGTTATATTATAACTCCAGTATAATATCATATATAATATCATTTACCCAATCCTTTATATGTCCCACATATGGCATTAACTATTCAAATCACATTGAGGGGGCGGTAGTCCACAATTCCTAAAATGAAATTATCACGTTTACCCATAATGGAAATAATAAAGCTATGGCAGAAATTAAAAATGACAAAGCATAAGGAAAACATAAATATAATATATATCATATATATAAATAGTGGCATCATAATGTCCACCATGAGAGGTTTTAAATGTAGATTGAACAATCTTCATTTCGTGAGGTAGTAATTTCCCACCCACAGAAACAGTATGTTCTTCAACCCATAGACGAAGGTGTTTGTAAGTGTAAATAAAATCCTTCTCATAACAATATACAAGTATATTTTAGATACTGTTTTTGTTACAAAATAAAATAATAAAAAAGAGTTTAGGGGGTTTGAGAAGAAAAATAAAACAAAACAACATAAGAGAGGACATTACCTTTAAATCGGGTAACTCCCATTGGTTTGTGACAAAAATGTTTCTTGAATAGATTTCTGCCTATGTTACGGATTCTAGGATGAAGGGAAAAATGTTGATAGGGTATTTGGGTAGAGGTTGGCTGATCCAAATGGCTTGGAAGATTGGAATAAGGTGGTAGTGGTGGGGGCCTTTTATAAGAGGAGAGGAGGGGCACTCTTGGAAAGTCATGAAATGTTACATTATTATGAAGTACTTTTCAGATTTAAAAAGTCCCAAAATTATATATTTATAGGATAAGGTGATAAGGGTTATAAATATACTCATCCAATAGGTTTTTTACAAGTTTATGTCTTAGATTTTATATTATCTTTTCATTTTATTTAAATCATTAATTAATGAGGTAATTGTTGCATTATCATGGTGTTATAATGTATTTAATTGTTTTAAGGTATAAATATTATAAAAAAATACCATGATATAGAAAATCTTTTTATATTTCCAATTAATATTTATAGTTTAAAGGTTAACTTATATAACCCCATGTAATAATTTCTTTAATAAAATAACACATGTGTGTGACAATTTTATTTTTACTTTAAATAAAAAGTTATTAAAGTCAATTTCATACCCAAGTGGCTCCATGGGGTCCCCAAGATGAACCACGGATTATAATGGTCATAAATGACTCATCCAATAAGGGTAGGACAAGTGTAAAGGTAATTTCATATTATAATAACATTATATTTATCTTAAATTACATTAATTACCTCTAATCGTGATTAATATAACTTTAAAGTTACTATTCACCAAAAAATATTTTAATCCCATTAAACCACAGTTTACTTCCTAATGACACTGATGTATTTTGGATTTTGGATATTCAAATCATTGTGGTGGTAAAATTTCATTTAAATGAAAAATCAGTTTTTTTAACTACCCCTTAGTGGTTTCACTGTTCATCATAAATTGATGTTTTTTCAGAAAAATACCAAAAATTCACCCAAAGCCATAATTGATATTCCGAATTTAAAAATGATGTCTATTTTACTGAATTCCAAACTTATAATTTTCATTATTTAATTTCATAATTAATTCCTATTTTCCAAACAAATAGCGGGTTTTTAAGAAACAATATATATCAAAAGATCGACAGTCGTTTACCTCCAATTTCAAAGTGAAATTAATTCTAATGACCACCATTAGATAAAATGGTAAAAATATATTCTAATTATACTTTAAAACCACTCAATTGTATAATTTATCACTACAAATTATTTTGATTAAAAATGTTGTTTTTACGTATTTTTTTCTATTCATCAAAAATTTGAAGTTCTCATAAAATTACAAAAAATTCAACGTAGGATAATTTCTATATTCTTAATCCAAAAATTAAGTCCATTATTAAATATAAAATTTATATAATTTCAAAAAGTGGGTATTACTATTCATAATGGCTACTTTTATTGGTCGCGTTGTGTTAGAACTCAAGGTTGCGTACAACACACGCTGCTTTATTATTCAAAGAGAAGCGTACCATGGAAGCTTGGGGTGTTATAGTCTACCATCCTTGAATAAATTGAGTCCTTGCAATTTGATATTTTCCTTTGAAAATAAATGGTTGAAAATAGGAAATACCTATGTCGAAAACCCATATGAAAAATAGGGTTAATAAAAATATAACATTAAAAGAACGAAAGAGAAGTATAATGGTCACCTGAAATAGCCCGTACTAGGATTCTATGAAAACATGGATATGGAGGAAAAACAAATCATTAAGGTCTGATGGAGAGTTGTAGAAAACATGATTAGATGAATATTAACTACAAGAAAATCATAGACTTGTGATTAGTTAAATGATCATTGATTCCCTAGTAGGAAAAGTTAACCGACAACATTTTTTTTTAAGTTACCTTTCATACAGTTGAGGAATTTATTTAATAGATTTACTAAGAACATAAGGAAATATACATACTAATCATGTATAATTTTATTCTTCAATAATTTTTTACCACAAACCCATCTTTCACACAAAGAGATACTAGAACTCAAAAATATTATATTTATCATAATCGTACAAGGTTCCAAATATTAACACATACCATTTAGATTAGGAAAAATATTTTGTAACAACTAGGGACTTCTTGTATGCTAGTGGAAGGTAATAAAGGCCTACCACACTATGGTTGTGGGTTTGATTCCAACAGCTTTGTCCGGCGCGACAGGTTCTCCCACAACCTACAAGTTATCTTTTTCCTAAAACAATAGTATTACAATATTCCAAAAATAATCTTCCAAAATCTTTTAACCTTAAACAATACTATCCAATGTTCAACTTAATCAATTCCAACCTTTATAGTTATCTAAAATACCTATTTCCAGACATTCTCTAAAAGGTCTCTAAATTCCAAAAATTAATTGTAACATCAGATTCCCCAAACAATGTAAAGTTTCTCTTATTTTCACATACTAAAAATATAATTACATTCATCATATTAAAACCTTAATGAAAACAACAAGTACTACAGTACAATCCTTATATATATCATATTATTCTTATAGCCATAATATAGTTCTTGAGTCCAGAAATACAATAAATATTCCACTACAACTATAGTAACGACATTAAATTGGCCTTGATACCTTGGCCTTTTCTGAGGTAATTATCCCTGACACTTAGGACATTCATTTTCACAATGCCCCTTTTCCTTTAAATTGTAGCATTCAACATTGATATCCTCTTTCTCTCCCATGCAATCATGAGCCTGGTGACCTTTTTCTCCACATTTATAAGAAACTCCCATTCCTTTTAGGCATGTACCGAGGAGATTCTTCCCACAATTATCACATAATGGAAAATCCTTCTTTCCCTTTTTCCATTCATCTTTCTCTTGTTCCACAATTCTCTTATTCTCTTTCTTTACATTATTGTCATATGATTTCAAGAATTCCTTTTCTGTCTTGATAAAACATGAGACAATATCTTCATATGATGAGAAGTATTGTGATACTAAATCTTGAGGGAGAAAATGTTTTAACCCATCAAATAAATGATCAATATTACTTCTTGGGTTACATATATAATCTGCATCATGCCTCACTAACCTTGTAAAGTTAGCCTCATACTTTGAGACATTCTCGTCCTCCATCTGCCTTAGACTCAGAAATTGACTTTCCATATCTGGTCGATGGTCACGAGGAAAGTATTTTTCTAAGAAAATTTCATTAAACTCACTCCATTACATACATTATTCTAATTCATCTTCCTTTGTGTTTTGAATTAATGACCACCATTGATCGACATCTCCAATGAGGCGGTAAACTGCCATGACAAACTTATCCCTTTCACTACTCCCCAAGGTGTGGAATATTTTCTCTAGGAAGTTTATCCATTGCTCAGCTACTAATGGATTTGTACCCCCATTAAATTTTGGAGGTTGTTGCCTCATGAAGAAGTCTAACATTGATCTTCCACGTTGAGGATTAGGGTATTCCATACGAGTAAGGTTATTATTCATAACCTGAGTGAGTTGTCCCAGTATGGTGATAAGTTAATCAGCACCAGTTGTATCACCAGCTCCACTATAATTATCTTGAGCAGGAGGGCAATCCCTACATGGATCGCATGCATTAATATGGTTTTCATTCCTTCTATTAGGCTCCATTTCTAAAAAATGTCATAAACTAGATTAGTTTATAAATCGAAATACATAATTCCATACTTGTAAAACACTAAACATAAATTGAACTATTTGGGGATATAATCCATAAAAAAGTTTTCATTGATGAAGCATATACTCATAATCCATTCATAGTGGTTTGTATAGAAATTGTGAATTATCATAATCATATCCCCAGGGAGTGTCGTAACTAAGAGGGCAGCAAGGGCCGTTGTTGTGCACCAGTTCCCGTTCGAGTTTATCTCAAAGAGGTGTTTTCAGGTTTTACCCCCAAGTACAACTGTGCCAGAGCTGTCTCTACCTTCTCGTATCCAAATAGGGATGTATTACTCGTAAAACTCACAGAATCACTATAATACCACAATTCTAGTAAGTTCTTCTATACTAATCCTGAATTTCTATCTTAGGGATATGTGCTCTAATAAGAGTTTATCTAATTCTACCTACCAAGGATAGTACTAAAATGCCTCTGATACTAACTGTAATGCCCCGACCCCAGCTACCCATAGTCGGTGCATTATTGCATAATATTTTCATGATCACAAAATATCAAGACTCGAAATACCGATTAGTTTACTAGCCTTGGAAAACACTAGATATATTCATAAGTCTTACATTACATCATAAATTAAAACAAAACTAAAACAACATCTTGTCTTCATATCACCTTATAATATCCCTATAGGTCATTCATAAAATACTTCTTCACATCCAGGAAAAATTAAAACATTTAAAGGGGTGAGATCAGATGCTCAGTAAGGATATCAATATAGCGAAAACATTCATAAATAAACATAAACATTTAAGGAAATGCATAACTAAACCAAAAGCCTTTCAAACGTGAACTTAAGCATAATATGGAAAAAGTAAAATGAAATAATCTCATTTACTTATTCACGTGGATATTCCACTAGTTGAAAAATCACATGCAATATCAATAACCACATTCATAATGATGGAATGCATAATTCCAGACTATCATATCCATGTAGCCAGGGCCTCGTGCCAAGAATACAAATAAGATTTTCTCAAGGCCTCATGACAAGACAATAGTTTGTCTAATGAAACCTACCGATACATCAAGGAGCTATAGCGGGCTCTACTTGTCACTTATTACGACCAATGAATTCCACATATGATCAGGTTCAAACATATCATTAGCCATAACATAATCATATCACATAAAAAATGCTTAAAGGAAACATAACATTTCAATCACAAGATATCAATACAACACATTGATATAAAAACATTATCATAACCATTTTCAATACCAAAATAAAGGAAAAGAAATACATGTTAATTATTTTTCATTTAAAAAATAGTTATGGCTTGTAGAGGAAGCCGAAACTCAAATAATGGTCATGGTGGTGGAGAAGTTGTTGTCTCCACATACGTATGACAAAAAAATCCATTTTCCATATAGTAAAACACTTCATATAAAAAGATTCATTTTGAATAAACTTAAATGTCAAAGGAGTTTATACACCGTATAAAATAAATTCTTTTTTTAAAATAGAATATGCCTTAATGAAAGAAGATTGGGACGAAGTCCCTTGCCTCGTGTCTGACTTGACTCGATCAATCATTAACCTCCTGAATAATAAAATAGAGTTAATTTATACATTCTTAAGTACCTTTTTCGTGTTAATTATTCCTTTTATATCACTTATTACCATGTTATAAACATTATGTAATTATTTAAGTTAATAATGGTTGTTTTGTTGATCTTTGGTACTTGCGTCAAAAATAAACTTCTTATAATTAAAAGTTGCTAATGTGGTAAAATATCTATTATATCAAGAATTATATTAATGATTTAGATATCATATATATCATATATATTAAGTATATAAATTCATTTATAATATTAAATAACATTTAGAGGTAAGAAATGAAATGCATCGTTCATGGAGACGGTAAGCCATACGTACGCATGACCGCTTATTTCATTTCTATTTCTAATTTAATAGAATGAAATCATAATGATAAAAGTTATATTATAATTCCAGTATAATATCATATATAATATAAATTACTCCATCCTTTATACATCACACATATGTAATTGAAGACTCAAATCACTTTGAGGGGGCGATAGTCAGCACTTCCTAAAATGAAATTTTCGCATTTCCCATAATGGAAATCATAAAGGTATGCCATAAATGAAAAATACATAAGCATAAGGAAAAAAATAAACATAATATATATCATATATAGAAATAGTGTCATCATAATGGCCACCATGAGAGGTGTTAAAAGAATATTGAACAATCATCGTTTCGTGAGGCAGTAATTCGCCACCCCCAGAAACATTTTGTTCTTTAATAATTAGATGAAGGTGTGTGTTAGTGTAAATAGAATACTCCTCATAAAAACATCCAAGTATATTGATGATATATTTGTTTTTAAAAAATAAAATAATAAAAAGAGTTTAGGGGGTTGGGGAAGAAAAATAAAAAAACTATATAAGAGAAGACATTACCTTTTAATCGGTTAACTCCCCTCGGTTTGGGCTAAAATGTTTTTTGAAGAGATTTTTGCCTAAGGAAAGGCTTCTAGGATTATAGGAAGAATGTTGAGAGGGTATTTGGGTAGAGGTTTTATGATCCAAATGTCTTGGAAGGTGTGATTAAGGTGGTAGTGGTGAGGGCCTTTTATAAGAGGAGAGAAGGGCACTCTTGGAAAGTCATGAAATGTTGCATTAATATGAAGTATTTTTGGATTTCAAAGGTCCCACAATTATATATTTCGAGGATAAGGTGATAAGGGTTCGAAATATACTCATCCAATAGGTTTTTGACAAGTGTATGTCTTATATTTTATATTATATTTTCATTTTTTTAAATTGTTAATAAATGAGGTAATCGTTGCATCATCATGGTGTTATAATATATTTAATTTATTTAATGTCTAAAAATTAAGAAAAAATACCATGATGTAGTAAATATTTTTACCTTTCCAATTAATATTTATAGTCTAAAATTTAACTTATATGACCCCATGTAATAATTGTTTTAGTAAAAAAAATCATGTTTGTGACAATTTTATTTTTACTTTAAATAAAAAGTTATTAATGTCATTTTCTTACCCAAGTGGCTACATGGGGTCCCCATGTTGACCCATGGATTGTCAAAGTCGGACATGACTCATCAAATAACGGTAGGACAAGTTTATAGGTAATTTATTATTATTATAACATTATATTTACCTTAAATTATTCAAATTACATTTAATCACGATTAATAGAACATAAAAGTTACTATTCACCAAAAAAGTTTTAATCCCATTCAACGAAATTTTACTTCCTAATGACAATGATGTTTGTCTGATTTTGGAAATTCAAATAATAGAGGTGGTATAATTTCATTTAAATGAAAAATTAGTTTTTTTACTACCACTTAGTGGTTTCACTATTCATAAAAAATGGATGTTTTTCTGAAAAATACCAATAATTCACCCTAAGATATAATTGAAATTACAAATTAAAAAATAATGTCTATTTTAAGTAATTCCAAACATATATGTTTCATTAATTAATTTTATAATTTATTCTTGTTGTCAAAACAAATAGCGGGCTTTTAAGAAACAATATATATCAAAAGATTGACACTCGTTTATGTCCAATTTTAATGTTTAAGTAATTATAATGACCACTATTGGATAAAATGGTAAAAATTTATTCTAATTATACTTTAAAACCACTCTATAGTATAATTTATCACCATAAATTATTTTTATTATAAAATTTGTTTTTTAGTATTTTTTTCTATTCATAGAAAATTGGAAGTTCTCAAAAAAAAAATAAAAAAAAATATCATCATAGTGTAATTTCAATATTCCAAATCCAAAAATGAAGTCCATTTTAAAATATAAAATTTATATAATTTCAAAAGGTGGGTATTTCTATTCATAATAGCTACTTTTATTGGTAGCGGTGTGTTATAACTCGAGGTTGCGTACAACACACGCTTCTCTATTATTCAAAGAGAAGTGTACCGTGGAAGCTGGGGTGTTACATTTTCTGACACTCTTCCTCTTCAAAAAAACAAACTCTCGATTTTAGAGCCCATAAAATGGAAAACACATGGATGTCACACCACCTTCAATACTTCTATCATAATCTATTGTAATACTATATTATTTTCAAACTCCCTGATCAACCCAATATGGAATGCCAACAAACACAAACCATACTCCATTTTCATTAAATAACAGCCTTGGTTCCAAAAATCACCCCCTTTGGATTTGTTAGAAATCTGCAGAAAAAATCAATAAAGCTCCTGCAACAAAAAGAATATGATATGAGGGAAACAAATCCTCCAACACACAAAGTCTAAGTAAGAAAATATTGGTATATATAACAAGAGGAGCATGAATTGGGTTCTCATTTCTTGTAACTCATAATTATCAAATTTATCTATTTTCTATCTTCCAACCGGCTAACAAGAAAAATTATCATTGAATTTTTCAACTCTCCCACATTCGAAATAAACCTAAAGAATAAACTTTTGAGTTGTAATGATTTAAGCACACTTTTAAAAGATTTTATATCCCCCATTAACCTACAATAAATTAGAAAATAGATCAAAATATTTAGCATAAATAGGTAGAGGGAGTTTATAACCTTATCATTCATGGGGAGGTGGATGAACACTGATGGTCAAACAATGTTTATTGAACACATGTATTGACAATGGTTTGGTCATTATGTTATCCATTTTATAATCAGTTCCAACAAGATCCATTTTAGTCATTATTTATTCCATATTTAATTTGATTAAGTGATCTATGATTTCATTGTGTTTTATATGATAACGTTGAACATGATTCTTCATAAGGTAAATTTCATTATTGTTATCACATTGAATAAACGTTGGTTGTTTCAACTCATAAGAAATATCATTTAGTTATTGATGAAGGTCTGAGGCACATAGGAAGTGGGTGGGAGGATATGCCCACTTGGCTTTTTGTCATTTGCAATGATCAATCAGGGATCAATACAATGATAAATGACATTCTCCACGGATCAAATCACAGAAATAGACAAAGAATAAGTAGTGTCCCTGAACCATAAAGAATTTATCATCATAGTTTGATGTTAATTTATTTAATTAATTGTTGAGAAATACTTTTTATGGGATTATTTATTAGTTAATATCTCTGATCACATTCTGATGTGATTCGTCGATGTCTCATATAATCCAAGTGTAGACTTCCTCTAGCGATGATCCACACGTGCACCACGTACCTCCAAACGTCTCCAAAGGAATCTCCTGGTGCTACCATGGAGAAGCCTTTGCATGTTTTGTCTGCCTTAGATCGCCTTGATCCGATAGAGGTGGATCTCTCTTAGTCTTGATAGTGTTTTTGGAGAATGAAGTTCTTTCGGTCTTGATAAAATTCTCCAGAATTATTGTGCACAATGATTAACATAAGAAAAGTGTTGGGTTGTGAGGATATTTATAATTGGGATTGAGGTTTTAGAGTTATGACAATTAATAAATGAATTAATCATTTCATTTATTTATTTAAATATTATTGAAATCCCCCATGTCAAATAATTAATTCCATGACATGCGCCCACACTGATTATAATAAATATCATTTAATAAAACAATATTATATCCTCAAAATCAACACTGGAAAACTACATGGCATGTAATCATAAATACATGGCGTGTACTTGTTTTACATAAAAATATATGGCGTGTAATCATTAATACACAATCTGTACTTGTATTTCATTTCCTTTCCAAAATGAAAACTACATTTCATGTAATCATTAATACATGGTGTGTACTTGTTTTCCCTAAAAACTACATGGTGTGTAATCATTTATACATGGCGAGTATATCTTGTTTTTAATTTCCTTCATCCTCCATCATTTAAACAATTTATGCTTCGTTGAATAATTACTAAACCACGTATGAGAATAATCATTATTCTACTTGAGCTACATGGATACACATTATGTGTGACCCACTAAGCCTTTTTCTCGTTGACATTAGGCAGGCTCTCCTAAGGTCCAAGACTACTATCTAGAAACGGGTCAAGGCACCCAAGTGAAATAATTTGATGCTATATTGACATGTCACCTCATAGGAATGCTTCCTATGTAATTTAATCCCTTTGTCTCAATATCTCATCAAGCAGGTTTCAGTCTACTCTCATATAACTATATGCTTTATCTGCCATTCTTTGGCTTCTAGAAATAAACACATTGTGACACCATGGCCATGGAATTTGTTTGACAGTTATATTTCAATCAACGGGCCCGAGATATTTACTTCCATAAACATGGAAGGGAATACTCCTTCCTAGAATTATCTATTAAAAACAAGTCATCTGTGATGCACACAACGTACCCTACTTCCTGCCAACAGTCTTTGTGATGGTTTTTGTCAGCAAATCTAAGTGCACGATCCATGACATGAGTTAATTATAATATTTTAGTCTAAGGAACATTACACACTGTTGTAGATAGCAATGTCCAATGATAGAAAAACATGCATAATTTCTTCTGGTGGGTATGTTTTCATAATCTCCCATCTCAGAGATTACAAAAGGAAAACTCATTGAGATAGAGTCTCATCTTTTTATGATTACTCGCACATGATGGAATTATACTATGTGTCCCATCAAAGAATCTCATCCAACCATAGAACTTTATTTAAGAATATTTTTATAGAATTTTAGGGTTCTAATCATAGCGGGGATCTACCATGACATTATCAATGAAAAAAATATTCCTGGACATTATTATATTATAGTCATGCAGAATAATGAATAATTTATAATAAGTGAACATTCATGTAATCAAAGTAAAAAACAGTTGTTTCTAAGAACACCAACCCTAACAAAATCCCACTTGGACTAGAGAAAAATTCCTATGACTTTTAGTCTGCTATACCTCACATGATGATCATGTTTCTGCTGAGTCAAGGCCTTATTTAAAGGTTCTACCATGTTGTCTTCCATGGAAATACTTCTCAACAAAAATCCAACTCTATGAGAAAAACCCTTCAAGAGATGATACTTCTGATGTTTGGGATTTGTCTGCTGATGTGAACTTGGAACTTTTTCAAGTGCACCGCAGTAGTGTTTTCACAATAAAGTGTGATAGGATATTTATTTCTATGTACTACATCCAGCTCATGGATGATGCTTTGCATCCATAATTCTTATTTAGTAGCCTCGGAAGTTGTGATATACTCGGACTTTGTTGTAAAATCAGCAATCTCACCTTGCTTTTAACTACTCCAGATCTCTACACCTCCATTCAAACTGATGATGTATCATTCTTTGACATAATGTCATCTTGATCAGTTTGGAAACTAGCATCTACATGTACTCTGACGAATAATTTCTCATCTCCACCATAAACCAAGAACATATCCTTAATATGACTGAGATAATTAATGATAGTCTTGACTTCCATCTAATGGAGGTATCTGGGATCATCTTGTTATCTGCCTGCCAAACATAATGCGTAAGAAACATCTAGCCTTGTACACAACATAGCATACATGAATAAACCAATCACAGATTCATAAGGGATTTTAACACCCCAGGTAAATAAAGAATATGACATTTTTTGTATTTATCCATATTTGTGAATAAAATATTAATATTACTTTAAAGGGGGTGTTATGCTCGATGGCGTACCCAATACGCAACAACGAGTTTCTTCGGAATCTTACGTTGCACTCTAATAATAAAATAATATTATTTTAAATGGTAGTTAATGCCTAGCCATTGTAATGCCGGGAATGAACAAGACTAACTAAAAAATGATTATATATATTTGTCAAATATTTTTACTCTTTACAATAAATGACAGAGGATTAAAAATGATAATGAATCCAATTTTAAGCGTAGACAGTCTAATATTCTTTAAAAGGTCGATTAACCGCCTTTTGATGGAGAACCTATTTTAAATCCACATTTTACAATTTTATGTTTTATATTTGAAAAAATAAAATTCTTCTCTATAATCAGTACATCAAAATTTACATTGTGTAATTTTTGGTATTTTTCTGAAAAAGTTCAATTTTTAATGAATAGTGAAAAATGTTGTATTTTAATTCAAAACATCTTTTTAATCTAATTTATTTATATGATTATATTATCTTTTATATTGGTTTTAAAGTGTAAATAGAATATATTTTTACCATTTAATCCAATGGTGGTCATTGTAATCAATATCACATTAAGATTGGACATAAACGAGTGTCAATCTTTTGAAAGATATTGTTTCATAAAAACATGCTATTTGTTTTAACAGTGGGATTTAATTATAAAATTAATTAATGCGACTTCTATGTTATGAATTTGGTAATATAGACATCAGTTTTGTATTCGGAATATCAAATATATCTTAGGGTGAATTTTTGGTATTTTTCTGAAAAACATCAATTTTTGATGAATAGTGAAACCACAAAGTGGTGGTCACAAAATTTGATTTTTCTTTTAAATGGGACTTCACCACTTCTGTGATTTGAATTTAAAAAATCCAATTTAAATTATTTTAATTGTTATGTAAAATGTGGTTCAATGGGATGAAAATAATTTTTGATGAAAATTAACTTTTAAGTTTTATTAATCACGATTAAAGGTAATTAGTGTGATTTTAGGTAAAAATGATATTATAATAAAATGAAAATATATTTATACTTGTCCTAACCCTATTGGATGAGTTATGGAATACCAAGAAAACCCATGGGACGATTTTTGGTACCCCATGGAGCCACTTGGGTTTGATAATGACATTTATGCCTGTTATTTAAAGTTAAAATAAAAATGTCACAAACATGATTTGTTTTACTAAAAAAAATTTTACATGTGGTTATACAAGTCAGAATTTTGAATATATATAGTAATTGGAATTATAAAATTATTTCCTACATAATAGTATTTTTTTATAATTTTTAGACATTAAATAAATTAGATTCCTTATGACATCATGATGATGCAGCGATGACCTCATTATTTAACGATTTAAATAAAATGGAAAGATAATGAAAAATCTTGGACCTAAACATGTCAAAAATCTATTGTTTGGGTGGATTTCGAACCCTTATCACCTTATCCTTGAAACACATCATTGTGGGAACATTAAAATCAAAAAACCATTTCTAAATAAAGTAACATGTTATATTTTTTCCAAGAGTGCCCCTCCCCTCCTCTTATAAAAGGCCCCCACCTCTACCACCTTACCCACACATATCAAACCTTTGGTTTGGAAAAGATCTGATCATTTTGTCTCTACACATCCCTTTCCTCATCCTAGAGGCCTTAACGTAGGCAGGAAGCTCTTCAAGAAACCCTTTTGGTTTAAACCAAAGGGAGTTACCCAATTTTAAGATAACGTCTTCACTTGTGCTCTTTTGTTTTATTTTGCTTCTCCAACCCCCTAAACTCTTTTTATTCAATTCTTTTGTAAAAATTACAGTATCGTCAATATACTAGGATGTTTTTATAATATGTATTCGAGATACACTTACGCACAGATTCATATAATGGTTAAAGAACATACTATTTCTGTGGATGGTGAATTTCTGCCTCACGAAACAATGATTGTTCAAAACTCATATAACACCTTCAAAAGTGGCTTTTAAAATTTCACTCTATTTATATATTATATATATTATGTTTATGTTTTTCTTATTCTTCTTTATTTTTCATTTATGGTATACCTTTAAGGTTTCCATTGTGGGTAAACACGATAATTTCATTTTAGGAAGTGCGGACTAACGCCCCCTCAAAGTGATTTGATTTGTTAATGCCATATGTGGGACATATATAAGATGGATTTAAAGTTATTATATATGATTTTATAATGTAATTATAATATAAATCTATATCATTATTACTTATTTCCATTAAATTATGAGATAGAAATGAAAGTAGCGTTCATGCGTACGTACGGCTTACCGTCTCCATGAACGGTGCATTTCATTTCCTATCCTCAAATTTAATGTACTATTATAAGTACATGTAATGGATATATATGATGTATGATACATCTAAAGGATGAATGTAATTCTGGAAATAAAAATATACACATCTATCATTTAGTTTTATTTCCATTAATATGACAAAGAAATGAAAGTAGCGTTCATGCGTACGTACGGCTTACCGTCTCCATGAACGGTGCATTTCATTTCTTACCTATAAATGATTATGTAATGTTATAAATTCATGTATATTCTGGATATATATGATATATATGATATCCAAATCTGGAATGTCATTCTGGATATAAAGAACCTTTGACCACACGAACAACAAGTAATTGCAAGAAGTCCACTTTTGACTTAAGAACCAAATATCCACAAAACAAACATTATTAACTTAAATGATTACATAATGTATATAACATGTAAATAATTGATATAAAAGGAATATTTAACTTGAAAAAGGTTCTTATGAAAGTATAAATTTACTCAAGTTTATTATTCAGGAGATTAATGAACGATCGAGTCAAGTCGGACCCGAGGTAAGGGATCCTACTCCTCTCTTTCTTTTTAAGTACACTCTTTTATGTAATTCCTTTTAAGATCATAATTATTATGATTGGGATGTTCTTTTATATTAATCCTACTGTACTTTTTATGTTCATATGGTGAGAGACCCTATTTTCTCTCATAAATCCATTTTGGATGTTTTGAGTGGCGCCGTTAAGCTGCTGAATTTTCGTAAGAGATCTAACCTATCTCTTTTTTTAAGTACTCTCATTTATGGAACTTCTTTTAAGATCATATTTATTATGATGGGGAATGTTATTTTATATTACTCTTGCTATAAATTTTATTGTAATATTATGAGATACCCTATTTGATCTCATCAATCCATTTTTCTATGTTTTAAGTGGCGTTGTTAGGCTGCCGAGTTTTCGTAAGGGGTTTTTCATCTCACTTTTATTCCCGTGAGATTTATGCTACATTTTCCACAATTTCCTTTGAGTGGTGTATGTACTGCCCATTATTTTACTCATTGTGTAATATAATTTAATTTATTAGTATTTACATCAATGTTGTATTGTCCTTCATTCACGGGGTGTATGTTTCGAAAGATACCGATGTCGGTAAGGGAACCTTTCACCCTCCTATTTTTAAAATAATTATTTTGTTATGTATTTTATTTATGTTTGGATATGTTCTTCTATATCCTAATTGATTTATATTTTATTTCCATGTGATGAGATACCCTTTTTATATCTCATCAACTCATTTTCTGAATTTTGTAGTAACGCCATTAGGCTGTCAAATTTTTGCAAGGGAACTTCTTAACCCAAATTTGATTCTTTGGAATAAACATATAATCCTTGAATATGTCGTTCTATGAATATGTGTGAATAAAATATGATTGTTTTACACTTAATATCCACTTATATTTGATTTATTTGTTTTTCACACATAATTATGTAATTGATTTATCCTTAATCCAAGGATACCGCCTTTGTAAGGGACTTCGTCTCAATCTCCTTTATTGAGACATCTTTCGTTTTATACACAACATTATTTTATACGGTGTATAAACCCCTTTGAATTTTACTTTTATAAAAAAGGAATCTTTTCAATGAAGCGTTTTACTAAACGACAAAAAGGAATGTTTCTTTTAATGCACGCGGTGACAACGACCTTTTCCGCCGCCGCGAGTATTATTTTATCTTTGGCCTCCTCAATAAGAAATAATGTTTTTAAAATAAAATAAATACCGTATAATATTTTATGTATTATGGTATTGAAAATGGTTTTGATAAAGGATTCTATTTTGTCAATATATTGAAATGATATATTGTGATTGAAATGTGGAAATGTTATCATTCCTTTATATGGGTTTTATGTGTTATAATTTTATAATGGTACTTGGAAATTTTACGGGTGGTTACGTGATAAACCATATGACGGGTGGTGCTGTGAATACCAGGATGGGTGGTTATGCAATAACCTCCAATGCATTGGGTATGGAAGTCAGTCGTATGGCTATTCCATTAAATATGTATGGATGTTGGCCCAATGGAAATTCCATTAAGTGATATGTGTGGAAGTCGACCTTATGGTTATTCCACTTATGTCTGTTTATGTCCCGAGTTACCTTTATATGTTATGCGATCTTTATATGGGTTTTATTGTAATCTTTTGGTTAGATAAGGGTAAGTAATGAACTTTTATTCAGTGAAGAGTTTTTACTACTTCGAAAACGTCAAAAGAATTATGTTGATAAAGTATACATGGTTTACTTGTTGTTTTGAAAAACTAATATATTTCATTCTTTGTGTATCCCTTACTGAGATTTTTATGCTCATCCCATGTTTTTGAAATGTTTTTCACAGGACATAACGTGTAATAGTGTCAAGGATGGGATCAAGGGAAAGTCATGCAACCTAAAACATGGAACTGGACATGTTTCTTTTTAAGAGTTTTTATTTTATGGAAACATAGTAAAAGTTTCTACTTTGTAATTTTTTGAGATGTAATAGTTATGTCCTAATTCTCTAAGACTCTAAACCTGAAAAGATCCTGAAATTGAGTTATTCATTTAAATCAATATTAAGTAAGGTTTAAGGCCGGGGCCTTATAGTTGGTATCAAAGGTCGGTTTAGATAACTTTAGAGGTTAGGATATTCTTTAAGCAAAAGTGACATGACCATAATGGTTATGATTTCATAAATAGTCCTAGTTTTAGATAAAGTGAATGAGTAAGTATATCTTAGTGTTTATATTCCTCTTTAGTACATGATGGTTTTTTTGATATACTCACACTGCGCTTTTTGGTTTTATTAAATGGCTGGATCTAGCAGGCACCAAAGTAACAGTGGATGTAAAGGAAACTGTGACAGTTTTATGAGTGAGCAATTGAATGATATGGGAGCTGCTATGAGAACTCTTGTTTTTATCCTCAACCAACTATCTAGAGTCATGATTGACCAACTAATCATTGGTTATTTCTATAAGGCATAATATATGCGAGAAACAAATCCCTAAGGAACTACAGGTAATAATCATAAAGGTAAGTATGTTAAAAAACCTATGTGTCATAGATGTGGAAAGAAACACCTAGGAAAATGTTTCAAAGGGACAGAAATATGCTTTATATATGGCAATGAAGGTCATAAAGAAAGAACCTTCCATAGAAAAAGGAAGCATCCAGTTGACTCGAGGAAAGGGAAAGAAGTTATTTCTGAGTGTTCAATTGAATGTTTTAAATGTGTTGTGCATGGTCATTATGCAAACACATTTCCTATAGAGATGTATCGGGAATGGGATCACCAAGATCGTACAAATATTCGTTTACCAATACCTAATTCCATTCTGATTGGGGATGAAGAAACTGAAAATGACCAATCAAAGGTATGGATTATTTCTTAACTTTTGTTTTCCTATTTTGGAATCATAGGATATGATTCATTATTTTGTTTGTAGGAATGAATTATTTCAGAATAAGTTGTAAAGGAATGGTAAATAGATCATGAAGAATGTTGAATGAGTAAGAAGTCAACATATAAGGGCTTCAAGAGTTATGGTGAAATTCTTAAGAGAATAAAGTCTTTTTTGATGATGGGGTACATTAGATGACTTTTTATATTATGTGTAACACTGATGTTTGATATATGAAAATTTTATTCAAAGAATAGTAATCTGTTCTTTTGTGGACATAGTTATAAAGAACCATTTGGGTTTATATGATCCTTACTTTTGAGGTAATTATGGGTTACTATATGTAATAATGGAAAGTAAAAGTCATGAGATAAAATTGAGGTTAAATTACATTAGGGTTATTTTTGACGATTTTATCTCGTTATTGTGGAATGTTTTAAGAATTATGTTGTTTTAGAAAAAGGACAACACGCATACCGTGTGACAACCCGTTGTGTCGGACAAAGCTTCGGGAATCGAACCCACAACCAAAGTGCAATGGGTATTTATCGCCTACCACTAGACTACGTGAAGTCCCTAGTTAGTATGACTTTTTCTTTTTAGTTAGGTGACTTTCTGAATTAAGATTAAGTTGATTTTTGTTTTTTATGAAAATTTTTAACTTATCATGGAGGATATGTGATTAGGTTAATTACTTTTCAATACGAGACATTAAGAGAAACTGATGTTTTTTTAGAGATAAATGTTACGACTTTACTTGGAAGACTATGTTACTAAATCCTTCAAATATTTGGGATTCAATCATAGTTTGGTTTAATTTGAAGAATTTTATGGACAAATTTTTTATCGAATGTTCCTCGTTGAACTTTGGGTTTTTTTGGTCAAATTTTGGAGATTAAGAATAGATTTTCTTTTTATAAAGGGTTATCCTTTTCTGCATTATCTGATCTTGAACTAACCTTTTTGGTTTTGGTTAGAGTCTAAAGATATGGGAAGTATATAGTTCTATTTTTGGATTAGGTGATTCTCTAGAAATTGATTACAAGTACTCTTAATGCAATAAAGTCTTCCTAAATACTCATCTTTTAGAGAAAATATGAGTTTGATTAAGGAATCTAATAAAAGTTGAAAGTCTACATGACATGTAAGAATGTTTCATTTTGATTTAGTTAAGCTCAAAAATGAATTCCTCAATGGAAAGTAAAACAAAAATGTTGTCTATTAACTTTTCCTACTGGGGAATCTAATACCATTTAACCCATCACAAGTTTGTGATTTTCTTATGGTTAACTTTCTCCAAGACATTTTTACTATCACTATCCATTAGAACAAGACCCTTTTTTTCCTCCATGTCCATATTTTCATACTTTGAATCCTAGTATGGGTTAACTCGGGTGACCTCTGTCTTTATCATTCTTTATTTTAAAGTGATTGTTTTACCGACTCTTGTTTCGATGTGGGACTTTCAAGGATGATTCCAAGCTCAATTTTAAAATTGCGAGGACGCAATTCCCAAAAGTGGGGAAGGATGTAACACCCCAGGTAAATAAAGAATATGGAATTTTTTGTATTTATCCATATTTTTGAATAAAATATTAATATTACTTTAAAGGGGATGCTATGCTCGATGGCTTACCCAATACGCAACAACGAGTTTCTTGGGAATCTTACGTTACACTCTAATAATAAAATAATATTATTTTAAATGGAAGTTAATGCTTAGCCGTTGTAATGGTGGGAATGAACAGAACTAACTAAAAAATGATTATATATGTTTGTAAAATATTTTAACTCTTTACAATAAATGATAGAGGATAAAAATGAGAATGAATCCAATTTTAAGCGTAGACAGTCTAATATTCATTAAAAGGTCGATTAACTGCCTTTTGATGGTGAACCTCTTTTAAATCCACTTTTTGAAAATTTTATGTGTTATATTTGACAAAATAAAATTCTTCTTTATAATCGGGACAACAAAATTTACTTTGTGTAATTTTTGTTATTTTTCCAAAAAAGTTCAATTTTTAATGAATAGTGAAAAATGTTGTATTTTAATTCAAAACCACTTTTTAATCTAATTTATTTATATGGTTAGATTATCATTTTAATTGGTTTTAAAGTGTAAATAGAATATATTTTTACCATTTAATCCAATGGTGGTCATTGTAATTAATATCACTTTAAGATTGGACATAAACGAGTGTTAATCGTTTGAAAGATAGTGTTTCATAAAAACACGCTATTTTTTTTAACAGTGGGATTTAATTATAAAATTAATTAATGAAACTTTTATGTTATGAATTTGGTAAAATAGAAATCATTTTTGAATTTGGAATGTCAAATATATCATAAGGTGAATTTTTGGTATTTTTCAGAAAAACATAAATTTTTTATGAATAGTGAAACCACAAAGTGGTGGTTACAAAATTTGATTTTTCGTTTAAATGGGACTTTACCACTTCTGTTATTTGAATTTAAAAAATCCAATTTAAATGATTTTAATTTTTATGTAAAATGTGTTTCAATTGTATGAAAATAATTTTTGATGAAAAGTAACTTTAATGTTTTATTAATCACGATTAAAGGTAATTAGTGTGATTTAAGGTAAAAATGATATTATAATAAAATGAAAATATATTGATATTGTCCTAACCCTATTGTATGAGTTATGGCCGAACAAAACAACCCATGAGATGATTTTTGGTACCCCATGGAGCCACATGGGTTTGATAATGACATTTATGCCTTTTATTTAAAGTTAAAATAAAAATTTCAGAAACATGATTTATTTTACTAAAAAAATTATTACATATGGATATACAAGTCAGAATTTTGACTATAAATAGTAATTGGAAATATAAAAAGATTTCCTATATCATATTATTTTTTTAAAATTTTTATACATTAAAAAAATTAAATTCTTTATGACATCATGATGATGCAGCGATGACCTCATTATTTAATGATTTAAATAAAATGGAAAGATAATGCAAAATATAGGCCCTAAACATGTCAAAAACCTATTGGATAGGTGGATTTCGAACACTTATAACCTTATCCACGAAACAAATCAATGTGGGACCATTAAAATCCGAAAACCATTTGAAAATAAAGTAACATTTTATATTTTTTCCAAGAGTGCCCCTCCTCTCCTCTTATAAAAGGCCCCCACCTCTACCACCTTACCCACACCTCTCAAAACATTGGATTGGACAAGGTCTGATCATTTTGTTTCTCCACATCCATCTAATCATCCGAGAATCCTTAACTTAGGCATGAATCTCTTTAAGAAACCCTTTTGGTTCAAACCAAAAGGAGTTGCCCAATTTTACGGTAACGTCTTCACTTGTGCTCTTTTGTTTTATTTTTCTTCTCCAACCCCCTAAACTCTTTTTATTCATTTAATTTTTAACAACTTGAGTATATTCAATATACTAGGATGTTTTTATAATAAGTATTTTGAGCTACACTTACACACACCTTCATCTAATGGTTAAAGAACATACTGTTTCTATGGATGGTGAATTTCTGCCTCACGAAATGATGATTGTTCAACACTCATATAACAATTTCAAAGGTGGCCATTAAGATGTCACTATATTTATATATGATATATATTTTGTTTATGTTTTCCTTATGCTTCTCTATTTTTCATTTGTGGTATACCTTTACGGTTTCCATTGTGGGTAAACATGATAATTTCATTTTAGGAAGTGCGGACTACCGCCCCCTCAAAGTGATTTGATTCGTTAATTCCATATGTGGGCATATAAAGGATGGATTTAAAGTTATTATATATGATTTTATACTGTAAATATAATAAACCTCTATATCATTATTAATTCTTTTCATTAAATTATGAGATAGAAATGAAAGTAACGTTCATGCGTACGTACGGCTTACTGTCTCCATGAACGGTGCATTTCATTTCTTATACTCAAATTTAATGTACTATTATAAGTACATATAATATATATATATGATGAATGATACATATAGAGGATGAATTTAATTCTGGAAATAAAAATATACACATCTCTCATTTAGTTTTAATTCCATTAATATGACAAAGAAATGAAAGTAGTGTTCATGCGTACGTACGGCTTACCGTCTCCATGAACGGTGCATTTCATTTCATACCAATAAATGATTATGTAATATTATAAATACATTTATATTCTGGATATATATGATATATATGATATACAAATATGGAATTTCATTCTGGATATAAAGAACCCCTGACCACACGAACAACATGTAATTGCAAGAAGTCCACTTTTGACTGAAGAACTAAATATCGACAAAACAAACATTATTAACATAAATGATTACATAATGTTTATAACATGTTAATAATTGATATAAAATTAATAATTAACGTGAAAAATGTTCTTAAGAAAGTAGAAATTAACTCATGTTTATTATTCAGGATATTAAATAACGATCGAGTCAAGTCGGACCCTAGGTAATGGATCCTACTCCTCTCTTTCATTTTAAGTACACGCTTTTATGTCATTACTTTTAAGATCATATTTATTATGATTGGGATGTTCTTTTATATTAATCCTACTGTAATTTTTATGTTCATATGGTGAGAGACCCTATTTTCTTTCATCAATCCATTTTGGAAGTTTTGAGTAGCCCCGTTAGGCTGCAAAATTTTCATAAGAGATCTAACCTCTCTCTTTTTTTATGTACTCTCATTTATGTCACTTATTTTAAGATCATCATTGTTATGATGGGGGATGTTCTATTATATTACACTTGCTGTAAATTTTATTTTAATATGATGAGATACCCTGTTTGATCTCATCTATCCATTTTTTTTAAGTTTTAAGTGGCACCGTTAGGCTGCCGAGTTTTCATAAGGGATTTTTCATCTCACTTTTATTCCTGTGATATTTATGCTATATTTTCCAAAATTTCCTTTGAGTGTTGTTTGTACTACCCATTATTTTACTCATTGTGTAATATACTTTCATTTATGAGTATTTAAATCAATGTTGTATTGTCCTTCTTTCACGAGGTGTATGTTTCGAAAGATACCCATGTCGGTAAGGGAACCTTTCACCATCCTTTTTTTAAAAGTCTAATTCTGTTATGTCTTTTATTTTGGTTGGGATATGTTATTATATATCCTTATTGATTTAAATTTTATTTCCATGTGATGAGATACCCTTTTTATCTCTCATCAACTCATTTTCTGAATTTTTTAGTGACGCCATTAGGCTGTCAAATATTTGCAAGGGAACTTCTTAACCCAAATTTGATTCTTTGGGATAAACTTATACTCCTTGAATATGTCGTTCTATGAATATGTGTGAATAACCTCTGATTGTTTTAAACTTAATATCCACTAATATTTGGTGTATTCATTTTTCACACATAATTATGTAATTTATTTATCCATAAACCAAGGATACCGTCTTTGTAAGGGACTTCGTCTCAATCTCCTTTCATTGAGGCATATTTCGTTTTATACACAACATTCTTTTATACGGTGTATAAACCCCTTTGAATTTTAATTTAATACAAAATGAATCTTTTTCTACGAAGCATTTTACTAAACGACAAAAAGGAATGTTTCTTTTAAAGTACGCGGTGACAACGAACTTTTCTACCGCCGCGAGTATTATTTGATCTTTGACCTCCTCAACAAGCCATAATGTTTTTAAAATAAAATAAATACCATATACACTTTTCTGTATTTTGGTATTGAAAATGGTTTTGATAAAGGATTATATTTTGTCAATATATTCAAATTATATATTTTGATTGAAATGTGGAAATTTTATCATTCATTTATATTGGTTTTATGTGTTATAATTTTATAATGGTACTTGGACATTTTACGGGTGGTTACGTGATAAACCATATGACGGGTGGTTCCCTGAATACCAGGACGGGTGGTTACGTTATAACCTCCAATGCATTGGGTATGAATGTCTGCCGTATGGATATTCCATTATGTATGTATGGAAGTTGTCCGTATGGCAATTCCATTAAGTGATATGTGTGGAAGTCGACCTTATGGTTACTCCACTTAAGTATGTTTATGTCCCAAGTTACCTTTATATGTTATGTGATCTTTATATGGGTTTTATGGTAATCTTTTGGTTACAGAAGTGTAAGTAATGAACTTTTAATCAGTGAAGACTTTTTACTACTTCTAAAAGGTGAAAATTATTAATTTGATAAAGTATACATAGTTTACATGTTGTTTTGAAAAACTAATAGTTTTCATTCTTTGTGTATACCTTGATGAGCTTTTTATGATCATCCCAAGTTTTTGAATTTTTTTTTTCAGTACTTAACATGGAATAGGGTCAAGGATGGGATCAAGGCAAATTCATGAAACCTAAAACATGGAACTGGACATTTTTCTTTTTAAGAGATTTTATTTTATGGAAACTTAGTAAAGTTTTCTAATTTGTAATCTTTTGAGATGTAATTGTTATGTCCTAATTCTATAAGACTCTAAACCTTAAAATATCCTCAATGTGAATTATTAATTTAATTAAATATTAACTAAGTTTTAAGGCCAAGGCCTTATAGGGATCCTAGCCATTTTCAAACTTTCCTCGTATGTCTGACGACATATTTTCTTGAAATGATGAATTCCATGTGACACTGGAAACAATCCCCTCTTGGACTGTTCCATACTGATTCTCTTCATTATCTTGTCAATATATGTAATTTGACTTCAGCCCAGCATTCTGTTAGATTTATCATGATTGATCTTGATCCCATGAATATATGATGCCTCACCCATGTCTTTCATAGATATGAATTCATCCAACAATTCCTTAACTGACTGTAAGACAGGTACTTCATTTACAATTAGAAATATACCATAAACCTTTAAAACTCGGAATTAAATTGCACTTCCACTAAACCTTTTGTAGACACAAGGCTCACATTCATTCTTAAGAAATCCAATTTCTGTTATGGCTTCATCGAAATCAATGTTTTATGACGTTGATGCTTTCTTTAATCTATTAATGGATTTATGAAACTTGCATACATTGTTGGAATTCATTGGATTCACAAACCCATTAGGATGTGTCATGTAGACATCTTCTTGGATGTTCCGGTTAAGGAATGTTATTTTGACATCGATTTGAAAAATTTCATAGTCATGGTAAGAGGAAATTTCCATTAGGATTCTGATGGATTTTAGCATCGTAACCGGTGAAAAGGTTATCATCATAGTCAATTCCTTGACGGTGTATAAAACCTTTTGAAACTAGTTTTGCCTTATAGGTGTTGAATTGCCCCACCATGTCCGGTTTCTTCTTGAATACCCATTTATTACCAATAGGCTTTACATAAATTAGAGGATCTACCAAAGTCCACACTTGGTTTTGGTACATGGAATCCATTAAAGAATATATGGCTTCCTGCCACCATACAACGTCATTGCCTTTAAGTGATTCCTTATAGGTAAGAGGATCATCATTGTCAACCAATAATGTGTCACCATCCTCGGTGACAAGAAAAACATATCATTCTGGTTCTCTTACCTCTATCGTGGTCTTATGTAGTTCTTGTGTCACTGGAACAGATTGTTCATCCACAGGGCTTTGTCAAATCTATTCTTGTAACATCTTCTGTGTATCGTGAGCCACGACTTCCTCGAAGTCTATCTTGCTCCCATTATCTATTTTGTAGATGTGCTCCCTCTCACGGAATATAGCATGTCTTGCCACTGTAGCCTTTTTATCTGAGTGGTTGTATAGCTAATATCCCCTTGTTTCCATGGGTATCATATAAAGATACATACTTTACATTAGGGTGAAAGCTTGTTACCTGAAGAGGCCTTAAAAAATGCTTCGCTACCCCACACATGTAAATTTGATAACATGGATTTCCATCCACTCCATAATTCATATGGAATACCATTTATCAATTTAGTTGGTACATGGATTAGTATGTGTGCTACTATTTGTAATGCATATCCCCATAAGGATAATGGAATACTCACATGACTCATCATTGATCTCACCATGTCCTATAGGGTGATGTTACTCCTTTCACTTACTCAATTCCACTGAGGTGTGTTAGGCGGCATGATTTGAGATAGAATCCCAAACTCCCATAAAAAAATCAATGAAGTCCTGATTAAGATATTCCCCTCCTCTGTCTGAGTGGAGTTTCATAATCTTCATACCAAGATGGTTCTCAACTTCATTTTTTTATTCCAAGAACCGATTAAAATAATAAAACTTATACCTCATTAAGTAAATATATCAATATCTACTAAAATCATTAGAAAAAGTTAGGAAATAGGATAACCCACCCATTTCATCAATTTGAAAAGGTCCACATATATCTGTGTTAACTAATTCTAGAATCTCTTTATCCCTTTCACCTTTCCCACTAAATGGGGCTTTGGACATTATTCCATGTGAAAGTCATGACATACACCAAGTGGGTTTACTTCAAATGTATATAAATAACCATCTTGATGTAGTTTTGTCAATCGTTTTCCATTGACATGACCTAGCCAGTGATTCCAATGTTTGGTGTGGTATGAGTCTTGTGAATTATCATTTTCATATAATTACATTACTTGGTTTGTGTAGTCTAACAAATAAAAGCCATTATATAAATGTTATCTTCAAAAATAGATGCAATCTTTATAAAAATAGAAAAATTCCTTTCCAAATTTGACGATGAATCCATCCTCATCTAATATGAATACTGATATAATGATTTTGGTTATAGAGGGTACATAATAAAATCCTTTTAAAACCAATACCATCCTAGTAGGCAATTTGAGGTGGTAGTCTCTAATAGCTACAACAGAGAGTCTATCTCCATGGGCTGCTCGCAGATCCACCTCACCATGATCAATATTTCCAAATATACTTGGTTCATGTACTTGAATACAGATGTGAGAACCAAAAGTAGTATCTAATACCTAATGAGTATAAATAAATATATTGCTTTCGATAACAAACGCACCTGAAGCTTCCCCTTTCTACCATGGCTGGGTGCAATTTTTATTCCAGTGGCTCTTCTTTCCACATGCGAAATAAACAGCCTCATGTTCCCTTTCCACCCCATTGATCTTCCTTTTGATGGAAGGCCTTGAATAAGATTTGGGCTTAAATCTCTTTTCCTTCCCTTTCCTTTTATTCCCCATAAGGAAAGAAGGATTTTAACAATTCATATCATTCTCCACTAGGCGAATGAGGATAAGGAGATCAGATAGAGACATCTCAATGTTGTCCATGTTGAAATTTATAAAAAAGATAGATATGCTCTGGGGGAGTGATGTGGGAATGAGATCGGTACCAAGTTCTTCTTGGAGATTAAAACCTAGAACCTCTAAGTGCTAAATACAGGAAATGATCTTGACTACATGAGGCCCAGCTAGGTCACCCTCTCCAAGTTTTCTCATAAATAGAGCCTTGGACATCTCAATCCTTTCTTGTCTTGTTATCTCTTGATATTGAAAACGGAGGTGCTCGAGCATGCTATAGGAATACATGTCCTCATGAGACTTCTTGAGATCACATGACATTGATGATAGAATCAAACAATGAATGTTGAGTGCATCGCTAAAATGTTGATCATATACTATGAAATATTCATCACTCACCCCTTGGACAGGAGAATCAGGATGTGAGGACTCTGGCATGTAATACTTTCGTTCATGGCGTAGGATAACCAGAAGGTGCCTAAACCATTCCTGAAAGGTACTGCCGGTGTTGATATTGTATTTACCTAGAATTGATCGCAGATAAAAGGTGGTTGATGAGTTTTTCATATTGATTTTATAAATTAAAAGATAAGATTTTTTAGTACTATCTTGATTACATTTTATGAAAAATAATAAATGAATTTATTAATTCTCCAACTATTTTAAAATGTCCCAATGGACCTCAACATTGAACTCAAAATGTCTAGTATTTTTGACATTCTAGTGGTGAGGATCCATATTCCACTTTGCATAAACCCAAAAAGGGTTGGTCAAGCAATTTGAAGCTATTTAGGTTGGCAGGTCTTTTCCAACTGTGAGAATATAGTTACATGATCTATTCAGTGGACTCCCTAATCCTGAAATCATGTCTTTGATTTCCTCAATACATGACTCCATTTTAAAAAAAGTCTAACAAGGGATACTCCTCTTGATTTAAAATGTTTATGTCTTCCTGAATCTATCATAAGAGATTCCTTTATAAAAGTATGTTTCCCAACAACGGTTGGTCATACACATAGTTTTATTGTGTCTTTCCCTTAATCAAGTAATGGATGGCTTGGTCTAACTTAAAATTGAATTTGTGGGATTTTATTCTTTATGAGTAGTTTTTTATCACATTATTGTAAATATTATGTGATTCTTTCTTAAGTGGTTTACCATGTTCTGATAATTTTTATGCATAGTCCGGTTTTTATTTTATTCCATATTTGCATGCTTTTTTATATCAATAATTATGTGATCGCGACAAAACATACATAATAAATAAACCATGAAATCAGACAGAAATAAAATAAGATTTCATGATCATGAGCTTTTATTGGTTAGCTTATCTAGTGGTTTGATAAGCCAACCTTGGCCTAGAGAAAAACACCTTCACCGATGGTTCATGTTTTGAAGCTCCCACCTGTCCACCTTTGTATCTTCTTGGGTTAGTTTCGCCTTATCTTCGGGTTATGAACCGTCTCCTCTGGCTTGGGGGATCCTCCATTACATGGGATTAATATTAAAGAAACTATGGGCTAGCAGGCCCTACATTTTATTGGAAGAAGGATCGCATGCCAACGAATTTAAATTAAAAAAATTTAAATGATAACATACACACATAAAAAGGTTATTTGGTCTATCTCATGAGCATCCATAGCATGAAATGACATTTACTCATATTTAGAATTCAAATTCTTTTAATAGTTCTATTATTTAAGATATGTCGTGTTTGAAATTAATTAATTATGATCTTATAATTAATCATTTCATTATCTTAAATTCCTTTTTGAATTTCCTTGATATTCTTCTCATCCATATCCCTTGTACATGTATTTGTTATTTTGGAGGAAACTTGGTGAAAATATATTTCAGGAATGTACATGGCATGTAGGAAATATTACACGGCTTTTATTTTCCACCCTTTCTCCAATGTACACACCAGGGGCTTTGGTGTGTTTTCTGTACATTGGAAATTATGGAGTACACGACATGTAGATTAATCTAACACGGCGTGTACTTCCTTGTTAGGCAGTTTCCAAACTTGTAATCTCGTGTACGCGGAACATGACTTTTCCATGTACACAATTTCACTTGGACCAGATTGGACTACACGGCTTGTTGATTCATCATACACGATGTGTATACTGGTTCCATGAACAATTCATGTCCTGTCAACACGGTGTAATAAAACATAGGTATACTCAATTCACATGTTGTGGTTTGGAAAACCAGTACCATTTCGTTGAACCTAAGTACACGGAGTTTAGATTTCACTACACGTCATGTATTCTTTTGTTGTATGGAAAAAACGAGTATATCCTCTGAACGAGTTCCTCATTTTTTATTTAATAAAAATTAAAATTAAATGACCATTTCTGTTATGTGAATGGAGAAACAAAGGAGGAAGAACAGATCTCATTCATTCAGTTTTATAGAATTGTTTATCATTAATTAAATCAAATATAAATGCATAAATTAACAACAAAAATTAAATAACTAAAATAAATGTTTTGACCTCCTCTGATACCACTTAAAGGACTCGGGCGCAGTAGAAGTGTGTGGGTGGATGTGCCCACTAGGATTTTTTTCATTTTCAATGATCAATCTGGGATCAATGCGATGATTAAATCCATTCTCCATGTATCGAATCACAGAAATAGACAATGAATAACAAAAGTTTCGAAACCATAAAGGAAGGATCATCACTGGTCAATTATAATTAATTTAATTAACTGAGAAGAAGTACCCTTTATGGCATTATTTCTTCGTTGATATTTCTGATCACATTATGATGTCATTCGTCATTGTATTGCAGAATCCAAGTGTAGACTTCATCTGTCGGTGATCCACACGTGCGCCACATATATCCGGAAATCACCAAAGGAATATCCAGGTGCTAGAATGGAGAATCATTTTCTTGTGTTTTTTTTCCTTAGATCACCTTGATCTAATGGATGTGGATCTATCTATATCTTGAGAGAATTCTTGGAGGATATAGTTCTTTCAGTATTGAGAGAATTCTCTAGAATTGTTGTGCAGAACGATTCTCTTAGGAAAAGAGTTTGGTTTTGAGGATATTTATAATTGGGTTTGAGGTTATAGAGTTATGAAAATAAATAAACGTGTTATGGGTTTCATTTATTTCATTAACTCTTACTGAAAACCCCCATATTGAATAATTAATTCCTTGACATGCTCCCATATTCATTATAATAAATATCATTTAATAATACAATATTATATCCTCAAAATCCAATATAGAAAATTACATGACTTGAAATCATTATTACATGATGTGTACTTGTTTTCCATAAAACTACATGGAATGTAATCATTAATACATGATGTGTACTTGTTTTTCATTAAATTTCCAAAATGAAAACTACACGACGTGTAATCATTAATAAATGACATGTACTTGTTTTTCATGAAAAACAACACCGCGTGTAATCATTAATACATGGTGTGTATATCTTGTTTTTCATTTCCTTCTTCCTCCATCATTAAAACGATTTTTGATTCTTTAAATAATTATTAATCCTCATACGGGAATAATCATTATTCTACCTGAGATACTTGGATATACATAGTTTGTGACCCTCTAGGCCGCTTTCTCTTTGGCATTAGGTAGGCTTGCCTAAATTCTAAGATTACTATCTATCAACGGGTCAAAGAACCCAAGAGAATGGGTTTATGCCCCATTGATGTGTCACCTCATACAAATGATTAATTTGTAATTTAATCCCTTTGTCTCAATATCTCATCAAGTGGGTTTCATGGCAGTGTCATAAACCTATATGCTTGATCTGTCATTCTTTGACTTCCAGAAATAAACTCATCGTGACATCATGGCCATGGAATTTGTTCACCAATTCTATTTCAATCAAAGGTCCCAACATATTTACATCCATAATCAAGGAAGGGACAAATCCTTCCTTGAAATATCCATTAACAACATGTCATTCGTGATGCACCCAACGTACCATACTTTTCACCAACTATCTTCATGATGGTCTTCATCAGAAAATCTATGTGTGCGAGTCATGACATTAGTTAATGATAATCTTATAGTCTATGGACCATTACACATGATCAAAGATAGCAATGTATGATGTCACCAAAACATGAAAAATTGCTATAGGGGGGTCTATTTTCATAATGTACCATCTTGGATATTACCATGTGAGAACTCAATGAGAGAGAGTCTCATCTTCGTACAAGTATTCTCACATGAAATTATGTATACTATATGTCCTATCATAGTATGTCATCCAACCGTATAACATTATTTAAGAATATGGTTAAAGCATTTTAGGGTTCTCATCATAGCTGAGATATTGCATGACCATATCAATGCAACAAATATTCTAGGACATTATTATATTATAGTCATGCATAACAATGAACAATATATAATAAGTTAACATTCATGTATACAAAGTACAAAACAGTTTGTTCTCAGGAAACAAACCCTAACAATTGTTTCATCCAAAGTAGTTGAGGGAAATCCCTTGTAGGAGAGATTTATCCATCTTCATCATCACTGGGAGAAGTGATTTTCTATTTCTTACTCAACTATCCTACACATATGGTACCAATGAAGAATGGTCCACTACTTTTTGATTTTTTATCCACCAAATCCCCAACCCATTCATTATCATAAAATGATGAAATTTCATTATACTTTCATGTAGCAAAGTATATGACATAATTTTGATTACATTGAATTTATCTCACGATTCTTATTACTACTTCCATATGTTATTCCATAAAATTACTATTAATGTGGTCCACTAAAAATGTTGAAAAGACAATATCTATACATTTCTCAATCGATTTCATTAAGTATCCAATGATTCTTTTTTATATTGTTGGATCTACTGATGTCACATATTCATGCTTTCCTAGTTTTTCTCCAACCACAATCAGTGTCCTAGTTAGTTTGGAATCATGCATATTAAATTTCATTAGAAAATATTTTGAATGATTTTTCTTATGAATGAAAGAGTAGTATTTCCTATCAATCACTTATTTCCTTAATATTATGTGATTTCTTCAATCATTGACATTTGAAATTCTTATTTCATTGTTTGGAAAATTCATCCCCTGATCCCTACCTCCTTCGACCAAATATAATATCATCTATGTACACCAGTACCGTAACAACCCAGAACCAAACATCCACCCAAACAATGATAAACAGTTCAGGTGTTACTTTTTTAGGCCCACCTCCCCGAACACCAATGACCACCGACTAGAAGCGAGGGTCATATAGGTATAGTGGTGAGGCTATACCCTCACAGAGTGTAATAATGGTACTGATGTGAGTGTAATAATAAATATGCAGTGTAATACATGACTCAATAGACTCAAACCAATCCCACAGAGTGGAAGCATATTCAATATTGTTGAATTGTAGAAGAAATAGATATAAAAACAATAGCAGAATGTAAACACACTAGCATGCTGAACAATTTTAACAACTACTGAAGAACAAAACATGCATCTAAAGTAGTCCTTACATATCCATATTAAAAGGTCACCAATGGCTAAACAACTGTAGCTACAAAAAAAGTAAACATGATAATATAGCAAAGAATATAAAACCAAGTAAACTTTAGCTAGTCAAGACTTCAAGGTCCATACCATCTCCATGCAATAGCTAATGTAGTGCATCTCCTGATGCTGACCTCTTTCCTATAAATAAATCCATACAGTCTACACGTGTCCCGAAGGGCCCGCATAGGGTGTGAGATGAATCTCAGTTAGATACCACCCAATGGTGTGTACCAAGTATAATTTTATAAGAAGGAATACAATTATATGGAAAATAGTAAATAGTATGATGCACAAATAAACACAAACTCCACTGGTGGTCAGTAGCCACCATGGAGTGTCACCTGCTTCAGCCATCGTCGTAATCATTATAATGTAACCCAACACCATGTTCCCCCTGACACCATGTGTCTCATGTACCGACATCCCAAAGACAAACCCATGAAATTGTTACCCGAAGGAATAGAAATGCATGTAATCAAATATGTAACTCAAGGGATAGCGATGTCTGGCCTCAAATAAAGTAACCGGAGGGAAGGAAATGTCTTCCCTCAAAACAATGTAACCAGAGGGACAATGTTGTCAGCCCTCAAATCACAGTGAGATTATGCCCCCAACCAAATAGACTCAATGCTATCCCTTGAATGCAACTCCCCTTTAATGTGGCTTTCTATGGAAAGAACACCCAAACAATTGTACCTAAACTGCAACTAACGGGGGCCTCTACCCACTCGAGTGGTCAAAACCACCTCACCACAGAGTTTCTCTATGTGCACACTACTCATTGTTCTGGGTGAGCTATATTCACCAAAATATTACCCAAGCCACAAAACCTCTGACACCACGTGTCCTTACGAACATGCTACTCAGGTATGATGGTCTCGCCATCCCAGTAAACCAGGCCATGCCCAACCTGAAATTCATCCTACCTCTAGCCGACGCACATGAAGCCCAATTCCATGGTCAGAACCACCCAACGTAACTAGGCCAAGCCCAACTTGTTATCATCTTCAATCAAGAATATTTGTGCCATTCCCAACAAAACCCAATGGTTCCATCATATGAAATTCAGAAATTACATATACAACACATTTAAACAAAACACATAAATAAGAAAAACAATCTAAACATTTTAATTTCACTATCCCAATGGTCATAAGACAATAATACTGAGGTCTTGAATACCTCTAACAATTCATTTGAAGGTTTAATAAAATAAACTCAAGTGTTTAATCAAACAAAAACAATTATTACCATTTTCGCATTCCCTGGCCAAAATGCCCCAATGGGAAACGACCACTAGCCCAGCCCCGCCCAAGAAAAACATGTAACACAACACACCCAAAGGCATCCCATAGGACAAATAATATTTAAACTGAAAATAATTGTTATAAAAGGGTCACACTCAAAATACAGGAAAGCGCACCAAATGTTGTGCAACTGAAAAGTCTATGAAAACACAAAACGAGGTACGCACCGCCTACCTAAGACTCATATGATGATACTCCTCCGATAACAGCATCCAATTAGTAATAAAAACTGGTAGATATAAAAAAAAATCAAAATACCCTCTAGACCCTATTACTCATTCTAAAATAGAAATCATGTATAACAACTAAATAGGAATCAGTCCCTTACTGAGGGGGTTCAGTTGGATCAGACGGTGTTTGAATCTGACCCCAGATGAAGAATAGGGAGAGAATTGAATTCCCAACCAGCTCTCTCCTTTAAAACTCATCAAGGGGTTGGGTTCATCTTCAAAATGAGGCGACTGCCCGTTTTAGCAAAAAAAATAAAATACACAACGTGTACATTAGGACTACACGCCATGTATCATTTTACTATTCATTGGTGGATGATATTTTTCCAAGGAATTTCTAACTGACTACATGGCGTGTACCACTTTACCTGGAGGATATCCACAACACACCATGTATATACCTATACACATCCTCTCTATAGGGAATGTATGAATATTACATGACATGTACATGACAAAAACATTCTACCCAGCCAACCAGCATACATTCCATGTATGTCCTCTCCATGGTCAATGTAATACAACATGTTTATAGCTACACATTGTGTACTAAGAAATTCTTACATTGTCATCACATGGCTTGCATTTGACGAACATGCGGCCGGTACTTGCCTAACCCTTACACGGGGTGTACATTAGAGTACATGGCAAGAGGTGAGGAAATTTCCAGAACGTCCCATATTTTCCCAGTTTTCATAAGGGCAAGTCAAAAATCTAAATAGGGTCGGGATTTTGACCTGTTCTAAAAACCGGGATTCTTTTAATCTCCCCACCTTAACGCTGTTCATCCCCGAGCTATCAAACGAAACCTAGGAATGGAAGCAAACATACCACCCCCATTAAAATAACCTAGAATTACCCGGCCTCACTAGATCTAACTAAATTATTCAAGGGGATACCCACATTAGGAATTCTTAGCTCGGTCTCAACTCGAAAAAACTCAAAACAAACAATGGTTCACTAACATGTTTCTAGACTCATGGTACTAACCTAACGCATCATCACCCATACGCCACATTGGTACTTTTGTGTCATTCCCGACACCCAACACATCCTGTATCACATCGGTGTCCACCTCCATGAGGTCATGCATCCCATGGATGCTCAAAATAATACCAGATGACTTGCACCTCATGTAACTTGAATCCTTAATGCCTCGATGCCTGAAGCACCTCATGAAACCCGCATCCTTGATGTCGTGATGCCCATGGAAACTCAAGTAACATGTATCCTTGATTCCCCTAATGATTCTCATCTCATTCATATATATAGAATATATCACACACCTGATAAGGCACCAATCCCACTTACCATCATCTATTCAGTCCACATAGATCTTGTGCGTAACATGGAATTAAAACAGGCATGCCAAAACATGTAATGCCATGAGAAAACAAGAATGTCACGGCCAAACTCGTGGTGTACCTCTCAACATCATCGGCTCACCGGACTGCTCATCCTCTGGAAGATCCATGACGTACACCTAGCCTGAACTACGACTACCTGATTTCGGACCACCCTACGGTGCTACTACAGTTGACGGCCACTGACCACTCAGATGCGCCCCACTGTCTCATTCACATCCTCAGCGTACAGCTGAACCTCGGCTACCTTCTCCTGGTACCGAACCTGAACCAACTATAGATGCCACCATTTGTCCTAGTAGCTGCCTGTCAGTAGCCTGAGAAGGCTGCCTGCAGAACCTCTCTATATGCCCTACCTATACTCATGCCTAGAACTTCTTCAGAGGCCTATCCCACTATCTCCGATCATTTCCTGGCTATCAACACTAAAATAAATCCAATGATGAACTACTACGAGATGGTCTAACTGAGTCCTTGTCCTGACTGTCCTGCTAGAACTCATCCCTTCCTCGCTTCCTGATGTCCGAACCATCACTTAAAACTATTCTCTGACCATCCTGGGGCATATCCCTATGGTTTTCATCTGCTATGAGTGCCGGATTCCCCACCTCTGAAAATGAACTCAGCCTAAAGATATTCACATGGATCTGAATGGCATGTCATACGCCATCCTCAAAGTGCCTCACACATTCTGCCTCATCATTTACCATTCCAGGTGCAAAGCACGACAACTTAATTAAAGTTGCTGCATAGTCCGCGATGGGAATGTCTCCATGCTAAAACCCCAAGATCTCCTGAGTTCTCTCGGCCATCAGTTTCTAAGGGTAATAATGCTCAAAGATCATGTCGTCGAAGCCCTTCTGTACTTGTCCCTCATGCATGTGAGCAAGAATCTGTACATCCCACCATCACTTTTCATGTCCTCTCAACATGTACGTTGCTAGATTGACCCTCTACCTTAGAGGCGTCTCGAGATTCTCAAAGATCATCTACATGCTCTCTATCTTGTTCACAGCCACCTTTGGGAAACCCTCACCCAGAAAGAAGTGGCAGGTAATACGACTGGATCTCTCGCGTCAGATATGCCCTAGATGTCTCTATACACTGCGCACCTCTGTCAATCCCCAACAAGACACCTACCAGGCTAGCTCGAAGATGCTCATCAATCCATGGTTAGAACGCTGCCAAACCGAGCTGTTGTCCTACCTGCACGGGTTTCTGAACCTGATCCTGTCCCTGATCCTGTACCTGCATCTCATGCACTACCTGCACTAGATCTTGAACCTAATCTTTCTCCTGTGGCATTGTACCATCTCCCACCTTACGCTTCATCTGAATCTACAAAAAAGAACCTGTTGAATACCATAAATGGTAAGAGAACTCATATATATATATATATAATAATATATATTCAACACAGATAAGGAAATCAGTAAATAGGAAGCATAAAACAACAACCCTTACTCTGCCCTATTGCAACCCATTCCCCTATAATCCTTGCCTAATGGCATCCTTACTGGCCCTCATCAGAGCCTGGTATCAAAAGTACCTCAGGTTATTCCCGTCCATACAACTAACATTGTCTCAAACTGATGACTGCTTTTCCCAATACTAGTGATCAAAATCACCTAAACCATAATACCTTCCTTCACGTACAAGAGCCAGACTCAAATACCGTTCAACATGCTATTTTACAATTATATAGAGCATAGAATATCACATTGCAGTCAACAAGTAATTCTATTAAGAATTTCACCTATTCACATTTAAATATAATAAAAATCATGGTAATTTATATTATTCACATGGAATTATCACTTCAAAAAGCATACATGATGTTATTAAATTAAATATCATAAAAATGTGCTTGTCAAAATCCAAACAAACAATCCTTGACATACCGGGCCATGGTCTAATTCCATCTTACCAAACCAGGTCAAGGGTTTCATATCACCACCAACAACATCACACACAATGTGAGCCATGGAGGTGTAAATCATTTAAACTGTAATATGAGAAAAAAAATAGCAATTCCCACCCAAGTCAACTTTGTCCAACCCTCGTACCTAGGGCTACAGGATACAAAGTACAAGCTAGAAATCCAGTTCCACTAACAACCTATCTCTAGTATACCGTATCCCAAATAGTAAAACTAGCAGAAATTAAAATAGAAGTCTCAATCTCATTAGTAGCTATCGAAACAATGAAACTGAATCCCTTTCAATAAATCATCAGATACCACATTGTAACCAATTGGACTCGAACAACCACCCAAATATTTTTAAACGGGACAGGTGTTACTTAATAAGGTGCACCTCCCTGAATGCCAAAGACTCTCGACTAGATGTGAGGATATTATAATTATAGTGGGTAGGTTATACCCTTATGCAGGATAATAATGGTACTGGTCTGAGTGTAATAATAAATATGCAGTGGAATAAACAACTTAGAAGACTTGAACAAGACTCGCAGATTAGACGCACATTCAATATCGATAAACAGCGGAAGCAATAGATATTGCAACAACAACTGAATGTAAACAAAATAGCATTTTGATCACTTGTAACAACTACTAAACAACAAAAAATGCATCCAAAGTAGGTCATACATATCCTTTTGAAAATGCCTCCAAAGGATAAAAAACGGTAGATACAAAACAAGAAAACATGCAGATATAGGAAAGAACGCAAAAAAAGTAATCTTTAGATAGAAAAGACCTCATGGTGCGTACTAGCTCCATGCAATTGCTAATGTTGTCGAGATCATGAAGCTGAAATATTTCATGCACGTAAATCCATGAAGTATAAACATGTACCGAAAGGCCCATGCAAGGTGTCAGAAGATTATCAGTAGGATACTACCGAACTGTGCATACCTAATATTAGTGTTTAAGTAGGCATATATTTATAAGGAAAACAGTATACTATACGATGAAGAAATAAAAACAGACTCCAATGATGATCAATAGCCACCATAGAGTGTCACCTGCTTCAGCCAACACCAGAATCTTTGTCATGTAACCTGACACCATGTGCCCCCTAACACCGCGTTTCTCATGTACCAACATCCCGAAGGCTTGCACAAAAAATATTGACCTGGAGGAACAACGAGGTCTGTCCTCAATTAAGTAACCGGAGGGAAAATGATGTCTTCCCTCAAATCATGGCGATCTTCTTCCCCCAACCTAATAGATTCAATGTTATCCCTTGAAGTCTCCTTGCCTTTCATGTGGCTTCCTACAAAATTCACCCCTAGCCAATATTTCCTAAACTTTAACTAACAGGGGCCTCTACCCACTCGAGTGGTAAAAACCACCTCATCATGGAGTCTCTTTGTGTGCACATTACACATTGTTCTGGGTGAGATGTAATCACAAAAATAGTACCCAAGCCACAACAACTCTAACACCTCGTGTCCCTATGACCATGCCACTCATGTCTGATGGTGTCGACATCCTAGTAACTCGGGCCATGCCTAACCTGACAGTCATCCTGCCTCAAGCCAATTCTCATGTTGCCCAATCCAGTGGTCAAAACTACCCAACATAACCTGTCCAAGACCAACCTGTAATCAACATCACTCTAGAATATACGGGGCATGCCCAACACAAACCAAAGGTTCCAGTATATTCAATTCATAAATTATATATATAAACCACTTAAATAAAACACATAAATAGGAAAAACAATCTAAATAGTTGAATTGAACTAGAAAAATGGTCATTGAACAACAGTACTAAGGTCTGGTTTGCCTCTAACAATTCATACCAAGGATTAATAAAAGAAACTCAACAAATTAATCAGAAAAAACCAATTATATCCATTTTGGAATTCCCATGCCCAAATGCCCTGATGAACAACGACCACAAGCCCGACCATGGTCAAGAAAAATTGGTAACAGGGCATACCCAAAGGCATCCCATATGTCAAATAATAGTTAAATAGGCAATGACAGTTAAAACTGGGCTATGCTCGAAATACTCAAAAACGCGCCAAAGGCCGCCCAGCCCAAAAGTCGGCGAAAACACAAGAATAGGTTTGACCCCACAAACCTGAGACTCCTACGATGATACTCCTTTGATAAAAGACTCCAATTTGTTCTAAAATGATGCAGATCTACAAAAAATAAAAAATATTCAAACCCCTATAACTCATTCTAGAAAAAAAAATCAAGAAGAACAACTCAGGAGGAATCAAGGCCATACCGATGGGGTTCAAATGGATCATACTGTGATTGAATCTTACTCTAGATGAAGAGTTAGGAGGGATTTGTTGTCTGGGATGGCTCTCCCCACCCAAACCTATCAAGGGTTTTGGTTTTGCCTCAAAACGAGGCTAATTCCCATTTTGAAAAAAAAGGCGTGTCCATTAGGAAAACACATCGTGTATCAGTTTACTATTCAAAGGCGATTGATATTTCGTCATGTACATTCCCACTTACTACACGATGATTACCTTTGGTACACGACTTGTACCTCTTTACCCGGCCAACATCCCCAATATTCAATGTATATCCCCATACACGGCCCCGTTACATAGTTTGTACAAATAGAACATGATGTGCACATGATAAAACAATTCTACCCAGCCAAAAGGACCACATGCCCTGTATTCCCTCCACATGGTTAATGGTATAAAGTGTGTCTATAACTACATGTCGTGTAGTAAGAAATTCATACACGGTCATCACATGACATGTACTCGGTGAACACACAGCCAATAATTTCCTAACCCTTATGTGGGGAGTAATTTAGAGTACATAGAGTGTAGACAGGAAATTTCTAGAACATCCCATATTTTCCCAGTTTTCTTAAGGACAAGTCAAAAATTCCATTAGGGTTGGGATTTTGACGTATTCTAAAACATGGGTTCTTACAATTTGGTTTTGGAAATAACACATCAAAGGAGGAAGAGCATGAAAAACAACTTAATACGGTGGTGTGGATACCTCTCACATCATGAGGCCTTTTCCATGAGGGTACCTGAGGGACAGAGCCTAGGGAAAACAACACCATGCGAGATATGCCCAAAGTGGAAAATATGTTGATCGTGGGCTGGAATGGGCTGTTACAAATGGTATTAGAGCCTGTTTCTATTTTATGTGCCAGTGAGGACGATGTACCATTCTTTGGGGGTGGGTTATGGAAATCACACATAAAAGGATTAGGATCACGAAGTACCCCTTTATAAGGTGGTGTGGATACCTCTCCCATACTAAGGCCTTTTCCTTGGGGTCCCTGAGGGAAAGATCCTAGGGAAAACCAAACCATGTCGGCTATGCCCAAAGAATACCATATCATGATCGTGGGCTGGACTGGGCCATTACAAGTACCATGAACTGGTCATTATGTGAAATATTCGCATACAGATTGTGATCCACTCCACTTATTCTATATTTGAGCTTCTATAGATAAGAAATAATTTGGAAATTCCATTCTCGTGGTGCTACCTTCAATCCATATAGTGACATCATTAATCTACAGACCTTCATTACCATGCCGAAAACCCACCAGTTGTTATATGTACACTTATTATTCAAGAAAGCCATTTAAGAATTCTTTTTTGATATCCATTTTATACATTTTTATATTATTTAAATTTCTAGGGGTAGAGATTGTTTTATTGACTATAGTCTAGCTAACAATGAAATTGTTTCTTCAATATCAATAACTTAAATTTTTTAATATCCTTAACACACAATTCATGCCTTATTTATTATCACATTTCCATTCTCCTAAAATTTATTTTTGAAAATCTACTTTGTTCAAATCACATTGTGGATTTTTTCTCTATTAACTAAGTCATGTGTTTGGTTCTTATTTATCTTATCCAACTCTCTATTCACAGCTTTTACCCAAGATTCATCCTTTTTAGATTCTTCAAATGAAGATGGGTCTAAAAATGATAGTATTTCTAATTGTACATTATTCCTCAATATCCATGACTGTGTTGGAGCTTTACAATCCCTAATAATGTTGGATTGACCAATTTCCACACTTTGATTTCTCATATAAGGTTCAGAACAATTTTTATCATCACTGGTTTATTCTTCTAATTCTTCTACTTAGTTAACATTATGATTTGATTATTGATTGTTTCATGCCTTTTTATAATTCTATATATGGATCTTTCCCATGTCCACATTTGTCCTCATATTATTTCACATCACCAAATTAATTTAAGGATGATTTTGTGATTTTATCTTCAATAATCTTCACATCACTACTTTCCACAAATTTTCTATGATATTTATTGAATCACTTGTATGATTTTATATTCATTTAATATCTGATGTATATTATTTCATCTACATCATAACCAAACTTTTAATAATTTCCTTCTATGATTCAGATAAAACATTTACTTCCAAAATCATGAAAATACTTCAATTATGAATTCCTTCTCTTCCATGACAAATAGAGTGTTTGGTTTCCCCCATATAAATTCCTATTCGGTTTTGGAAATAAACTAAAGCATGAACAACCACTTTCCAGTAATGGGAAGAGGTACGACTCCCAATTAGTAATGTTATGGTCATACTATTCTCTTATCAATTTTGGCTCTCAAAAACTTCATTTTGTTGTGGGGGTATCACAGTAGCCACCAGATGTTGTCTTCCATGATTCTCTTGGTAATATTCAAATTCAATGGATGTTTAATCTCCTCCATTATTAGACTATAGAACATTGATTTCCCATCTAATATCATTTGTAGCTATTCGGAGAATGGTTTTCTTATAATAAACCACTTTTCATTTCCTATGTATTATTATCACACAAGACATTCTACTATAATCATCAATAATAAGAATGAATTTCCATTCCCTATATGTTCTTGAAATATTTATCAACCCACATGAATCTTTTTGAATGAGATCAAGAAGTTTGATGATCTTTTGGTCATTGGACGATATAAACTACACAATAACATTCCTTGCATGAAACAATCACATGTCTTCCAATGTTTATGATTCAGATTTGGGATATCCATGACAATATTTAGTTTAGATTTCTTTTCCATATCTTTTTGATTGATGTGACTCAACCACCAGTCCCAAAAGTTGTATTCTTCTTCATTTGTCATGAAACAAATTTTCTCTTTACAATCAACCAGATATAAGTTTCCATTTTTTTATAACCCTTAATAAGATAATTCCATGTTCCACATTTTATAGTGCACCCCTTTTGAATAAACGTCACCATAAGTCCTGAGTCACAGAGTTTTCTCAAACCAAGGATATTGTGATGCAACCCATCTACATAATGAATATTACTCTTCTTTTGATCAACATTGTACATTACAGTATTTGTACTACATTTGATCATTAGAGCACCCTCATTAATGAATATCATTGTTTCATCCATCTGTTTCTTGATATTTATTAATAGTTCAAAATTTCTCATTATTTGGGATGATTATCCACGCTCAAGAATCCAAGTGTTGCTATTCTTGGTGTCTTTGAGTGCTACTTATGTAATTTTATATTTTTAAATTTTCTTATTATCCTTAAATGATATATTAGATTGAGTGAAGGATAAATATTACCTTTCAAATCTATAATCCATGTTAGTAGGATCTTTGTAATAATATTTTTATTCTAGCGTAGAAACCCTATTTGTAAGAGACACAACGTCTAGTTGGCCAGTATTGACTAGTCTTTGAGTTTTGTATGAATTGTTACAGCCATTCTTCTGCCTTCAATCAACAATATTATAGAAAAAGTATGAACACTAATAATAATATCCATAGAATCTATTTCTTCTATAAGAATTAGTATATAAATTCACTATCCTTTTTTTAATTCCTTTATCTTTTTAATTCTTGTATCCTTATTCCACTTCAATGTATGTCATGGTATGGCCTAGATAGCCAGATAATGTACATTTCATAAGTGTGAATATCTTTTCACTTATATCCCATCTCATGTCAATTTCATTAGGATTTTAGTTTTAATTCCTATTTTTTGTGATTCTTGGGAATAATTTTTTGTAATCCTTTTAGTTTGATTTGAGTGTTTTCTTCTTCATTACTTTAGGAGACTTTTCAACCTATCCAACATTCATCTAGAATTTATTTTAACTCATTTTGTTTCCAGAATTCCATGGATTTACATCACAACTGAATACTCTACTACCCATTAACACAAGTCTTTGGTTATTTAAATTCACTTCAGTTCTATTAGAAAAACTCCTTGATCTCTCTAGAAACACAGTACCTAAGAATTTTTGGATCTATATTTTCTTCTTTGTTTGTTTTGTGATTTATTAACTATATATTTTACTCCTCAGAGTAACAACATATTCCTCTATACCTTCAACAATCTTAGGCTTTTCTTCTAGTCTCAAGGTATGGTTGTGGATGACCTTTCCCTATTCTAAAATTCTGAGTTTTAGTTCCACTATATTTCTTGTAGTCTCAAAAATTGTTGATTGTACCCTAAAAAATTAATCTAGTCATTAAATTTCATTTTCAATCTGATCAACATATTCTAATGATTCTTACACAATTTTTCTAAACATATTTCATCTCTTACATTGACTCTTAAGCCAACCAAAAGCATCCTAATTTTTCAAATTGGGATCAAAATTACTAGTCAGCTAATTATATCAAGCATTATCTATTGATGGTTCTGTTTTTTAAGTTGTAGCCATAATAGAATCATGTATCCATACATAAATTCAGAATCTTACTCAAATAATTCAATTTTATCATCTTTCTCTTCACTCAAAAAACTCTTTCATTGTAATTTAGTTCTAGATTTGAAGTCTGACATAATTAAAAACCATTTATGAGGCTTCTAAATATCTCATGTTTCTCTTTCTTCATCATAAAACTTTATTGGTCATTGAGATGCAATGTTCCCAACTCTCCCATGACAAAAACAAGGAAAAGGTAAATTTTCTTTAAATTTCTATATTTCATTATTTAATTTCATGGAAATGATTGAAATAAATTTTTTTACACCTTATCATCATCAACATAATATCCAATCATTATAAATTTTAAAAATGAAATGAATTAAATTTCCTTTCTTACACCAGTCGTTGCAACATCTAGTTTGACTCTCATGTCATATGCCACCAGACTGCTCATCATATCATCCAAGGAAAGAGTAGAGAGATTCCATTCGTTGATGGATATTACCATTCCATTATTATGACGTGGAAGTCTACTCAGGATTATCATTACAATATTAATGTCTTTGATTTATTCACCATGTCCTCATATTTCTCCAAATAATTTAGTAATTATATTAAAAAATGCATACTAATTTTCATTAGGATGTATTTTTTAATAATCAAACCTGTTGTGAAAAAATGGATTTTTTCCTCCTTCACATTTATGTCTCCTTGATATATGTTCTCTATTTTCTTTCACATAATCTTTAGTAACATACATTTCCTCAAATTTTGATATATCTTATCATAAATAGCTATAGTGAGGGAATTCTGTGCTCTGAAATCTACATCAATCATTTTACATTCTGTATCAGTCATAGACACCCTTGTTTGATTAGTGACATGTATTCATTGTGTATTGGAAAACATGACTTCTATTCCAAGAGATTTTATTTGATCTCTCATCTTATTCATCAAGATTATAATATAAAATCAATCAAAGGAGGGTACTTCTTATACCTTTACTAGAATCTTCATTTTCTAAATGATGAAAAGATTTAACACTAACAACCTTTACACTCTAATAACGCTTGAATGACCCTAGAACACCCTGAGAGGGAGGGGAGAACCGAGGGATCAAATTTTACTTTTAAACTGATGGATATTATTCCCACATTGGATGGAACCTGCTAAACCTATTAGATGATAAACAGTAGAAAAAAATCATATAGAAAGAGAAAGACACATCAATTATACTTTTTTCTTCAATATGGGATACCTCTAAGGATCATATTCTGACAGGTTGTCAGTCGTACAAAAATCCACCAGTCATCACTTGTTGGGGAGTATAACTTTTTAGCACAATAACTCTATGATAGGCTAACTACCTTTTCAATGTTTAGGGATGGAACAATGCATCGCTCAAATGACATAAATTGGCTCCCCATTTATCAATACATTGGGAAAAATTTAAAATTTGTTTATCACCATGAAAATCACTTCAATGGGTTGTAATTAATTTATGCATCCTCATATATAAATAGATTCTTTGTTGATGTTCCATTTTTACCCATAGATAAAGTTTACTTTTCCAATTACAGATAGATCATGAAATTCTCTTCTACGAATTGACCTTTTTCCTCAGCGTATTGTGCTCCTTCATCTGTGTACTATCCTACTCTTGGCACTGCACTTCACCTATATGTACTAAACTACTCTCTGTACATCCCTAATCCATATACAGAGAATGCATCCTTAGCAAAATGTGATGATGTGTGGACCATATCCAATTCCAATATGCATACTACAGGAATTCTATAGACCGAGTTCTCCATTCGTGTTGTGGTTCTTTTATGCAGACATGTCATCCTGCAAACTACTTCACACATCAACAACTTTATCCAAATATTTAATCATAACCTCAATCATGAGGATTTATTCTTAAAGAACACTATAGACTTCACTGAATTCCTCCCATATTTTTAATCATAATCCCATATTCTAATAAAGGTGTTAGAGCTCCTTATATAGGAAATTATATATGAAGAATACACTGAATTAGGTTTTACCAATTCTTCAATTGGGGCACCGCCTTCAAAGTGTACCGTGTATATCATGCAAAACATATTACTTATATGGTAAGTGTATCACAAATATCCCTACACGATGACACAAATCCCCACCTCATTTCATCAAAAGACACCCTTCACAATTTGTCAAAACTTTTTCATGTTTTTATGAATGACACACCATCCTATGAAAAACCACATCTTTCGCGTATAACAAGCCATCATGTTAAAACAAATTCTTTATTGTGAGCCTCCTTTACACCATAAAACATTACAAACATGCTATCTACATACTTTTCATGCTTCATGATTCACAATTCCCTATTCCGCATACCATAATTTATAATCCATGAACTATTCTTAGAACAAGGTTTGTGGTCTGTGATTCATTTTCATAAATTCTTACCTTTTCAAAAAACAACCTCCCAATTTTGATGCCCAAATTTTTTTAAAACACTACGAAACTACACCACCTTCGTTACTTCTTTCCTCATAAATTTTAAGACCATATTACATGGAAACTCCTTGATCATCCCAATATGGATTAACAACAAACACAAACCATACTACATTTATAGAAATGAAAATCCTTGCTTCCATCATTATTTTGGATATTGTAGAATTGTTTCGAATAACATAAAATTATCATGGTAATGAATTAGATGAAGAAGGTATAGTTAATCTCAATACAGTGGCAGATTCTATACATGAAGAGATATGTTTTTAAATGATGAAAAATGAAAAAATATTATAATGTGGTCAGAGATACCAAACACAATATGCTGTATCAATAAGAATATAATTTTCAGATTGAGGTAGAATTTGAAATTCATATATATAAAAAATTATCAAAGAAGGTTATTGAGAAAAATATCAAGAATAAAAAGTAGCGTTGTATTATCAATTGTTTGGTATTTATTGTGAATGATTGTGGAAAATGAAAAAAATATATAAAGGGGTAAATTTTTAGCCAATGCTAAAAACTCAATGATAAGGTGAGACTGTTGTCTTTAAAATTGAAATTAAAAAATAACATTAAATGAGATATAGAAATGGACAAGGATAACCATATAGTTTTAACAATATATTTAGAGAATTTGTTAAAAAAACCAAAGATGCATCAATATGAAAAAGCTGGTGTGTGGATTGATCACAACCAAAAGTCTATGTTGGATGAAGTCAAGCCACATCAACTGACTCCAAATTTTATGTTTGATATTTGATTGAATATAAATCAATCCACTAATAATACACAAATATATTTAATTGAAAAATTTAAGACACTCATTATTACACCTAAAATCGCTTTTTATTATTGTTTAAATATAGGATACACTAAAAAATTAATGTTTCATAATGAAGAAATGTCGTATGGTATAAGCGAAAAAGTGAAATATAATTAAAAATAATCATTTTATGTATTCATTATATGGACACTATTTCTAGTGTGGTGGATATGGAATCATGGATTGGCATTTCAAATTGAAAATAAAATGGAGTATGCATGTGAAGACTCAATGTTATAAATGAATAGACCCTCACTCTCGGGTCTAGTGCTAAAAACACTTTGTATAGATAATGAATTTGATATAAAGTTTGATGAATCAAGATAAACATACATTGACTCTACATCACTACTATAAGTTAACAATAGATGTTTTGGTTTCCTTGAGGACCAGGTACATGAGAAACTTATTTTACAGTAAATGTGATCATTTTTCTATAATTAAACCACACTAAACTCCCTTCTCGAATTATCATAGATTATACCTATATTCATAATCTATAGTGAAAATAATTAAGTAATGGGTTAGATAAAATAGTCAATGAGGGAAAACATATCAACATTTCATTAATGATTATATCATAAGTATATTCAAAAACATTATCATGAGTGGAATCTAGTGCTAAAAATTTATAGAACAAAATAGATTCCAATAATTAATAATATTAGAACATGTAATCTAAAATTAACCAACATATACCACGAAATATGAGTTAGAGAAATAAATTTTATCATGGAGTAATTTAAATATATCATAATTTCATAAGATCATATAAAAGTGGAAAAATCATAAAACATTATATTATACATGTTAATCATGTTTAAACTCCAATACAATATAACATAGAGTGTTTAAGCGAACCACTCATTAAACATACAGGGTATATCCTGAGAAAAAGATATTACCCAATGATTTAGAGTTATATTAGGGTACACCCTTTATATCTTTAATAGCACTAATCATCTGATTTTAAAAAATAGGAAAATATTCCATTAATCAATCAAAAGCAAGATGTATCATCTGAGAAGGAAGTGTGTTTTATAATCTATTCTCAATTCACAATCGAAAGAAATATCAAAAGGATACCCAAGAGGGTAATGAATTAAATTATTCTTGGATATACATATTTGAAAAAAAAACATAGGTATTGAACATTCATTACCAATTTTTAAAAAACCATGACAAATATTGGAGGAATTAAAAAAATGGACCACCATGGAGATGCATTATGAAAGGATTAAAGGGTATTTTAAGAAGGAAGGATTTAATTATTTCCATTTAGTTCATAATTGAACCATATTGGTTTTCCATAATGTAATTATTTTTTAGAAATATATTCATGGTTAATAAATCAATGGAGGTGGTGTTTGAAAGGAAATAATAAATTTGGATGTTCCTATAAATCTAGTTCACTTAAAAGAGAGAATTCCAATGAAACATTAAACAGGTATTACCCCAAAAAGATAAAGTACATTAATGTAATAATATATACAAGGAATAAATTTATTGAATATATATGAATTATATGATAATAATATAGATGATTTTTTAGAAGAAAATGTTTAACAAAAAATAAATGAGGGGGAAAAATATACCTTTGTAGGTTATAAAATATATATTTTTTTAAACCCACATGATTAAAAGGATAATAAATCTTTATTTTTGAAGTTTCTATGCAGAAATATTAGGATCATACAATTTTATTATAATTTACTTCCCAAATGTAAGGTATAGTATTGGTTGTAAGGGAGAATGTGGAAATAGGGGAGATAAATTCATTAAAAAGTATGGGTATTAATCATAACATTGTAAGAACATTAAAGAATAAATTTGCTAATGAATAATTTTATTTCTAATCCACTGTTACCAAAATATTAAAAAAAAGTTACCATGTTTAATATATAAATATATTAATAATTAATCTTAGAAATAAATAGTCAATTACGATAGCTTATAACCTAGATAGACATAATATTGAGTTATGAAACAACTTGTGGCTTTATTATCTTTTGATTGAAAACACATAATAGAAGAAAAATGAGATGGATTTTAAATTAAATCATTTATCTGTAAAATTATGATAAAAATACATTAGAGGTAAATGATGACAACATAAAAAGGGAACAATTGTTGATTTCAACTCATATCCCAATGATGGAAAATTCAGATATGAAACCCCAAAAAATGGGTCATGATTCTCTCTATATGTGTGCTTAACATTCTGAAAAATGAAATTAATATTATTAAAAATTATGATAATTACATTTTTTATCCACATGTAATGTTATAAGGATTATATATTTTTTTTTTATTAATTTAAAAAATAGATTTTATTTATATAATTTACTTGAGGTGGTTCTGTCAATCTCTCTAATATTTTTTAGTATATTGACTATGGTATAATATATTGAAAAATATTTTCATAATAACCAAAAATTTATAAATTAGTATATATTTTTATTCAATAATAATTAATTATACAATTTCATATGTATTCCCAAATTGGACTCAAATTATGAAAACATACTCGATATGTTCGTTTATGGTGGTTAATTTCACTATGACCATTTATTATTAACATCACATACAAAATTTTCCAATGTTATCCTTAAAAACATATTAACAGTTCCATAAATGTTATTTTTATACCATAAATATAGTTTTAAATTCTACAATAACACTCAGTAAATTAAAAATAAAAACATCATTCTATAGAGGTGGTAGTTCGCATATATACATGAGAGAAGTCCTCCTTTTCCATCAAATAGGATAGGGACAAAACATGTAATAATTTATCATTTAAAAGTATAAGTTATTTTATAAATAGTATCTATTTTTCATTAAATAACACTTTTAAACCATCATTCTAACAATTATATAAGAAACAAAACACTTAATTCATAAATGTGACAGTCTACACAAACACATGACGACGTCTTTGATTTTTTAATGTTTTAAAATGAAGATATACATGTGATATTCCATCACAAAAATAACATTTAATATTTATAATAAACCTTATTTTATTATACTTCCATGTAAATATTTTTTTTGGGTTTATTATGAGTAAAATAATTAAGAGAGCTCAATTTAGAACATTACCTCTCCCTTTGGATGTTCTCCCTTGAGTAAAAACATAAGGCTCATAACCATGGTATTTTGGGAAGACCATGTCCTATAGGACATGGAGATATAGTTGATGAGAGAATAAGGATGAGTTTTTACTAAGCTAATTAATAGAAATGAGGGGGGAAATTGGATGGATTTGGGTTCCTTCTATAGGCATGAAAAAATTTATTTTTTTAAATATACCATTTTAACATAAATAGAGATTAAATTTCATAAGGAAAGTAAAGAAGAAGAAGAAAACATATTCAACAGGGGTGAGGTATGATCAATAATCCCATAACCATTCCTTTTCACACATGTTTTAATGATTTTATTATGACTTTTATTCATATGATTTTGAACAATAACATTTTTTATTTTTACCTTCGTATAATATTTTTTCAAAATAAAAATCTTTAAATGTATAAAAATAAAAGATGAATTATAACATTATTTAGAACTGATAATTAAAAATATTTTATCCATTTTATAATATTATATTTTAATATTTTTTAAAAACTATTGTTATCATTAGTTCATTTTACTCTTTGAAAACCATTTTTCAACAAGTTTATGTGTAATCATAAATGTTTATCAGGAAACAATTATCAATAATGTTGATTTTAATGATACTTATTAGTTAATTCTTATCTAAATATCATTAATGTTACTTCAAAATAAATCTAAAACAAAATTTCATTAGAAAAAACATAAATCAAATATATATCCTAAAAATAGTATTTATTAAAAAAATATTGCATACTTTTCAAAATATTAAACAAGGGTTTTTTAAATTAAACATAGTATTTTTAAAATGATTTATTTAAATTATAAATATATATTTTTTTGTATAAAAAATGTTTCACAAATTTTAAATCATTCTCAAATTATTATAATTTCATAATGTTAACAAAATTTGAAACAACAGTATTTTTCACCATTCATCGAAATTTAATCATTTTCAAAAATAATCTAAAAACATCATTATAAAATAATTTTGACATGACTAATGAATAAAAAAAATTAAATAAAATTTGAGTTATAAAATTTATAATTTGAGTTTTTAAATTATGATTTAAAATATAATGAAATTTATTTTATTGAAAAAGTTTTTAGTGTTTTTAATATTATTGAAATTTCTTAAATTTAAAAAATTTAATTGAATTTATTAGTATAAAATATAAAAATATGAAAAAAATTCCATTGAATTATATAACATTTATATTACAAAATATTTAAAAAATACCACCTAAATTGATTATTTATATTATTAAAATTTATTTTTACTAATCAATTAATCAGAATATATTTATTTGAATTTTAAAAATACATTATATTATAATATAATAATAATTATGCTAATAATAACATATAACATATGAAAACATGCACAAACACATATATATCAAATTTTAAAATAGTATTTTTATTTAATTATTTATTATTCAAGAATTATATTATTTTCAATTTATTACTAGTAATAAACAAAAATAGTATAACTATTGGACACATATATATCTAATGACCATATTTCGAAAGACTATATTTCTAATGACAATATTTTCAATGTCCATATTCTCAACTACCATAATTATAATGGTCGAATTTGATTTTTATATATATCATAATATCATTCATTCCATTCATTCATTTAATTATCAAAATTACTATAGTCATTTCAGTTCATAGAAATATTTCCATACTTTTTATCGGGGTTATGTTTCTCATGGACAACAATGAAGATAATGTTTATAAATTTATCATATTTTTATATCCTTGTTAAAATATCCCACTTTTAATTGTCGTTATAATTTATTAAACTTTAATACATGAAATGTATTCATTTGTATCCTTTATTGTAATGTTATTCCATAATAAATTTTTTCATTGTTTTTACCACTATTGAATGTGAAATAGATTATAGTATATATTTTAAATGAAATTAAAAAAAAATATTGGGGTGTTATATTCTCCTAAATTAAATAAATCATATTTTATATAAAAATGTCTTAATCAAAGATCAATTGGAAAGACCCATTTATGACATGCTTGATGCAATAATGCCCCGTATGATAAGATCCAACATCATTTATTTAGATAACCTTGTGGTTTGGGAACCTACTATGAATGGTGTTCTTACATCTAAGATTTCATAACACATGACTGAGAGATATAATATAGGGTATTAATGATTGGTAAATCAGATGAATGGAAAGTGGATGAGGTTATCATAATAAATAATTATCATGGGGCCAGTGCACAAAAGTATTCTAAGTGGTTCATATCTCCAAACTTGTGAAATATACTTATCTTCCATGTATAGAGTAAGTAACCAACATAGAGAAGAACATGAGCCCCTATTTTTATGTTGTTCAACTACATTATCTTTGTGGAACTCCCCCTTTGACATATTTGAGATCCCAATTGCCCATTATAGTCCTACCTACGTGCTCATCAATGCCTTCTTAAATATCATTATATCCACTCAGCTTCTCAATTTATTTATAGCAATGGATCAGAAAATATTCTCAATAATTTTAAAGATAAAAATAAATAGATCCAAGACTAGGATTCATGTGTTACTGAAGTTTAGTTTAATAAAGTATTGGCTAATATCAATGATTAAAATCAATTACAAATGGTCCATTTCCACAACTCAATTCATTAATTCTTAGTTCAAATATTACTTTTCATTAAGGATAATTTCCAACCCCTATATTGGTAATGTTGAATTAGTTTTATAGAATCTATTTTTAGGATGGATTAAAATAAAAAAATAATGATTATTTAAGTTAAATTATTGGAAAATAATGCTATGAAAATTTTATTAGAGGTCATCATGGTGATGTCACAGTATGACTCTATAGAACTTTTGTAATTTCTTCCACTCATGTAGTAGAGAAGCATGGAATTATTGATATAATTGATAAATCCATTCAATGGATTTGGAATAAACTTTATCTTGACTATAACAAAACTACCATCATTTAATACATCAATAATGGATATATTCAACACTATTAGAAGTTTACTACTTGATGTATCATATTCTTTAACCTTATTCCATTCGCTGACTTCATTATCACTCATGTCTAAAATGAGGATATCATTTAGAAAATTTCCAAGACAATAAGGTTCTCAACCATAGTGACCTCATTTTTTTTAATGATATACGAGTTGATATTTATTCTCTATTTTGGGGGATCATTGTATATTTACATACATTGGACTCATATAACATTACATTGTTTTTTAAATAAATGTTACATTCAGTCCTGGTAAAAATGTCTCCATTTTCACAATAATTACTAATTATATATTAATTTATCACTAAAATATACAAGTATTAATCTTATTCCTACCCAATTTTACTAAATAAACCTCATGGATAGCAGTTAATATCCATATAATGTAACTTGTTTTCCTATAGAGTCCACATTTATCCTTATAATGATAGATGAAAATGAGTAGTTTTGAGATATGAATTTTGACTTCCCTATTTATTATTAATATGGATTGTATGTGGAAATATCCAATACATTTAAAAATTCAAACAACTATCTATATAAAGGATGGATAATAAGACTTTCATAAATAATAACTCAAGAACCCATGATGTAGATTCATATTCCTTGGATACACTGATGAAATCATTAGTAAATTTTATTTATAAATCAATAGCTAATATTTAGTGAAAACATAAATGACATAAGTCATAAAAATATGTATATTAAATAATTATTTTAGCAATACTAATTCATTTGTAGTCCATTAATTTTTATTTCCTTGTTCTAATGGTCTATTATATTGTTTGTGTCAATTTTCATCATAATCCCTTGGATTACTGCATAGTATTTCAAAATGGTGAAATTAATTACAACAAAAGAATCAAATTGAAAATGGATCCTCATGGAGAATATAATTTTTTCAATAATTAAAAAAATCATACCTTTTTGTTTGTATTATATTGTTTCATTCCCTGCATGACTACAAAAAAATTATCATCTATTTCCTTTGAGACATTCATTTGGGTTCCTCTTCCCAAATTTTTTATACAATGGAATTTGAATCATCTCTCCTTTATTTTTTTCATCACTAGAACATCTACGAGTCTCTATCCTTATCTTAATTTTTTTAGAAAGTCAACAATTAACACATTGTAAATTATATTTTATGGTTGCTAATTAAGTATATCTAAATGATTTCTCACTCAAACACTTATCATGTTATGTTTCAATTTGGGATAAAATATTCATTGTCCACAATTTCCATTTTTAGATTAAATCCTTCATGAATTGTGAATTAATAAAACAAGAATGGTTTAATGTTATTGATGACCAATTATAATCATAAGAGAATTATCATAAGATAATTACATAAAAATAAACAACAAAACAACAGAATATTTTTTTAAAATGGTGTTAATATATAGTAGTTTAGTCCTAAATCCCTATAAATTCATCCAAAGTTTCTTTCAATTTTGTCTCCACATACATTTTATCCTTATTAGTTACCAAAATAAATATTTCATAATAGATTATAATAACAATTTGATCAACCAATGCATATCCCCTAGAAGTGTCCATCCAGGTGTGTAATTTTAATCCCACCCATTATGCACTGATTAAAGATCCATTTTTTACTCAACCATCCCTTTTCAGTGTGATTACCCATAGGTGCATCTATAAAATTACCAATTATAAATTCTTGTATCCAAATAGGGATGTAGTTTTTATGAAACCACATAATTAGTACTTTCTAATTTTTTTAATAATTTCGTATACCAAGAACTGTCTCTTGGGTTTCTATTATTATTATCTTATCCTAATATTATAAAATAAAAAACCTAATCCCCAACTATAAATAATATAATCCTAAAAATTATTTAATACTTCTTTGATACATGAAATAAATCCCTATACCCACACTCTCAGGTCCAATGTAAAATTATAGTTTTATAAATAATTGGATTTAATAAAAGGTGAAGTAAACCTTGGTAAAAATAAAATTATATTACATAACATGTATAAATTAGAAATTAAATCTCACAATAATATCATAATAATTAGAATATATGTTTAGAATAATTTATTAAAGGTAACATGATATTCTTATTTTATGATACTTGCCTAAATTTCTCCATAATTTAACCACATGGGAATTCCCTAGTGACTTATCATAGGTTATACTAAACATCATAACTGAGGGAATAGGAACATAAGAAAGGGGAATAATGGGAATGCAAACATAAGAAATGGGAATGATGAAAATTAGACTAAGGGAATACCTATCAACATTTCAACAATGGTTAAGTCATAATCATATTAGAAAAAAATTTCAAGGTAGAAATATCATATTAAAAATAATAAGGAACAACAATATTTGTCAACAATTGGGTATTTCACAAACACTATACCCTAGCCACCAACCCCCTTCTCCCCTCACCTTCAGCTTACTTCATTGTTTCCACCTTCACACCCTACTCGGATGAACTGTCACTCACTAGTTAAATGTAATTTTCCATTTTATTATATATATTTTTTATTATATATAATGTATGGGTCTGAGTATGGGTGTATTATTAAAAAAATGGAATCTTTGATTCATGTGCATGTGATGACTTGATCAGTAGGCTGGGAATATTTTCAGAAGTTAATAATGCTCATATCGGGATACATTCAATTTTGACTTTGTTTCTGAATACATCATTGGTTATGATAAAAAGTTTTATTTATAAATTTAAAATATGAATTCTTTTTTGGAATCTGATTATAATAATAAACATATTTTAATTCAAAATAATTTTAAAATGGATGATAAATCACCCATATGAACACTCTAATAAATAATAAAAATTTACTAATTGAATTTAGTATAGTGTGTCATAACATTTGTTATTTGGAACAATTTTATCTTTTATAATGAAATTAAATCAATTTTACCACAATTATGGAGTTATAGACTCATTTGTTACGAAGTTTTACCATTACCGATAAATTCATATATCCTTAGTACTATGAAACAAACATACCTCTAATGAAGGAAATAAATACAAATATTAAGAAACTTGATTATAATAGAACATAAATAATAATAAAAAATCATATATACATAACCAATTGATCTAAAATAAGAATTTTATCAAAATAATTTTATTTTTTAGGGATTATGATTCATGTACTAAGCCGAGTTGGAAGTCATGTTAATAGATTTTCATTTTTGGGTTTTCTTTTTTCTATATATTGTTTAATTAAAGTCCATATTCCATTATATTTAAAACACTCAAAATATTATAATAGTAACGTAATTGTTTCCATATACTTTTAAGGTGTTACATATATTATTCACTATTATAAATATTCAATGTTCATACTATATATGGTTTGTAAGAGTCATCTAAATAATTCATGTTCATGATGATATATTCTTTATATCACTTTCATAATTTTAAAATATTTATAATATAATTAATTTGTATAATTTTTTATTAGTTATACTTAATTTTCAGGGGATATTAATTTATTTATGATTTCCTTCCGACAATTCCATTAGTTCAAACAATATGAATTGTATAAAGGATACATTTAAATTTTTCCAACATTATACCCAATGATTCTTCTACATAAAATATATTTATTTTTAAGATTCTATTGTGTTGACGTTATATTGTTAAAATGATCATTAAAATCCTTCAATACCTTCTTGAAAATAACTATTGACTGTGAATCATTTTCTATTTTTATAAATAATTCAAAAAGAATGTTATGAAATCTCATTTCATAAACTCTCTTTGGTTGCCTATATGTTCTTATCCAGATTCCTTTTTAATGTATTTTTTATATTATATGATATAACCGTTGTATATTATAAAATAGAATTATTTTAATGAATATTTTATATTTTAATTTCAATATAAATTATTTAATTAAAATTATACACTTCTTAAATAAGTTTTAAATACTATTTGATTCATTATCAAGATTAATGTGTATTTACCTAATTTTATAATTTCATTAATATAAATTTTTTATCTCCATGGGATATCATTTTTTAATTTTTAATGGATTTATGATTATTTTTATATCCACAAAAATACATACATATATATATATTTTTTATTATGAAGAATAGAGTGGCCCTATGAATATATATCCAACAATATATATGGTAATTATTACAGTATCATGAGTTATCTATGTGTGGGTTATATTATGTATTAATCGTCTATAATTTAATGCTTGAAAATGATCTTTTCCTCTACTATCATTCATGTTCCCCTTCCATCTTCTAGGTTCCCCATGTGCATCCCATACTTCCCTCATTTAAATTGTGATAGAGAAATACTTCGTTCACCATGACTTATTGAACCAATGGTGTCTCCCCCATGATGACTATTTTATAGTAATAAATTTGTGGTTTTTATTTTAATTCTATTTTACATAATATTATCCATGACTGATTTCCATTTTTACTTTGAATTTTTTTTGATCTTATATGACTCTTCTTATAATTACATGGGTTGTGTTTTTTCACTTCCATTTGTCTATTTTAATACTTAATAATACTTATGTGTTTTATTTATTTTATTTTCAATAGATTATCATCCCAAAATTTCCATCAAAAAAGTATATTGATGTGTAATTATTTTAAAATTACAATAGAAAATAAATATATGCCTACGGTTGGAAGGATTAAGGATTTAGGATGAAAAATGAATAATAACAAACATATGGTTTGAGACATCTGAAGACCATCAGTTTGAAGAGTCTTTTGGGATACTAATAATGTCATTTTAAAATATACAATCATCCAACAATTTTAGATTGTTTTCAAATTAAAAAATCATCCTATCAAGAGATGTTTTTTATTATTCTTGATTCATAAAGAAATTTACTTCCCAACATCTATAATGATCAGAAGCCCAAATTTTTACTAGGTTATATCTTTTCTTGAAAATTATCTTGGGGAGATGATAAGGTATTTAATGAAAACATGGATAGAGAAGTAGAGGTTCACAAACATAAGTCTGATAGAGTGATGGGTATATTCACATTGAGTGTAGGATTAGGGTTTGACAACCCAATGTTTATGGTTTTTTATGGGGGCTTACTAAAATTTTCTTCCCCACTTACTAAAATTAGTTAAGATATTTCTGTTGCTGACACATCGGACATGGTGACAAAAAACATGGATTAGAATTGATATTTGAGGACAATGATGTAGATATAGTTGATATTGTAGAACTTGACAAACAACATCCAACCTTCATGAAAAAAACATAGTGACCAAGAATTCATGAGGGATCCTCCATTTATTGAAACCAGTATTCATGGTACCCAAGTTTTTTTTAAGAAGGTTGGTGCCAGTATCTCATGTACTATAGTATTAGATATAGTTAATTCCTCATTTTCAAATAACAAGGATATTCCATAACTTTTTCACCATCTTCCACACGTTTGAAATAAAAATATCTTTTAGAAGGTAAGTATGAAATTTCTAGTAATACCCCATCCAAAAAAACAAGGAATAACTGGTTGTCGAACCCTAATCCTCCACCCAAGATGAAGCTGCCTCTCCCACTCTAACTATGGTGATTGTGCACCTCTACTTATATCTCCATGTTTTTATAATCTATCATACTAGTTCGAGAATATAATTTTCACGTAAAGATGTACCCCCAGTCAATATTTGGGCTTCAGATCAGTCCAGAAATTGTGTAGTGAATTTCATTAAATTTCATGAATGTTGAAAAACATGGCTTTATTAGAGTAATATTGTAGATGAAAATGATCTAAAACCGGGGGACATGAACATATTTGAGCATGTCATTAGTAGTATCCCTAAAATTTTTTCAATATTACCACATTACATTAAAAATAATACCACATCAATAGTGTTTCATTTTTAATGAAGATTTTTTAATTATAATCCATTGAAAAAAAATTACGTATATGTATAATCATGATCCAATATAGTATATTTAATATTTTAATTCTTTTTTAAATTTTTTTTGATTCATATAAAGATAAAACAACTCTTCAAATATATAAAAATATTATTTAGATTATAAGGGAATTCATTTTACAACTTCCCATTATTGTTAAAAACTACTCAATTAAAATTCTTAAATTTAACTTATTTTTAGAATTCATGAATTTAATATCATATATCCACTAATAATGTTAAAAGTCTATTTTTAAATAAATATTGTTGTTTTATTCAAAATATTCTGCCCAAAAATGTCCCTAATGTTTCTAGTGGGTCTTGCCCTATTTATGGTTCTCCTCAGTTACAACCCATATTCTATTGAAATTAAGGTTTGTTAGAGGTATTAAAGTATCTTGAGGAATCTGTGTATGACTTCATAGTGTTTGGAACTCTTGAAGCTATTTGAAATCATTCTTTTCAAAGTCCTATTGGTGGGTATAGCATTGGATTGCTGAGAGTTATTTTCCCTGCAAAAAATACAATTTGGGAGGACATGGGATGTTTTTTAATACATATTTTCTTAATGGTTTATATGTGAGGAGGTGAAGATAATGAAAAGGGAAGGGCAGATTCGTGTCCAATAAGGTCAGCAGATGGTGAAGGATTATGTTGAACAATTCAAAGATTTTACTTCCTTTTCTCCATAGGTGGTGTCGTATGATCTATTGAAAACCTCTCTTTTCATTGGGGGAATTCATATAGAGATAATGGAGAGAATAATATTCTCCAGGGATCTCTATTTTGAGATGTTGATGGAGGAATCATTTTTTACTGAGTTATTGTGAATGAAACATTCAACAAATTGGTTAAACGTGTTAATCAATTGAACATTCATTGGTGTTGGGTTTATTTGGGTTATGTGGTGTTTGGGTTTCATTTTGACATGTGAAAATTGATTGTTAAACGAATGAGTAAATTTATGGGTTTGTGTGGTGGTTGTTTTTCTGTTTCATATATTGGTGAAAATATTTGTGATTATCCTCCTATGGTGAAATAGTTGTGTTATAGTGTATGGTTGTGTAGTTTTTTGTTAATTTATTAATAAAATGTATGGGTCTGTGCATTTGTTTTTTTAGTGTAGTTCTGTGCTACATAAAAACCAGCTGGATATTTTTTGTATATGAATATTTAGCAGTGGTTCAAACAACTTCTAAATATGATTCAGTATTAATCTACTGGCAGTTATTTCATTTTTGTAGCACATCTCCAACTAAAAACTTTAGGCTGAGGTTTTAACTGCCACTAAATCCTCATTATTTTGCTTCCAGAAAACTACCTTGAAAATGTAGAAAACTACCACTCGATACAAATTATATGAAACATTCTTGAAATTTGTGCTACCTGGATGGAACCGCTATATATTGGATTTCAACACAATCTTTATCAATGGTTTTTTGAAACCATCACATATTCATGTGGCAGTGGTTTAAACTACCCTGAAATCAATAAATTAGTCACTAATAACTGATTTTCTTATAGTGAAAGAATATTCAACTAGGATAATAATGAAAATCAATTTATAGATTTATTAAATTATTTTGCACGATCATATTTTTAGGATGATAAAATATACCATTCATCACATAGTGTGAATTAAAATATATCGATCAAATAAAATGGATCATAAGGTGATGGTAGTAGATATTTCCTTGAAATCATATGATTATGTTGAGGTATGGATTCCCAATTATTAATGCACACCCCAAATCTCAAGAAGCAAGGGTATAATCATAACGATCAGATATAATAAATAATGTGGAATTATATTTAAAAAAAATTATGTGTATAATATTTCCAGATAAGTAAAATCCAAAATTAGGGGAAAATACGTTACACCTGATGATATATTCATTTTTAAACACCTTGATCACAGATTTTTATGTGTAAGTAAAATGTGTTACTTGGGATATTAAATGAATTTCATTTAGAAAAATTGTATCATCAATGGGAAGAATAGAACATATATGATTAATGAATAATTATAAAATGGAATCTAGTCCTCATTGGTGGGGAATATGATATGTGTTTTTATACAAGGAGGATAAAAATAATGTATGTCATAAAAGGCTTAATCAATTAAAACTAGATTCCTTAAAATATCTAGTAATGGAATATCGTTGATCTTTATATACATATATTTTCACATTCTAGTATGTGGATATGAAATTTGTTTAGAGATAGGTTATTTTTTTAAATAAATACTAGACAAAATAAAATATTTCAACAATGTTTATTTAATTGGGGAATGTCGATATGGGTGGAATGATATCAATTAGAGTTATTGATGGGATAAGATACTATGTGTTGTTCATTGATGATATAAATGTGATAGAATAGTTGGTTTCCATTTCCCATAATTCTAACATATTCAATTACAATAATCAGTATCATATGAAGGAAAAAAAGATACTTGGGATAAGATTTTAAAATTATGAATAATAAATGGCTGGGAATTTAACAAAATAAGAGTTGAGTATTATCATTAGATGAACGAGATAAGGTACCATGTAACAGTAGTGATTAAAAATAAAAATATATTGTAGTTGAGAGAGAAAATGTGGTATAAAAAACAAGGATATAATAACACTTTTTTAGAATGGCAGGATAGTTTTCCACTAAAATATACATGCATGTTATGGATGAAAATTGAATATATATATATATATATTTGACATGATTGTTATTATTATTATTATGTGTATGTGTATATATATATATAATCGACATATTATACATGAATATTATGCATGTGTATAATCATTAATATGATGCATTAAATAAAAATGAATTTGATGTATGTGATATTTCTTAAAATAACATAATGTATACATGGATAGGATAAATGTATAAAAGTAATGATAATCATAAATACTGGCTTACTTTTTTTTTCTTTATCGATATAAAAAAATAATCCCTTTATGGTTTTATATATATTAGAAGTATTGTGTAATAATCATTGAATGATTTAACACAATCATTAATGAGGCATAAATCATTTCAATTATTATGTATTATTGGATGAAAAATTATGTGTTACTTAATTATAAATATTTTATCATCTATTTCTTATGAAATAGAAATTTTTCACTTCAATTTTGTGAGTGGATTATTGTGATCCTTTTATGTTACTTTTTATCCACTTCTTGAATGTTCTTTAAAAATCTATTCTTACTGAGCCCCATTCATATATCCCAATAAGGTTTTATCACCCCATCAAGATCATCAGGTTTCCTACAAAGTTCTCATGTGATACGTCTGGAGGTGGAATTTTTAGCTGCCCAATATTTTACTGTAAGTTTCCTTTAATATAAATTCAATCTCTTTAGTATCTTGCATTGCATGAAACATTATGTTCAAATAGGCCGCGGTCTATTATTATGTGATCATTATAACCTAGATATTATTTTTGTTGGAATAGATAGGAATAAATTAATTTTTAAAAAATACATATGGTTCATAAATTAATAGAATAAAATATTTTTGTTATGAATTTATTAGAAACAAAAATAACAATGATAATGAAATATGTGTTTTTATGAATAACTAATTTTTTCACAATATAGTTATATAAAAATAAGTTAATTTTTTCACTATTATTGAATGATTTTAATGAAATTTATATTTTATATCATCAATAAATTTTTCTATAATTCATATAATATTTTTTCAATTCATGGTATATGAATAAATCCATTTTTATTCTTAAAAACTACATTTTATAATATGTGATTTTTTGTCACGTTTTGAAATGTTATTTTAAAATTTATTTATTCAACTTATTGGTATTTAATTTTATAAATTATATTCTATAATAGATAAATGAATTCCAAATTTAGTTAATTTTTCCTTTTTCAGTCAAAAAGAATTTTAACCATATTTATTTATTACCATATTAAAGGGTAAATTGGGTAATTAATGGTATAAATAATATGATATGGACTACATAATGACCCTAAAACATACAAAATATTTATTTTATGAGTAATTCTCATTCATATTCTATAAAAGTTGAGATATATGACGATTGTTTCCATTAGTGTGTTATTATTGACGTTATAATGGTTTCTTTAATGAAAATTAAAATATATCACATTCATGTTTTTAATAATTATTACATATTCATATAGTTTTATCAAGAATATTGGTTTGTCTATATATAGTATTTTTAAATATAACCCGTTTATATTCATAATGTAAATTTAATAATTATTTTTATTGATGAAAAAATGAAATTAAATTATTACACAACAATAATGTAGTAATTATTTAAACAATAGAAAGATAACATGAATGATTTTAAATATATTAATTATGATATAATTTTGATATGTTAATGTTTGAAACAAAGTATTTAAATCTACATGAAATACTATAGATGTTTGATATTATTATAATAAAATTCTCACTTTTTCTGGATTTATTTGAAGTCAAATTAAAGGATTAGTATTAGACATGACGTTAATGATAAATAAAAAAAATTAAATTGTTATCAACTTAATAAAAAAACATATTCATCCATTTAAATTTAATATAGTTTAAAACTTCTTACATGTTGTATTTATGATCCATTTAATCACTTATATAAACATTATTATCTCTTTGTGATTAAAATAGTTGTCACCACAGTTAAGGTCAAATATAACTAACCTAGCGGTTAATTAAAAGGATACAGTTTAAAATGATAAAAAATATTAATAAAATCTATTAGTTTTTGTATAAACACAATATATTTTTTTATCCTTGAATCCTGTTCCATTTAGTGTCATCATGTATGAAAAATTTATTTTTTATTATTTACTATTTTGAGAAATTCCAAAAGTTCCCCACAAATCAATTATAAATTGGATCCACCTCCCTCACTTCTTCAAACCACATTGAACATCCTATAACAACCAGATACAACCAATATCTCATCACAACATCCTTAAAATGTTTATTGGGGTCTTATTATTCCAAAAATAAAAACCCATATCCCGTATGAGGAGATCTAAAAAAATTTATCGAAGAAGAGGTAATCATTTTTACCAATTCAATCAAATACATTTATACTGAAAATTCTTATTAATTTGTTCTTTCCATCCTAAATTAATAACTCTAGTATTGTAAATATAAATTAATTTCATTGTAATTAGGACAAAACCATATTCCACCTTTTATGCATATAATGAAAAGAAAGCATCACCCATGGGTGCATACAACTTATCGTCTACATGTATTGCTGTAATTCGATTTCCATCATCACTTTAATTAGATGGTTATAATGATTTCAATAATATATATATATAGTTCATATGAAATTATATTGATTAATTTATATTTAAAATATAATTTATTTCCCTACCCATACACAATTAAGGGAATGATGACATTGCTCATGTGTATGTAAGACCCACTATCTTTACGAAGCTATGTGATTCATTTTCCACATAAAAACATAAAGAATGATTCCAGAAATTATATATTGATTCAATATAATATTTATAATAATATCATAATTCTATATATTAGAGGAATATAAACTATTTCCTTGTACCAAATATTTCATGAAATAACATGTATGTGAAAAAGGCGATTAACACCCGAAACAGTTAAATGAATAAACTTTTATTAATAAAAAAGTGGTATAATCTTATAAAGGGGGTATATATGTTATTACAAATATTAATATTGTTCTGTTCTAAGTTTATATAATTTTTAAACCAATTTTATAGTAGGTTTAGACCCAAATGAGTGATATTGACCTAAAATAAGGGCTTATTTCACAATATCATTATTATTCGGGATGTTTTATGTTTATGACTAAAATGGGAAATATTTATATTCCATTTAAATTTTCTCTAAGAATATATTTTTATTGAAATTTAATATTATCCTATGAATATTTAAAGACAATATATAATGTTTAAATTTTTACAAAATTTTTTGAAAAGAATATTTTTCCCTTTTCCAAACAAGGTGTTTTCTGACTTTTCTCAAAAATATGGTAGAACTATTTTATTAATCATATAAATCATTTTCCAATAGTCATGAAATCATAATTTTTTGAATCATCCTTTAAAATTTTACAAGGTAATATTCAAAGAAATTTTATTTTTTATAATTGTACGGCATCTTAATAAATAGTGAATTCAAAGTATAAAAAGGGAATTTTCCTCATGAATTTTTGAATGATTTTAATAATGTATTTTTCGCTATGTCAACATGAATTATTTAATCTTATGAATAATTTTGTTTGAAAAATTATTATACTAAAAAATATATTTTATTAAATGTTTTATGATAGTTTTGAGTGGATATGTACAAATATTATTACATTTTTTATATTAATCTGTATGGTTAATAATTATGTTTATTGATTGTGGAATATTAATACCATTTAATTTTCATTGGTCAATACAAATTTTTATTTTGATTATATTTCACCACTTTTAAATGAGTAATGCATTGGACATAGTAATTGATTTGTGAGGCCCACAAAAGCAACTCGATGCATTGGTAGGTCTCAAGTGAAAAACTATTTTTGGGTATTGGGTTTGGCCTCACCCAATTCTGAATGATGTACTGGATGAAGTCGTCATGGTATGTTTTTGATGTCCCACATTATGCATGAGATTATTTATAGGTTCCAATGTGATTATATGAGTAGTTTTGACTTTCATGGATATGTTTTAGGTTATGTTAATAAGAAATTATTCTATTTACATTTAAAACTATAATATTATGATCAAGTTATTTATTTAATTCCATGAATTTTAGTAATTAACCATTATATAATTTTTAGGAATATTTATGATAGCATCCATTTTATTATTACCCTTATTAATCATCTCAGATAACCCCACTATTCTATTTAATTTTTGTCCAATATGAAAAAAAGTTTATTATGACTGATATATGGGGTTCAGGTTGTAGAATAATGTGGTTTTCAATGGAGTAACAAGGTATTATTTTATATTTTATGTTTTAATAAAACATCCAAGTATGTATCTAGTTTTCAAAAACATCTAAACTATTAGGACCATTGGGATGTGATTCCTTATTTATTATGAAAATGTAATAATGTAACCACTAACTATGGGATACTATGTTCGGTGTATTTATAGTTGGTATTAGATAAAGTAAAATATAAATTTGAAAAATAGATTTATAAGAACATAGATTAAGGATATATAAACTTATAATGGAATTTATGAATATTACAAAAGTAACCAAGCATATTCTTTTGACAATAGTTAAACATAAATTTTCAATTTATGTTAGGTGTTTCACTAGTTTCAAAAATTTGAATTATTGAAAATCTAATCTAGTGTATTCCATTTTTATTAATACAACCCAGTGAAAGGGAAGGGAACTATATCAATACTTGCAATTCATGTAGGGATTTACCACTATAATGATAATGATTTTGGAGTTGGAGGAACAATTTGTGTAGAATTACATATAACTATACTTGGACAACAAACTCAGGTCATGAGAAATAACCATACACACATAGATAATCCTGATCCAAAATGTGGTGTAACAATGTCAGAGTGGTTCATGGGATAATAAAATCCATTATTCAATGGGGTAAAAAATTATATATAGATTAGTAATGGATATGTTCCTTAGAGATGATATTACATACGTTTGGATGTAATTAAAGGGATATGGTTTTAATAGATTTTTTTAATCACTCATGATATGTGGATCAATATTGATTATTGATTAAAAACACCAAGGTGGAGGAAATTGAAGAAATAGAATTGAAGTATTTTATAGAACTATTCAATGAAAAACATTTTCTTCATGAACAATGTTTATATATAAAAATAAAATTCATGATTCCAGGACAGAAGGATGATAAGAATGTTGTGATGTATGAAAATAATTTTACAGGGTTATCACGTAGTGCTGTGGAGTATATACGTACTCTATGATTTATTATTTATTTATTTTTTGATGTGATGAATCCAATTCTTCAATGAACACTATTTTCAAAAAATTATTGACCATAGATGTATATAATATCATTTTCCATCAACACTAATGACCATTTTTTCAGTCCTACGGATTTGAATGGAATAATAATAAGAATAGAGATTCTATGTCGTATGGAAAAGGAAATATGGAAAAGGTTAAGAAATAAATAGTATAATTTAAAACATTCAATAAAGATGGAAAAACATAATGATACATTCTTATTTGTAATGGGATTTTGTTACATGTTTGTAAATGAAGATGACAAGGTTCGTGATTAAAATGGAAAGAAAGAAGTTGGAAATGTTAAATGCATTAGATATAAGGATATGGGGTATTATACACATGATTTATGTAGATGACAATGGAACATTCCCTGGGATAGGCCTTTGTAGAAAGGTAATGATTATTTGGTAACAAAAAATGAGGATGATGATACTAATTATTTTGTGGCAGGTACCTTCATCATATCCTGAAATTTAGAAAAAAATTTATTCGATTACTTACTATAAAATTATTTCATATCTTTCAAAAAAATTCAAAAATTAGACATTTCACTTTTCCCTTAATAAATGATTTTTCAGTTAAAACTCCTAGTGAAATATTCACTTCAACTAGGATGTGCCATGTATTTCATGCTATGGCACATAAACACACTATATTTTCAGATTTTATTATCATAACTATGGTTGATTTTGATATAATCTTTTTTTTTGGATTTAATTTAAAAATATAATGAAATAAATTATTGAAAATAGAAGGAAATTAGGATTCATGATTACGATATGTAATTTCTTATCATTAGATGAGAGGCTTCATCATCTGATTAATATTTGGATCCTAATCCAATAAACCTTTTAAATTATATTATTAGAATAGAATACTAGAAAAAAAAACTTATGGTGAAAATTTAATAATTAAATTGAGGATGACCCTATTGTACATGAACAAATTAATGAATTTCCTATGTAATTAACTAGATACCCACCTTAGAGAGAAATTTAGTTTTCTATTGATTTAAACTGGGATGCAAGACCTATATCTATGAATTCTTATATAATAGAAACTGTGGAGTTAATAGATTTGATTAAAAAAATAGTATTTGAGTCTTAAGGTATTTATATTCCCTTGTGTTTTACCATTGGGAACCACTATTCATTTCATTAAGAATACAAATGGGTCTATGATACTTTTGATTTATTATTGGTAAATCAATTCAATTATGATTAATACAAAGTATTATCTACCTTGTATTGGTGGATTATTCAACTAACATCATGATGATGAGAATTTTTCAAAAATTTATCTTCATTATGGATATCATTAATTTCATGTAAAGATGAAAAATATTCTTAAGAAAGAATTTCAATCAAAGTAAGGATGTTATGAATTTGTAGTATTTATATTTGTATTGACTAATTCACTCTATATTTGTATGGATCCAACAAATATAATATACAATGAAATTCATGATAATTTTATTTTGGTAGTTCTTGATGATATCATGGTATAATCTATGAACTATGAGGACTATAAGAACCACATACAAATCATTCATGAGACTCTTCAATAAAAATAGTTATATGGGAATTTAGCTAGTGTTAATTATGGATCCAAAAAGATTCTCTTCTCGGACATGATCTCTCCAATGATGGTATATTAGTTGATCTTATGAAGACCAATGCAGTCCATGAATTGCCTACACCAATAAAAATAACAAATTTATGTAGAATCATTAGTTTGGAAGGATACCATTGGGGACTTGTTCAAAATTTTCCCCATTTAGCTAACCCGTTAACCAAGATTACATGTAAATGGGTTATGTTTTTTCAGAAAATGGAATGTGAATAAATTTTTAATGATTTCAAGATGATATTGGTGAATTTTCATATCTTGACTCCCCCTTTGAAAAATTTTTAATTTTCAATTTATAATGATGCATCATTGAATGGAATTTGTGGTGTCCTCTTGCGGAAGGATAAAGTTGTATCCTATTTATCAAAATTGTTGAAAACAAATGAAAAAATCTATCCAAATCATGATATTGAGTTAAAAACTATAATTATTTATCTAATGATATGGAAAGACTAATTCTATGTTTATAGATATGAGAAATATATATCACAAGAGTTTGAAATATATTTTCATGAAGAATGTACTCAATATGGGGTAAAGGTGATGTCTCATTGTAATCAAGGGTTATGATTGTCAAATACACTAGCACCCAGAGAAGTTGAATTAGGTATCATAATATTTTAGAAGGAATGATCATGGAGTTCTGATCAAAATGAGGATTGATATAGGATCATGTGTTCATGGATCTCGTAAAGATGGACATGGGAATTATTATGAATAGGGGAACATAACTACATTATCAATTGTTTTCTGAACAATATTTATTAGAAAATTTAAAAATATCTCAAGATGAGGATGGGAGTTTTCAATATAAAATTTAAGTAGTGAATGATGGGAAATTGGAATATTTCGTATATGAATATAGTGTTTTAAAATTTGGACAGAGGCTTTGTGTTCCCTAAATACCCGAGAAAAAACAAGATTTATTTGATAATTCTCTAAGAAACAATTTCTCTATACACCCACGTATGATCATGAAATATAATTATTTTAAGGAAAATTTTTGGTTGGATAATATGAAGTTGGAATTTGTAGATAATGAGTTAAGATGTTTGGTTTTTCAAGAAGTGAAGGATTAAAGGCTACATCCTAGATGATTAATGGAACCTAAACCTATTCATACATGGAATGGTTATATCAGTAATATGAACTTTTTTATTGGATTATTAAGTACTCCTTGAACGAATGATGCAATATGTGGAATTTTTGATCGACTTACCATATATACACATTTCCTACCTATAAGGGAATATTTTCCACTAATGCTCTCCGTATGACTCTATATTTATGATGTTTTATGACATTATAGTGCACACATTCAATTTTTTCTTATTTATATCCATTATTTACATCAAAAATCAGGTAAATTCTTCATAAGGTTCATGATATCGAGCTACATTTGTGAAATTTTTATCACCCTCAAACAAACTTGTAGTCAACAAAAACTATCCAATATTTCTAAGTCATTTTCCAGTATTTCTCACATAATGTTCCATATATATGGGATCAATATTTACCATTGTTATAATTTTCCTATATAAAATATTCCATTAAGGTATTCAAGTAGTTTTATATGAATTATTACAATGAAATTTATGTTGTAGAAAAAAAAATTTGGGATGAAGATGGTGAAAAGAATCTTGTAGGACCAAAACGTTTTTGGAAAAAAAATAAAAGGTGAAGATTATACAAACCCATATCAAATAAGATAAAAGTATGAATATAAGTTATACCAAAAACTCGGCGAAATATATGGAATTTCTAGTGGGAGATATTGCTTTCCTGAATGTAAATACATGGATGTGTGTTATAAGATTCAGTAAGTAAAATTGATGCCTAGGTAATCATACTTATTGTAATCGTAGAAATAATTGGATCTATTGATTACCATTTGGAAATAAAACTTAGACATTCTAATGTACATTATGTTATTCATATATATTTGTTAGGTATGTATATGAAAAACCCAATTCATGTTCTCCCTGTAGGATTGAAATATTATTGTAGACGCTGAATTAAAATACGGGTGACTTTTATGTTTAAAAACAGTCATTTTTAACCTTAAAAAATGATTTTTAACAGTTTCAAAGAACGTAAATACAGAAGTACTCTTTTAGTACTACTAATCAAACATTCTAGGTACTGGAAACATGGTTCCAGAAATGAAACTTAGGAAATTTTTACAAGAAAATGATTATACCTTAATGTATAAATAATCTTACAAATTAGAGTATTCAAAGGTAAAATAAAATATTAGAAAGTTATATTTTCTTCCATTATTAAAATTTAGTGGAAATAAAATTGAAACAAAAAATGTTACATGTATGAAATATTTTAACACAATGAATAGGGTATCCAATAACTTTAGATAAAGGTCCCTTGATTTATATTTTCAAGAATTTCTGTCTTATCCACTAAAGGGTAACCACTTTAAAGGAATATAAAAATATATCTTGTTATCCCCCCAATTCCTCGATCTTTCTGTTAGTTCACCCCTCTATCTTCCTATCACCAAAATATCCCGATTGTACTCAGCAAAAATCAGAGTTGCACAATGAAATATGAATAAGATATTAAGAACCATACAAAGCATGAGAGTCTATCTCTATAAATCACTTAAATAGAATGAAATCTCTAGAGTGACGAAATGGTTGTGAGTTCATTCAAATATGATCCTATTTATAGGCACTTCTCCAACAGTCGACTCCCTCCTCCAATTGTCATATTTTTCTATTAATCTCTATGGGACCTGTACACATGTCAATCAATCAACATTTAGTAAGAAACATATTGCACGACATAGTTTCATGAAAAATGTATGAAAAATGAATTTTCTTATCCAAATTTATTTTTTATAGTGTAAGGGAATATAATGTTTAGATTCTAATAAAATAAATATTCAGATTCTATAAATAATTGATATTTGTATTATTTTTTTCAAAAAATTCAGAACCTGAATTCAATAGATTTCGGAGTCTAAATTCCAATGAATTTTGTATCGAAATTCTGAGGAATTCAATGGATTAATTCTGGGGAATTCGTTGCATGAATTCTGAGGAATTAAAAGCCTGAATTCTGAGGAATTCAGAGATAAAATGTTGAGGAATCTTCATTCCCAATTATAGAGAATTTGAAGACTGAATTCTAATAAATTTGAAGTCTCAATTTCATAGAATTCAGATTCTAAATTTCATAGAATTTGGAGTCATATTTATTTAGAATTTAGATTCTGAATTTTCAGGAAATTCAGGGTGTAAATTTCAGAGAATTCAAATTCTGAATTTCAAGGAATTCGTAGTCTAGATTTTTGAGAATTCGGAACCTAAAAACAGAATACCGAATATCCAAGAAAATGTATGATCTTGATGTTTATGATATGATACTAAAATTTTCATAGTAATAAAATGAGTTATATTTAGAGAGACTATAGAATGAACAATGAAAAATATAGGTAAGGATAAAAATTACTTTAGAGAAAGGTAATTTTCTTTAGAGAATAGAAATTTTTCTCAAGATAATATTCCTTAGGGAAAATATTATTTTCCTTAAAATGAAGTGTTTGTGAATTTTAAAACATAGAGGGATGGAAAATTCATAACGAAACCTTATTAAATCAAATATCACTTCTAAAGAAAAATAATTGGAACCTTGATTATATTAAAATGAAGAGCATATCCATATTCTAGACATTAGAGAACAAGTATTGAGAAATCAGATGACTAGGCTGGTAATGTTACTTTAAAAAATTCATAAAATAAAATATCTATTGTGGGAACCAGAGGAAATGATGATAAAGATATAAAAAAATTTATTTAATAGGTGAGATTCAAGAAATTTCAATTATTAAATTTCTTGAAGGAGGGACGAATTTAAAAAACTATTATTATTTTAGTTTGTCTCTTTTTAAATAAATTTAATATCCTCAATATCTTGTGTTGTATGCAAGATATTGTTCAAAAATACTGAGATCTATTATATTGTGATTTTTTTAAACCATCCCTATATATGGAATGAATAAATAGGAATAAATAAATAAATAGAATATATATAGTTTGTAATATTATATAATAAAATTTGGATATTATCAATTGATTATAAATAATAATGATAATAATAAAAGAAGTGTTTTTTTGAAAAACAATTTATTTTCATGCAATATAGTTATATAAATGTATATTTTATTAGATACTATTGAAGAATTATTTTAATTTAGCGTATATATTATATCTTCAATAATAATTTTTAACATAATCTAATATTTAAACTACACATGAGATATGAATAAATCAAATTTTATTCTTAAAAAAATATTATCTATAATACTTTTTTTATCGAATTTATTTTATTAATATAAAAATTGGTTTCTTCCACTGATAGGTATTGAATTTGATAAAATGGATTAAATATTTTTAATTTGGTGGTCAAAAATTATTAAGTAGGTACATTTTATTTAATTTTTAAATGAATGAACCATAATAATTTTGTTACCATGGTAAAGGATAAATTGGTTAATTAAGTGTTAAAATAATATGATATAGAATGTAAAATGACCCTAACATTCGCCCTAATTTTTTTAGGAGTAATTTTTATTCATAAAAATTCATATTTATAATGTATGACTATTGTTTCCATTATGATGTTATTATGAGCTTTATAAAAAAAATTTAACGAAAATTCAATGATTTCGCATTATTTTTTTTAATAATTATCACATTCTTATATGTGGTTATCTAGAATATATGTTCAACTATAAATATTATATTGAAATTTAATTGATTTATCATCAATGTGGAAATTTATTTTTAATTTTTAGTGGATAAATAACTGCATTAAATTCATACACAACACCAATGCAGTAATTATTTAATTAAGAGAAAAATAAAATAAAAGAATTTAAAAATATTAATTTTAATATAATTTGAATCATTTAATTTTTGAAAATAATTTTATAGACCTGATGACATAATATAGGTATTTTAATTTATTTCATTATAATTCCCACTTTTTCTTGATGTATTTGAAGTCATATAAAATTAATAGTGTCACAAATTGTCATTATTGATAATTAATAAAAAAAATTAAATTATTAAATTATTAAAAATTCAAAGAAAAAATTTGTATCTTCAATCATGTGAATTTTATATAGTTTACAACATCATTATTATTTCATTTATAAGTCATTTTTCCATTTATTTTAAAATTATTTACACTTTATAATCAAAATAGTTTTTACCACGTTTAAGGTCTGAAATAACAAAGCAAGGGGTTAATATAAATGATAAGGTTTAAAATGATACCAAAACCTGTATAAATTATATTAGATGATGGGACTAAAAAATATTCAATATTATCATAAACTCTATTTCTATTTTTAGTCATTTGGTGTGATAAATTAATTTATTCTAATTTAATCTTTGGGGAAATTCCAAAAGTTCCCATAACCTCAATTATAAAAGGGAACCTATTACATAACTTATTCACATGTATTTGAGACTTTTAGATATAAAAACCCTATACATGTTTCTTCCAAACATCCTTACACATGTTTTGGAAGTATTTTTGCCAGCAAATACAAACCCTAGATCCCTTATGAAGATATCTAAAACAATTCTATCAAATAATAGGTAATCATTTTTTCCGTCTCATTCAAGGACAATTTTTCTTCTAATTCATCTTATTGTGTTATTTAAATTATAAATTAATAAATAAAATATCAAAAATATACTGAAATATTATTTTTATTTTGTTACAACCATATTCCACCTTTTATTTATCTTATGAAAAAAGAAATAAACACTCACGTGTACTTATGAATTACCATATCCACGTAGCGGTGTAATTCATTTTCCATATTCACCTAACATGGATAGATTAAATAATGGAAAAAATGGATATATATATATAACAACAATTACATGATATTGATTATTTGAAATTAAAATATGATTCATTTCACAACCCATTCACCATTAAGGGAATGATATTATCACACGTGCATACATACGACCTACCATCTCTACGAAGCATTGCAATTAATTTTTCATAATAAAACATCAATAATAATTCCAAAAATGTATATAATGATTCAAAATTATATTTATGACATTAAAAAAATGTATATTACTAGACTATATTATATTTTCATGGTCTAGAAATTTCATGACAAAACACGTTTGAGAAAAAAGGCAATTAACAACAAAAATAGTGAAATGAATAAAATATTATTAATAAATGAGTAGTAAAATGTTATATGTGGATAATATATGGTATCATAAATATTAATATGATTTTTACTATGTTAATAACATTTTTACAACTACTATACTAGACATTCAGACATGTCTCTATGAAATAAGGCTAATAGTATTAGTTTATTTTACATTCTCGTTGTTATCTGAGATTATTTATATTTACGTGTCTAATGAGGAATATTTCTATTCTATGTCCATATTTTCATTAGAAATTTTCTAAAATATTTTTAATATCATACTATGATTATTTATATATCTTTTTACCATGTTTTAATTTTTAAAAATCTATTTGAATGTTATCTTTTTTTTATTTCAAATGATGTTGTTTATGAACATTCTAACAAATGGAAAAAGTATTTTTTCTATCTTATACGACATGAGATGATTTTCCCTCTATCATGATTCCTTAATATTTTGAAGCTTCAATTTTATATTAATAAGTTTGTTTTCAAATAAATTTTTTATTTTATAATTTCTTAGTGTTTTAAACATAAGTTGTCTCAAAGTAGAAATGGTAATTTTTTCAAAATAAAAATGATATTAATAAAATATTTTCATCCATGTCAATATCCATTGTTGAATCTTATGATCCATTGAGGATGAAAACTTATGATACCACAATCCATATATTATGGAATTATTTATGATTATTTTTATTGTGAATGTACTAATTTTTTATACCATTCACCATACTACATTGGATAGATCATTATTATGTATATTAATTTGGAAACATTTTTAAGATTTCATATTACAGTTTCAATATGAATGTATTAGATTATTATGTTTTACCCCTTTCATATGAGGAATTCATTAGAATTATTATGTGATAAGAAGGGCTTTCTATATCCACTAGATGAATTGTTAGGTCTCATTAGAAAAACTAGATTGGGTATTGATTAAGGACTTGACCATTTTTGTTTGATGTCTTGGATGATGCCTTAAAGGAATGTTGATGTTATCTCATATTATTGATTCAATCATTAGGGTATTATTTATTGATTCTGATGTTTTTATATAAATATTTTTTTATATCAATGGATATGGTTTATCTCATGTTGGTATGAAATTATTTGATTTATATTTATTACATCCATATTATACTCGATGTATTTTAGAAATACCTTGTTATTTAGTTATTTACCATTCCATAATTTATTATTCTAATTTATGATAGCTTTTATTATATTCATTCCCTTAATGATCATATGGTCTCATCCCTTTTTTATATTTCATTTCCCCCCCCCCCCCGATTCCAATATTTATATTATGACTGTTATTCAAGCTTAATCTAGGAGAAGAATGCTGGATTGAATGATGTTATTATGTTTGATTTTATATTTTTAGTTTTAATGTACGATTAAAGTATTTATATATTTTCCTTAAACTACTAAAATATTTATTCCTTCGGGATTTGAATCATTGATTATTATCCCAATGTAATATATGAACCATCAACTCTAATCTCTAAGGGTCATGGTCTTTACAATTATAACCATTCTCTAGATCTAGTGGTCCTAGATAAATTAATGTTACCGCCTACAGTTCTACTAGAGAAACTCATGATCTTCCTCTACTGACTATTGATTCTTTTTATTGAGATATATTTTGGTGCATTATGAATTATGTATAGGGAGCTCACTGACCTAACCCTCCTATGATATATTTGATGTGGGAATTCTATCTGTAGTTTCATCGCACCTTTTTGGGGGATGGTGGTACTCAAGCTGCTTGGTCATGGATGGAATCCATGTTATCAATATTCAAGAATATGGAGATGAATCCTAAAAAGAGGGTCTGTATCACCACCTATATGATACATTAGTCCACCAAACATTGGTGGGATGTCATTTATCTGGATAATCGTCAGCGGGGTAAGGACTTAGTGGACTTCTTGGTAGCCTTTTACAAATAATTATTTCCATGAATGTTAAGAGAAGATATTTATAGAGTGTTCATGAACATATAACCAGGTTATATATCAATGATTCAGTATTCTTTTCATTTCAAAATACTTCAGAGTTTTTCACTAACATTGTCCAATGATGATTTGATGATTGTGTAATGATTTTAGGATGGAATTATGTACCTCATTCGATCACTGGTTAATTTCTATTGGTTGTACATTGTTTGAGAGATTGTAAACTAGGCCCTCACCATTGAGTAGATACTGAGGTACGATGGCATTTTGAGTTACGATGCTTTAGTATTCTGGAAGGGAGGTTTTTTGATTAGAAGCCGAAAACATCACTTTGAGACTACATTAAACAGTAGCACAAGTCTGGTGACAAGTAACAACAACAATGTGGTGTGTCACCAGTGTGGTAATACTCTCCATAATAAGCCCCAGTGTACAAGGGACCAAATCGAGTGTCGAAATTTTGGCATAATGGGTCTCCTTTAGCATTTCTTCCAAATTTTCCCTCCAATGTGTTGTGATAAGGGATCTATATCAATTCCATCTTCATGTATAGTATCAATAGCTCCACATAACAATTTTAGATGATCTACTACTGGCTTTTTAGATAGAGTTGGTGGTTATGGATGAGGTCAAAATATTTTAGAGGTTTACTGGTAGTAAAATAGACCTTCTTAGGTTAGTCAGGTTTTATCCTACGGCCCCATATCTGGCCATTTATATGAAGTGAATCCTACACTGAAGCAGAATCATGTGGGGCCATATATTGTTCAAGGTACTATACTAGTATCCTTTAAATTAGTATCTTACATTTTTTATATAGGTGCTTCATTCTCTTTTATACATATGGAAATTACGGAATTTATGGGGGTAGATAAAGAGTAATATTATAACATGATGAATCTTAACATACGATTAGAGGTTCTATTTGATAGTGTATGCCAGTTGAAGGGGTAACCATTAGAGATATGTTTGTATAGATTCTTATGGAGCTTTCTTTCCCTTGAGATTACATGCCTCTATATCATTCTCAGAATGGACTGGCTAGTGATTTATCAGGCTCATATTGATTAATATAGTTGTATTATGTACTTACTATCTCCCGAGGGAAGTACTGATAATTATAAGGGTTAATGGGATGTCTAGAAGATTCAAGATGGATCCAATAATCCTATGAAAGGTGAAGTGATATATCATATGGTTAGTCTATTTATGAGTGATCAGGGAATGTGGGTTATGGAATTTCCTCTTATGGTGGATCATTTTAGGGATGTATTCATTGATGACATCTATGGATTCATTTTATGAAATAGGTGTATTTTATTATTTATCTAGTTCCTTAAGTGACACCTGTGTCCATTACTCTTTACTAGATGGATCTTATAGAGCCCCAATGGAACAAAATGTGACTAAGGGATCTAGAATTTGATGATTTTATATGAACTAGTACTTATCCCTGGTGGTTTCCTATTAATTTTCCAAAAAGGATTGTGGTACCCTATAAATTTTTTGGGATTATCTCATGTTTAAACTATATATAGAAATTATATGATATCCAATACCTAGTATAGATGACCTCAATGACCAACTTTGAGAAATGACGATTTTATCCCAGTTCGATTTGAGGTAATGCTATCATAACATTAATGGTAGTTCATTAAACTAACATGATTAGTTTTTTGGATTATATATGTAATGTGCAAGTATATGGTTATTCTTTTCAGTCTCAATATTTTTTTGGATATTTTTATAGCTCTAATGAGTCTGGTTTTCTACCTGTATCTAGATTAATTTGTGATTATCTTTATGGGAAATATGTTGGGGTATTATCTTACTCATCATGACTATGCCAAACATCATTATACATGAGTAACAGACTAAGTGACAACTAGATTTATTCTAATCTCACTAAAAAAAAATTTTGGATTGACAATGTTCACTTACTAGGTTATATAATTTAAGAGGTAGGAGTATATTTTTTCCTAGATAAGGTGAGAAATATGGTTTCCTTGGAGAAACCCATGAACACCTTTCACCTAATCAAATTATTAGGTATGGATGGTTTTTATAGGAACAATAAAGAGGACTTTTCAAAATGTGTTTTTCCATTTATTGGCATGACTAAAAAGTATTTGATGTTCGTGTGGTCAGAAGCCTGTAGGAAATCCATTATGGAGTTGAAAGGGAGTCTTACTTCAGCCGTGATCCAAGTTCTTCTTGATCTAGGAAAAGACTATATTTCTTACTTGGATTCTTTATTAATTATACATGGATTAGTTATAACATAGGTATGTTGGATTTTAGTGTACGGGTCCCGCTAGTTGAGAACTTATAGTAGATTTATGACATGAACAACCTTTAGCTAGTAGTTGTGGATCATGATATACTCCAATGGAGACATTATTTATTAATAGAGTTGATAATAATTTACAAATAATGTAGAATTATAAAATATATTTCAAACTGCATGATTTGAACCTCATGTAGAACAGTTGGGCAGAGTACCTATTATAGTTTGACTTTCAGATCACATATACTCCTAGAATGAGAAATGTTGTGGCTGACGCTCTGAGAAAGAAGACTCAGAAATAATCTATCCAAGTGTATATTTGTGAGTGGTAGTTGATTTACCTATTTTCTATGACGCACATATAGTTTTAGAAATATCATTGGAAGGCTATGTAGAATGTTTGGTTATTAACATACCTCTTCCAATGGACAGAAGGCCTTTATTTATTATTGATTTTGATAATCCACCTTTCATGGGGTGAGGTGGAACCCTTACAAGGCCCATAGGCATACGTATTACATGTCATGTAGGCCTTAGAAGAATTCATTTCCCATTGGCATCAAACATTACATACAACCAAGACTAACTACTTGGAACTGCTCCTTCCTATCCTCTTCAACATGAAATCAACTCTCAACCATCACATGGCTGTTCAGCATGGAATTCCCATGCATTAAAAGTCTTTTCCCAATGGCTGGTTTAATACCCTTTCATTCTTGAAATTTATTTATCTTCTGCTATGGTGAAGTTTCTTGCTCCTCCTCCTTCTGATGTTTGTTCCCTGAAGGTTTTCTACATTAAATCAGCACTTATAGAGGCTTGGAGGCCTTGAGGTGGCCTGAAGGCCTTACTAACCAAAAGGCATGGGTGTCCTAAAGGCTTTAATGGATTTGGGGACCAAATCAGTGGCCCGAATGCCCAAATAACGGATGATTCCCAGCTCCTACAATGCCAAATAGTTCCTTCTACAGTTCCTACTGTAGTACCTGCAACAGTTTTGAATTCATACAAGTATAATTCATTTAGTAATTGCATGCCTATATTTGGGTAGTCCATCCATGGATTAAATATATGTACTGAGACAAAAATAATCTATAAAGGTAGCCTTTTTGGAAGAGGAAAATTGTAGGATTTATTACTATGTGCTTTACCAATCAATAGATGATGGATGGGTAAATGTGAATTTCTAAGTATTTATAACATTTTTTCATTCATGAGTATAAAGGGGATGAACTTTCATTGAATTATGTGATGAGTTTCCCAAGATCCCCTTTAGGAAATAATGTTTTATGAGTGATTATTGATATTTTTACAAAGGTATGAAACTTTATATATATCCAAGAGAAATTTTGAGTTGATGAATATGAAATGATTTGTATGCGGGATATTTTACACCTTTATGGTGTTCCACATTCTTTCATATCAAAAATAGATTCTGAGTTCACATCATGGTTCTGTAAAGGGTTTTATAAAGAACAAGGTTCATTGGTTCTCATGAATATAAAATATCATCCTCAGACTGACATTCAATTTGAGCATATGATTACCTACTAAAAGACATGATATGTGTATGAATTATTGATTTTAGAGGTTATTTGGAGAAACACTTTCCACCCATTGATTTTTTCAAATATAATAGTTTTTAATTAATGATTTATGTGAATCCATTAGATGAATTTTATAGTAGGACATTTCATTCACTCAAGTGCTGGTAAGAGGCAGGTGAGACAATGATATTGGGCCGTCATCTTGTTTATGATAATTCAGAGCAAGTAAAACTAATTCAGAATCATATTTTTATGGATCAGTCTTGGAAGAAGTCTTACACCAATCATTGAAACTATCCTCGAGAGATTGTGTTTGGAAATCAGGAGTTTTTGTGAGATTCAAAAATATTGGGTCATAGAGGAATTTATAGAGAGGGAATGTTATCGGCTCATTATTTTGGGTCTTTCAGGACTATGGAGAGATTCGTGATGGTTGTAAATAAGTTGGATTTACCTTATAGGTACTGATAAATTGATGATGAATTCCATGTATCACAAGTTAACTGTTATTATTTCGAACCATTTGAGTCATTTGACCATGATGATATATATATGTAGGTGGGTGTTTCCTTTGAGGAGCCTATGATACGTATCATTGATTAGACCATGAAGGCTCTAATAGGAAGTTTAGTTCTCCTATTTTGGGTGTTATGGTATCATAGCCATGTACAAAATGATACTTGGGAGAGAGAGATCAATGTACATCTTCATTAGACAAAACATGTCTCAGGTGATGTTATAACATCCATAAAAGGGAAACACAGGGTCAAATTATTTTAAGAAGGGGAGGTTTTAATGTCCCAGACATTGGTAAAGGTATGATTTCATTATATTTTTTCAAACCCTCATTCAGTTTTCTTTCCCTAATTGTACCCTAGTGATCAGACCCTCTGGCCAGTCAGTTTTATATCCAGTAAGAAATATTATGAGGATGGAGACTAAAGGTAGGCCAATTACATGACATATATTATAAACACGCTGATTTTATTTATCTTACATGATTTTAATGGGTTGGATAGACCCCCTCACTTATCGTGAATTGGTTTCCTTCTATGAGATAAAAAAACACAAGCTTTAAACAATGTGTATTATATATAGTTATTGTGAATTAAATACACAAATTTTATATGTAATGAACACCATGAATATCTCACGCACTGTTTTGGAAAAAATGATTAAACCATTGTTTTATTACATTGTTTTTTTCTTCCCCCAAAAAAAGGGATCCACGTGTGAGAGCTCCACCCCATTATATATCTAGGTTCATCTATCTTTCATTCATATGATAACTATTATCATTGTTTTCAAATGTGTAAGATCTATAATGATAAGCACATCATTCCACTGACATCATTTCATCTTTTTTACTTCTACCCATAGCACTATTTTTCTAGAATGTCATATATCCAATTTACAAGGTTTTTACCATTTCATTCATTTTCTCTCGATCAGAACCAAAATATGAGCTGATAAAAGAAAAAGAGAGTACAACAAGATTAATGAATGGTTCCTATTCATGTCCCCAAAATGTCTCATTGTATTTTTTATGTTCCAATATTCCATGTTCTAAATTAATCTAGTGTAACTTACATGGAATATATTTAATTAAATTTAACTTTAATATATTGTTTAATAAAGACATGAGTACTTGTAAATCATTTATGTTGGGATCTAACTCGATATGATCCACCCCAATGGGCGTGTTATGATGTTCTTGAAATTAATATATGTGAAATGTAAATATATTAAAAAATGAAATGAAAATCCATGTGTTTAGGAAATTTTAATTTATTACATATCATGTCTCTCAAGAGTAAAATGAATTATAAAACTTTTTAATAATGCTTGGGGGCATGGTATGATTTATTGATAATCATATATTTCCATTTTTCATAATTTTATGGTGATACATGTGTACTAACATAAGGATTCATTGGACGGGCTCATGGGGCAGAAAACATACCTTCCCAGGATCGATACTATTTCTCTAATGGAGTTACATTCAATGGGATTAGTGGATTATATAGTTATACCAGTCCCTAAATAATTCTTGGACCCCTATGAGTGAAACCTATTATAGGCTCATAGGTTCATGATTTACACCATTATGGTAGTGATATTTGTGATTTCATATATATATCTCTTTGGACTAACTCTTTCTATTGTTGGATATTTATTGTGCCCCTAGAGTGATACATGGGTTCCTATTTAAAAATTTCCTTCTATGGGATCAGGATTCCATATAATAAATTTTAAATATCGCTTTTATTAAAACCATGAATGAAATTTTTTTAAATTTAAAGATGATTCTGCTAACCCAAATAATATGATTGGGTTCGGTACATTCTTGATTCTTGATCATGAAATTTAATTTATACAAAATATTATATCTACAAATGTTTCCTTCACACATATATATCCATTTTAGGACGAATAATTAAATTTTGGTCAGTTGTCCCATCATCAACTTATTGTGAATTGAAATATTTATTTATTTATTAAATCACTTTTATTATTATTGGAACACTGCTCATTTTATATACACGTATTCTATTTTTCTAGACATCGTTTGTGTGGAATATTTATTATAACACATACCCTTCATGGGACACCCTTGGAAACCAAGAACACGTCATGATTGCATGTATTGATATAGGTAACCATCTAACTTTTTTTTGTTTTATTGTTGATACTAGGATGGATTGCAATAGTAGAGGAACGAAAATATGATCATGATCCTAGTGTTATATCCATTTATATTTTTTTACTTTTTTTTGGAATGTTCTACATGCTTGTTAGCCTATATTCCATGTACTACCAATTTTTTATAGAATCATGGAATGATCATAATTGTTTTCTCCAATAAATATTTAGCTTCCCCATATTGGTTATGTTGGGTTATTTGTTATTATTATGCTTTATCTTATTTGTTACTTCTTCTGTTGTTTTCATTTGTTATTTCTTTATGTCTATTAATCTGATCATGAAGTTATATTCACCGCGCCATACCATCATATAACCTCAGTTCTAGTGAGAAGCCTCCCGAATATGAGGATGTGCACTCGAGGTCATGTGGAAAAATTGTGTGGAGCACCGTTTAGTGGATTATGGGTTGGGATGCTATATAATCATGGTTAAGGATTCGTCAGATTCTATAATAAGTTTTAAAATTATACATAGATAAAAGTGATTTCTCTATGATATATTTTGTATCCCCATATTTTAAGAAAATTATGGAATATGATTCCCACCCAAAAGTAGTTCTTTTTTATGATTATAATATTCTTTTCATAAAAATAATCCAAACATATATAATAGAATTTATGGTTGAAAACAATATTTTAGTTTTTAAAATATTCTTATTGATGATAAGTAATAGTTATTCTCTAGAAGCAAATGTATTTTACTTTATATTTAATCAAGACATTATGAATATAATAATGTTTCTAAGTTATTAGTGGGAGTATATTAAAACATTGTTAATAAAAAAATATTATTATAGTATTTGATTTTAGTGATTTTTCATTTAATATCATATAATATTTAAGATAAGTTATTATAAAAATAATGTAACTATTTTTTTTATTTAATACTAATATGTGAATATATCTATTTCATGATGTGTTTACAAGTCAATTATAAAGTGAGTCATATTATCTATCCATTGAAGAGATTTATCTAATGGTGATAGAATTAATGCAAATATATACATTTAAATTACCATAACCAAGTGGATATATCTTCAGAATAAAATATTTTTAGGATAATCTAGTATAGTAATAGTGTAAATTGTTACATTTTTTAATAATGTATTTCAAAAAAATTGTAATTAAAATGCTTAAATGAATGATTGTGATGTAATTTAGAAATAGTTTTAAATGCTCAAAAGATGATTACAATATAACATTTTATGTTATGATGCTATGGAGTTAAAATATTTCCAAGCTGTTAAAAATTAAGAATCTTATTAACATGTCTCTCCATTATTAAAATTTGATCAACTTATAGATGATACTAATTAAAAGGGTTTAATGGGATTATTTCATTAGATGGTCACATATAGATTTGACATGAAATGATTTGAAAAAACAATTATAATAGAAAAAAAGAAGTTCATATAGAATCTATTGGTATTTTTTTAATTTATATATTGATGTATTAGTTATATAATGTATAATGATATTACCATAGATTCCCTAACACTTTATAATTTTTTCATTTCTTCCATAATTTATTTTCCATGAATGGTTGAATAATAAATTCCAGCATGTATAATCTTTATGTTATCCCTAAATAATGATCATCCTGGAGTATAATAGGATATGATGATATGTAAATGTTAAATTTAATTGATTCATTTACTCTTATAAAAGGTTTTATAAGTGATATGAAGAATATATTCATTGATTAATAATTAAAAAGTAATTACATGGACTGACTTAATAAATTATATCTTGTCGAATATCATTTGGTCATAGATATAATGGGGGTTTCATTATTATTAAAACTACATATTGCAAATATTTATTGTGATACATATCATGCTAACCTTCAAATATTGATTCCCTATAAAGAAAGATAATAAATGAACATAGATAACCATGGGTGGTTGGGTATGTTGTATATCATTTTATCTATTGGATCTTAACCGAGAGAGTATTCGACTACTTGTATAAAAAGACAAGACATATCAACCATGATTGAATTATACTATGTAAAAACATCTACATAATCTGTTAATTTAGATGTGATGTATTTATCTAATTGGATAATGGTCATGTGATATAGTCTTCAACTATATGATTGATATGTGATGTATTCATCAACTTGTTCTATCGATTTTATAGAGTCATGAAATATATGAGATGCATTATAAAATATTGACATCTTCTCTTTTAGCAGTCAATCAATTTCAATAAAAAGAGGATTATATATATATAATTTATCTGATATTACTTTTAGTGTACAATTTATTATAAATATATGATTATGTTGGACGACATCAAACAAAAAACCTTAGTAGATTAAGTATCACTAATTCTTTTTCATAAGCCGATATTTTCTTACTTCTATGAAATATTGGTTTCTTAATTTGTAATGTTGTTAAGGCCTATAGGGTCTCAAAATTGGGACTTTGATGAAGTATTAAATTTTCTAAAATGGGTTTATTAAAAAATAATAGAGATTGACAAAACCTTTTCCAAAATATTTTTGTTTGATTCAAAATGAGTTGTGATGTATGGAACTAAGTCTCAATTAGATTTTAGTGGAGATGGCCTATTATTGGTTGTAAACTAAAATATAAATTCCTAGGATTCATTTACATTTAATATATATATATATATTATACATATATTCATAGTGTTTTTATATATAGTTATATAATACAAATATTATATATTTATATGATGCGTATATACACATAATCTTTCATGAAATAAAATAAGTGTACATGAATTTGATTCATTTACTCATGAAATAAGAAGAATATAATATACATTTATATGAATCATGTATACATGAAATGAAAATTGATAACGAAGTACTATTCCTTGTATATTTCTACAATTAAAACAATAATCCCCACATAGTATCATCAAAAATAGAAGAGTTATTTAATAATTGTTTTATAATTTAATGCCCTTATTAATAAGGGGTAAATCATTGGAATTATTTTATAATAATGAGTGATAGTATTCAAATAAAACTTTTATAAAAAACTTTTCATATATTCCAGATAAAATATAAACCTTTCTCATTGATGTTTTTATTTTAGTATTACATTTTTTTGATGCTGCTTTGATAATCAGTTTCATGCAATGTTCTTGAACGATATATTTTCTTGATAATAATTAATCTCCACTAAGAATGTTCTCATACCCATTTGAGATCATCAGGTGTCCTCTGATTGAGATTATTATCTAGATTCTAGGGTATCATGTTCATTGGTAGTATTCATAGATCAACTACTCTACGTGATCATTCTTAAATTTTCTCCCTCTATCAATGAAGAAAATAATTTCTCAAGAAATAAATCATGTAGCAGTTATTTTTAGGTTTTACTCATATATATTTCACATTGAATTTCATCTGATTTCATGTTTTAACAATTTGGTGTTCTTCCACTACCGATGGATCATAGGATGATCAAAAATATAATTACAAGATCTACCAGGGACATTTTATATAGATATGGTCATGACATCTATCTATTTTAATATATAGTTTTTCATTTTTAGGGGAGTAAATGTCCTCATACGAGATGTCGTATGGAAATAGTCTGATAATGAAACACTTTAATATCATTAATAGTAAGTGGTTTATTCATAATAAGGTGAACCATTGGAAATTTATGTCTCATAGATATAAAGGATTTCCTTGGATAATCGTCCAAGAGAAATAATTTAACTATTTCAAAAAAAATATTGGATTGAATGTTGTAATATAGGATGTCATTATGACGTAAAATGATAAAAATATTTAATAGAACAATGATAATGTTCGTTAAAAAGTGATGATGTGTTGATTGGATCTCAAAAAGAACAAATGGGATAATTTTGATTTCAAGGAAGAAAATAATTAAGAGTAGAATGATGTTATCTCATCATTTTAACATATTTCATGAATTACGGTCTAAATTTTTTATAATAATATCATTAGTGATTGGAAAATACTATTGAAAACAAATGGTGAAGTATCTATAACAATCATCACTCTTATCATTAATAAATCTAATTTTTCATAAAGAAGCTGGTAAATATGGGAATTGGGTCTAGGCAATTCATAAATATCATAAGAATTTTTAGAAGAATAAGACATAGGAAATAATTTTTATTCTGAGGGATAAGAACATAATTGAGACCTATTAGTTTCCCTATATAAAAATATATTAATAAGACATAGTAATTTTTTAAAATGAATGCATTTTTCTAAATGGATACTATATGATTTTGTATATATATAACACACTGAGATTATAGAAAATAGTTTATTCAAAAATAATACATTGTAATACATCTTTCTCTGCAAGAAAGACTAAACTAAAACAATTCACAACCATTTACATGAATACTATTAATAAAATTGTATGAATAATAAATCATCTAGTAAATAAGAAAATACTACATCACTTAAATTACATATATTTAGAGGATTATAAAATTAATATGATTTAATAATAAAAATCACTATTCTTTCTCAAATAATAACATCATAAGTGTTGTATATTTAATCATATTAAATTAACTTTTTCACTTATTAAAAATTATTTATATGATCTCATATATGAAAAATATATAATTTAGAAATTGATATGAGATAATATTAAGAACACAAAATATCATTATTTTCCATGAAAAATCTTTTTCGTTATATTTTTCATTTTGATATAAAATAAAATTATATAAACTTTTGAATTTTAGTTTTAAAAAATGTGCTTTATTTTTTAATTCTTAATATCAAAAATATCTTAGGTTGAATTTTTTATTTTTTTAAAAAAGGGTAAATCCTAGAAGAGTAGTGATAATGCCGATTATAAAAATACTATTACATTTGTGATAATATCATACTAAAGGAATGGTTTTAAATTTTATAATGTCATCATATAAAAAAAAATTTATATTAATAAACAAAATAAAATAATTAGAAATAAAATTTTGAATTTATAAAACCCACGTTTAACATTTTTGGAAACATTAGTAATATTTTAGTACAATAGAAAACTATTTTGTTTATATTTCCTTTAACTATCGATATATATAGTGGAATTCATTTTTATCATATTTTAAAATCTATATAAATGTCATATTTTAACAAAAAACAATTAATGTAATCAAAATAGAAAACATTGAAACTATTATCTTAATATTTATTTTTAAGCATAAAAATTCTTTTATTATAAAAAAATTTATGTGTTATCTGTGTTAATTATATATTTTAATTTTCACCCTAAAAAATTTAATTTTTGAAAAATATACTTCATATATAGATTTTTCAATTCAAAATTATTAAAAAATGTTTATTTTATTTTTTAAAATTATGAATTAATTACAGAGGTAAAAATTTATCACCAAGACCTATATTATAGCCTCGTACACATACTCCCAAATATTATGATAAAATCATAAACATTATGTCTTTTCATTTGATATATATATGTCTAACATAAATTTTTCATCCAAACCTTATAAAATAAAAATGAAATATTGGATCACTTAAAATCACATGTGGCTTTTGGTTAGATTTTTAGAGAATTATAAAAAAAATTATTATATAAATAATTATCATGTCTTTAAATGAAAATTTATCACACATAAACTAGCTTTTATAATTTCACATTAATTGATTATCCAAATAAATATGAAATCCATTCTAGAAAAATTACATCCGACCTAAATCATTATAACCTATAGAAAATATAATATTAGAAGGGTGAAATCAAATAATCAGTATGAGTAAAGTTAAGTATGAACAATTAAATGTAATCAGGGAGTATAATAATAACATAATGTTATGATGACATAATCAAAGTTCTGTAGTATAATATAAGAATATTCATACCCATAAATACATGGATCATAAAATTTGAAAAATGGAATAAGGATTTTAAAAATGGTAAGATTCAACAGATTCAATATTATTTAGTCATGTGACATAAATCTTAATCATAAGAAACATTATAAACCCATTGCAAGAATAGATAAAATGTATTGTTATAATGGATAATTATCACCATATAATTATATCAAAACCCTTTAAAAATAATTATTATATTAAAAAAATCAAATATAATTATTTAGAGAAAATAATCACTATACATTTCATTGGACGGATATCATAGACCGACCCCTCCCTAGTTTATCATGGAACAATCCATTATTATTTAATAACTGAACCACTAATCTTTAGTTTATAATTAGACAACCTATAATCATAATTAATTTTCGAGAACTAAATCTGCAATAAATTACATAGATCATTATTTTCATCATAAACTTATATAAACAATATTTATTATATTCAATACATTATAAATCCATAGAAGAGAAATGGGTTACATTACAATATTTTTGAAACATGATTAACCCATAGAAATTAAATGGGATCTATAATAATCTAATGAGATATGATTAACCATTTGAAAAGAAATGGTTTCCATAAAAACATCATTAATCATGATTAACCAATGGAAATACTCATCTACATAGGCATGATTAAACCATATAAAAGAAACAATTTCCATAAAAATTTCATGATGCATGATTAACAAATGGAAAATAAATAGGTTCAATAAAAATAAATTTGAAATATGATTAAACTATAGAAAAAAATGGGTTTCATAAAAATAAATTTAAAACAATATTAACCTTTAGAAAAGATGCAGTTTCCCTAAAAATATATTACAATCATGATTAACATATGAGAAAAATTGTTCCCAAACAATATCTTTTAAACAAGATTAACAAATGTAAAATAATTATGTTGCATAGTAATCTCGTTGAAGCAAACTTAATCTATATAGAGAAATAATTAACTTTTTTTCATTACAAAATATCTGCAATGCAAAATAAGTAAAATCAATGGTTGATGATTTTGAATGTATAGAAATACCATTAAAGAATCACTAAAATAATTTTTTAGAAAATAATATATTCATTTTGATAATCTCATTTAAAATAAAAAAATTCACAGAATATTTTAAAAATTAATTTTCTATGAAAAAATACTTATATACATATAAAGTAAACTTCAAGGAAAACATTGCACATCATGGTGTTAGAATCCATTCATGTCATAAATGATAAAAAAAATTATTTTCTAAACATTCTGAAATCGGGAATAAGAAGTGAACCAGTTAAAAAATGCTAAGAAATTTCCTTCTAAAACTATGTAAAATATTGTAAATGATAATGTAAATGGATTGAGAAAATAATTTTTTTAAATACAAATACATTGAAATCATTTTAGATAACAGGGAAATGGAAGATAATGATGTTTGATCTAAAAAAAATACAAGATCAGTATCACACTCAAATGTCTTTCCTGATGTTTATTTAATTACAGTGGGAGGATATGGATAAAAACATATTAACCACATTCATAACTAGTGTAAAATAAATATATTTTGTTCCTTAATATAAGTGAATATTACTTTCTCTATAGGAACCTAGAAGATAAACAATCCTGATGTAAAGGATATTTTAATATAAATCCATTAACACTTGGGTGACTTCTCAAAAGTATGCCCCATAAAAGAATAACGTAAAATAGAACCTTAAATATTAATAAAAAAATTGTATTCAGGATCTACCATGTAAAATTGGTACTATAAACACCTAATAAATGAATATTTGGGAATAAAATTATAATATGCCGTGATAATGGGAAACTAAGACAAATGTCGTTATGGCATTGGTAATCTCCAGATCAAAACTACATGAAAGAATGAACCTCATATGGATTCATAAATAATAATAAATTTCATGTAAATAATCCTAAAAATACATTTAAGGGTAGTATATACAACACACAATAATAAATAGTTGTTATTATGAGATATGTCTCATATGGTAAAAGCAAGACAAAATCATGTACCTCATGTTTGGACTTTCATTGTATGTACATTAAATACTATATAATAATATTACAAAAGTAATTTAATTTAATATAAAACATTATATGTTTAATAAATTATATTTAAAAAGTTATTTTTTTTATTTTTAATGGAATTTATAAATATGTAATCAATTATGTCCATGTCGAGTGTTTTTGGGATGTTTGGTTAATTGTTTCAAAAAGTCTTAGGTGTGTTGGCCTTGGTAAAAGAAGTAATTATTCATAAATATCATTAATAATACAAATTAATTAATAATAATATTTATTTATCAAATATAATTTTAAACACAATAATTAAAAAAGGTTATGAAAATTGAATTACGTTATGATCAAGGAGGTGGTACGTTGTACGCACATAGGAGAAACATTTTTTTCAATCATCATTATGGAAAGAAGTTATGTATTATTTTATATTTCTTGAATTATAATAACATCATAAATAAAATTTTAATTGTTTAAATAAATTTATAAAAATTAATCTTATTATGAAGTGATGAAAAAAGAATCATATCACTTCTTAGAGGCGGTAGTCAACACATACATAGTCAACACCATATTTCTTTAGAGCAAGATAAAATAATATATTATATTTTCATAATGATAAATATCACATGAATACAATTATTATTTAATATATATCAAATATATTCATTAAAATTATCTTTATTCTTATACTTTTATGAAATTAGTGAAAAATAAATCACATCACTTCATGAGGTGGTAGTCTATTATACGCATGAGTGATGTTATCATATCCACAATTGAATAGAATGTAAAATAAGAATATCTGATATCAAATATCGAAAATTATAATTTTTTAATAAATATCATATATATATATATATATTAAATAAAAAATTAAAAGAATACATGTGAGGTGATTATAGAGAATGAATGACATTGATTCTTTAGGGTGTAGTCCACCATACTCACAAATAGTGATTTTCTATCATATTTGATGGGGGAGAAAGGTTTTTTTTTATTCAATTTATATAATAACATAAAAGTATATATTTTATATATTTTATCTATTATCATATTTGAATAAAATTATAATGGGTTACAATAATAAAGTAAAAATAAATAGTTTTCAATTTTAACTCTTCTCAGACAACCAGTTTTTGATTATACATAATTTATTCATAGAAAATATTTCTGACCAAACCAAGGATTCTAAGATAATGATATGGAACTTGAGAAGTTATTTTTGGAAGTTACTGGGCTATCCAAAATTTTATCACTTTTTATAGAATAAAGGAGTGGTGAATCCTTCTATAAATGGGGAACAAAATCCACATGGAAACTACGTGTAAATTTATAAAAAAATATCCAAAATGATTAATCCATTCCTATGTAAAAAAGATTAAAAATAACAAAATATTTTAATTTTTTCAGGATAGTATTTAAATATTTCATGACAATATGATTTTTTAATTTTTAATTTTCAATGATACTAATGTATTTTTAATTTAACACCTGGTAAACCTATTCTTACCATAAATATAGAAATTAATCCTTACTATTTTCATTAATCATTGGGGATAAAAATAAATTTGAACATATAATATAAAATAACATATAATTATTCCAAATATTAAATGAATTTTAACAAATTCAATACACTTATGTTTAATATTTTTGTTTGAAATAATCACCATAGACATGATGAGAAAAATAACTTTCCATGAAGTGTATTTTTCAAGAAAATGATGATTTTATAATAACAGTATTACTATTAATAATAATTATGTAAAAAAAATAATTCTAATAGATATATAATATATAAATGTTCTTTAAAACATTTCCTTTTATGTATTATATTAATTAATTTTGTAGGACAAACATTATGCACATTAAAACAACTTTTATAAAAAACCACATTTTTAACACAAAAACAATCTTATACTAAACTGAAATATAAATATTATTGAAATATAATCAAGTTAATTTAACAGAGATAAATAATACTTATGTTACATTAAAATATATTTATTTAAAAATGTGACTTACTCTACATTATTTATTGAAACGAAAATATAATTTTACCAAAGCTGGTATTTTTCACTATTCACTGGAAAAGCAATAAATTCTGAAAAATCCAAAATTTCAGCCATGTAAATATTGATAAAATTATTTATAAAATTTTATTAATTTTGAGAATATATTTTCTATAATTAAAAAAATAAAATAAAATATTATTTCATGATGAAATTTAGAAAACATTTTTGAAGGGAATATATTTTTGAAGAATAAAAGTACATAACTAAAAAATGATTAATTATATACAAAATATTTATAAATAATTGATATTTACTGGTAAATATATATATATATATATAATATCATAAATTAGTTATTACTATTCACACCATCCAATTTAAATGCTAATTTATAATGGTTATATATTTCACAGGTCATTTTTCTCGATGTTATATGTCAAATATGTTGTTGAACATAGTATTTTTTTTAAAAAATATTAAGGGTTCACATCATAAAACCCTTTAATAAATTGAATAATCACAATTTTAAAAATATATAAAAATTAAATGTTTGGATATTTAAGAATACTTTTTTTGTAATCCCATAATCTAAAAAGGATTAATAAAACATCCTCTAGACAAAAGATAAATGGAAGTATGGTGTTAATATGAAATAAAAAATATTAGGCTTATAAAAAGGAGAACATTCAATGTATGTGATTTTTTTACATATATGAAAATACTAATTTCCAAATAGTGATATAGAGTGAAAGAGATCATTTATCACATGAAAAAAATGAATAAGAGAAAATAAACAACCACAAAACCATAAACCAAAGAGATGTAAAAAATGTCATTGATATCATCAGAAAGGTTAGTAATGAGATAATATTTTGTTTTAAAATAATTTTCGTAAATTTTATAAATTACATTACCATATATACTAATATAATAAGTAAATATACATACATGACAAGTATAACATTATCCTTTTCCCAATTTCCTACAAAATCTAATATTTTTCTCCAAAATATGATTCTTCAAGATGAATATTTCATACAAAGAGCACTAAAATAATATTTTAAAAGACCACAAAACAATATAAAGTATAAAAATATATACCAATTTTATTTGGATTTTTAAAAACTAAATGGTTTTCACATGATAATATAATTGTCAAATTGAATAAACCTTCATATCATTAATCTCCAAAATTCAACAGTATTACATAATGCTGAAAATAAATCACCCCATAAATAAATAACCATATATGTTAAATAATCCTAAAAGGTGTGTCTAATTCAATTTAGTTAGTATAAAAGTTATTCTTATAAACCTATGAGGGTATTTATAACTCTGAAGACAATCTAAAAAAAGAATACATCATAATATGCAATGTGATTTTGTCATTTCCTTTGATACCAAATATAATAGACACAACCCCACACTCTGGGATACAGTCCCGGTATCATAGACATTAAATTTATGATTTTGATACTAATAAATATGACCAAATATTCTTATCCAACCCATAAAAAATCAAAACTAAATATTGGATCACTTATATTCTCATGGACCTTTTTGGTTCAGAATATTTGATTATTAAGTTAAGCTCTTATATAAACCATATTATGTCTTCAAATGAGAATTTATCCAATATAACCAATATTTTATTATTTCACATCAATTCATCATAATAATAAATTTTAAATCCATTATATACATAATTAATTCAATATCAATCCCTGTAACATGGGGAAAATGAAACATAAGATGTGTGACCTCAAATGCTCAGAAAGGATAAATGTATGCAATAAAAAATTCATATCATCTATGAACATAAGAATATCCTCAGGGTATGATGACATGAAAAAATTTCAAGACCATAACATAAGAATATCCATACACATCATAACCTATCCTTTTAAACATGAAAACATGGGAGGATGATTTAAGAATGGGAAGGGTCCTAAGATTCAGTAATGATGAGGAATGTCATATCAATCTTGATTAAAAAAATATTATAAGAGCATATAAATAATAGGTAAAATTTATTGGTATCACAGTACATTATCATTATATCACTCTTATGAAACCCTTAAAATTTGAATAACTATATGGCCAAATTCCAATATAACAATCTAGATAACATAATCATCAGCTAATTCATTGAAGGGATTTCATGGACCCACCCATACTAGATTTATCATGGAACCCACTTAATTGGTTAAAAACATAACCACCCATACATGGTTTATAATATAACCACTCATCATCATAAATAATCCCCATGAACTATATCATTAATAAAGTACATTAGAAATTTTTTTCGTTATAAACTGGTAGAAACAGCCTTTACTCTTTTCAGTTTTTGATTATTCAATGGAAAGGAAATGGGTTCCATGACAATATATTTAAAACCTGATAACTCATAGAAACTAAATATGATCAATAATAATATCTTGTAATATTATGGAACTATAGAAATTAAGTGGCTTCCATAACAATATCATTAAACAATATTAACTCATGGAAAAGAAAGAAATCCCATATCAATTGCCTTGAAATATGATATACCCATTGAAAAAAACGAGTTCCATAAAAATATTGTTTAATGATGATTAATACTAGAAAAAATAAATGAATTCCAAAAAAGTATCATGGAAATATAATTAACCCATTGAAAATAAATGAGCTACATAACAATAATTTTACAACAAGATGAAACCATGGAAAAGAAATGTGGTATGTAACAATCTCTGGGAAACAATCATAATTCATCTTGATAAATAATTAATATGGTATAATTATAAAATATACCCATTGAAGAATAATTAAAAACATGTTTTATTGAAATTTATGAATAAAAATACCATTATAATATCATAATAATACTTTTTGTGGAAAATCATCTTTTCATTTTGAAAATCACATTAAAAAACATAAATAATCACAAAAAATATTGAAAATTATTTTCATTGAAAATAACTCAAAAAATATGTAGTAAACATCAAGGAAACTAATGGATATAAAAGATGTAAAATATATTCAGGTGATAAATGATAAAATTTCATCTTCTATTCAAAAGGTTTTGTAAAAAGGTGTCAATAGTGATCTATTTAAAAAATATTATAAAATTTATATTTAAAAACATTTAAAATAATGTAAAATATAATTAAAAATGGATTTATGAAATCATTTATTTTTATTAAGAAACATTTTTTAAACCATTTTAGAAAAAATAGATTAGGTAGTGAATAATACCTTGGCTAAAAGAAAATATATGATCAGTATCACTAAAAAATTAATTTCATGATTTTTCATTATGAAATAATGATTTAAACTGATCTAAAACAAGATAAAAACATTCATAAATATAGAATAAAAATATATTTTGTTCAGGAAAATAATATAATATTTTTTCCTCTAAAATAACATTAAACTAAACAATCCAAACAGAACGAAGATTAGAATATAAAGCCTTTTCCACTTTGGTAAATTTTCAGTCATATTCCCCAAGAAATAATAACTTCAAATGAATCTTTAAATATCAATACAATAGTTATATTCATGATATAACAGGTCAATTGGTTACTAGATACACCTTGTGAGATTATACAGTTGTGTAACATTACAGTATAAATCAATGAATGGAAATTGAGATGAAGTCCCTTATGGCTTTGACAATCTCTTAATAAAACCCAACGAAATTTATAACCGCATAAGTATATAAAAATTTGAATAATTTTCATATAAAAAAATCATAAAATACATTAATGGTTAGGATATACACCGCCCAAAAAATAATATGTGGTTAATTTGGTATCTGTCTCAGGGAAGAAAATTGAGACAAGAAACCCTTACATCAACTCGAGACTTTTTTTGTATGTCCTTTAAAATAGGTATAATTACAATAATTTTTTTTTTAATTTCATAAGATACATTCTCATTTTTAAAATCTTATAATTAAAAAAATTTATTTTATATATTTTTTATAACATATTTAAATATTTAATTAGTTAAGTCCATGTTGGGTGTTTTGAGGATGTTCGGTTCATTATTTCAAAATTGATTTATTATATTGACAACAATCAATGATGTAAATATTTAAAAATATACATAATAATAATAGTTAAATAATTATCATATTTAATCATCAATTATACTTTTATCAAAATCCTGAAAAAAGTTTTAGAGAAATTAACTATGTTTTGACCATAGAGATTGAAGGTCGTACTTGCGCAAGAGTATCATTTCAATTTATAAATGATAATTATGGAATGAGGGTATGCACTATTTTATTGTTACATTAGGATATTAATATCACAAATAAAATATTTTTTCTTTATGTATAATAATATATATCCTTCATGTGTTGTAGTGATGAATAAAAGATTCACATCCCATCATGGAGTTGGTATTCCACACGTACACGAACAACGTTATGATTTTTCCGGGTAAGAAATAAAATTTTATATTATCATTAATAATGTTAAATATATCATAAATATAATTATGATTTCAAGAATATCATATATATTCATTAACAATAACCTTAGTACCTTCGGTTTAAATAGTTAGTGAAAAAGAATCAGATCGCTAAGCAAGGCGGTAGTCCACCGTACACATGAACAGTGTTATAATATCCTCCATGGAATAGAATTAAAAACTGTTATATGTTATATGATAACATGATAATTATAAATATGTTACAAATATAATATATTTAATTTAATACATTCATTACATGAAGTTGTAGGAGGGGATGATGAAAAACGAATGATATCAGTTCGCAAAGCAATAGTTCGTTGTACACACGAATGATTATTTTGTATCCCATTTGATGGGAGAGATGGTGGATTAAGGTTATGGAATTAATATAACAAAATATAAATACATATATTATAATTGTTTTATTAGATGATATTAGTTGATTAATATTTTAAAAAGGTGTATAAAAAAATCATAGTTAGGAATTTTACTTTTTATAAAACCACAACGTTTGGATTTGACCAAAAATATTCATTGAATAGATTTTTTACCAAAACAAGACTTCTAAGATGTGGGGAATGTAATTTCAGAAGTTATTTAGGTAGATCATAGATGAAGAACTGGGATTCAAAGTGAATAGATGAGTGGAGAGTGGGGTGCCTTTTATATGTGGTTAAAGGAATCCAAAATGATAAAGTCATTTCCATGTTAAAGGATTCTAAATGACAATATGTAATAAACATAGAATAAAAATATTGAAATATATCCAAAAAATAGGATATTAAAATTGTTAATCAGAAAACATGCCCTTATATTTTTAGTTTAACCTTGTGTAAACTCATTTTTACCTTAGCAGTGATAGTTAATTTTTATGTTTTAACAATTAATTATGGTAAAAAAAATAAGTTGATTGATGTTTCCTTTTAATCTATTTTTTGAAATCAATTTTTTAATTAATTTAATTTTTATTAGTAAAATTTAGTATTTTTTTGAATAACTAAAAATCTTTGTGTTTTTTATAGTAAATTTTTTAAAAAAATTTGTTTAATAAAATTAAGTACTTTAGTTTTTTTGTTTTTATGAATAATATTATGTTTAATAAATAATTTTGGGTTTTCATCTGTTTTGTCCTATATTTTTTTAACTTTATTTTTTCATTCTATTAATTATTTAATGTTTTTAATAATATCTTCAATCATTTAATTTCATTGTTCTTGTAAAATTAATTATTTAATTATTTACCAATTTAAGAATATTTTTTTGTTTTAATATTCATTATTTTACTAATTAAATTATTTTAATTAATTTTTTATATTTTTTACATTATTTAATTAATTCAACTAATTTCTTCATTCTAATTTATTAATAAATATATATCACTTTATTTTTTCTATTTTAAGTAATAAAATGAAATTATTTTATTTTATTTTATTTAAATATTGTAATAATTTCTAATAATTAATTATAATTTAATTATTTTATAAAATTTATTATTTATATCATTTAATTAGTCACTAAATTAATTAATGAAAATGGATTTAAATTGTTTTATAACAAAATAACTGTATAAATTAAACATACTATTTTTATAATTTATAATCCATCGAATTTTTATTGAATGTTTCTAAGAGAGAATGAGTCACAATGAGATATGGGAGTCACCTAAAGACATGTAAGCTACAACAAGCCTAGCTACCACTTTCCCATCTGGCACTATCACTTTTGTTGCCACCCTCTTAATTCAATGATTGAAACAAATAATTCCCTATATTTCTATTGCACATGACTCACTCCTAAGCACCCTGAGCCACTTCCATCATCAAGAGTTGTGACTCCAGTCACCACCAGCCACCTAGTGGTGCGTCCACCCAGCTTCACCCTTTGTCACCACTGTACTTTACTTTCCACTTCCACAACCAATTTCAGCCTCCTCTTATAATGGTGCTTCTTCCACAGTTCCATCACAACGGTTCCAATGGTGTGATCCTTCAATGATAGTTGTAATAAAAATAAACTAATGGAAGCCTAAACATGAAAAATTTAAATACCAATTGAATTACAACCCTATGGGAAACCTAATTTTATGAGCATGAATTGAACCACTGCCAAGTCAAATGAGATATTTCTACAATAGATTTGAATTTCAGACCTGCTGATGTCAAATTCAACAAAGTTTATTTCAATAGATAAAAAAAATAAAACCATCCCTCTATGATGCATTATGTCGGTTCTATAAGGTATGCAAAATCCAATATCAATATTTCTCATCTGTTGAAGACGATGACCTTAGACTACATGAAGACGAACAAAACCCGAGAATCCACTACCACTGAACACACGAGATCCCCTTCTCATCTATGTAGCCATTCCCCTCTATTTTATCCCTATCACCAATGAACCCTCCCCTCCCCTTTTTGATCACTCAATCGAGCACCCCCTACTCCCCAACCTCTTCTGAATTCGTCACCCACCCATTTACTTATTCTATTTATTTTATTATAACATATAACAAAAATAAATAAAATAAATATATTAATTATTTTATTTTGAAATAAAAAATATTATAATATATTTATATATTTATATAATCATAGTATTTATAATAATAATTCATATTTATATTAACCACACAAATTAATATATATTTATAAATCGTTTTATATTTATTTTTATATTAATACTTCAAATAATATATGTTCTTGTTTTTAAAATATTTGTACGTTTTCCTGTTGTGTCTAGTGGTGTTAGAAGAGGAGATAATGTTGTGTGGTGGATTCTTTTGTACATATAATTTCATGAGGAGTTCATGTTTTATTAAAGGAGAAATGTTCAATTCACTTGAGGATCATGACTTAACGCCACATATAATTCAGGGTGAATCTGTTTGAAACGATGATTGTGATCACATTGGGGAGTAAGTAAAAGTTATTTTGTTAAAGAGAGGAGCATGAAAGTAGGAGTGATGTACCTCATCAGAGAACTAGTAGAATTATAGAACCATCTTACACACCATCATATCATTTTTTCCATCAATTCACTGAAACAAAGACACGATACAAGCAATCAACCATGGATTTGGAAAGAAGATCTGTAGTTGAATCTAGGTAAGGGGGGAAATCCTTTTATAGATTCTCATTCATCCCATTATGTCTAATATTTTCATTTACATTTTCTCATGTATGTGTATCTAAACATATTTGTGGAATTATGATTTAATGAACTGATTTTATTTTTATACATTCTACTTAGTGAATTTAATTATTATGTGCATGTTTATATTCAATTATCTTTTTTGTTTAGTTATTTTCATCATCTCACACTACACAATAATCGACAACTGAAGGGAGTGAATTATGCCATCTTGGAACATTGACTAATGATATTAAAATAGTAAAAAATCAATTAATATCATCTTTATAATGAATGAATCAATTCAACATTTAATATCGATATATTGATGCTCAAAAATGTTTATCGGGATATGGGAATTACAAGAAAAGACATCTTAGTAAATCTCCACAATTTCACATGAATATAATGGCTCAATTAATTTAATTAGAATCATATTATATCATTTCACTGGTTTAAGGCACCCTAAGGAACCCAATTCATTAATTTCTTATCTCACTCTTATTTTCTTGTTCTCCCTACACTATTCGATTTCTCACATCCATTTTTACTATTTTCTTTATTTTTGTTTTTTTTTGTTTTTTACTTTTTTTGGTCATTGTCAAACATATTTCACATTCCCTGTTGTTGTAAACCCTTAATACCACTACACTTGTAGTAATTAGGTTTTATAAATATTAAATTTGTGCAAGTTAAATGACCTCACGATCAAATTTTGGGGTTGTTTCTAAGGACCAAACCTGAGTCACCCATGTTAACATTCCAATTTTGAAAGATTTGAAAAAAAATCCCTTCATAACTAAAATTTGTTGAAAGTTTATTAACTAACATGTTGTATTTCTGTGAGAGATCAATAGTGTGTTTAAATGAAGAGTGCATTTTTATAATCGTAAAGAACATCCCCACAAAACAAAATGAACATTTATGTTTTTTCATATCATATAAATTGGTCAATGTGAGGTGATTATGTGATTATGTTATTTAAGATATATCATGAACCTTAATCCCCACCCATACTCAAAAATTTGGTATTATGGATATGAATCCAATATAAATGATAATACAACAAGCTGACGGGTGAATTTCCAGCCCTTATGGGAGGGTGGATGATCATTTAGTTGACACAGGGAAACTATAATTTCCCAATGACTCCCTTATTCTTCACATGGAGTGTGATAAAATTATTCCAATAATTTTATGATGAAAATTATTTGACACTACTAAGGATTGATTTTATGATTCAAAGGGTAATATGACCCTTCATGCTATTAAGGATCAAGAGTAATATATATATTATAAAGAGTATCTATTTGGGGTGAGATACAAGTTTATTGATGTTATAGATGAGGTGTCTATAGATGATATTAGATAATAAAATAATCATTCATTTGAAGATTTTATCACTAAGTCTATCAATTTAAATTTTGAATAAATTTGTGTTCAATATGAATATAAACATGTTCTGCAAACATTAGGAATAATGGTGAGTAAAATTAGGAAATAAAATGTTCAATACTATTATTTGATCCTTTCGAGACCATGAAATCCTGATGATAGTTTCTATAAAAATATGGATCTCAGAATACAACCCTCACATCTTACCAATAATGATGCTACTATATGTTGTATAAGATTGGAGGAAAATAATTTTGTGGATGGTACTAGGACAGCATATGGTGTAATTGTTAAAGTTGATCATATTCTTGTAGTAAGTCATGTTTTGCTTGAAGATATAGGTAATTCTTCTTGAATCTATTAAGACTTATATAGATGAGATTGAATACATTCTACAGGCTGTGTATAGTAATTATTCCCCTTCTTCTTTATACCAATTTGATGATGAAATATTTATTAATGAGTTTGGTAAATTCATAAAATTTCTTGATGATTCTCACATTGTACAACTTGTATAAGATTCCTTCAAGTATCATCCTGTTATTGAATGTGAGATTCCTATTTTCACTAATACTACTGTTTCTGATTATATTAATGTCACATGTGTTGGGGATTGTGAGGGTGAGAAATTCAAATGTAAGGATGATCCTTCTGTTGATGGTGTATAACTATTTTTCTCATTTTTTCATCCCTTGATGGAAATATAGTGTTTGATCCTTTTAATGCAATGAGACTTAGTCCTCAAATTATATACATTTTTTCATTCCTTCTTTAATCCTCTATGATACAAGGTGATTTTTGGGAACATGATGAACATTCAGATGGAAATACCCCATCCCCAACTACTTATTTCATTATTAAAATTTAATTTATATGGCTAAAATCATTAGGGGATTGAGTTTAGCTACAGAATATTAAAATAGTTCTACATTAGATGAAACCCTTGATATTTCTTATTTATAATAGTAAATTTATATTTGAATAAATCCTCCATGATCGGTTTTTAATTTCCATAAATCATTAATAATTTTTTTATATTTTCTATTGGATGATTTGTCTCTGGTTTGATGGGTCTTTTCTAGTATTGGTCTTCCTTGAATCTACCATTACTATTGGTATTCCTACTAGTAAACTAACCATTTAAATAGGGCATATTCGGTAGTGATAATTCCTCACATGTAGTAGATTCTATTTGAATTCAATGCCAGAAAGAGATGTAATTGGAAAAAATACAATAAAACTCACATCAAATCAAACAATAGTCAATTTAAAAATCTTATTTCTAAATTATCAACTCTATCATGTTCATATGTTGATTTTATATTAGCTTCAATTTATATGGTGGAAGAATTTTTTCCAATTTTTGTGAGGGTGGTTCCAAAACTGTTCTGCAATATTGAACACTAATATACATTTTTGTGGAACAACTATCTAACATCATACAACCAATAATTTTGGTACTACGAGATTTATTTAATTATTATTTTTTGAATTTGTTTTTTCTTTTTATTCTTGCAAACTATATTTTGGAATTTGTTATTCTTACTATGTAATTTCATATTACATATTCATTCCCCTTTATCATTCATTTATGAATTAATATGACGTAAGAAAGTTTTTTTAATCTCAATCCCCTATACAAGACCATATAGTAATGGTCGTTTGGGTTATTCTATGTATTATGTTATTTTATTGAGTGGCTTGAGGAAAAAAATTATGTTCATCACTTCAACCCATAAAAATATTATCGGGTTTGTGTTTTTTCCAATAATTGTTTTCTTAAAATAAACTTTTCTAAATATTTCTCTCAACATGAGATTCAAAATTATGGACACAATTTAATTTTTAGCATTAGGGAGGGTTATTGATTTTTATAAGGTTCATTTAACTGTGTACCATATTATAGCCCTTAAATTTTTTCCAATTTCCTCCTGATCAAACTGTAAATACATTGAATATAGGGTAAATTGAGAAAATGGGAACCCACTGTGATCCTATGAGATAAGGGTGCTAGGTGCATTTATGTAATTAAATAAAAAACATTTGAAATTAAAAAATATTCTTTTCAAAATGATATGATCTAGAAATATGGCTGGAAAAAATTAAAATAAAGTGCATTGTATAAAATTAGATAATTTAGTTAAGGGTAATGTTGAACTAAATTAAAGAAGGTTACAATTAATCATATAATAATCATTTGAGTTGAATCAATGAAGTGATTAAAAAAAGGGGGAAAAATAAAAAAGGGATCTTTAATTCCTAGACCATATCAGATTGAGAAAATTAAATGTATCTCTTATTAAAAAAAATTATTCCATTTTCATCTAACATGTTGAACTAATGGAATAAAATCCATTTCAATTTAAAATAATATTATGGGTAACATTAACAAAGGATTAATTATTTCCCAATAATTAGATGGATTTTGGATCCCCATTATGATATGGGTGTTTAGGAACTTAAGAAGGAATGCCATTTCTTTTTAACATCTTTTTTAAATTAATAAAATGAATAGAATTTCACATGAGTGAAATTGAATATGTTTTTTGGAATTTAATGTTGAATTTTTATCCCTTTTCACTACATAATTTTATTAAATAATTTCTTTCTCTGATTAATTTTATTTGGAATAACTAATCGTTGTTGTCTTTTTATATCAAATTGTTAAAAAAATCGTTAAAATTATGAATTTTTTTTTGTTGTTTTGAAAAAATTTTAGTTTGATATATAATTTATTATCATCATTTTTATTCTGGTTTTGTTTTAACATTGAATTTTTTTATTTTTTTTATTTTTCTAATAATATAATCAATCATTTAAAGTCATTCTCGTTGTTCAAATAGGTATTTGATTTTTTCAAATTTAATATTATTTTGTTTTGTTTTAATATTATATATTTTACTAATTAAATTATTATCATTATTTTATTTTCTTTTTATCTTTTTTATATTACATAATTATTAAAATTAATTCACAATTTTAATTTTTAACAAATAAGTCTCACTTTAGTTTGTTGGTTAATTAATTAAATTAAAAAAATTATTAATTTCATAAAATATTTTATTACATTGTAATATTTAATTATACAATATTTATTTGATAATATTTATTAATTATTTCAATTAATTAATGACATAATTAATTTAAAAATATTAATGTTAATTGTTTATAAAAAAATATTTTAAGTAATTTAAATTATTATTTGTTTAATTTATAATTCATTGAATGTTTATTAAATGTTTGATACTAAATAAGGGTCACCACCAGAATAGAGAGTTTTCGCTAGACAGCGTAGCTACGGCTAGTGCTGTTACCACCACCCCCTAGAATCACCACCAGAAATAGAGCATTTTTCGCTCATTGATGCACATGACTCATTGCCTGGCACCCTATGACATCGCCAGAATAGATAGTGATGAATCAAGTCACCACAAACAGTATGGTGGTGCCTCTACTCGACATCATATTAAGTCAATACTAGAATTCACCTTCCTCTCTATTATCGACTATCATCCTCCTCTAAAAATTGTGCTTCATCTAGAGTTTTGTCGAAAAGGATCCACTAGTGAAATTCTTTAAAGATATTAGAAATAAAATAATCAATGGAACCATAAACTAAAACAAAATAAATCCCAATGACCCAAATAATCCATTGAAATCCAGATATGACGAACATGAACTGAAGCCCCTCCCATGTGGGATTTGACGTGTTTTCACTATATTTGAACATCATTCAAAGGGAAAATAAATCCAACAGATCATGATGCACTAGATGAATGAAATTGAACCTTCAACCATTGATGAGTGATATTTGTAACGACAGTAAGGCAGAATTTGATCCCCATATTGAACATTTATTGAAGATGACGGTTGAATAACTTCTCAATCTGAGCCGACCCAAAGAAGTCACTACGATAAAAAACCCGATACTCTATTATCATATCCACCGTCTAGACCCTCGCCTTTTCTCACTCCATAGTTTAACCCCCACCCTCCCATTTTCTCTTACTGAGCCAAACACCCCAACTCTCCCTCTTATTCTGAATTTGACACCACCTCCCCCCAATTTCATATTTCTATTTATTATATAATAACATATAATTATAATATAAAATAATAAATACAATAATTTTTTTAATTAACTTTAATATAATATATGCATATATTTATATAATCGTTTTTTTTATATTAGTAATTTCTATTAATACTTACAATAATAATAATTATGAATATATAAATTTGTTTATATTATATTTATACAATACATAAAATAATATTATTTCAAGTTTTTTAATTTAATGTTCATTTTTCTATTGTGTCACATAGTATTGGAGTAGAAGATCATGGGGAGAGTGTGTTCCCATGTACTTGGAGCTTCAAAAGGATTGATTTTTTTAAAGAGTGCTATTAAAGTCACTAGAGGATCAAAAAGGAAGAGAACATGGATTTTGGGTAGAATTAGATTAAAATGGTGATTGTGATCACACTGGTGAGTCAAGTAATTTTTTTTGATAGATAGGGTGGCATAAAATTAGGAGTGAGAGACCCCTTTAGATAACCATGAGAAATATAGAACCATCTACACACCATTCAGTCATATTTTCTATCAATTCACCTAATCAAAGACATGAGAAATGCAATAGACCATGCAGTATGAAGTTGGATCTGGGGGAAAAGCTAGATAAGGGAATCAATCTCACAAGAGATTATTATTAATATCATTCATTTCAATTCTTTTCTTTTTTATTTTCTCATGTATGTGTAACTAAAAATATTCAGGTAATAATACTATAATGAACCAATTTACTTTTTATTTATTCTTCTTATTGAATTTAATTTTCACGACTTTTTACGTTCAATGATCCTTTCATTTAAGTTATTTGTATCATTTCACACTACCCAATAATTTAATGGTGAGTGTAGTGAACCATTTCATCATGAATCATTAACCAATGCAATATAATATTAAAAAGAAACATAAATCACCTAACCATAAATAATTGATGAAATCAGTGGTTAATATCGAATGATTAAGGATCTAGAAGGTTTATTTTTTTGTTGTAGTTCACTAAAGTGAATGATCAGTGAATATACAGAATATTAAAAAAATTGATTACTTTAATTTAATTAGAATAGGATAATATCTTTTCACCAGTTCAAGGAATCCTGAAGATCAAATTCATTAATTTCTTATCTCACTCTCTATTTCTAGTTCTCCTTACACTATTCCAATTAAGACATCCATTATTACTATTTTTTTACTTTTTTTCCTTTTCATGAATTTTAAATTTATTTTGGTCACTGGATAACACATTATCCCTCAAATATATTTCTACTTCCTTATTACCACTACACCAGTACCGATTGGGTTTTATAAATTGGAAATGTATTTGAGTTCAATGAATTTTCTATCGTTGAATTTATTATATGATATAAAATATTCTCTTTCCATATATAAAATCCATTTTACAATATTTATTTCACATAATTAGGATAATATAATATAAAATTAATGTTATAGTCATGATAAATTTTTTGGCTTTCAATAAGTTCATTTTTCAAGAAAATGATGATTTTTTACTAACTCTATGAATAGTAATAATCATAGTATGCATCTAAAATAATATACATTGATATATAATCTATAAAATTCATTTAAAAAATTCCTCATTATGTATTATTTTTTTATTTAATAATGAAAAATATCATGTACTTTAAAACTGTTTTGGAGTATAATATTGTTGTTAAACCCAAAAGAAAAATTATAATAAAATACAATGTAAAAATGATTCAAATTTAATTACATTGGCTAAATATTAAAAAATTATTCTAATGTAACATTAAATCATATGAAAAAATAACATGACTTTAAAATTAAATAATTTATTGAAAATAATTTATTTTTTAAAATACTAGTATTTTTTAATATACAATGAAAAATTAATATTTTTGGATAAATCCAAAAAATTCAACTGAAATCAAATCTTGTTGTGCCAAATTAAGAAACGAAATTAATATTATGAAAAATATTTTCAAAAATTTCTCCATCTAAATTAAAATATTTTATCATGAAAATTATTGAAAATATGTTTTGAATAAAAAATATTTTTAAAGATTAAATTTAATTAACTAAAAACTGATTGATTATTTACTAAATTTTATCAATAATTTATATCGAGTATGAAATTTATATATATATATATGTATATAATTCAAATATTAGTTAATATTATTCATACTCTCAAATTTAACAATTATTTTATAATGGTTATATATTTCATGGGTTGTTTAATAATGGTATTACATTCTGAATTCATTATCGAACATAGTTTTCTATTCTAAAATAATAGGGTGTAACTGTGAAACCTGAAAATAGAAAATTGAAAAAACGGATTAAAATATCTAAAAACATTTTTTCAGGTAATGCCTTTGAAAAATTGAGGCTAAAAATATTAAATTTTACTAATCAAGACAATAAGGATTACCATTCCGTTTGAGAGCCTACCAGATTATAAATCCACAATTATGTGTTCCTAAACTAAAGTATTTTTAGGATGGTTATCCTCATAGTATATTTTTCACGGTGTGTGTGTGAGTGGGGACAAAGTACATTGAAAGAAAATGTGTTAGCCCATGGGGATAGTCATTATTCTAAAACGTAACCCTAATGGATAATAGATTGTGGAATGTTTGGAAGAAAATATTTATTACAAGAGACCCATGTGTTTAGTTGAATTTGTACATGGCCTTAAAATTCATGTTTATGTAAAATTGTATTAGAGCCAATACCCAGCCAATAGTGCATAGGAACACCCTATGATTAATATTTGGGGTTCATAAAGAGTGTGTAATGATTTAGTTGGGTTGAGATAGTATCACCCGTAGAAAATAGAGTAATAAAAGACTAAATTTTACTACCAATTTTATTATGGTGGGCCTTTATTTTTATGATCCAATCTGATAAGAAATCAATTATTAAGAATTCTTATCCTAGAGTAGTTTCATGATGGGTGAAATCCTTGGAAGTTTCTCATTGTGTGTGTGACTGATGATATATCAAAATAAGTTAACAAGTTCTGGTCTATAATGATATTTATTAATTTGATAAGTGGCAACGATGTTTTATAGTTTGTGGTGTGCTACAAATGTATCAAAGGTATTAGAGCAGTCCAATTGGGTAAAATTACTAGGTTCATGACTCAGGGAGGTTAGATCATGAATGTTAAAATTTTGAGGTTAGTATTTATCAACCTTAACCATTACACCACTCCATTATTTACCATTATTTTATTAAATTAAACTTTTAATAGTGGCCCTACCTTTTATATAATTATAAAAAATAAAATCCTCTCTTTATAAAAGGATTATTCACCACCCCACATCTATTCACAAACCAATAATCCTGTATTTGGTCAAATGTTTCCCAAATTACATCCAAAAAAACTATCCAAGACCAAAATATTTAATTCATTTAAAAATACAACCTCTCAAAGCCTTAATCCAATTTCTAATGGAGATCTTATGAGTATTATGGTAAAATTATCAATTAATATTTTTCCAAATATTTTTGTTTATTTAATATTATACACCCTCCTAATATAATATAATATATTGTCATTTTTTTATCATATCATATTTATAGATATATTATATTATGTTTATGGGATAACCATTTTCTACCATCCTCTAAACCATTTGAAAAATGAAAATGCAACATTTTTCACCTGCAAACTACCACATCCAAAAGCAATGTGATCTATTTTTTATTACATAATAATAAGGATATTTCAAATGATTCATTTAATAAATAATTACTATACATAAAACATTATTATTATTTTGAATAAATAAAAAAAATCCATTCTTCTTTAAACTCAATATAAAATTATAATGGTGCGCATGTGTATGCGAGAATTACTACATCCATAATGCAATGTAATTAGTTTTTCATATTTATTTTTATTATATATAAAATTATCATAAAATATAATTCAACACATTTTAAAATTATAAATAATAACTTTAAACTTCTATTATAATCACATTATTCCAAAGTATCCTCTTTCTTAACCATACCCACCTGTCAATTGAAGCATGTTCTTTTTTAGCGAGGTTTAACCACAGACATGAAAAATGTCTTAAATTTATGTCATTGATGACTATATAAACACAAATTATGGTGTTAATGGAAATACATTATAAAATAAAATTTGGTTTAATGTTATAAAAAGTATATATTAAAATTTAATACATAATTAACACAGCTAATTTTTTTTGTAAAATTTACCCAAAAAACTTGTTATTGATTCCATACACATGAAGAATGACTATAATTATAATGAAATGAATTTAATGATTATAAAATAATTATAAGTAATATAATATTATACATTAAAAATAAAGAAATTATTTACATGTTATCAATTAACTAGAATCAGTGTCGATAGTTTAAGTCATGCTCAAAATAATCAAAATCACAAACATATGATGATGAATATAAACTATAAATAACTAAAAAATCTATCAAAAAAATTATAAATGAAAAAAATTAATATATATGAATATATTTTTAAAATAGGTTATTAATATGGTTTTCTATAGGATTTTTTATATTAAAATCATTCATTGAATCCATGAATTTTTGTATGGATGTTTCATATGATGTTCCTATCTTTGAGACATATTTTATGATAAACATTATTTAATTTGAGGGTTGAATATACTAACTATTGGATATATAATACAATAAAATATATTTTATTCATTTTAATTAAATTTCCTTTTCTTTCTCTCCCTACAAATGGGTTTCTATTAAAACACCTAATAAGACATATGTTAATTATAATGACCCAAAATTTACATAAATTGTTATTATATCCGAATTGAAGCATACTTATTACAAAATATAACAAAACCATGATTGGACCGTATAGGTATAGTGTCCTTATAAACTGGAAAACATAAAAAACTGGTTTATAAATCATCTACAATGTATCTGGATTATTTCATCATATCTAGAGACCCTTTTGGAATATCCAATTTAATACCCTTATTCCTGATATGGGGAAAAGAAAACATATAATAGGTTGAGCTCAAATTCTCATCAAAGGTAAACAAAAGAAATATCAATCATATCATCTTCATAAGAACATAACATTTTGAAAGTCATAACCGGCAAAAGAGATAATAATATCATAACATGGGATAAATCGTAGTAGTGAAATGTAATACCAAAAATTATTACTAAAAACATGATACTTTATGTCGTACACACATAATCACAGTAAATCATTTCATATTAGTCAAGGATCATTGCCAAGACCATCATAGTGGACAAAGTCCATTACTGAACTGAGTTCACTCCTTATTCTAGTTCTGTATCACTGAACTGCATTAACTTGTCGTTCTACCCATGTCTATATAATGAGATATAAATCTTCACCCAATGAATTGGAGGGAGATATAGAACCCACCCATCTTATAATGAATCCATTCTTATGTGTTCAACAAAATAAAAAATCAAATCATAACCCATGTAATAAAAATCAGATTCTTAAACTCCTTAAAATCATAACATAATCTATATATGGTAAAAGGAAGTGATAAAAATAATTCCATCATAATGTAATCAGATCAATGTAAAAATAGTGTTCTAAATAGAACCCAATATTATTTTAGATGGAAAAATAATTTGGGTAAAATGCTTGAACTCCATTCTAGAGGAAAATATCCTTTCAAAAAAATTTATACAAAAAGAAGTTGATTAAAAATAAACTTGAAAACTTGTAAAAGAAGATTCATTGAAATAATATTCTATGAAATCATAAAAATTCATCCATGCTATATATGTTAAAAAAACATTCTTCTCGTAATTTGGTTGGAAAAGTCAAAAAGTACCTCGTACTAAAAATGACAAAATATTCCTTTCATATCATTTAATATAAACTCACCAATGGGTAAAATTGGATTTTAAAATTATAGGAGGATAGAAATAATATTATATATTTAGGAAACATGGAAGTGGATGATAAATATTCCCCAGTAATTCTGAAGTATTAACAATCTCGGATAAAAATGAGATTTCAAGATTTTCTCGTACCTTAGGTCTGATTTTCATCGTACGTATCCAAACCTCTTATATAATGATTTAAATAATTTCATTGACTTAATACAGAATCATATTAATTGTTATGATATCATATATGTTCATATTCTTATCTTTTTATTAGTAATATTTCATTGCTACTTGTTATCCGGGTGTTCATTGCTTTATGTTCATATGCATGTTTTGTCGAATAAATTCTTATTATTTTTTTGGATTATAGATACCTCATTTCCTTCATGGTACTAGTGTAATATATATATTATTTACTCATTCAATTTATTTATATAATCATTATTTAATGAAGATCATGTAGAATGAGTCGCATCACATCCTAGAGACGGTAGGTCGTACGTACGCACAAGCGATGATATCATTCCCATGATCGTGGAATTTTATTGAAGTGTATATATACTATTACAGAATCAATATCACTTTACAATAATCATATATAGTTCTTATTTACTCCATTATACATATCCAAGTAAGGTGGGGGTGCAAAACAGATTACACCATGGCGTGGAGACGGTATTCCGTACGTACGCACGTGCGGTGATTTTTTTTTCCGTAGGATGGATAGAAGGAGAAATAGGGTTGTTCCATTGATATATTAACATATTAGTATATGAGTGATACTGATGTTATTAATTTATAAGGAATCAACTAAATAATAAGAAGTAGAAGAAAAATAAATTTGAATGAATCAGTAACAGATATTACCACTTCTTCGACACGCCTCTTTGAAACCTCCTCTTAGGGCACTAAAATTTATCTTTGAAGAAGACCAGGACTTCTAGTATGTTTATAGAGAAGTTTAGAAGGGAAATGTGTAGGGGTTGTCTGATATTAGAAACTAGAAATTGTTTAAAGTGAAGAGGGAGTAGGTTCCCTTTTATAAGGTTGGAGAGGGGCACCTTATGAAAAACATAAAATATAATTTTATAATAAAGTCATATTCGGTTTATAATAGCTTCAAATTGATTTATTTCTAAGATATAGTGGGTATAGGTCTAAATCCTCTCAACCAATCGGTTTTAGACACGTTAGATAACAATTTTAAACTTATCATTTAGATTTATCTCTATGTTAAATAATTTAACTTTTACCGTGTTTTCTTTCTTACACTATATGGTTAATAAACATACTATAACAAAACAAAAAACCCTGAATGGTTGATTCATAATATATATATCCTTATATAAGTCATTTTCTAGAACCTTATATTTTTTGGAATAAAATAACAATTAATAATATAATACTTGATTTATAAACTATTTTATGTCAATTTTGACAGTATTTGGTAATTGATTTTTTTAAAATCATAACAGTATGATTAGTTCAAAAAAATTTAATTAAATCAACAATAACATGTCATATTAACCTATAAAATTAGTGTAATTAAAAAAAAGTATCAAATTATCTTTATTTGGGTATTTATAATATCAATTATGTTAATATTTTTTTAATAAGGTAATTAATGCATCATCATTGTGTGATAAATAAATTAACTTATATAATGTCTAAAAATTATAAATAAAATACCATTATGTATTTAATATTTTTATATTTATAATTAATATTTATAGTCCAATTTAACTTATGTATAACTGTATATTAAAAATGTTTTAGTTATTAAACATTGATTTTAACTCTTTTAACTCTTCTTTAAATAAAATAATAATAAATGTCCCAACCTAATCCAAGTGGACCAAAAGGGTAATATTTTATCCCTGTGGTTTTTTTGGTCGAATTACACTTATCCAATATAATTAGGACATGTGTTAGTGTAATAGTAATATCATTTTTATCCTTAATTACCCTAATTACTTTTAACCGTGGTAAAAAAAGTAAAAAGTTAATATGCACCAAAAATTACTTTTATCTTATTGAACCACATTTTACTCCTTAATATTCACTGTGTCTCTTGGATTTTGAATATTCAACTCACATAAGAGGTAAAATTATGTTTTATGTACAATTAAAAATGCTCCCAGTAGGTGGTTAAAAGACGGTGAAAAGTTCAATAAAATTTCTACATATTTGAAATTAATATAAAATTACTCCAATGAATTACATTGAACTTATATAGGAATTGTACATCAATTTTGACCTAAAATAAATTTAAATAAAACAAATATATATTTAAATAAAAATCAGTTTTAAACTACAACTCAGTGTTTTTCACTATTCATCAAAAAATTAATGTTTTCAAAAAATACCACAAATTTACCGTAGGCTAATTTTGATATTAAGAATCCAAAAATGAGTCCATTTTTAAAGATAAAATTTATAAAATATTAAAAAGTGGTTATTAATATTCATAACGGATAGTTTTAATAATATTTTAATAACATATCATTGTTAGTGAAAATCAGTATTGTGTACAACGCAAGCTATCGAGGAAGGTTGCTCTTGCGTGGAATGCATGCCAAGATAGTGCTGTGTGTAGTGAATGATTCCATTGCTGCTTCATATAACATAATTCATAAATACAAAATATTTCTCATAAAATCTTGGGTGTTACATTCTACCCCCCTTAAAATGAATTTCTCCCTAGAAATTCGACACTTTGTAACAAAAAGATGAGGATACCTCTCCCTCATCATATCCTCAAGTTCCCATGTAGCTTATTATAATTGGTGGTTCCTCCATAAAACATTTACAAAGTAATTAGTATTGATCTCTTTCACTTTTCCACTATGATCTAGAATCTCTATCGGTTGTTCTCCATAAGAAAGATCTTACTCTAGTGGTAAAATTTCTAAGCTTAGTACATGTGATGGATGAAGTATGTACTTTCTCAGGAGAGATAAATGGAACACATCATAAGCTTCAGAGAGATTTGGTGGAAGTGCCAATCGGTAAGCTACCTTCCCAACACGATCCAGTATTTCAAAAGGTCCAATATACCTTGGGCTCAGCTTTCCCTTCTTTCCAAATCTCGTTACTCTCTTCCAAAGAGATATTCGTAAGAACACTTTATCACCCACTTCAAACTCTAGGTCTTTTATTCAATTGTTGGTATAACATTTTTGTCATCTCTGAGAAGATCTTATGTATTGTTGAATAGATCTGACCATTTCAGCCATCTCATCAACAAGATCAGGTCCTAATAGCTTTCTTTCCCCAAAATCATCCCAGAAAGATAGATTCATGCATTTCATTACATAGAGAGATTCATAAGGATCCATATGAATACTGGAGTGAAAGCTTTTATTATAAGAAAATTACACAATAGGTAGGTGTTGATCCCAACCAGCTTTGAAATCTATAGAGAAAACTCTTAACATATCATCTAGAGTTTGATTTGTTCTCTCAGACAGATCATCTATCTGAGGATGATAAGCAGTGTTGAAACCCAACTCTATATCTAAATTATGGTGAAGACTTCTCCATAACATTGAGGTAATATTCAGATCCTGATCAGATATAATGGAATGTGGTACTCCATGCAATCATACCACTTCCTTTACATATATCCTTGAAAGCTGATCAAGACGGAAATCCACTCTAATTGTAATGAAGTGTGCCGACTTCGTAAGACGATCAACTATGACCCAGATATCGTTATTGCCTTTGGATTTTTAGGATATTCGGTGATAAAGTCTATAGTGTTTATTTCCAATTTCCATTCGGGTATTGCCAATGGTTGTAACATCCCCTTATACTTTTGTCTCCCATCTTTAACTTGCTAACAAACCATTAATTGAGAGACATATTCAGAAAAATCTCCTTTCATGCCATCCCACCAAAAGTTCACTTTTAGGTCCCCATACATCTTCATGCTTCCAGGATGAATAAGGAATGAAGAACTATGAGCCTCATCAAGTAGCTCCTTCATTAATTCTGGGACGGGAGTAACCCAAACCCGATTCTGGAACCTTATTATCCCATCACAATCAAGGTTGAATTTAAGAACATTTCTCACCTTCTTTTGTAACTCTAAATCATCTTTCTGTGCCTCATTAATATTCACATGCATAGATGGTTGAACAATCATTTGAGAAAGATATGATTCTTCCCATTCCATTATAATTCCAAGATCCATCCTTTGTAAATCCATAAATATTGGAACTTTTTTGATGCTCATCATGGATAAGGTAGCATGGTCTTGTCGACTTAATGCATCTTCCACCCATTTTATTCCCCTAGGTGATAATGAATTGAGTAGTCATAGTCCTTAATAAACTCCAACCATCTGCTTTGGTGCATATTCAGATCCTTTTTTGTGAAAATATACTTTAAACTTTTATGATCAGTATAATTATAACACCTTTCAACATAAATATAATGCCTCCAAATCATTAATTCAATGATTACCGCAGCTAACTCCAAATCATGATTTTGGTAATTTTTCTAATGGATTTTCAACTATTGTGAGGCATAAGATATCACCATATCATTATGCATGAGAACAAAACCAATCCCCTTCGTGGATAGATCACTGTAGACCACAACCCTTTCTCCACTACAAGACAGTGTGATCACAGGTGCACTGGAAAATCTTCTTTTTAACTTCTTGAAATTCTTTTCACAATTCTCTGTCCAAACAAACTTAACTCTTTTCTAAGTAAATTTGGTGAGTGGGTATGATAATCTTGAAAAATCATTCACAAAATGTCGATAGTAGCCAGTTAATCCAAGAAAACTTTGGATCTAAGTTATTGTTGTACGTCTCGACTATCTTTCAATAATCTCCATTTTTGCTGGATCTACAGATATACCCTCTTTTGAGATTATTTGACCCAAAAATTAAACTTTTTGAAGCTAAAATTCAAACATGGTAAATTTGGCATAAAGCTTCTCCTTTCATAGGGTCATCAATACAATTCTCAAGTGATCTTCATTTTATTTCATTCTCTTGGAATAAATAAGAATATCATCTATAAATTCTACCACAAAATAATCAAGACAATCGCAAAATACTCTATTCATTAAATCAATGAAGATATAAGGGGAATTAGTAAGACCAAATGACATCACTATAAATTCATAGTTTCCATACCTTGTACGGAAATCCGTCATTGGTATATCCTCCCATTTTCCCCTTAATTTGTGATAACATGAATGAAGATCAATCTTGGAAAAGTATTTATCTCCACGTAGTTGGTCAAATAAGTCATAAATTAGTGGGAGAAGATATTTTTTCTTCATAGTGATATTGTTAAGTTCTCGATAATCAATGTAGAGTCTCCCTGATCCATATTTATTCTTAACAAACAGAACATGTTCTCCACAAGGTGATGCACTAGGGCATATGAATACCTTATCAAGATTCTCTTGGAGTTGCTTCTTCAATTCCTACAACTCAATTGGGGCCATTCTATATGTTTTCTTTTGAATAGTTTAAGCACCTGGTACGAGTTCTATTGAAAACTCAACTTCACGATTTGGTGGAAGACCAGGAAATTCCTCCAAAAAGACATTATAATACTCCTATACAATGTGCATATTCTTAATCGTGAGTTTATCTCTAACAATTTGAGATAAATAACATTCATTTAGTGGAATCAAGACCCATAAGATGGATGAAATTTCCACTATAAGGTTATGTTCATCCTTGCATCGATATAAAATCATAGATTCATCAGGAATATGAAATGTGACTTATTTGGAAATTGATATATGCACCATATAAGGAAAGACAATCCATTCTATGAATCACATAAATTTCCACTATAGGAAGTATCACAAGATTTACAAGAATCACTTTCCCACAAACATTAATCAGAGATGAATTGTAAACTTTTGATGTGGTTGTTGTGCCATTAGGGGTTGTCACAGCTAACTTAATAACTAACTATTGTGGTAATATAGAGATACCCTTAAAAAATCTTCAGAAATAAAAGAGTGGGAGGATCCAGAATAAATTAAAACATTTGCTTCATTATAGTGAATGCTAAGTGTACCTATCACTACTTCTTTATCGTACTCCGCATCACCGATAGAAATTCCATATGACATTCATTTGAATTTTTCCTTAAGTGTTTATTGACGTCGATCATCATCAACAGCCCTTGGATTAGGGCATTGATTGGAATAATTCCCCCTTTCTTTTCACTTGAAACATTGAAGTGTACGAGGTGAATTTTGTGTATCCCTTTCTTTATTCGCATCATTAGACATCTTCTACCCATTATCTTGACATTCACCTACCTGATGGACTTCTTTTCCACACTTAAAACATTTAATTGTTCTATTAAGAAAATTCCATCTATGTTTCATTCCACACTTTGAGCATAATGGAAAACTCATAGTCATTTCAGTGTGGTCTTTAAATTTTCCTTTGAATTTCATTATCCTCTTCATATTAAACCCATTTAAGTAATGGCTTACTCAAATTTCCATATCAACATTGATAGAAGAACAAACAATTTCCCCATATCTATTGAAGTCCCTTATGGCTAATTCCCTTCAAATACATTGTTTTATGCCACTAACTAATTGATCGATCTTACACTCAAGTTTGAAAATTATTCTGGAAGCGTACCTTGTATGTCTTGTAAAATTTTCTATTTAGGTACCAACAGATTCATCACCCTTTTGCTTCAGTTCAGGAAACTAATTCTCCAACTTTGTTTGAATAATATGAGGGATATACTTATTGAAAATAAGTTCTTGAACTAATCCCATTCCATGGACTCAATTTCATCCATTTGCCTCTTATTCAAAATTAGATTCCACCATTGATCAGCTTCACCTTCCAAACGATAAAATACTAATATAAAATTATCATGATCAGAACATTGTAGAACTAAAAATATCATTTCAGTGGTATTAATCCACAGTTCACACACTAATGGATCAGTAGACCCACTGAATGAAGTTGGATGCTACCTCATAAAGGATTCACCAGAATGTCGTTTCTTCCTTTGCTCATTTGGAATTTCTGCATGATTCATAGCTTGCGAAAGTTGTGTGAGCATGGCTATATGATTTTTCATTCCATATCCCATAACGTTTGGTTGCTAAGGAGTAAAATCATTGCATTTCCCATCGCATTTTACATTAACACGATTCCTTCAAGTTCCATCCATTGACTAAAACCAATAAGAATAGTGTGAGCAATACTAATTATAACAGGAAAAAAACATAATCAGTAATAAAATTTCACACTTTAGGTCTTATCATAGGTTATTCATCAACATTTCTAAAACACTAATATTGTGTTCTATGTTTATACATATCTTTAGAGTTCTTACTAAGGCTTTTACATCCTTGTTTATAAAGTGTGACTGTACCCGCCCTCTAATACCAACTATAATGACCCATACTTTACATACATGCTTATTACATCAGAATTGAAGAATACTTATTACAAATTATAACAAAACCTTGATAGGACTGTATAGGTATAGTGTCATTAGAAACTGGGAATCATAAATAACTGGTTTATAAATCTTCTACATTGTCTCCCGTTTATTTCAGCATATCTAGAGACCATTTTAGCATGTCCTACTTAATACCCTTCTTCCTGACCTGGGGAAAAGAAAACATAAAAAAGGGTGACCTCAAATTCTCAGTAAGTGTAAACAAAAGAAATATCAATCATAACATATTAATAAGAACATAACATTTTGAAAATATTAACGTTTAAAGGATATCATAATAACATAAAATGGGATAAATCATAGTAGTGAAATGTAAACCCAATAATCGTAACATAAAACATGAAACATTTTTGCATACACACATAATAATATAAAATCATTTCATATTAGTCAAGGCTCATTTCCATGTCTATCATAGCTTACAATCTCCATTACTGAACCGAGTTCATTCCTCATTCCAGTCCTGAATCACTGATATGGATTAACATGTCGTTCCAGCCATGTCTATCTCATGAGATATAAGTCATTACCCAATGCATTGGAGGGAGATATAGGTCCTAACCATCTCATAATTAAACCATTCTGATGTGTCCCACAAAATTATAAATCATATCATAACCCATGTAATAAAAATCGGATTCATAAACTTCATGCCATCATAACATAATCCATATAAGAAAAAAGGAAATCATAAAAATAATTAAATCATAACGTAATCAAATAAATGTAAAAATAGGGATAGAAACATAACCCTATATTATCTTAGATGGAAAAATAATTTTGATTAAACGCATGAACTCCATTCTTGAGGAAAATGTCCTTTCTACTTCAAAAACATTTTTCCTTTCTTAAAATGTCATAAAATTTTAAACAAAAATAAGTAGGTTAACAATAAACATTAAAACTTATAAATGAAGCTTCATGGAAATAATTTTCTATGAATTCATAAAAATCTATTCATGTTGTATAGGTTAAAAAAACTTCTTCTCGTACTTTGGCCGGAAAAGTCAAAAAGTACCTCGTACTAAAAATGACAAAAGATTCCTTTCATTTATATTAATTAAATATAACCAATGGATAAAATTGGATTAAAAATTTTAAATTAGGATAGAAATAATATTACATATTGAAAAAATAGGGATGTGGATTATAAATATTCCCCAGTAAATTCTTAAGTATAAAGAATCTCGGATAAAACTGAAATTGAGAGATTTTCCCTTAACATAGGTCTAATTTACTTCGTACATATCCAAACCTCCTATATAATGATTTAAATAATGTCACTGACTTATTATATAATCATATTTGTTGTTATGATATCATATATATTCATATTCTTATCTTCTTATTAGTGAAATTTAATTGCTACTTGTTATTTGGGTGTTCATTGCTTTATGTTTTTATGCATGTTTTGTCAAATAAATTCTTATTCTTCTTTTTAGGATATAGATACCTCATATCCATAATGTAATTAGTGTAATATATATCATATTTATTCATAAAATTAATTTATATAATCATTATTCAATGATGATCATGTAGAACGAGTCGCATCACATCGGGGAGACAGTAGGTCGTACGTACGCACGACCGTTGATATTGTTCCCTTGATCATGGAATTGTATTGAAGTGTATGTATACAATTTCAGAATAAATATCACTTCACATTAATAATATATAATTATTATTTACACTATTATACCCATCCAAGTATGGTGGTGGTGGAAAACAGATTATACCACAGTGTGGTGACAGTATTTCATACGTACGCACACGTGGTGATTTTGTTTTCTGTAGGATGGATAGAAGGGGAAATAGGGTTATTTAATATTTATAATAACATATCAGTATATGAGTGATACTTATTTTATTACTTCATAATGAAACAACTAAATTAGAGGAAATAGAAGAAGAAATAAATTTGAATGAATCAGTAACGGATATAACCTCTTCTTCGAAAAGCCTATTTGAAACCTTCTCTTAGGGCACTAAATTTGGTCTTTGAAGAAGACCAGAACCTCTAGTATGTTTTTAGGGATGCTGATAATGGAAACTGGTAGGGTTTGGCCGGACATGAATGCTCAAAATTGAGTAAAAAGAAGAGGGAGGATGTGCCCTTTTATAATGGAGAAGAGGGGCACCTTAGGAAAAAAATAAAATATTATTTTATAATAATGTCATATTAGGTTTATAATTGCTTTAAAATGATTTATTTCAAAGCTAAAGTGGGTATGGATTTAAATAATTTCAACCAATATGTTTTAGACAAGGTTACGTTACTATTTTAACCATATCATTTAGATTTAACTCTATGTTAAATAATTTAACTTTTACCGTGTATTCTTGTTTTCTTACACTATATGGTTAATAAACCTACTATATCAAGACAAAAAAACCTCCAAGCGATTAATTATTAATATATATAACCTTATATAAGTCATTTGGCCAAACCATAGATTTTTATGAATAGGATAACAATTAATAATATAATATTTGTTTTAAAAACGATTTTATGACAATTATGACACTATTTGGTAATTGATTTTTGTAAAAATCATAAAAGCATGATTAGTTAAAAAATATTTAATTAATTCCATATTACATGACATATTAACCAATAAAATTATTTTAATTCAAAAAAATTATCAAATTACATTTATTTGGGTATTAATAATATCAATTATGTTAATATTTCATTAATAAGGTAATTACTGCATCATCATTGTGTCATAAATAAATTAACTCATTTAATATCTAAAACTATAAATAAAAAAATTATGTATTAAAACTTTTTAGCTTTCTAATTAATATTTATAGTTGAATTTATCTTATGTATAACCCTATATTGAAAATGTCTTAGTTGTTAAACTTTGATTTTAACTCTTTTTACTCTTCCTTAAATAAAATAATAATAAATGTCCTAATCTGATCCAAGTGGTCCTTAAAGGATATATTTTACCTCTAAGGTTTTTTTGGTCGAATTTCACTTATCCAATTGAATTAGGACATGTGTTAGTGTAATAATAATATCATTTTTACCCTTAATTACCCTATTTACTTTTAACCATGGTAAAAAAAGTAAACAGTTACTATTCTACAAAAAATTATTTTTATCTTATTGAACCAAATTTTACTCCTTGATATTAACTGTTTTTCTCGGATTTTTGAAATTCAACTCACAGAAGCAGTAAAATTATGTTTTATGTATAGTTACAAAAGCTCCAAGGAGGCGGGTAAAAGTCAGGGAAAAGTTCAATAAAACTTTTATAAATCTAGAATTATTATAAAATTAATCCAATGAATTACATTGAACATATATATATATATATATTATATATATATTTTTACCAAAAATAAATTTAAATAAGATAAATAATTATTTAAATAAAAATTTTGTTTCAAAGTATAACTCAGTGTTTTTCAGTAATAATAAATATTTGAATTTTTTCGGAAAAATACCAATAATTCACACTAGCCTAATTTTGATATTCCAAATCCAAAAATGAAGTCCATTTTTAATGATAAAATTTATAAAATTAAGAAAAGTTGGTATTACTATTCATTATGGTCAGTTTTAGTAATATTTTTATAACATATCATTCTTTAGTAAAACATGGTGTTGCGTACAACGCAATCTATCGAGGAAGGTTTCTCTCTCATGCAATGCATGCCAATACAATGTTGTGTGTAGTGAAAGATTCCAATGGTGTTGCGTATAACATAATACATAAAAAATATATTTCCTATAAAATTTTGTGTGCTACCTTATTCTAATCTCAATTTTCATTTCTTGAAAATTATATCATTTCATCCACTTGATTACTTTTTTTGTTAATTTAATACCCATAAATTTCTTCATAAAACATTATTAATGAAATTAATTTCATTTATAAATCTATCTTATATTATACATTTCATGGGTTTTCAAATCAAATGATAATGAGGCTTTAGTGATTTCATTAAACAAAATCCATTTTCATTATATTATAATGTTCTATATTAAACTTCTTACATTTATTTTTGGTACCTTCCATAATAATTTTTTCTTTTCAAAATTTTTTATCAGTGTAAAATGACAATTTTCATTCAAATATTACTCCCTAATGAATTTATTCCTTATAAAATTATGATATTGTTAAGAATATTTCTCATTCTCTTAAATAATTATTTATATTCTATGTCTATATTTTCTCTTCTCATGAATGATATTTTCATTAAAACCTGTTTATGTGTGAGATAATGTGGCCATAATAATTACCTTTCTAATTTTCAAATAAAATATAGTACTATTGTATCCTATGTTTTTTTACTGGATGAAATTTTCAAAAGAAACATGAATTTTCAGTTTGGTGGATGGAATGAATTTTATTCCATGATTATAAATGTAAATATGATTATTGAAAAACATAAATGTGTTGTTTTTAGAGTTAGTATAAAAACCAAGAGGTTCCTTAGATGTTTCATTGAGTTTTGATAGTATCGGGATCCAAAACCACAAAACTAGGATGGACTGGTAAGGGTGAACTATTTGTTTAAAACTGTGAAAGACGTGAATAGAAAATGTATGGATCATCTCGTGCACATGTAGGTCATTAATTGTTTCTTCTATCCTTTATAGGGGATCCACATAACCTTAAATTTTATGCAGGTGTCTTGAATGAAGGTAAATTCACAGTTTTCACATGGTTTCCCAATCTATACAAATGAATAATGTGGGACGCCCTATTAGGTAGTGGATCAATCATTGTTGGAACCCATTTCAGACAGATATGTATACAATATACATTATTCATTTCCAAGGGGTGAAATTACCATTTTACCCTTCTAGTTTTATTTCTACATACCTTATTTATTTTCCTTTCATCCACATGTATCATGCCCTCAGTGTGTTCCTTGTCCTCTCCTCAACTTGGAATGGATTCATTTCCTTTATTCGACAATATAATTTAGTGTCCTTAGTCTCAATTGTTATCCCTCAATAAGAGATTCACTCATCTCTATCCTCTCTCCATTTCTCCTCATATCACTAATACTATCGAGATGAATACCAACTATCAATATGTTCAGGTAATTTGTCTAATCATCCCATTTCACTCCAAAAAAGTTCAATTCACTAAATGAAATTGGACATTTAGAAAATCATAATAATGATGTGGGTTGTGCATATATTTTCATTAAATTATCTCCATTTTTAAATTTCATTGTTTTTCCGCCAATTGATATTTTCGTATGATGCCCCTTAAATGTAAAATTAAATTATCAGAACCTAATGCGCTAATTCTAGTAGTCCATACTTATTAATAAGAATTATCAATGGTCTTGTAACTCAAGTATTAACCACCATTAATAGTTTTTTTACTTTAATTTCATTAATTTATCTATTCTTTTTCGAATAAAAACCCTCATCAATATATGTTGTCATATAAAATGTATGAGGGTTTTTTAATTGGAACGTGGTAGGATGTGATACTCCACTATAATTTCTCCATGTTTTGGAACTCCCACCTAAAGGGTTGGAAACCAATCTTATTAAATTAATATGATAAATTATGTATGTAATTCTTAGAAAATGGACTTTATTTTCTTTTATGATGAATAGAAAAATGGCTTGTCCCTCTCAAAGTTTTTGTGACTTGTGATCTGGCTTAATTTTATACATAATAATCCTCATTATACATTATTAATGAAAAATGACATGCCTATAGACATGAAAAATTGTTATTGATAACTAAATTATAAATGTAATGATATGATCAGAGACACATTTCTTGTTTCTAAATGGATTTTTATTAATGCCTTGGAATAATATATGGACCCTTTTCGTAAATATTGAATGTATTATATTAAAAGGATCAAATACACGTTAATTGATGACGGTTTCCTTTTTATGGAATGTTGAGCTAAGGGATCATTGAGAAAATTAATTTCCATATATTTCATAATTATAAAATGTACTGATATTAGGTCTATTTCCCTTGATGTGTCACCCCACCATGGTTGAGGATGTTGGCATGTAGTCTATACCACTTTGGTTCCTAGGAATGACATTCCATGCCACTTTAATTAGAAGGTTGGGTATGACCCACCTCATTATTAATTATGATACTCGGGAAGGCTTCATATAATGATTTGGACAATTACTATGGAGGCCTATATTTATTCTAATCCATGATAATGAAAAACCTTATTTATTCTCATTAGTTATTATTAGTAGTAGTAGTAGTATTGTTATATATGGATGCCTGAGTTGCAACTCGGGTCCTGGCTAAAAGAACGTGCCTATATATATGTCTATAAACATAAAAATGTATATAGTTTATATATATATATATTATAATAAGAGACATTCTGACATATGAAAAAGTAGGTATGGTCATTCAAGTGTCCTTGAAGAACCTGATCCCAGTCTGTTGTGGTTGTTTATTTATCTATCTTCACACTATTTATAAAAACTGCACAATATCCTAAATTTTATTTATGGACTGTATTATACTTTATAAAAAAATTAGATTCCTACATAGTATATCTAACACCATTATCAAGTCTTCATTGTTCTGGGATACCCAAGAATACCTCATGTTCATTGGTCTATTGGATTATGAAAGGGCTTCTATGTGTTTACCTGGGAGTTAGGATCATAGGAATAGGATAGAGATCAAGATGGTCATTGAGTTAGCCCTTTTGAATTACTATTAAATTTTTCTATTTATTCATTTTATCATATATGGTTGTTGTTTGTTTTCCAGTTTATTTGGAAGAATCATCTAATCATTCTTGCATAGTTGTATATTATTTTCTGTGGCCAGTTTTTATTCAATCGTGGTATTTATCTTCTACTGTTTTGTTTGTCTTTTATTGTTACAACTTTTATAATTTTATTTTTATACTACAGTATTATATCATTATGATACAATAATAATGATGTTATACTCTCCCCAACATACCTCTATTTACCCTATAATTGTATTCGGTAGCCTTTGGTGTACGTAGAAGAATGTATGAGGCCATGTGGTGACCAGTTTTGTGGTAATATCCCAGATTCTGGAAAGGTGTGTTCATGTTTTGATTTTTGTTTGAATCACTTATTTTGGTTAATTATGTTCTTGCCCAAGTCACTAAGAAGTCTTGGGCGTGTTTTGTGGGATCAGGACACAAAAAATGGAGAAACATGTGGTTTTCTAGGTAGGTCGTATGGTATGTGTGTGGTTAGTGCTAACCGTGCATATATCCTTGGAAACCGTACAATTGGTGGGATATTGGACACTAGCCTCCGCATAGTTTTCAAACTTTTTAAAAAATATTATGGCGTAGAAATTTTCAATAAAATTACCATTTTTCCACTCCATGAATTCAAACCCCAACTCAAGATTTCATTACCATTTTCCCCTATTCACCCAGGGAATGAACAAAATATCACAATACTTCAAAGAGATCAATCTCCCTAAATTCTATTCCATTTTTGGTGTCATTGGTTGTGGATCGATTCTTCGGGTAAGACTAATCTCATCCTTGATTCTCTTTTGATTTTAGGATTTGTATCTCCTTCTTCTCTCATGTTGATGCAATTAAACCATACTCCTTGGGTATGATCTAGGATGATTCATCAAGGGTTGGTCGAATATAAGTGCTCATCCAAGAGTGAATTCACCCATGAAATCAACGTAAGTGGTTTACAAGTTATATCACATGGTTTTTTTTGTGGATTTGTGCATGTGAGGTTTTCTTCTTGGGTGTATCTTGGTTTGTTTTGTTCACCCACAAAATGTTTAGGTCAAATGTTTATTAATATTGTAAATGGAATCCCTCAAGATTCCCATGTGAGGTGTTGTGGGTGATGAAACTAATTTAGGGCCACCCATGGGGTGTACCGACATTCCCAGAACTGGGTATTTCCAATGAACAAGTGATATTGTCATGTAGTTATGTGGATCACTTAATAAACATGTTTATGTGTTTATGTCAGATTAGAAGATAGGTGATGCACATGGGCTTAATAATAACCTAAGGGATATTGGGATAACATGGATGTTGCTAGTATGTACTGAACATGGATATTTTAGATGAATTGTGAATAGTGTTGGAATGTGTAAATTGGTTGATACATGAGAATGATCAATGGTTAAATGGGATAACATGTGGTAATTATTAATGACCATAATGAAGTGTATTTTGTGCCTAGTAAAAATTCACAGTGAGATTCTCATAAGGAAGAGCCTAGTGAGATAGGAAAAATGAATGGTTACATAGTGAGATAAGCATAATAAAAGGTCATCTGGATGAATAAATAAATGATGTGGAATATGGTAATGTGTCTATGTGTTAAGGCATGGCATTAACCGTTGTGTTATTATTATGATTTATGTTTTACTTGTGAAATAATTGTTATGTTGTGTGAATGGTTGATGTATATACATATATATATATATAGCATGCGCACGTGGCTTGGTAGAGTGGAGTATTTACATGAAGTTCTACACCCATGGTTCGAGTTGGAATGAGGCTCTAAAAACTACCCCAAATGCATGGGTTGGGGAAGAGGACTGAGGATATGTCCTACTAATGGTTTCATCCTCTCCGAAAGAGGCATCGATGTGTGGATATGGGTTACAAGTGGACGTTACTCCTAGTGAGACTGGATAATAGTGTGTTTTTCCGCATGCATGTGTTTTTGTACATTAATTCCATGTAACTTGTTGTGTTTGATGAAGCCATGATAAATGCATTGAAGATGGTATGTATTTGGAAATGGGGTGAAATGGAGAAATAAAGAAATGTTAATAAATGATGGTAATGGAATTAAACTGGTTAAGGGAACTAAATCTTTTATTTATAATTTATATTTCATTTCCCTTTTACATGCACAATTGTTTATATCAGAAATTTTGTAGACACCGTTGGCAGAGTCCTACTGGGTTGTACTCACACCCTTTTTGGACCTCCATTGGGTACCCGAGTAGACATTATGTTTGAAGGTCAAGGGAAGAGAAAATGCCCTTTTTAAGGAGTTGAGTTGGCATGGGTGTGTTTGGAGGAGGTATTCCTTTTCCTTCTATATAATCTCGTTATTTAGGATGGTAGATGAGAGTTAGGATGTGTTGGGCCTTGGTAATGTGTTGGTTCTTGGGAGTAGTAAACCCATGTATGAGGGAAAACCCAAGTCAACGAGGGTGGAAATTTTTGTTCAAGATTGTGTGATGTTACAGTTGTTGTTTTTTCACACATCGGTGATGAAATTGTTGTGTGATGTGATGATTTTATGATATTTGGATTGTGGCCTCAAGGGTATGAGGTTGTTCATTCATGCATCATTATAGGAACCAAGAGAGATAGGTAACATGCATCATGGTAGGCACACACGGGTTTGGTGTGTGAGGTACAATGTATAGGATTCACCTTGAATCTTAAAATTGAAAAGGAGAAAATGTCATAAATGAATGAATGTAGGTGAGTGATGATAAAAGAATGATATGTGGTTATTAATGAAATATTTGTAATTAAGGGTTTCAAAATAATTGATAATGTTGTTGTAACTGGTTGTGTGAGCCTTGTGCTTGTGTATGGTTTTTTAAACCTTGTGGGTCATGGCTCGTGGTAGGGATGGTCAGGGTTATGTTTTCATAATGTTAAGGTTTTTTTGGATGGTTCATGTATGGTGGTTTTTTGTGTCTTGAGATGAGTATTATTATTATGATGTTGTGAATGTTTTATGGGATGCGTTCTAAACCTCATGTTTCAAAATGTAGAAATATTCGACCACAATGACAAGAGCCGGTTGGGAATAAAGAGGACGTTTTTAAGAACACTCTTCTAGTAGAGGATCAAGAGAATGTGGTAATCCAGGAATGTAGAGTTTCAGCTACAATACCGTCCGACCTTTATCTAAGAGGGTGGCCCAGTGGTAGTAGTGTTCTGGATAGATTTTCTCCAGTCAATACTTGATCATATGGTGACTCCTATTATGAAGCGAGACATGTTGGCTTCTTATATGTTGTGGGGCCAGGAAAAGAGTTGGTGGGACATCCTAGATCAAACTGAGCATAATGAAAGGATGGTGTGGAGATATTTTCAGGAAAAGATTCAAGAGAATTTTTACCCATATACATTGAGTCAATAACATGATATAGAGTTTATGAGCCTGACTCAGGGATCCATGTCAGTGATGGAGTATGTTGGGCTCTACACTGACCTGTGATACTTTGTTCTAGTGTTGGTAGGGGATGAGGCACCAATTATGAGGTGTTTCAATTATGGTGTGAGACATGAGATCAGGTCAGAGGTGAATATATTTTTTTCTTGAAGAGGGTTATAAAGGTAGTTGATTAAGTGTTGATCTCAGAAGGGAACATATATAGAGCTTCAGGTAGTGGTCTTGTCGTTCTAGCTGGATGGAAAAGTGGTGCAACATCCAAGGGCTGGAAGCGTTGTTTTGGATGTTTTGAGCAAGGCAGAAGTGTGAGAAGTTGTCAGAAAAGAGGGTCAGCCTCCCTAGTGGTGATCAATTTTCTGCTATCAGGGTAGAAGGTTGGGTATATAAAAGCCCTATCCTTCTAAATATAACATTATATTATTTAAATCATATTTATACATCAGTGTACAAGCCAAGGTATTGTTAACTATAATGCCATGTAACACAAGGTACATAAAACATAAAACATTGGGCTAAAAAAACATCTTTATTTAATCTCCATTAAAAACGTTCCAAAATTCCATTGATCCATTACACCTCCGTAGGGTAACCTGGGGAACACTTGAATAATGGGATGAGCTAAAAAGCCTACTAAGGGAATGAACATAAGAATAAATCTTAAGCACATTAGTTTGGAGGCATGAAATAATGATATCGAAAGCATGGAACATAAGAAATCATAACATATATACATGGGATCATATACACAAGAAATCATATAAATGTTGAAGAAACATAAAATATGTCTTTAGTAAGAGTCATTTCTAATAGCCAATCATGTTTCCCATAGTATTATAGGTCACAATAAACATCCAATCTCGTTTCCAATAGTATTACGGGTCATGCCTAACCACCAATCCCGTTTCACGTAGCATATCATGAGACATAAAATTCGACAATGAATTGAAGAGCTATCTGGGTACAAACATATTATATTTCATGAATATTTTTTCTTCGAAAAGAATCATACATAATAAATCTTACATAAACAAAGGGTTACCCATGTAAAGAATTAGGTACCACAATCATTAAATAATTCATAACAAATGGGAATATCAAGAAAGTGTCCATGAAACACTATAATTAGAACATACATGGATGTCCATAAGGTAACGTAGTCATATATCAGGGAATTTTATTTCAAACAGAAGTGAAAGAATTTAGGAAATGTATTTGAGAAATTTTAGCATTAAAACATTTTTTGTACAATTTTATGGAAAATACTATAGTGATTTTAAAATAAAAAATATGAAATTATTTTAAATAAAACTAGAGTTGAACAAATAAGGATTTCATTATAAAATACTGATTATATAATAAAAATTATGACTTAAAACTGATGTTATAGTGCACTTGAAGTTGTGTAAAAAATCGTGAAATTCTCTTAAAATAGGTTTGCTGTTTGAAAAGTACTAAGGAGGGAATATTTTAAAAACAAGTATATCCCAAAAATATAGTGATGAAAGATTCATGATAAATGATTTTTTTAAAACTACATAGTATTTAGATAATGTAAAAAAATTATAAGATAAATCTATTTTGATATAACAAAAATAAGGCAACCTAAAATAATAGTGGAGGTTCGAGTAGAATTTGTTACGAATTATCGGCATTGTGTCTGGTGTAACTAAGAGGGAATGATGTGAGAGAAAAGGGGTTTTTCATCACTTATACATCATTACAGATGTATGGGGAAGCTGTGAAATCATACCACATAATAAGGGATTACACATAAAATGGCATAGTATAGATTACATCTTGATTAAGTGTGAAATGGAAAGGATCACATACCTTATGTCTGATGGTGTTATCCTCTTGATATTAATGACTTCATGAATAAACAATTCTCGAGATCCCTCTTAAGGTAAGAGGATTTGGTATTATGAAGATAATAAGGGATTTTGGACGTGAGGGAGGATCTTAAGGATAGATTTGGGGAGAATATTGGCAAGGTACAAGGCTTGAGATTAGTGAATAGAAGAGGTACGGATGGGTGGTATTTATAGTTGAGGGGGGTGTTTTTGTAGTAGTGTAATAATTAATTTTTTATTTCTTCAAAAGGAACGAAATAGTGAGTATTACTTTACCTATAATAGTAATAAATGCATGTGAGTTCTAGATTTGGGTTCTCACATCACTTATGATATCAAGAATAGCATAGTTAAATTATAATGTATTAATATGCTAAATTAATGTATATTACAATGCACTAAAAATTCATGTATTTCATAAAAATCCAAAAAATATCACTGTATCCATTTTTAGACATGTAAAATCAAAACAAGAAATACAATTTTCAAAATAAATTCTAAATATGGTAAATTTAATTATCAATTAAAATCATAATTTTCTTGAAAAATAAAAATTTTAAAACATTTATTTTCTTATTCCAAGATATAGTTATATTGTATATTCACATGATTATTATTTATATAATATCATAGAAAGTGTTACTATTCCTTATGGAATGACAATATTCAGAAGGGTAACACTACTATTCATAAGGGAATGAAACTATTCACCAAAAAAATATGTTTTTCTTATTGGAATAAAAATAACATACTGATTGCAATCGTGAATATCATACTTTCAAAATTCAAAACACTTAAGTGAAAAACATATGTCTAGAGGTCACATAACACTAATTAGTACGTTATGTTATGATTTCATGTGAATATATGACATAATTACAAGAAGAAAACTATCATTGAAAAAAAAAATGGGTCATTAAATTCATCCCCCTTATTAAATTTCACCCTCGAAATATCATTTTACATTCTATTCCATAAACATGTACATGTAATTTTCCTTCATTACATCCTATAGATATCATTTTGTATCTTCTTACTTATGGTTCCCCCATTGTACCTTGACTTTATGAGTAGTCTTTTTACGTAGAACTATATCTCTATGACCCAATATCTTCACTAGATTCTCCTCATAAGAAATATCATCCTCCTATTGTACCACATCTGAATATAGTACATGTTCAGGGTCTGGTATGTACTACCTTAAGAGGGATACATGAAAGACATCATGTAATTTCATTGTCGTATGTGGAAGTGCTAGTTGATAGGCCACGACCCCGACACGATCAAGAATCTCGAAGGGTCCAATGTACTTGGGATATAACATCCCATTCGTTCCAAACCTCATGAACTTCTACCTTGGATATATGCATAGATATACCATGTCAAATCTTTGAACTCAATGTCTCATCGATGATTGTCTTCATAACTCTTCTCTCGACATTGGGATGCCTTGATAAGCTGCTGATTGGTTTTCACCTTCTCTACCATTTCTTCAACCATTTCAGGTCCTAGCATCTTAAGCTCACAGACTTCATTCAAAAATTTTGGTGTTTTTCACCTTTTCCCATAAAGGGATTCATATGGTTCCACTCGGATTCTCGAGAGGAATATGTTATTGTAGATGAATTCGAGCAGTGGATTATTTTGGTCCCATCCTCTTTTAAATTAAATAGAAAATACTCTCATCATGTCTTCCAATGTATTAATAGTTCACACATATTTCACATCAGTTTGCAACTGATAGGCCATACTAATGATTTGTTCAGTACTTAGAGCATGTTGTATTCCCTTCTAGAACTTCGAGGTAATTCATGAATCATAATCAGATACAATAGATAGTGGTACTCCCTGGATCCTTACAACTAATTTGAGATATATCAATGCAAGTTGATCCAATGGGAAGTCCTCTCGAATTGCGATAATGTGAGATGTCTTCGTATGACGATCCCCAATGACCCATATGGCATTGTTTTCTTTGGATGTCCTTGGAATTCCTGTGACAATGTCCATGGTGATTTTCAACCACTTCCATTTTGGTATAGGTAGTTGTCACATCATCCCCTTATTATTTTTCCTCTTAACCTTCATTTTCTAACATAGTAGGCACTTTGATGTATATTCAGTAATATTTCATTTCATATTGTCCCCCAAAAATTTTTCTTGGATATCTCGATACATCTCTATGCTCCTTGGGTGAATAGAGGACAACTATGGGCATCATTTAAAATCCCATTCATTATTTCTATATTGGATGTCACACAAAAACTTGAACCAAATCTTACAACTCCTTCCTTATCAAAATTGAACAATAAGGATTTCCCATTTCTTATAGCTTCCACCCATTTCAGAATTTCCACATATTTTTTTTGAGCATCCATTAATTTATCCAAGAGGGATGGTTGAGAAATCATTTTAGAAATGAATGACTATATTCCTCTCTAATATGATTCCCATCTCCATCCTCTAAAAATCTAAGAAGATCATATCCTTTTCAATTATCATCATTTATAAAGATGCCAGATCCTTTTTACTTAGAGAATCAAAAACCTTATTGGATTTACCGAGATGGTGTTGGATTGAACAGTCATAATCCTTGATGAGATCTATCCATCTTCCTTGGTGCATATTAATCTCTTTTTATGTGAAAATAAATTTGAGACTCTTGTGGTCAGTATATATCTCACACTGATCCCCATAAAGATAATTCCACTATATTTTCAATGTAAAGATGACCACTACCAACTCACAATCATGCGTAGGATAGTCTTTCTCATGTATTTTCAGTTACCTTGAGGAATAGGCTATCACGTTATCATTTTTCATTAGCACACTGCCTAATCCCTTCTTATAAGCATCACTATATTCCACAAAGAGTTCTCCACTTGATATCATTTTGAGTATGGGTGCAATGATATGCTTTTTTTCAACTCCTTGACATAGTCCTCACATTCTTTAGTCCATAAAAACATTACTCCTTTCCATGTCAGCTTGGTCATTGGGTTTGACAATCATAAAATGTTCATCTGAAATCATCGATAATACCTAGACAGACCGAGAAAGATGTGGATCTCTATTACAGATGTTGGCCTGGGCCACTCTTCAATATCCTTTGTCTTGGAAGGGTCCACAGATATCCCATTGTTGGTGATAAAATTCCCTATGAATGATATATCATCTATTTAGAAATCAAATTTATTGTACTTTGTATACAACCTATCCCTTCGCAATGTTTTTAACATAGTATTCATATACTCCTCATATTCCTCTTGGCTCTTGGAGTATATTAGAATATCGTCAATAAATATAAAAAAAATTGTATAAATATTATCTAAATACTCTAATCATTAAATCCATGAAATTTTTTGGGGAATTACTGAGTATAAAGGGCATCACTATGAACTCATATTATCCATACCTCGTTCAAAAGGCAGTATGGGGAATATCATCCTTCCCCACCTTTAAATAGTGATATCCCAACCAATGGTCCACTATAGAGAAATTTCAGGCCCCATGAAGATGATCTAACCATTCATATATCCTTGTAAGAAGATACTTGTTCTTTATCCTGATTTTATTGATCTCGTGATAATCAACACAGAGGGGCATTGATCAATAATTATTTTTGAAAAAGAGGACTGGCGCACCCCATGTTGAAGAACTCGGGTGTATAAAACCCTTCTCCAGATTATCCTATAACTACTTCTTCAACTCCTCCATCTCTATGGTGGATATTCTATAAGGTATCTTTGATATAGGTATAGATCCATGAATATGTTCAATTTAGAACTCAACCTTTCGGTCAGGAGGAATGACCAGGAAACTCTTCAGCGAATATGTCAGTGTAATCCCTCATGATGGGCATGTCTTCAAGCATGATTCTCTCCTCTGTCTCAATCATTTAGGCTATATATTATTTCTCATAAAGTATAATTTTACACACATGAGACTATGATTCTATAGGAGATTCATCTTCCTCCTTGCACATGTAAATAGACATATGATGTTTCTATATGTGAAGAGTGATATTCCTTGCCCAACAGTTGATGTTGGATTTGTATAAAGATAACCAACTCATGCCCAAGATAACACAAAAATCCACAAAAGGAAGTATGAAAAGATTTTTAGGGAGGTTCAACCAACAAACATTTACATTGAAGGTGTTATAAACCTTGGATGCATAATTACCCCATTTTTTGTTCTCACATATAACATATTATCCAAATTTTTTGGTGTTTTTTGAATAGTTCTACAAAACATGCAAGATATGAAATAATGCATAGAAGCAAAATCAAATAGGGAATTCTTTATTCTTGAATGAATAACTAGTATACCTATCACCACTTCAATGTTTAGATCCACCTCAGCAGTAGTGATATAATAAGACCTTCCTTGTTGCCTTGGAGGTTGTTGTTAATTTCCCCCAACAACCCTTGGTTTAGATCAATTGATTGCATAATTCACATGCTTCATACAGTTGTAACACTACACCACTTACTGAGAATTGACCTGAACCTTCCTTTCTTCATCCACATTATCAGGATTTTTAATATATCTTTGGATGTTCTAGGCTATATGTCCCAACATTCCACATTTTAACCAATTCCTAGTTCCCTTTAGATAGTTCCCATGATTATTCTCCCCACAACATTTACAAGTTGTATATTCAGGCTTCATTCCATTTGGTGATTTGTTTGTCGAACAATCCATGTTTTTCTACTTTTTTCTCTTCCTGTCACCAGAACCACAAGACCACTTAGAGTATCCAATATCTATTTCAACCTTGATGGCACAACAGAAAATCTCCTCATAACTTTCGAAATCTCAGATTACCAACACCTTCTGTAGACTCAACATTAGAACACTAAAGAAGCAATCCACCTTGCCTTCGGTTTTCATGACAAGGCCAGTGGCATACCTTGTATGCCTTGTAATATTTTCATCATACACATGGTAGACTCATCTTCCTTCTGCATGAGTCTGAGGAACTCTCTTTCGATCATGAGATAGATGGTTTGAGGAAAATATGTATTGAAAAATATTCTCTTGAATTCCTCCCATTCCATGGAATCAATTTCATCTTGGGACTTTGTATTCTTGATCATTTTCCACCACTTATCAGCTTCCCTATCAAAATGATATAATTCCATTACAATTTTCATTTCTTCATAGCACTAGACGATGGAGAATATATTTTCAGTAGACTTAATCCACTATTCCATGAGGAGGGCATAAGAAGATCCACTAAACATGGGATGACTTTTCAGCATGATGGATTCTAAGACAAATTTATATAACCTTTGAGAAGGTGGTATTTCCACATGATTCATGTTATTATTCATTACTTGAGCTGGAAGACCACGTACTGTCGTGATGTTTTGAGAACCCGTTACCATCATATCAGTCATATTGTTAGGGAAATCTTCACATTTCCAATCACATTGGTTGTTGGAACGTGTTATTCTATTTCCTACCATTAACAAATAAAAAGAACTTACAATTAGAGGGCTTGAATACATAGCTATTGAGCATAAATAAACATTGAACATAGGAGGATGGAATTACAATTGAGAAGTATATATTAACTTATGATTCCATAGGATTAAATCTATGTTATCCAGATATATTTCTTAATTAATATTATTTTTTCCTTAATAATGGTTTTTTCTATGCTCATGAATATACCAAAGAATATCCCTCAGGAGTGTCAATACCAAGAGTTAAGTAAGGCCCATTTTCAGGTACCAGGATTCCCCAGGTCAAGCCTAAACCTCCTTATCAGAGTCTTCACTTCTAGTTACATCTGTTTCATAGTCACCTCAACCAATTTGTATCCAGGATGGGATGTATATTCTTTATAAAACACTTACAATATATATACAAAAATTTAGGGATGTTTTCTTATACTTCATCTTGTCCATAAGGTTCTCACAAATGTTCTCTATTCCTAAGCTCAAAAAATAAATAGACCCTCCGATGATACCGACTATTGAGACCATAACCTTTTAAATATAAAAATACATTATATTAATCATAATAATACACTAGAGTACAAGCCAAGGATCATTAATTCTAGTGTCTTGTAAGGCATGGTACATAAAATGCAAAACATGGGGCTAAAATTTCTTCTTTATTTATGATCCATAAAATTCTTCTAACTTAATTTGAGCCCTTACATCTGCATAGGGTACCATTGGGAGCATATAAACAAATGGATGATCTAAAAGTCCCAGTATGGGAATGAACATAAGAGTAAATATTAAGCACATGAGTTTGGAGGCATGACATAATGATATCAAAATCCTGGAACAACTGAAATCATGACATATAATCATGGGGTCATATAAACATGGAATCATATAATGATGGAAGAAACATAAAACATGTATACTTTATGACTCAAGGCTAACAACCAATCCCATTTTTCAAAGTAGTACGAGTCGAGGTTAACCACAAATCTAGTTTCCCATAGTAGTACGGGTCAAGGCTAACCGCCAATCCCATTTCACATAGCATCTCCTGAGACTTAACATTATCCAATGCCTTGGAGTGCTATCTGGGTGCACCCATATTACATTTCCTGAATATTTATTCAACATAGTGAATCATACATAGACAATATTACATAAATATAGGGGTTACCCATGGAATTAATTAGGTACAAAAATCAGGAAATAAAGCATAACTAGTGGGCATATCATTAAAGTGTCCATCAATGAAATGAATTAGAACATACATGGAATTTTATAAGGTAAAATAGAAATATATCATATCATGTGATGTCTATAGATTACAAAAAAAAATATTAAGGGATGAAGGTGTTTTTGGCGTGACAAAGGGAAAAAATATTTTGACACGGTTATCTATTCTGGGGGGGCCGGAAAGGCCACACGAAAAAATCTCACATGTGCGTGAAAAAAATTTCTCTCATATGGAAAACCATGGGTTTAGAGGATGTATTCCACACCAGTATGGGACATTGCATGCGGCCTCCTTTGTGAAGTTGAACATTGCGCACGGCCTCCCCTGCATAGATGAAATTTCTCACAACCAACACCAGCGCAGTTGAAATTCCACACTATCGACACTAGCTCGTAATCTTTTTCACATGACAGTTTCCACGCAGATCTGGTGACCCTGATTGCCTATAAATAGAAGGCCTCCCCATCATTATCATCCTGAAGGCTCAATAAAATCAATCGTCTCCCCTATGTGAAATTTACCTCTCCGGTGCGCAAAATATGGCCTTCAGGTATGTGATTTCTCATGACAAGCCGCCAAGGGGTCCACCTTCGTGGGAAAACACTCAGTTTCAACCCTTTTTTAAATCCATTTGGGTCCTTTCCCCTGCGTGAAATCACTTCCAATTGCACACAATCCCGTCCAATGGTGAGAAATACCTTCCAATTGCACGCATCCCGTTCTGATTGCGCTCAATCCATTCCCATTGCACACCATCCATTCCAATTGCGTGAAATCTCTAGAATTGTGTTCCACCCTTGTTCCTTGCGCGCACTCTCCTCCAATTGTGCACAAATCCATGGCCCCTTTATGTTCCAAGCCTCTCCAATTCTGCTCTGGGCCTATCTTTTTCATGTAAGTTCCTCAATTGTGTGTTGTCCTGGCATTTTCCATGCAACTATTACGTTTTGTGCACAAACCTCCCTCCTTGGGCGCACTTGTCGATGTCTCTCTTCTAGATATCATTTTCAGGTGCCCCCCAAAACCAAAAAACCTACGGTACACACCATTTTCCCATACAACCTTATAGGCTTGTACAAAGTAACTTATAAGTCCCTTGGGGGTGATTCACATTGCGTCGCTTCACCTCATGATTCTTCACCTAAGCCTGAATGTTATTTTTTATTAATTTACATAAAAAGAATAAAAAGGAAGAAAGTCATCAGAGAGGATGAATGAAATGGAGGCCAAGGGCATCCCCTTCTACCACACTGTTACACTCAAGGAGGTGATAATTAAGGCTGTCATAAACCATACGCGACTCCTCCCGTCGACACAAATAAAAAAGCCTATCGGTCGCATAGTTTGACTCCCTCCAACTATGTTGAATAGTCCTTCCTTGAGAAGACTCTTCCTTGCATCTCTGGATGACATAAACTAGATCCCATGGGATACCACGACTAACCTGAAGCCCCATTACTAACACCTCAGAGTCAGACTCAACCACAGTGACCTCCAAACCTCTCCTTCTGCAAACCATAAGCCGATAATGAATGGCACGAACCTTAGCACCCAATGAGCTACCTAGACAATAGAGGCACTAATGGCAACAAAAACAGAGCCCCAACTGTCCCTAAGTTGTCTGCCACCTCTTATATCCCTTTCATATCAGAGCCTTCAATATTCAATTTCAAACCATGACTTGGTGGTTTCCACTTCACCCAGGATCTTCTTCACCAATTCTTTAAGAATGGGTGATTAATAATGTTGCAAACCATAACTAACGAAATCCCAACATTGATGATCAAGACAAGATCCATGATGAGAGACCTGACCCAAATCTGTAGGGACAAAGGAGAACATTGGACTCCTAGAAGAACCTGATTACGCGCCTCCCAGATGGTTCGACAAATGGAAATCAGAATGACTGTCCTAATGGTACATTCCATAGCTCTGTTTTCAGTGCATGTGAACCACGCAGTAACAAAATCGTGAGGAGACTGGGTATTGTTAACTGAGTTCTACGGGTGAGTGAAGAGTGACCAAAGATGAGAGGCCCGTTGGCCCTAGAATAACAAGTGTGTCGTCGTCTTGTAATGTGGGTTTACACAGCAGTAGCACAGAGAAGCCATGGACCCCTAATGGGATCACCTAACGGAATCCCCTAGCCACGGAATTGCATGTACCTTCTCTTCACCAAGGAGTAGAAGGTTCTGGTTATGTAAGTCCTAGGGGTTCAGATCACACCTTCCGCATCTGAGTTGTAGGACGTTAAACTACCAGGCATCAACATCCTTAGCATATGACTTTAAATTGTGACCTCGCCCCGTGCCTCTCATGAAGGGTGCCCCATCTCGGACATTCTATAAGCCCACATGTCTCCAAAAGAGTGAATTTATTCCTCACATGGAATGGAATCATTTTTATTGGAATGGTTTTTTTCCACTGGGGAAGGAAAACCACCCTAGTGTGATCCCCTATCCATTCTGGTAGGAGGCAGTATACCTGCCCCACCATTTTATCTGTGCCAACTCCCTCTCTCACTGTGATTTTTCACCATCGTGCCTCCACTATGGAGTATGTCCCAATCTCCATCTATTTAGCCAGCTAACCAAACGTAATCCCATCTTTTCTCTTTGTGATGATAACCACGTTTAATCCCCAATCTCCTTCCCAGGGATTCCCCATTCAAGACGTGATTGTCAGGTATTTTGTGTCTCTTGTTTCTCACACCGAGCATGACTCACATGGTCTTATAGTATGAATTGACCATGAAATAAATTTTTGGAAACCTATAGTTTAGTCCCCACACTACTCTTGAACTACAAGGTCTTCAATCCATGCCAAGGCATGGAACATAGGAAGGCTTCCTAAGGTTCAAGCCCAACAATCATCGGTCCCAACCATCTTCATTTCAGTTCAACAAACCATCCAATCTACGTGGACTTTGTTCTTTTCCAAGGCATGGTACATAAGAAGCCTCACTAAGGTTCAATCCCATTATAGGGTCATTCCAACCATCTTCGCATCAGTTCAACACAAACCCTTTTGAACTACGTGGACTTCCATCCTTGCCATGGCAAGGAACGTAGGAAGCCTCCCTGACGTTCAAGCCCACAATCCACTGGTCCTGACCATCTTCACTTCGGTCCACCAACCCATGATGGAATACAAGAAATTTGATCATTTCCAAGGTAGGTTACATAGGAAGCCTCCCTAAGGTTCAATCCCAACATCTATGGGTTCCTACACCCTTCACATATGTTCCCAGCATCTAGAACTATGCGGGCTTTGATCCTTATCTCCTAGACAGGGTACCTAGAAATCCTCCCCCAGGATCAGCCCCATTCAGTAGTAATTTGTTTTCAATCCCATTATATGGTAAGCCATTGATGTCCCCAGTAGATTGTAAGCCATCTTCAGATGAACTACGTGGACTTTGAATACCTTCCACAGAGATACATAGATATCATTCCTATGGTTCAAGACCACAAATCTTGTCTCATCCTGATCTCTCCCTCAATCATATGTGTTTTGGGAAGGTCATGACCCAACCTGGAGTTTTTTTTCCTCTAAATCTGTAACACCCCAAGCTTCCACGGTATGTTTCCCTTCGAATAATGCGATAGCGTGTGTTGTACGCAACCTCGAGTTCTAACACACACCACAACTAATTAAACTAGCCGTTGTGAATAGTAATACCTACTTTTCGAAATCATATATATTTTATATTTCAAAATGGACTTCATTTTTGGATTCGGAATATTGAAATTAGCCTAGGGTTAAATTTTCGTACTTTTCGGATAACTTTTATATTTTGATGAATAGTGAAAATTACTATATTTTAATTAAAATCAACTTTTTAAATCAAAATAATTAATATTGATAAATTATGAATTTGAGTGGTTTTAAAGTATATTTAGAATATATTTTTACCATTTAATTTAATTTTTGTCATTGAACATAATTTCACAATTAAACCAGACATAAACAAGTGTCAATCTTTTGATAGTTCTTATCTCTTAAAAACACGCTTTTTATTTTAACAATGGAAATTTATTTTAAATTAATTTCTGACACTTCTGTGTTTTGAATTTGAAAAAATGGATTATATATTTGGAATCAGGATGTCAAAATTATGTAAATAGGTAACTTTTATTTTTACACATTTTGAATAATTACTGCAGTAAATATTTTATTTACCATGGTTAAAGGGTAAATCCGGTAAATAAGGGTTAAAAACTAATATTATAATAATACTAAATTATCCTAAAAAGTTTCTTAACCCTATTGGTTGATACATGGTCTACCATGGGCATCTTTGGGTCGATTTGGGGACCCCATGGATCCACTTGTAAGTGATAATGACACTTTATTTTAATTAAGTTAAAATGAATACAAAAATGACACAAGCATATATCTTTTAGAAAAACAATTGTTAAATAGGGTTATATATGTTGTATTTTAGATTATAAATATTCATTAGAAAGATAAAAATATTTCTTACATAATTATATTTTATTTATAATTTTTATACATTAGATAATTTATTTTATTTATGACACAATGATGATGAAGTAATTAATATAATAGTGCAAAATTAAAATAATTGATATTATAAATACCCAAATAAATATAATATGAAACTTTTAATTAATTAAAATAATTTTCTAGGATAATATGATATATTATTATTGATGTAATTGACTATTTTCGAAGTAATCAATCTATTATAAGTTTCACAAAAATCAACTATTGAATAGTGTCAAAATTGACATAAAAGAGTTCTTAAAACAAATATTATATTATTAATTGATATTAAATTCCTAAAAATCTAAGGTTCGGACAAGAGACTTATATCATGATAGGTTCATCATTAATGGACCACTTGGGGGTCGATTGGATGTATATAGTAAGTTTCTTAACCGTATTATATAAAAATACAAAGAGACATTGTAAAAGTGAAACTAATTAACATAGAGTTAATACTTAAAGATAAGGTTAATATAAGTACCCAAACCTGTCTAAATTCTATTGGTTTAGTTTTTTTCGAACCATCCCCACCTTAACATTTATATAATCAACTTTGGAGCCATTAGAAACCGAATATGAATTTATTATAAATTAATATTTCTAGCTTTTCCAAAGGTGCCCCTCACCCCTCTTATAAAAGGGCACTCCTCCTTCTCATTTCTTCACACCTTCAAAGCCTTTCGGTTCGGCCAAAATCTGCCCAAATACTCTCCCAACATCCCTCACTACAACCTAGAGGCCTTAGTTGTATCAGAAATCCAACCTAATGATCCCTTTTGATCAAATCAAAAGGAAGAGCCCGAAGAAGAGGTAATGATTTCACCACCCTTTTCCAAGTTCATTTCTTCTTCCACTTCTTCTTCCTTTGTTGTTACCATTCTAAAATAATAACTCCAGTATAATTTATATACTGTGATGTTATTATAAATATGGTACAACCATATTCAGTATTCTATCCACCCTTTTAATAACATGTCACCATACGTGCGTACGTACGGCTTACCGTCTCCACGTCGTGGTGTAATTGTTATTCAATATAATATTATTTGGATGAGTATAATAATGATGTGTAACTCATGTAAATAATAAATATAACATGTTAATGATTCTGTATATATGATATACCATCCATTTATATATTATTTTAATATCAAAAGAATGATATTGTCGCTCGTGCGTACGTACGGACTACCGTCTCCACGAATGCGATGAGATTAATTCTCCATCGTATCCATTCAAGTATAATTATCATTTGATGATTTAAAAATTATGTTTAAAGACTTGATATAATTATGGATATGAATAATATACAACCTATCCTTTACAAACATGTCTTACGTAACAAAACATACAAAAGAAAACAAGTAAGTTCACACCAGAAACAACGATAATACTAAGATATTATTATCAAATCAATATTAAAAGATCATATATGATATCATAATAATCTATATGATTATTTTATAATTTAATAAAAATTATTTCACCATTATACAGGAGGTTAACCTACCCCAACCAAGGAAAAGTACAAGGTAAGGGTTATTTCACAATCTCTTCATTATCCGAGGTTGATTATATATAATTATCTACTGGGACCTCGTTATCATCCACGTCCATGGTTCTTCAAAATGTATTTCAAAACATTTTTAATATTTAAAAGAATATGGGTTAAAGTCATTTATACCCTTGTTTGACTTTTTATAAGAGGTTTATAAGGGAATCTTTCCGTCGTTTTCCAAACAAGGTGCTTTTTAACCTTTTCGACAGAATTATGATAAGAATGTTTTTTTAACTTATACGGCGGGTGCGGTTATTTTCCGCCGTTATAAAATAGTCAAATATTCTCTTACAAGCTTATAAGAATATTTTCAAAGAAAATGTTTTATTTTATAAATATATGTCTCTTAAATGATTTCAAAATAGAAAGAGATATTTCATTAAAAAGAGTTTTGATTTCATCTATGTCAACATCCTTTAATGGATTTTACGCTTATTTGAGGATGATATATTATGATACAAAACTTTTATATTGTATTCAAGGTTTTGTGATATGTTTGACTGTGGATGTGCTATTTTTTTATATACCATTCATGGTTTATGGTGAAAGTATTGACATTTCGTATGCTAGTTTTAATACGAATGTTTATGTTATGTTTAAACCTTTTCATATGGGAATGCATTGGACTTAATATGTGACGGGTGGAGCTCGCTATAGCTCCTCGATGCATCGGTAGGTCTCATGAGACAAACTAGTGTCTTGGCACAAGGCCTTGGCAAAATCTTATTTGTAGTCTTGGCACGAGACCTTGGCTATGTGGTTATGATAGTCTGGCATTATGCATTCCATCATTATGAAAGTGGTTATTGATATTGCATGTGATTATTCGATTAGTAGAATATCCATGTGAATAAGTAAATGGAATTATTTCATTTTATTTATGACATACTATGTTGAAGTTAAAGTTTAAAAGGCTTTTTTTTAGTTATACATTGCCTTAAATGTTTATTCTTATTTATGAAAGTTTCCGCTATATTGTTATCCTTACTGGGTATTTGAGCTCACCCCTTTTCTATGTTTTATATTCCCAGGATGTGAAGAAGTAAATTATGAATGACTTGCGGGGATATTATGAGGGGTTAATAGTATTGACTATGGAGACAATATGTTGTTGTAGTAGTTTTTTTTATTTTGATGATGTAATGTAAAACTTATGAATATATCTAGTGTTTCCAAGGCTACTAAACCAATCGGTCTTTCGACATTTGATCTTTCTTGTGATCATGCCAATGTTATGTAATTAATGCACCGACTCTGGGTAACTGGGGTCGGGGCGTTACAAAATCCATCCATGTGTCCATTATCATGGGTCGCCTCCTTAGGTTTCCCATTGTCCCACTAAACAATGCATGCTTTGATTCCCTACCACAGGGATATATAGGAAGTCTCTAGCAGTTTCAAGCCCAACATCACCATCGTCCTCACTTCGGTTCCATCTAATTATCTCTTCACTTCACTCAACCTCCCATTACCCATCCTTATTCTTAACTAGGCCACCACATTCTCGTGAGATAATGACAATTCAACTCTTCACTACTCCTAGTAGTAACTGGGTAACTAACCACTCATTAGCCCCATCATCAGTCTTCCCTCCAGGGGTTTCACCCATCTGATCAACTGTAATTAGCATTTTGATCAGTCTGATCCATCGTCTCCAGGCATTAAACTCGTGTCATACCATCTGTTAAACAAGGTGTGCTAAGGGAAACATCAGATACATGCCTATGGAATATGATTCCTCGTATCCGATGTGGAATTCCACGAGCTCATGCGCCCTCATGATGCCCTATAATAAGTGGAAGAAACCCAGACGCACCAGTGTCCCAACGTCCTGACATGCTAGTGATTTCCAACATGACTACTCCCCTGAACGAAGGTTTCTTCCCTAACCAGACCCTTTGTAATGTCTTGACACAAGTAGTGTGATTAAATGGTGTCCATAAAGAAATGGTACTAGGAAGATTTTCACGAAAAATTTGTTAAATATAAAAGGGAGTCCCACACTAGGTGATAAGTTTCAAGGATGAATCCACAGATGGATGAACTGACATCCCATCACCCCATTTTAATTATGGAGCAGTCGTCCCTGAATAAGGAATGGATATCGCCTGACATTGGAAAGCGGGAATGTGGGGCAACAAACAGTGTCGTCATCCTCCAACAAGATGGATGTGTGAAACCAAACAAAATCGTCGAAAACAATGTCAAAAATAAGTGAAAACATTGTATAATGTATTTGATAAATTTTAGCAGAAAATATTTTTTTGAGCGGATTTAAGGAAAATACTATGGAAATATTAAAATAGAAAAGAGTAAAATAGTTTATATAAAACCAGAATTGAACCAGTATTGTTTTCATAATAAAAATACTGATTTTATAATAAATAATGCAGGATTAAAACATAATATATAATGGAGTTGAAATTGGATAAAAAATATATAGGTTCCCATAAAAAATGTTTCCTTATCGTAAAGTAGTAAGGATGAAATATATTAATAACATGTTTATCCCCAAACGAGAGTGATGAAAGGGTCTTGATAAATGAATTTTGTAAAACTACATAGTATTTAGAATATGTAAACAAGTATATAATATTAATCCATTTTGAAATAAAAAATTATAAGGAAACCTAAAAGAACAGAGGAGGTTCGGGTGGAACTTACTATGAATTATCGGCATGGTGTTGGGTGTACCTAAGAGGGATTTATGAGAGAGAAACAGGATTTCTCTTCAGCTTTACATTATGAGAGATGTATGGGTGTGGTTCAAAATCATTCCCCATAATTAGGGATTACACATAACATAGAATAACATAGAGGAAATAATGATTAAGAGTGAAATGGAGAGGATCACTTACCATAATCTTGATGGTGTTCTCCTCTTCATATTAATGACCTCTTAAATCAAACTTCATTGAGAGCCTTCTTATGGGGAAAATATTTTGTATTTTTAAGAGACTATGGGATTTTGGACATGGGGTGATATTAAGGAGAGATTTGGGAAGAATATTGGAAAGGCACAAGGCTTGAGAAGAGTGAAGAGAAGAGATATGAATAGGTGGTATTTATAGTGGAGGGGACGAGGGTTTTCCTTATATAATAATCATTAATTTTTTATTTCATTACAAGAAAATAAATAGTTATTATTACATAACATATAATAGTAATAAATGAAAGTGAGATTGATATTTGCATTTTTACAACACCAATGGTGATATGAATAGTCTAGTTAAATTATAATGTATTAATATGGTAAATTCATGTATTTTACTATTCATTGAAAATTCATGTATTTAAGAAAAATCCAAAAAATTCACCATATCTATTTATTGATATATAAAATCAAAAAATGGAATCCATTTTTCAAAAATAATTATCTAAATATGTTAAATTTAATTATTAATTAAAATCATAATTTACTCTAAAAATAAAAAATTTAAAACATTTATTTTCTTATTCCATGATATAGTTATATCGTACTTCCATTTTAATAATATATATAAATTTTATAGATATGTTTAATACTCATTGGGGTATATTACTATTTATAATGATAACATTGCTACCCATATGGTACATTACTATTCACCAAAAAAAATTTCTTATCGGATGCCAAATAACATACTAATTGCAACCGTGTGTGTTAGATTTTTGAAATTAAAAACACAAAAGAAGAAAAATATTTCTAGACATCGCATAACACATAGTTGTTCATTATTTTTTGATCTCATGTGATTATATGACATAATTATAAGAATGTAATTTCCTTTGAAAAATATTGGGTCGTTAAAGGGACACATGTGTGGCTAGTGTCGTTGACCTACAGTTGAGTGTCGGCCGTGAGAAAGATTGGGGCATGTGTAGAGGTTCTGAATGAACCCTCAGTATTTCATCATGAATGTTGGTGAAATGTGAATACTAAGTGGAGGCTAGTGATCATTTTCTCCATATCAGGTAGGCATTTGGGTCTCCACAAGCTGTTTTGGAAGGGGCGGTGGACATGGAACTCTGGGCTTGATCTCCCATCTCAGCAGGGTTGTGCAATGAAAAGAACACATGTTGGAGCCCATGGTAGAGGCTCAGGTTATCTTCATTAAGTTTAGTTGGCACCTGGTGATGGCGTGGTAGGGCCATCGACTATTCGAGGTGTGATCCTTGTAGCTTTTACGCTTTCTATTGCATTGTTTGATACTGGTTCCATGGACTCATTAATTTATAATTAGTCTTTGGTAGTACTGGGTTTTCTTATAGAGAGTCTGTGTGGGGTTATGTCGAGTGACTCTCTGTGGGGTATGTGAAATGATGATATCAGGCAGCATAAAGAATGTTCTCTAGAATTCGGTGTGTATTGTTTCTTGTGGGACATGTTAATTATCAAGATATCAGGATTTGACATAATCTTAGGTATGGACTAGTTGGTGTTGTATCGGCTTTACATAGAATATTACTATCACAGGGTATTATTCAGGTCACTTGAGGGTGATGTTTATTTCCATCGTGGAGAGTCAGATGTTCGAGTAGGTCGTGCAGGACCATTTTTTCAGCAGTTGGGTAGGCTCATGGATAAATTAGCTTGTATTGTTCTTGATGAGGAAAGAGTGTAATAATATATCATCCCTCTAGTATTGGATTTTTTTCAATATGAGTTTCCTAAGGATTTATCGCTGTTTCCACCTGAGAGGGATGTAGAGCTCACAATTGTGTTTCTGTTTGGAGCAGATCCATGTTCAATTCTTCCATCCTGAATGGTATAAGAAAAACTATAGGAATTAATGTTTCATAATGTAGAGTTGGAGTGTAAGGGGATCATACACTCTAATGCGTCTCCTTAGGGATCTTCTGTTCTTTTTTCAAAGAAGGTTGATGGGTCATTAAGGCTGTGTGTTGATTATCAGAAGTTAAATCAGATAAAAATGAAAAATTTGTAGCCTTATACTAGAATTGATGACTTTCCTGACCATATTAGGGGTGCATCAGTGTTTTCTACAATTTATCTATGATTAGGTTATCACTAGTTGAGGGTGAGGCCCTCTGATATACCGCTGATAGCTTTCAGGAGTCGTTATGGGTTGTTTGAGTTTCTAGTTATGCCTTTATTCTTGACCAATAAACCAACAATGGTCATGGCTTGATGAACTGAATATTTTATCCTTATCTCAATAAGTTTAATTTTTTTCTTTTTTGAAAACATCTTGGTGTACTTGAAGACTCATGACGATCACGCCCAACATCTTGACATCATTATAAGTACACGAAGAGGGAATTGGTTATATTCCATACAATTAAAGTTTCATTTCAGGAATGGGGTAGTGCACTTTCTAGGTAACATCATCTCTATGGCAGTTTTTTTATTGGATCCATAGAAAGTGAAGGATTTTTTGTTTGGGGAGAATCCCAAGAGTGTCTCATATGTTGAGATTTTTTTTGGATTTTTTTGGGTATTACAAGAGGTTCATCGAAGATTTATCTCACTTGATAGGAATACTTTCGGGCTTGACGATGAAGGGAATCAGGTTTGAGCTTTCGTAGGATTGTGAGAAGGCCTTTCAAGAGTTCAAAAAGTGATTTACGACTGTTCTGATCTTAATCATAACAGAGCCAAGTAAGAAGTAAGTCATATTTGTTGGTGTGTCCGGTATTGGGATTGGGGTTGTGTTGATGCAATATGAGATAGTTGTGGATTATGGGTCGAGGCAATTTAGACCCCATGAGCAGAATTATCCCACTCATTATCTTGAGTAGTCTGCAGTACATAAAGTCTTAAAGTGATGGATCCACTATTTGTTGGGGGAACGGTTCACAGTGTATACTGATCAAAAGAGTCTAAAGTATATCTTTTCCTGGTGGGATTTAAATCTTCAACAGTTATGATGGGTTTAGTATCTCTATTATTTCGTCATTGATATGGTATATACACTAGGTAAATGTAACTATGTTACTGATTCTTTAAGCAGGAAGGCTCAGAACCAGGTAGTTCATGAATCTTGTTGCTAGTGGAAGGTAATGGGTTTGTTCATGGAGATGTACCTAGAGGTGCGGTATGAAAATTGATAGGTGAATCTTGCTTTTGTGGCGTTTGTGTTGACACGTTCGAGTCAAGTTAGTGAAATTTAGCTTGGTGATCTAGAATGTTTTTCCATGATGGAAAGTCTTATAGGTGGGGATCCACCATTCATGTTGGGATTTTGGTGTAGATAGAGGTTTTTTTGTTCATGGTCATGTGGTTGTACCAGTATCGATGAGGGAAGAGTTGATGTGTGTGTTCCATGCATCAAAATGGGTAGTGCATCCAGGTTTTACGAAGATGTATCATGATCTCTCTAAGAATTTTTGGTGGCTGATAATAAAAAAGGAACTTATGGGATTTATGGCACAGTGCCTTACCTGTCAGCAGGTGAAGGCCATGCATCAACACCCAGGTGGTTTGAAACATCAATTTACCATTCGAGAATGGATGTGGGATGATGTGACAATGGATTTTGTAGTGGTTATTCTAAGTACTCCTTTGAAGATTGATATAATCTGGGAGGTTGTGGATCGGTTTAGGAAATTGGCTCATTTCATACCAATTCTAGAGAATTACAAATTTGAAAATATGGATGAGTATTATGTTCATAAAAAAATACAATTTCATGGTTTACCGAAGAATATATTTCATATCATGATCCTCGTTTCACATCTCACTTCTGTCAAGAGTTTCAGAAGGTGCTAGGTATAAAGGTTCTCTTGAGTATGGATTTCCACCCACAGATGGATGGAAAGTCAGTGCATAAAACATATGTTTTGGAAGACATGTTGAGAGATAGTGTGTTAGATTTTGGTTATTCCTAGACGAATCACCTATCACTTGTTTAATTTTACTACAAAAATATTTTTATGGCTACGGTTTAGATGGCACCATTTGAGGTCATCTATGAGAGGCCAGGTAGATCTATGTTGTTCTGGTTGGAGGCTGGTGAATATGATCTATTGGTACCAAGTCTCAAGTAAGATACTTCCTAGAAAGTTTATTTGATTCGTAAATTGACGTAAAAGGCATAGATTGGGTAGAAATAGTATGAGAGACAGTAGTGTAGTCCTTTCGTTTTTGAGGTAGGTGATAGTGTGTTCCTTCTTGTGTCGCCATGGTTGGTTCACCAAAGGATTTGGAAGTAGGGAATGTTAGAACCCAAATATGTGGGGATATTTGAGACTGTGGAGAGGATTGGGCTAGTGGAATAATGATTTTATCTTCCTCAATAGTATAGTGAGATGCATGATGTCTTTTATGTGTCACAGCATTGGTAGTATCACCCTAACCTAACTCTCGTGGTGGATGTTGAGGATGTTTTGCTTGAGGTTGATGCGTCCATTAAGGATCATGAAGTTTGTATGGTGAGTCTTAGTGAGAATTTCTTGTGGGGAAATGTTTTTCCATTAGTGTGAGAATTCTGGAAATATACAAAGGTTCTCGAAGAAACATGGGAGCGGGAATCAGATATACAGGCTTAGTGGCCTGATCACTTTTCCTTGAAAGAGCAATGAAGCATTGAAGCTCATCTCAAGGACGAGATGTTATAAGGTAGGGAAGTTGTATGATCCTAGATCCTGGAAAGGAATTCTATCATTTATGATTTGGTATTAATCCCTTATGTTGGAAGATTAAGTGTTTACCGAAGTCCATAAAGAGGTATGGGCGTGTTCTGAGGGTTCGGGACATGAAAAATAGAGAAAAAAAGATTTTTTGGGTAAGCCGCCCAGTCTGCGCATAGTTAGATCTAACTATGTAGATATCCCCAGAAACCATGCAGGAGGCGGGATTTTGGATGGTTCACTCCACATGATTTACGCATGGTTTGGAAAACATTTTGTGTAAACTATGTGTCCCACAAACTTTGAAAACATTACAGTATTGTCACTCCGAGATTTTAAACCCTAACATGGAATTTCCTACCCATTCTCCCATCTTCTCCCTGGGAATGAACTGAATCTCCCAATAGATTGATCTCCCTTTTTTCTTAGCAGTTCTTGGTGTTATTTTTTGCAGATTGAACCTCTGAGTAAGGATAATCCCATACTTGATTCTCTTTTTTTTACTTTAGGGTTTGTGTCTCCTGTGTTTCTCCTTTTGATGTCTAAAACCATATTCTATGGTTGATATATTGGTTGAAGCATCATGGGTTTGTTTAATATGAATATAAGGGCTCAAGTAAGAGTGCGTTCACCCATAGAATCGAGGTAAGTGGCCTATAAGTTTTATCTGATGGTTTATTTTTGAATTTGTGAATGTGAGGTTTTTTTCTTGGGTGTCTCTTGGTATGTTTTGATCACCCATAGCATGTTTTGGTAATGTTGTTGTTAATAAGTTAAATATAAACCCTCACCATCCCCATGGGATGTCTCGAAGGTGATGACACTAATCTTGGTCCACCCATTGGGTGTGCAAACTTTCCTGGACCTAGGGATTTATAAAAAACAAGTGGGATTGTTTTGTAGTTATGTAGATCCAATGATAAACATGTTTATGTGCTAGTTTGTGTTGTAATAGAATCAATGTGATGCACTTAAGATTAATAATAACCTAAATAATATTGTGTTAACATGGAAGTGGTTTATATGGGTTAAATATGGCTATTCTAGATGAATTTTGAATAGTTTTGGAATGAGTAAATGGGTTGATACAAGAGAATGATGAATGGATAAATGGGTTAATATGTGGAAATGATTAAAGACCATAATGGAATGGATAGTCAGTCTATTAATGAATCCTGGTGAGTTATGCATAATAAATGATCCTAGTGAGATAGGAAAAATGAATTAATGATTAGTGAGAAAAACATAATAAAAGCGGATCAGGCTAAAAGGCTAAATGATGTGAAATGTGGTAAATGTGTTTCTGGTTTAAGGCATGGTATTAACTCTCATGTTATTGTTATTATTTGTTTTTGACTTGTGAAATGGTTGTGAAGTTGTGTGAATTGTTTATGGATATACATATATATACATATATATCATGTGAACATGGCTTGGTAGAGTGGGGTATTGACTTGAGGTTCTACACCCATGGGCCAAGTTGGATTGAGGATCTAAACTCCACCCTTAATGAAGGGGTTAGAGAAGAGGACTGAGGCTATGCTCCCCTAATAGTGGCATCCACCAGGACTGAGGATTCGAGGTGAGGATATGGGTTACATTAGAAAGTTATTCCTAGTGAGATATGATAACAATGTGTATTTCCTTATTCATGTTTTTTTGTACTTTAAGCATGTGTAACTTGTTGTGTTTGATGAATCAATGATAAATTCAATGCCAATGGTAAGCAATTAAAAATGTGGTGAAATGGTAAGATATGGAAATTGTAATAAGTGTATCTAATTTACTAAAACTGGTTAAGGTCACTAAAAATTTTCTTTTTCATTTATTATTAATTTTGATTTTGCATGCATAATTGTCTATACAAGCTATTTTATAGACATCGATGTTGGTTGCCTACAAGTTGTACTCACACACTGCTCAGGCTACCATTAGATAAAAAAGAAGACATCATTTTTATTGGTTACAGGAAGGGAAAATTCCCTTTCTATGTAGTTTAATTGGCATGGGTGTGTGTGGAGGAGGATGAATACTTGTTGTCACGACCATTTTGAGGATTTTTTTTAGTTTTTCTTCATTTTTGATATTGTTCACTTTCTCACTTTTAGAATGAAATGTCATATTTACTATTGGACATGGTCGTACCCCATTTTGGGGAATGGTTGTTTATGCTTTCTGATGTATTATTGATTATATTTCCACTATTTTATTTATCATATATTGTGTATTAATCTAATAAAGAAGAGGTATAGTCCCCTAAATTGACCTTTCAGACCCCTTCCACTAGTCATAAACCTTTATCATATGGGTAGGTGTGCTTAATGTTATGTAACCACCTGGATCGGAGCACCGATTTAGTGGTTTCCGGGTCGGGGATATTACATCAGCTTTTGGTTTTATTATTTGTTGGGATGGGATGTTATAAAGTGGTGTCAAGGATATAATTCTCCTTTGTATTACTAATTTGGGTTGGTATAAAGGATTCTAGGAATGTGTAGTTATGTTTTAAATAGTTATGACTCAGAGTAATCAACACATACATGGGAAAAATTCCAATTTTATATGGATGATATTGTGGTTTGTGCTATATTCTATTACTAATGATTGTGATTTCAGGTTCATTGATTACTGTACATTTTCTTCGTAATGAATTTTTTGATTTATAGAATTTAACTATAGTGAATTATAGAAAAGAAAAAGAATTTTATTCTACATATTAGGAACATATAGATTCACATGTCATGAATATTACATTCCATATAGATTTCATTTCTAGGCTATTTGTGATTTATGGATGTGCCTTATGTGTTCATCAGCATACCTATTATATTCCATGTTAGGTATCTTAGTATAATTATTAGATTTATATATGTTTCAGTGATTCATTGGAATGATTGATTTTATAACATGATGTGTGATAGATTTAGTATATTTTCCTATAAAACATGATTTGGTGATTTTCATTCTATGATTAGATTGTTTATCTATGTACCATATTTTATGTTTACCATCATATGTGGTGTCATTCTATGTTTTTTTCCACAATTTTTTCATTGTTACTATGATTACCTTTATTTACTTTTTTGTATCATTTCTATTTATAAATTTGATATAAAATTTGTTATTAAAGTATCATCATCATCCTAAATGGTGTTTTTCTGAATAGATTAATTGTGTCACCATAAATAATCAATCATAACATGTTTGAGTCATGCACCATTAGTAGCATGGGATGAAACATGTCAGTTTTGATTAAATGGGAGCCAATCTATAATTTATTAACTGCATGGGTGCTTTATAAATTGAGAAATGGAAACTCATATAGTCTAACCATTGTATATTATCCAATTTTAATTGATGACCATTGTATAAATATGAAATCTATTAAATGATAACCATAAAAATGAATTTGTTGCCTTGGTAAAGGCTTGTAACTCTATCAGTTGGGCATACTGGCACATATGACTTATTTCCCAAATAATCAGGTGTACCTATGGAGGTCAATTAGGGAATGTTGTTATAAGATATATTTGACTCAACCCATGTTGGTCAATCATTGTGCTTTGTACTTATGAGATAAACTCATTAATGGTGTTTTAATAAAAATGTTTTTAAAAATTTCGGGTTGAAATTAAATTATCCTATTTTTGTTTAATGGGACCCTTGTAGATGCCAACGAGAATGTACCCTAGTGGAATAGGCTTTATCTTAGCATCCAAAAGACCCAAGATCAAATCTGGGAGGGACTAATTTCCAGGGGTACTATTTCAACATTGTAGTAAGGCACTGTAGCAGTATTTGTAGCAGCGGTGGAACTGTAGAGGTGGTGAAACTGTAGTGGCAGAGGCACTGTAGCAGGAACTATAGCGGTGGTGGTACTGTAGCAAGTAATGTAGCAACCCAGATACTGTAGATGTACAATTCACCGACGGGCTCTATTGGCCAAAAAATGGGCTTTCAAGCCTATTATTCAGGACTCTTGTCCGTGGGCCTTCAGGCTATGTAATGGGTCTCTCTCTACCCAGTCTAAAGATTTCTTTTCCATAAATAATTAAAATGAGGCTTCAATCCCAAAAAATAAAAAAATGGTACACTAGTATGTCACCATATCTTTTATTCCCTAGTACTTAACATCATGGGGGTATGTTTATACTATATAGGTATGGTTATTTAATGTGTCTGCAGCCAACTATATGGTTTCACATATATACATATGGTGGAATATTAATTGTCCAATTGCCATATTAATTTATTATACAAAAGTTATCTACATTTGATCTATACTTACATGATGTTTTAGTAAATTAAAATTCTAATTACAACATAAGGGGTGTTTTCCTCTATAGATTTAAATTTTAATTTTAATTTACTAAGACCATTTTATAAAATTATTATGAATAATTACAATGATTAAAAGGATCTTACTAGACAAATTATCTTACTAGGAAAGAATTATAGTTATATGAAAATGTCTAAAAGTACGTTTAATAATACTTTCCTATGTACCTTATAGGATCTTCTAAAATAATTTATTATGTATAGTTTTTCCTTATAACTCATACTTGAGTTTTAAACTGACACTTTATAATTTTTAATGATCAAATGTATATTAGTGAATCATCTAAAATGATTATTGTAGATGTGTTTTAGTTTAACCCTCATGTAAGGGTAGTTATAACATTTCTAGAAGTTATTATATGAAATGGGATTGTGATTATTTCCCATAGAACACTAATTTTATGGATCGAACAGAAAATATGGGAAGTATATCCTAGTGAATTATTCTTTGCATGATCTTACTATATGTAATAAAAAAATTTCATTTTTACAGGAGAAATCATGAGGTAGGTAGCACCCTCAAAAGATAAAAACCATTATAGATGCTTTTGAAATGTTTTGGTGAGGTTGTTTTCAGGTGTCGTGTTACCCAACAATTACTCTTAGTTCTAAAATGACACCTATAATGATTGTTGGTCGTACAGTGTCTTTAACACTTGTTATTGTTGTGAGCATCAAGTAATGCTCTAGTTCAAAATGTTAGACATTCCTAGGGTAGGTTCAATAGCTTAGTGGGTCATTTGACACTTTTTATTCTTCCACTTTGGTGTTGGATGACTTGGTACATCATCAGTAAATTATAAAGTTATATGGTATAGTACAACATTGTGCTATACCCTTATATGGACCATCATCTAATAGATACAATGGGATGATACACCAATGGATAGAATCACGTATGTTCTGTTTTGTAGCTGAAACATCATGGTATTATGAATTGATACATAGAGTACACATAGTGTTTCTAAATTGTGGAAGGAATCATTTATGTTTTGTGGTAATAGTTTAATCCTTGAGTTGTTGCACTTTGATCATCAGTTATATCTGAGGTAGAGTGACCTTGGAGTTAATGGGAAACCTAGATAATTTCCATGATAAATATGATATTTCAAATAGGTTTCTATGTTTTGATACAGTAGAACATTTTTAGAATCTTACAGACATTGTTATGGTACATGTGGATCTAACTTAGGACGAGTGTCACACATGCTTATAAATTGAATCTGAACCTATTCTTCTTGTATGTGTCTTGTTTTTCTCTCTCTCTTTTCATTTTGGAACTAGGTAAAATCGTCTTGGCCATCTGTAGGACCTGAATTTATTAGTCGATGGATTTTTTTTCATTGGATGAGTTTTCCTTTTAATTAAATTAAATTATAAGGACACTCCTAAGGAGGGCATCATTGTTTCATTCAAGGTAATGTATTTCCTTTCAGGTAGAAGGAAAACCTCTAAGGATAATCATTTGAAAATGGTATATACTGATTTTGAATACCCATGGGGATGGTACAATGGGAGTGTTTCAGTGATTTCAAGGAATCCCTATGATGATATTATTGTTTTAGTATGAAATTTATATAAGAAAAATTATTCATGGATGGGAACTGGTGGTCGTTATTGACTTACCATGTAGTTTAATGCATGGTAAGGGAATTTTGGATAAGTATTGATGATGTTCCAGTTGGAGAATCGATGCTTTTTTCCAATATAATTAAATCTTTAAAGATTTATCTAATCTTCCATTCGGTAGTTGGTTATGGAAGGCTGGAAACCATATTGAGAACTTCATCAATAATGTGACATAAGTGTCTTTGGTATTCTTGGAAAATATTTGGAATCCTCATATTTTAATTTTTCATTAGGGACTATCATGATCTTTTTCATGACATCTCCCTAGGTGTCTTCTTAGATCATTGGTTATATGATATGTTAAATGTTTAAATTCCTATCTGTTTTAATAGTTAGACTCCTTCAATGATGTTTGCCATATGTGTGGTTTCTCTGGGAAGCCTGGATACTCCATAGTAAAACGTGGGACCTTATATAGGTACACCTTCAGTAGACACAAAGTCTCCAGCTTTTTCCATTTGACCTGACCACCTAGCATATGCCATGATGGACTGAGTTAATATTCTTGATATGTGTAATTTTGTCTCTATACTGGCATTTCACTTGTGAATTCCTATGTATGGAATAAATAGGATAAGCTCTATGAAATCTGTATGTTGATTATGATCATACCCCAAGCATCAATTGAGCTCAAAAGATAATTTTTAAGGGTGATGATCCAACTTTTTCCGATTGTGTTTCCACATATGTATGTACTAGGGAACAACAACATAAATATAAATTTTTTTTCTAGGGGATGTCACATGTATCTAGTTAATGTATTTGGTCGATGTCTTCAATGATTAAAAATAGGTTCATTGATAAAAGGGGTCATGTTTTGTGTTTAGTTGTGATGGACGTCTAAGAATGTATTTTTTATAATAGTCATCTAGAAGTGGCTTGACTAGTTTTCTTTCCATTTTGATGAATGTGGTTAGAGAGGAATCACATTAGAAACACTATGAATTTATTATTAGAGTGATTAAAATGTAATAAGTTCCATTAAACGAAATCATGCACTACCAATTTCATATTGGTCGATTGATATTCAATTGTTCCAATCAAATGGGAACAACTTTATGTCCTTTTATATAATCATGTATCCAATTTGAGAAAATCACATCAGGACAATTTTTAGAATCAATAGGGAATTCTGTAATAGTAAATTCTTATTGGGGAAATACTATGGCTCAAAATTGGAAGTTGAGTGGAAGAACCGGTGGTAGAGACACCATAGGATGGTTGATGAAATAGATGAAGACGTGATCATGAACCCAGTTTGATGTCTTGGGTAGCACTATCTCGATGTTCAATTTGTAATATACGTATTTTCTCAAGTTTCAATTGATTATGTGTTGTGCGCACAAAGAGATTCTTGGATGTGTGTTCGGAATTTGCGAATGAAACATTGCCATCTAGAAGAAACTTCAGAATCCATGTTGGTTGAGTGTTGTTTTCATTGTTTACCCATATTTTCTTATGGACTAGACGTTCTAACATTAGGTGATTTTAGTGTCACATGATTTTAGAATAGATGACATTTTATGAAGGAACATGAATTTTTAGTTTTGTGGATGGACCTAATTATCAACACATATTCAATATGTAATCCTGATAATTGGAACTCTTAATTGTGTTGTTTCCAAACATGATTTTTGGACTGATGGGTAGCTTAAGTGTTCCATTAATTTAAGAAGTACGAGGCTCTTAAAACTCAAAATATATAAGGAATGGTAAGGGAACATTGTTTTTCTGAAATCATGAAGCCCACCAGGAATAACCAGGTGGCTGGTGTAGTGGAGTTGGAGGTCATTCATATTTCGGTCTAACTCTACATGAGGATCTGAAAAACCATATTTAAAGGTGTCTTGATATATGGGGTAATTCCTGGTTTTCACATAGTTTCCTAAACCATGTACATGAATAGTGTTGGCCTCCAACATGGGTAGTTGTTCAAGCATGGTTAGAGCATTGTTTTCCCAACCATGAAGCCAACATATACTCCTAATTTAAAAGTTGTGTTACCCCCATTTTTCCCTTACCAATTTAATATCACCTTCCACATTTTTCTTTTCCTTCCATCCACGTGCAACCTGAACTCTGTGGGTCCCCTCTCCTCTCTTCAAATAGACATGGATGTCTTTCCTTCATCAATAATTAGAATCAATTGTATTCAGTCTCATTCATTATCCCTCAATAAGATCTTCACTCCCCTTTCTCCTTTTTCACTTTCTATCACTATCGTTTGTTTGATCCATGTGTGATCAAATTTTCTCTATTTTTATGGAGTTTTCCTAATCTTATCATTTTTCTCAAAGTAGATAAATTAAATCCTTGATATTGGATGAGTAGAAAATATGAGCATAGGGTAGTTGATCTATATCTTTTTCCCTCCAGGTTTTACAATTTTTAAATTTCATCGTTGTTCGATATGTTGTAATTTTTGTGTGCATCTCATTAAATATGAAATAAAATTTTTAGAACCTAATTATCTAATTATAGAATTACCTAAATATCAATTAACATTGGTTATGTTAATGGATCTCATTTTTTAACTAGCCTAAAAGGCGAGTTCCTTCAATAAACATAATGAATATATATTTTTTAAAATAAAACCCCACATTCAGGTACTTTTTATTATAAATTTTAGGTGGGTTGATTAACTAGAACATTGTTGGTTTTGATAGTATGTCTTATTATCTCATAGTGACTAAACCCCATTGTAGTGTGTTTTCACCTTCTCTTATCAAATAAATTTGATAAATTGTGTAGGGAATTATTATTGAATGGCCTATATTATCAATTATGTTGAATTTAAAAATTTCATGTCCCTCTAAAATTGTTCATGACATGTGATGTGGTTTTCATAAATTCATAGTCCTCCATATATCTGGTTAATGAAAAATGGAATACATATGGAAGTGACCATATTTTATTGATAAAAAAATAATAAATGAAAAGATGTGATTTTTGACTCTTTTACTGATTATAAATGGACATTTTTAAATGGAATAGAAGAATATATGGCCCTTTTTTCTAAATGTTGAATGTATTATATTAAATATATCCAATTCACCTTGATCGATGTCAGTTTCCTCTTTATGAAATGTGAGGTTAAGGGATTGTAGTGAAAATGGAGTACCATATATTTCTTAATGAGAAAAGGGGCCTTTATTAGGGTCATTTCCCTTGATGTTTTACACCCCCTTAGCTGAGGATGTGAGCATGGAATCGACATCACTTGTGCGGCTGTGATTGACATTCCACACCCACTTGATTAGGATGTTAGGTAGACTGTCCTTGTTATTGACTATGTTATATGGAATGGTTTCATATAGTTATTATGAGACTAAAAATAGCAGAATATATTGATTATAATTCATGTTAATACCAACCCGTATGTACTTTAATGAGTTATTTTTAAAATAATTTATTGTTCATGGACTCTTGAGTTATATCCCAAGATTTGAAAAATACTATGTATCCATATATGTATATATATGGATATAAGAACCCCTATGGTTATAGTGAAAATAAATGTATTCATATCTAAATATTTATATATGTATATATACTATACATAGAGACATTCCTGCTTCGGCCAAAGCATGTATGATCAGCAAGGTGTCCTTGTGGATCATTAGCCCAGCTTGTTATGGATATTTATTAATTTATATTCTGCTTAATTATCTTACCTTTACACTGTCATAAAATATATTCACAAAGTGGACTACGGTTTAGACACCATTGGTGGTGACTATATACCACACCCTTTTAGAACATCCATTGTGTTGGGGTACACTAGCAAAAATCATGTTTACACGCCCTTAGGATTTTATTTTTTCAGTTATTATTATACATAGGAATTTGGAGCACATGACTGGGATGGAGCTCAGTATTCTCATTGAGTTATCCTTATGGTCTTTCTATTCTATTTATTTATTTATTTACTATATCATATATACTTGTTTTATGTTTCTTGATTTATTTTGTAGCATCATCTTGACATGCATTAATATTCATATATTATTTTCTATAAACATTTTTTTATTACGTTATGGTATTTATCATTCATTTCCATGTCTATCATTTATTATTAGAGATTATGTTGTTTTCTATTGATAAAATATCATTATACCACTATTCAACTCTAATAATGAGGGTATAGCCTCCCCAACACATCACTATTATACCATCCCGACTAGTTGGTAGCTTATGGAATATGCGAAAGAGCTACTCAGGCATTGTGGCAACCAGTATAGCTACTAGTTTTATAGTCAATTGGTCTAGGATGTTAGAATTACACTTACAGTGATGAGGTAAATCGAAAAAGTTATTCAAAAATATTTAAATTGTATAATAGCCTTTCATAATCATATTTTGTATCTTCCACCACACATTCCCTTTAGAAAACCATTAAGTATTCTCATGGATCTATTATTAAAAATTCATTCCAAAAGAAATTGTTTTCAAAAAAATATAATTCACCTTTTTAAGATGATTTTTTAAAGTGATTCATAACATCTTATTTTTATGAAAAGATTAAAAATGATTTCAAAAGTCTCTATTTAATTTTTTTTTCAAGTGGTATCATTAATTTATTGATGTGACAATTTTTCAAAATGAATATTCCATTCAATTTTTTGAAATGGGTATTGAAATAAACATATTTCACAATTATTTTAAAATAAAAATAGGTATTTCGCCTTATGTTTCAATTAAATTTGTAACATGATCTTGAAATGATATTTTTTATCTATATCTACATCCTTAATTTTCATTATCATACAATGGGGATATGTTCTTACAAAAGAATCCAGCTTCATCATTTGGATGGAATATGATATATTTTATATATGTTTTTATGAAACTGATCCCATTTACATGGGTTAATTTAGTGATGTTATAAATTTAAATACATTCATCCTCAATTGGAACATTAATCTATAAACAATTCTTGTTGAATGGTTGGTTCATATATATCCCTATAATGTAATTTTTTAATTTTTATATCTCATTAGCTCAAAAATATTAAATGGGTAGAAGCTCAATACCGATAGGGTACACATGTTTTTATCCCAATATCTTGAAGGTATATGTGTTGCTACCACATTCTGAAGAGGGTTCATGGATTTTATCTCAAGCCCAATATGGTACACTGTTTGTTAACCTAATCCAAAGAGGCTATATAGGTTGTATCCTAATCCTAGATAACGTATACCATTAGTAGATCAATCCCCAAGAGGGTATAGATGTTGTAACCCAATACCAAGAGGGTAAATGAGTAGTATCCCATGATAAATAGGGTATGCATGTATTATCCTAAAACCAAGATGGTGAACTTGTAGTATCTCTGTCCCAAGAGGGTACACATGTATTATCTTATGGCTAAAATCATACACAGGCAGTATCCCAAGCACATGAGGGTACAAGACTATTATACCAATCCCAATAGGGTACAAAATTAATATCCTAAGCCTATGTGTGTAATTGGGTAGTATCCTTAGTGTAAGAGGTTCTACAGGTAGTATCCTTATCTTATGAGGGTACACCGATTGTTATCCCAAGATCAGGAGAGTGAAGGGTAGTAGACCAATACCAACATAGAACATCAGTAGTAGTCCCAACCCAAAAGTGGACATGGGTTATTATCCCTTGAAAAAATGATTACACATGTAGTATCCCAATCCCAATAGGGTATATGGGTAGTAACCCAACCCAAGAGGGTAAACATGTAGTATCCAAAACCAAATAGGGTACTATGGTAGTATCCCAATCCCATGAGGATACATCGGTATTAGCAAATGCTTAATAGATTTCATTGGTAGTATCCCAATCCAGAAGTGGTTACACATGTTTTAATCCCAAGCCCAATAGGGTACATGGTTAATAACTTAATTTTAAGAGGGAACATGGGTAGTAGCCATATCACAATTAGTTACATAGATAATAGTTTAACCCTTAGTGTTTATATGGGTTATTAGCCAAATCCTAAGATATAACACATTTTTTCATCCCTATCCCACTATATTAGGTTAGTTATATAGTGACTCCCAATCTACCAGGTTATTATTTCCCATGCTTTATCATATTCCTCATTTTTTATGTTATATGGTTATATTATTCTACCATGGATCATGATTCTACACTCTAATTACATTATATATGTTTGGTAATTTTATATTTTAGTTCATTTAATTATATCTCGAGGAAAACGATTATTGTTCCACATCATTGTTAATAAGATAATTTTCTATTGTAAATGATTTTTCATATACCATTGATACAAACCTTTATAGAATATTTTTGAGTCTTTCTATTATTAAGTATTTGACCTCACCCCTTTCCTATGCTTCCGCTCCCCAAATTATAAAGATATGTATATATTGTAATAATTACTGATGGTGGTATAGTGTGGTTCAATTGTAGTGAAATGTTCATAAGGATTGTAAAATACATTTCTTATATAGTGCATCAACAACGACACTATACATTCTATTATTGTTATTGTTAGAATATTTGAGTGAAGTAATGTTTTACATATGGAAATGATATAAAATAAATATAGGTTTATCTCACATTATATAAAATAAATTGTTTGAATAATGTGTCTTTTTAGTACCATATCTTGTAGTGTGGTTTTGTAGTGTCTCAATTTTAATGTAGATGAAATAATCTCTCATAAGCATAAGTTAAAAAATAATTATTCTTACACATTATTCTAAAAAATAATTAATGTGTTTTCAGGATGGTTGTCAAATCATTATTTATTAATGTATTTATTTAATAAAATATATACATAAACAAGATTAATTTTTTTATTTTTCGTGACTATGATAAATGAAATTATCAAAATAAATCAATTTCTATGATTAATAACCACTAATATATTGATATTCCCTGCTATATTATAAATTAATGATGGTCGGTTTTTAGTGTAGTAGATTTGATAATAAATTCTATATTATTAATAGAAATGTTAAAAAGATTATAAGTACTAATATATATTGATGACCCAATATGTGGTTTCCTTAAAGAAGAAGAATCAAAGGGGGTTCTATAAATCCTGAGGTTCGAGTTGTAAATGTAGATGATCGGTGAGTTTACATTTTCCATTGGTTTGTAGGTGAAATAAGAAATATGTGAAACACTTATATCATAATATCAATATAAAATGGAGGATATCAAAATATTTTTATATTTGATTCTAAGGAAATGAAGACATTGGTTTAAATCTATTCAACCTTTTCATGGGATGAAAATTACAAAGTAATGAAAATCACATTGTATGGGAAGATCATTAGAATCCTATTATCCCTAAATATGACAAGACCTAACATTGTGTTTTCCACTCATCAAGTCAAAATTTTACAAAATAATCTAATTAAAATCCACATTCAAGGGGTTAAAATAATACTATGGTATATCAAAGTGATAATTCATTTTAACGAACTTATAGAGAAACATATAAATAGGAGTTATTGGGATATAAATATAAAGAATAATCTAGTTTTATTAATTTTATAAATTAAAAATTAAATGGTTTTTTTTATTAAAAAGAAAAAGGATTGTATTTCATTAATCACTATATAATAATAATATATTAGGATCATATAATATTGAATGAAGCTGTTATTGATGATGAAAAAACATCGAGATATAGGAGTTGAAGTGAATTTTCCTATTAGTATTTAATATAATAATTTACGTTCTATAAACAATAAATAAATACCATACATCGCCCATGGAAAATTCATATTCAAATAAATTATCACTTTATTGAGAAAAAAATTGTGAAATTATTCATGGAATTTGAGTATATTTTAATAAATATTTTTGTCATAGATATCATGATAACGGCCTTTCCCAATGATATATTTGAGACGAAAGGGTATACTTTCTGAGTCTAGTGAACACCTTTCACTTAGATAACCAAGTATTTAGGACCCTTACTCCCCATGCAATATCAAAGGATTACTTATGTTTAATTATCCTTCCACATATAGAACAAAAATGGATAACCTTTGGGTTTACTGGAAAAGTGGGGAAATAATACAACAACAACGGATGGATTACTATCACATTTAATTGGGATGAGTATATTTAGAAATATAATATAGGATGCGTTTTAAAATTTTCCTTAAAGGGTTGAAAAGAGGAAGGTGTAGTTATAAATCACTATGCGGTGATTGATATGACTGAAGATATTCAACAATTATATTTCAATGTTACTCTTGTATATTAAATAAATAATGACTCATGTGGTCTTATTGTAAATTTTAATGGAATCATTGGTTACTATCAAAATCTTTATATAGGTTAGTATTTTATATAAGATGTGAAAAATTTTTAATTGTAAGATGGATGAGAATTTTAATATTTTTTCAACAACCCCAAAATGGGAAATAATTAGTGAAAATAATTCACGTTTACTTTTTGGGGATTTTTGGTTGTGTTTACTGACAATGAATTTTTGAAAAGTTACGTATTGGAGAAGACTATAAGGTTTCTAAGATTGAATGTTTGTGTATGAGTTTGAATTATATTCAATATTATTTTTTTGAAATTTTTTGAGAAGGAGGTATTCTATTTAAAAAGATTTTTATTCTCATGAATCAAGTGTTATAAAAACTACGTGACATATGGACTTGAGGTGATGAATTTGTCAGAATTAATATCGATTAGGTGACACCTGTTTTCCATATTTAGTTTTCCAATAATAAATGTATTCATATTTTAATTTAATAATATGTAGATGTAGATGAATTATGGGTGAGATAAGTGCTATGTTTTCTCATAAAACGTACAATAAATTAGTTTATCAATGAATGAATTTATGTGAGGAAAAATTTAGAGAGGATAAAATATTACATTAAACTATGTTTTTGAGAATATGTTTTATTTCAACATCAGTTTTTTGTGAAATTGTTTTACATGAACTATAAATTAATTACCACTATTTTTAATGGTAAAGTGGAATTAATAATATTTATTTGGAAAGAGATTAATAATTTCGGTTTAAGTCAATGTGATTCAGTTTATCTGAGGAATATTTTATTGTAATGGTTATTAAACTTATTTTGAGAGAGGTGTGAGTTCTTAAATAATAATTGGTTACAAACTAGGGGACTAGCGAGTTTTCTATAAATATTTCTATAAATAGTGTAATTTATTTGATTTAGTAAATAATAACATAATTTTTGTATGTTCCTTGAGAATAGGTAAATGATAATGAATAAAGTTAAAAAATTGTATATTCCATGATTTTATTTCTTTCATACATTTTTTCCAGATAAAGAGAGAGAAAATTTGGGTTTCATGATATAAAAATATCAAAATTAAGATTATTTTAATATTACATTCCCTTATTGACCCTCCCCCCATCCAAGAAAATTAAAAGTAGTGTGGAGGGAGGATTCTATAATTCATAATGAATTAAAACAAAATACTCAACCTATCAAGATGTCAATAATCTTTAGGGTACCTTCATTATTGGGATCACATCTACCTTATGATATAACAATAGAAATTTCTCCAGTAAAACTTAATGGATTGAACACTATAATATAATGAGCTCATGTTATTGTGGTCATATCATAACGTAAAAGGCATAACTAAATTGATGCACACAAAAATTTTGTTCTTATAATGTTGAGGACACAATTATGTAAGTATGAAGTGAGGTCTAGACATAGATGACAAATAAATCACTAGGTGGCACAAACTACTAAAATGATCCCATTTTATGGTGCCCAAAATATAAAGGACACGAAAAACCTAAATCAATGCATCACAACATGAAACTGCTAAAATAATTATACTAATGAACTAAATAATACAATGATCAGATGAAATAGAGAAAAAATTACAATATAATATTTTTTCATGGTTTGGAAATGAGTTGAAATTCATGTGTGGATTTCTTCATTTCATTTATTTAAGGATTATAAGATGATTAAAATTGTATTTGATGTGGTGAGACGTAGTTCATAAAATTGTTTTGGGTAAAATTAATTATTTATAAATATAATTACAAATTTAATATTGTAAGAAGTGTCAAACACCATAGAATGAAAAGTTATGAAATCAAATAAAACCTGCAAAAACTAAAATAAAACTTGAAAAAATTTAATGGAATGTTATGTGTGAGTTTAATGTAGAGTGATAGAGGAATTTGTGGGTAAGATGGTGATATAGGAAAAATAGGGAGGGAAGAAGGAAAATTAATTTAGTTATGGGTACTAGATTGGATGATATTTATAGAAAAGGAATGAATTTGCATGAGATCAACCACAAAGGTGCTGAAATATATATTATATGAGTGTAATATATAACACTCATCAGATAAATCACACTCTCTTGAGATGTCTATTGCATTATACTAACTCTAATAAAATCCTGGATGATAATTCGTCCTCTTAAATAACCTCTTAGTATATCCTGTTCTAGATATGTTCTTCAGTTCTGGTGGAATATGAATAAAAGATACTCTAACATTTACCCCTTAGTACTATGGGTAGACTGAAAATATTCTCAGGGGGAAGAAAAAATGATATCCTTACATATAAAAAATAAACGCATTGATTGAACCCATACATAATCGAATATAAGTAAGCATAGATCAATTCATCTCATCTAAACCCCTAAACACTTAGTTGTGTATGCTTTAAAAAAATTATAGTTCATAAAAATAATCTATAAAAAGTGGTGCAATCCATTGAGAAGAGAGAAATATGATTCTATGGTGGTTCAACCTCTTTCGAAAGCTCAATCACCAAAGATACTGAATTTTTTATGACTTACATTCTCTTATTCAGTTACACTCTTTGTCATGGGATGGATAAATCATATTTGATCAAAAAATGGAATGGTGACCAGACATTGGATCATGAAGAATAGTGTGAAACTTTAAAGATGGTGAAGGGTTACTTGTTTTTCCTCACCATGAATTCCCTTATTTCGCCCATCCTAGGATTATATATGTTATCTATAAAATCAACAATTAGAAACAACTTTACAAGAATTTTTTCGTTTAACTAATCATCACGACTCTAAATACATCTACAATGATTCCATGTGTCATTCTTATCGTTGTCGACCACCTTTATCAAGTGATACGAGTAAATCATACTTTACCAAAATATCGCTTAGCATAGGGCCATATCTGCAATATTTTAGTAGTGTCTAGAATATTGTTTTTGTATTGTCTTGAGATTATCTCCTAGGTTAGATTAATCTCCCCTAATATTACTATTCAATTCAAAATATTCCTACATATATTTTCATTTTTTTTAATTTATAAATTTTAGGGTTCCTATATTTGAATTAAATTAGAACATGATGTTCATAGTTGAAGTATAATTCTCTAGGATTATATTAGAAATAAACTATCGAAGCATTTCCATGGGTTCTTTCATATCCATTGACTCGTGTTCGAAAAACCTAAAATTGAATCTTCAATATAATAATTTGTCTTCCACTCGATTTAGTTTTCCTCAACCTCCATAATTCATATCCCAAGATCTAATAATAGTTCATCAAAAAGCATCATTTCTTGTTTATATGGTTAAATCATGATTTATTAATTTTTTCACTTAACATCTCTATTTAGGCCTAGTAATACTTTGATACATAGTTGACTAAGTGAAAATTATGAGTTTGGTCATACATAGCTCATACTTTAGCATAATCAGTACTTTAGAACTGATTAGTTAGGTTTTATCATGTTAGAACATGTCTCATTAAATAGATTCAATAGTCATCCATCATTTGAGTGGGAATTTCACAAACTACCTCAACTAGTCTAGACCCAGTTTCATTTAACTTCAGTTCTAACAAAGTAATTTAGTCTTTACACTAAACACTTGGAATGAAATATTTTGTAGCAACATAGTTGAACAATTTGGTATATTTATATCCCTGAAACTCGTTTATCTATCACCTATATATAATCACAATAACTAGAGAGCATGAATAATATTTACATCAACTTCGTCAAAATTTATTGTTCATCCCCATCTCATATCCTTTATTTTTCATCCGTATTCATTTTTCTTATAAATAAAATAATACATATAATATGTAAATTTTATTCATCTATTTCAACCAAAAAAATATTATAATAACCAAATATAAATATTGGGTCTATCATTAAAATAAATAAATACTGAATAACTTCAAGACCTCGTTATGCACTCCTCTTAATCCTCAAGTGAACATATCTTGAAGTAGGTTTACTCATTATGTAATACTTCTGTTCTACAATGCAATTTACCCGAATTCAATTTTTCTAGTAAAATTCATCATCCAAACTATTCTAGAACCATATATCTATATCTATAATGAGAAATATTCAATCATATTAAATTAGTTTCTGTGACATGTCCACATGGTCTTCTTTCACTAGAATATCGGTGAAAAAAACTAACCCTAGCCTCAGGATTTGTAGATTCACTTTTAAATTGTTATACCTCTATCACAAAATGAGAATCACCAATCTCTGAATCTACATATTTAACACTAACCCATGTTTCAATATCAAGTAGTAGTGAATCTCCAACCATGATCCCCTTGATCCATCTTACATCTCATACCCATAATTACGTCTTCATTTATAGAAGTTTCATTTAAGGGTTATTTTGAACACCCAGTGAGCTTACATTCACCTATTAGAATATATATAATTAGATTGTGATAACTACTACCTTATTCATCAAAAAAACTTAACTAAGGATCATCGCATAATTCCAAGATGTTGAATTCATAGTACAATCATCTTAAAATAGATTTATTTATCATCTTCATACATTATAAGTATAACATGAATTTACTCATATTTTTTTGTGCTATGTATCCATATCATATTCCATAACAAAAAAATAATGAAATAAACACAATCAATGTGTTGATATTGATGAGAAATGAAAATTTGAATTTCCAGATTGGTTGTATATGATATCTGGAATTCCATTGCGTGATTGGATTCAACTTCTACAACATCAGGTTAGTAATAGGATCATCGTATTCCCCTTAGTCATCTTCTTCAATTCATTATTTTTACTAATCTTTAGAAATATCATCATAATTATCAAGTGTGGGAAAATATTCCACCTATATTTTTTGGTGTTGGAATCTTCCTTGACCTTTTAGATTCATAAGATTTAGTCACCTAGTTTCATGATCGTAGTACTCCACATGAGTCTATGTGTGATCAATATTCATGTTCATTTGACCATATTCTTCAGTGGATCTTAGATTATTCATTTTCAGTACATTTTTCTATAGATATGGTGGAACATGTAGCTCAACATTATCCAAGTAAATCACTCACGGTGACTAGGATATTCAAAAATTTTGTAGCTTCATGAAATGTTACTAATATTTTTTACATAGTATTGGTTATTCTCACTCAAGCATGTATTAGGTTGGGTATCTTATATAATAATTTCAAATTGATGGTTTAATAGCTCTAATTTCATAATCCATGGACAAATGTATTTTTGTTTCAGTATCTTTTATCTTCATGTGTTCAATATGATTTTGAAGAATGATCATATAAAATTTGATTCATGTAATGTCTTGAAATACATTATCGTGCAACCATTATCTTCACATCCCTTTAGAGTCACATTAGTGGTTGTAGATATTCCACAGAAAAATTTTATTGTATATATTGCAAAAATTATAGAATTTAAAATACATTGAATAAGAAATATTCAATAACAATATCATCATAAACACATAATTCATTAATTTAATTTTCAATGAGATAAAAAATAATTCAAATAAAATCATATAAATTAAAATCATGGAACTATGAAATAATTAAGTTAATGAATATAGAGTCATCTAAAATAATTTAGTCTAATTCTAAAAACATATGAATTCTTAAAAATTTATGAAATTATATCATGAAAATTTATATAATATATATAAAAAAATAAAAAATTATAAACACATATACATTCAAATAAAAAAAGTTAAAAAATAAAAAAAACCGTTCTTCCAAAAAAATGGACACTAGAAGTACATAATCATTGAACTGTTTCACTAAAAAATTACCCATTATAAGAAAGAAAATAAAAAGGAATTTAAATTTAATAAAAACAATATGTTTTTACAAATTCATAAATTAATGCCCACTTTAACATTATAATAAATTTTATACAAGAAATAACATTTGGAATGTGTAAAAAATTAAAGCCACATTAACACACCACAAATAAATTAATGCACTGCATCACATAACCTTTGAAATGAATATTTAAATGAAATAATTAATACAATGATCAAATTAAATAGATATATTAGAATAAAAAAGTATTTTTATATGGTATTCACCTGAATTTTAATTCATGGGGTGTAATTCTTCTTTAGTTTTACTTGAGGATTATAATATTATTACAATTGCATGGATCCACATATCTTCACAAGTGATTTCACCCAACTAAAAATTGAGAGTATAGTAGGAAAAATTTGTAGTAATCACCTCATAGCCTTTATGGGATGAATTCCACATATATCTAGTCGAATTTTAAATGATTTCAATCAATGAAATACTTTTACCAACTTGAATCAAACTTTAGGTAGATTGTTCATTCATAAAATACCCTATAGAGTTTGGTATTTCATTTAAAAAAAATACCCTTATGTACTCTATTTCTTTATAGACTATTAGTGTACTATTTTAGAATAAATATGAGGTTCCTAAAAGTTACATTCATGAAAATAAATTACCTATGATGCAAGAAATACATATGACCCAAAAATGGTAAAATTTAGTTTCCTGTATCTTCATACTATCATCTAGTTTTCATATCTTCTATATATCTAATCTTCACAACCATTTATCAACCATCTCTATCTTATGAATGAATGTTAGGTCCTGAGAGCCACTCTTTTAGTTGGATTAATTCTATTCACCTAGAAAAAACCCATAAATACATCACATGAGATTCATTTTTTGGAATGAATAATAATTCTTCTATTAATATCAATACACCTTCAATTCCAAAAATATTTTTATATTGGAAAAAGATTCCACGACCATACTTCTTATCAACCATGCCTATCTAGGAGAAAATTTGACCACAACACATAACATACAATAACTGTTGTTACCAAATCCACAATATTCCAATCTCCATCAATATTCTATAAATCCATCACTTCATTATTGAACAAATTTTTTATAAAGAGATAATTATGCTAAAATTGATTCATCTTAGTTGGACAACTGAATCACACATTGTGAAGAAACAAATAAGATTCCATCCTATAGTACTCTAATGAGATATTTTAAAAACCCCCTAATAAAAATCATATACTTTCTAGATTTATTTAATTCAATGTAATCCAATTTTATTCTAAATAATGAAACTTCAAAATAATATTTTTCATTTATCTGAAACCATTCCTTTAAAAGTGAACATATATCTAGTTGTTCTCTTCTGAGTTTTTGAATCTTAAGCATTGTTTGAGTTAGAAAACCCTTATTGTTATTCATATATTCTATATAAAAATTAAAAGCTTTTGGGACCCTTTATGTACATATAATACACTTCATAACCTCTCAGTGTTATCTTCTATGATTGTGCACGTACTTTCTAAAAATTATCACTACTTATATAACTTTCAGTTTAGTAAAAACAATAACATAAACTAATATTATAACTGTAAATTCATAGGGATCCTTTAACATGTACACCACCTTAGATAAAATTCATACAGACTTCTCCCTGATCAATATAAAATGATTAAATTAGGTTTTGGTCATCCTTTTTCCTTCTCTCATGTTAATGAACTCTACCAAATTCTAAATGTAATTCAACATAGTTGGGTTCCATATTTTAGGACATATGTCCTTTATAATCTGTATCTCCAAAATCAATTTTTTAGACCACAATTATTTATGTAAAATCATATAGATAATTAAAACATTATATTAGTCATTATTTACTTTACTGGACTCATGATAATCATATCATAAACATGGACATGTAATATCATAAAAATCCAATCATCATACACCATTAAATAATATCAATGACCTAAATTTATTTGAATATAGTTTTGTTTATACATAAAAGAATTGAAAATATGGTTTCACTATCTTTGTGCCTTCTTCTAGCCAAAAATATTTTCTTCAACTTTCACATAAGATTTAATTTTTTTATCCATAAATCCTTCCAACTTCACTATGTAAATATCCTCATCTATATGGTAAACAAGAAATTTTGTATTCATGTCCAAACACTGTAAATGAAGTAATTACATTAAAACCATTATATGAACCATTAAAATAGTTATATGTTTAACTAATTGGGATGAAATATTAGATGAATTCACATATTCAATTTGTTGAAACCTTTTTAAGAAATTACATTCCTTGCACTACCATATAGTATCAACTATTTTCTTTAGTCGATAAACCCATTTGTTCTGATGTAACTAATTTATAACAAACCATTCTATTAAATCCCATTTTCTAGAAACAATGATAGAATAAATATCTTCCCCCATATATAAATCTCATGGATTCTAGTCAATCATATTCGTGGAATCTTCTAGTAACATGGGATCTCCAATATCCATGAGAAGAAAATTGTGCCAGATACTTTCATAAATCATCATAAGAATAACAACTCTAGTAGGTCCATATAACTCAATCTATTACTCTTATACATTAAAAATTATTTCATCTAGAGATTTATATTTTGAATTTATTTCATCCTAAACTCAATATTAAGCCCTTATAGTTCCACAACATTCTAGTACTTCTATTCATGGGAATATTATTGTAACATGACCTTCTTTTAAAACATCCAATGTGTTTTCTTGTGTTTTTTTCATTTTCATACTCCCTAAATCATATAGTACTTCCATAAATTCAATATCTCAAATTATTTTAACCATAACCACTAATGATACTATGATCCCTTGAATAAACATTTCAATATTCAAATTCTCCCATATGATCACATTATTGACGAAAAAATTACGACTAAAACATCTATCTAAGAGGTGATGTTGTAGTGTCAAAAACCAAATTCTTCATAAATATACAAAATAAATCAACACAATTAGGATTTATGCATATGATTATTCCATTTTTATTATTCAACATGGACATAGGTGAGTAAAATGAATACTAATAGATAGGTAAAATCAACCATACTTATGAACCAACATACTTTTTGATGCTCATATACAATAGAAAAGAGGGACACATATTGGTCAAGTGTGTCATACAATTCCCCTACTCATCCCACAGAAACCATGGGAAGCCTAAATGACTTCATATACTTCGTTCCTTTTCAACCCATGTCATACTGACACACTCCATTACTATATTATTCACCAATGTATTTGGAATGGTATTCTAAAATTATATTCTCTTCCATGAGAAGAAGCTCTGGAAATCCCTACTTCTATAATACCTACCATTATCATACCTTAAACACTAGGTTTTATTCCTAATATTCTTTTATACCATGGATGTCCATTGGTATAAGGTTATAAAAACCTCATAAGTATTCTTTTGAAAGGCTACCCACTCATTATGTGTTCAATCATCAATGATTGTAATATAATATTGAACCCTAAATGAGAATGAACTACAACATGACCCTATAAATATCTCTACACGAACTATAAATTATTGTTTTTTTGTTCCTTACTATCTACTTTGATTGAATCCTTTCACTACTTTCCAAATATACAATATTTACATGTATTTTACTCCATGCTTGTTGTTTTCATCAACCATTAGTTTTATGGATCTTCATTCATTTCTCCATTAAGTGACCCATATGGTAATGTCATAACCTTTTAATGGTCCATTCTCTAATATGAATTTTACCTTATGATATACCCATCAGGTACAATATTCCATCCTTCACACCTTTAACCACCACCATGTAAACGAATGAAATTTTACTTATAGAATCCATGAATTTTATAAAGAATCAGACACCATCTAACTATCTAATGGATGTTATATTATTCCTTAACCCCAAGATGTGTTTCATTCCTTATAACTATAGAAAAAATCCATTATGTATCATGATTGAAATATAAAATTTTTCAATATTCTTGATGGAATCATCATTTGAAACATGTACCATGTAAAATTAGTCAGATGTAGAGTTTTTCACACTCCACCACATTTTTATTGAGTAAAATCAAACTCCAATGTCTACAAATACATGACTCAAATGAGTTAGAAACACTCAGCATTAATCATATTTTACATTATAATATGGGATTTACATATCCACATACTAAATCATATCTTCTATAATTTACTGGCTACTAATAGAAAAAAAATTAGGTGATAATTCTTCCCTCAATTACAACATAGGGGACCACCTTCAACCGAGCTGCTCATTCTTCAATTTCTTTTTCCATTACACATCTTATGAATTTTCCATGATGCAGAATATTTTTTCTATCAGCACTATAATAATTTCATGATGATTCAGGGATCTCCATTTGATGAAATTAATCATTCAATATTAAGTTTCTAATTGTTTTCAAACACTATGTCTACCTTTCCACGTCAATTACTCATTGTAGTAACCATGTTATCCGAAGACTTAGGTTATGATAAAAAATTACAATAACAACTATATATATGCCATATTCATTTTCAGTGATTCAAAGTAACACCTTATTTTGTTGAATTTCTTGATATTATTTCTAATTTGTTTTCCTTCTAATATCCTCATATAAATTAACTTCTACAAAATGAGTATTGTATTTATCTTAGTCAGATTCTCATGCTTAATGACATGAAAAATCATCTGTTTTGAAGAAATATACATATCTATGATGTTATAGGCGACACTCAAGGATAATTATATCTGTATCAATGCCAATTCATTGTCATCCATCCTCTCTTGTTATTCCTTCTTCATATCTTCTAGAATGGTACACATTAACAAAATATCATGGTCCTTTTATAGTAAACACTCTTTTATATTCATTTAATGATCCAAAAATTTGTGTTATAGAATATATCCACCCATACCGTAATATCATACAATGTAATTAATTCCATAAGATAGCAAATCCTAATAAATTATAAAACCTGTAAAAGGATTTGGAATTGATTAATGTAATTATCATACAAGGAAAATGGTAGAACGACACAATTGAAATGAGCACTAAATCACCTTCATTGGGGTCTTTTCATCTGAAAATCTTCAACCAATGATTTGATACCATATTTTGTGATCATAGACACCTTCTAATAGAACCATAATACGATTATACACTAAAAATTATAGGGATAAAAATAGTACAAGAATTATCCCACACTAAGGTTTCTAAAACATAAAGGACACACCACACCTAAATCACTATAATAAAACTCACTACATTCAAATCATACATAGACAATAAATCAATAAGGAAATTTTATTTTAAAAAATTACAAATAATAATATAATATTTTATGTGGAAACAATGTGAGTTATAATCCATATAAAGGTAATTCTATACATTAATTCATGAATTGGAAGATAATTAAATTTAAATTAATCATCAAATCATTACAAGTGACTTCACCCTACTAATATAGGATAATATATTCAGTGAAACAAATATTCAATACCTCATAATTCATATGGGAAGAATTCACACAAATCTAATGTCCATGTAAATCACTTTTTTAGTTAAATAATTTCACTACCTTATCTCCATCTTTTGATATATAGTTCCCACTTCCCAAAAATTCATTTTCTCACTCTTATTATTTTATAAGATAATTCTATATATTAATATTACTAGAACATTGATACTGCAATCCTTAAGAAATAATATTCTATTTCAAAAAATTACTTTCATAAAATTCCTGTACATTTTCCAAACTAACTCCACGGGACTTGTAAGAAGTTAATTTTGATTTCATTCATATTAATACTACTTAATACATAGTATAGCATTTCTATGTTTAAAATTCAAAATTATATCTCTTTTATCTCCATCAGATGATCAAAATTTAGTCCCCTAATGTCAATCCTCTATTGAATTGAATCCTTATCTAGAAAATGGTTTTCACATGGAAAAACCCAACACTATTAATTATATTATTATTATAACGAAAAATAAAATAAATATATGTAATATAATTAAATAAACATAACTTTATTTACATTGTAATAATAATAAATGGCATCAACATATAAAAGGAATCATTAAGATTTAAATTAAAATATATAATGGGGAACTAATTTTTATATATATGTTTTAGTATCTGTAGTGAAACATAAATATCTTAGAGTGAATAAAAAAATATATTTTTTTTAAGATCACATGATTTTTTAAAAGAAAACTATGTTCAATATTATATTTGACATGCAACCCTGAGCTAAAACAGAATGAGAAATATATAACAGTTATAACTTAGAAGTTAAATTGGGTGGTATATATCTTAATAAATAAAATATTAAATATATATAGATAGTAATAATAAATTCTTGATGAATTTTTTTTAAATAATCAATCAATTTTCTATAATATAAATTTATTCTTCCAAATATTTTTTTTTCAATTACGATTTTTATTGAGTTTATTGGATAAAAATTATGGCTAATATTCTAAAATTATAGAAAATTTATTTGATAAATAGAAATTAAATATTAAGATATTCATATCAAAATTTAAATTAGGTAAAATAATTTTATTTTTTAGAAAATATTTATTTTTTAGTTAATAGTGGTAAATTCTGATGTTTTAAAAAATGTCATTTCTTACCAATAAATTAAGTAAATTTAGTCGAACCTTAATTTTTTTAAATATGATTTTATATTAAATTATTATTATTTAGTTATATTTAATACACATTATTAAATTTTAATCATATTTATATTGAATCCGAGTATAAGTGAAATTCTTAGTCTAAAAATGGGTTTTCTTAAATTTTTTTCAATTCAATTGTGATTATCCATTTTCCAAAATAAAAAACTAGTAGCGATGAATGTTTTAAATGATATTAATATATTATAAATTATTATATATTAATTTATGTTCATAAAATTATGATTATTATTGATATATTTAAAAGAAAATCATATTTTTTTTCTTGAAAAACACAGTTCATAAAAACTAACTTTTTCATCGTGTCTATGGGTTTAATTTTAAATTAAAAAGTTATAATTATATGAATTAAATTTTTTAAAATTGATTAAATATTTTTAATAATATATATATATATATATATATATATTAACTAATACATTCACCTAAATTTTTTTCAATAATGGAAATTGAAAACTGTACAAATAAATTATCACAGTTAAGGTGAAAATGGATTTTCTGGGCATTGAGCTAAAAGGATAAGGGTCAAAAAGACTTAAAAATTAGAAGATTTATTTTTAGATTTATTTAGAAATAATTAATTATAATTATATATATATATATACATATTTTATCTTTTTTTATGTAAAAAACATGGGTACAGCTTTTTATTTTAAAATATTAAAAGTATGCCACTCACCTCACTTATAAAACGTCACCACCTCTCCTATCATATTCAAAAATTAAAACCATTTTTTATCATCAATTATATATATAAATTCATTAAAATATACCTTAACAACTTCCTATAATTATTTTTTTTTGTAAAAAAATCCATCCTATGTATTCTTATTATGAAAACCTAATGAGGATGACCGAAGAAGAGGAATCATGATTAACTGATCATTTTTAATTTATTTCTTTATAAAACTCAATAATATCCATTAAAATTTAAGTAATATAATGAAAAATTTATCTCCCTTATAATTAGATGGAATTATGTTAATTGCATGACCTAAATCCACCTCCCCTCTCATAATATGGGATACAAAAACATCATTTGTGTGTACGGATAATGACCACCTTGCGAACTAATGTTATTCATTTTACATCATATACTATAACAACATATTTTAATGATATATTTAAAGTATATATATAATATCTATAAATATTTTATACTTCTAGAATTATTATATCACATATATATTCTTAATATTCCTTCCATGGGGGATATAATAATGTCGCTCATGTGTATGATTTATTACCGCATCATTAAGTTATGAGATTCATTTTTAGCTAACGTTGTACATGAAAGGTAATAAGGATAAATTTAACGAATATATGTGACATAAATGAAATTATTATGATTATTATAACATATTTATCATTATGAAAAGATAATATTTCATTTTTATTTCTTCTACTAAAAATGATAACATCATTTTTATATACGTGTGGACTACCACCTCCCAAAGCGATGTGATTATTTTTTAATAACCAAAAAAATTGATGATATACAAGAGTATATTTTATTAATTAATATGATATTAATGATATTATTAGCATTCTATTAGGGTATAATTTTACATACCTTATTTCCATAATGATAATTGAAAAATCGAAACGTTCTTCATGCACACACATGACCTACTGTATCCATGATATTAATTTAGTTAATTTTTCCTAACAACATTTCATTATTTTTAATTGTTTTGTAAATATGAAAAATATTTCATTATTATTATTCTATATATGTCAAAATTATTACCTCTTTGACCATGGTCAACATACCAAATCCTTTTTGAAACGACGAACTAAACACCCACAAAACACTCAACCTGGACATAGTTGATTATGTATTTTAATATATAATTAAAAATAAACCAAATAAGTGATTTAATTATAATGTATTAATTCTGGAAAATATTATAAAGAAATAAAATAATTTATGTAATCATATTAAATAGATGTTAATGTAAATACTGGGAAGGCAGACCATAGGTATGAGTTTTTTGATCTCCCATTTATTTTAGCGAGATACATGTTATATTCCAATCATATATAAATTTTTTACTGTAAATACTACACCTTTTACATGTAATATCATGAATACATCATTAAAAATGGTATTGTTTGTTTTATTTTGAGTTATTTCATCCAAGGGGATGTAACATGAATGTTACCGAGTGGTAAAGTGTTTCTTGACTCAATTTACCTTTGTTGAGTTATAACTCTTCCTTATTGACTATATATGTTATAATTTTGGGTTAATTTATCTCTAATGTTTTTTACACTTTTTTATATAAATTTTTAACACATAATATCTCCATATAATAACTCTCAATTCAATGATCTTAACTTTTAAGGGTTATTCATTTCAAATTACCTTTCTTTGGGACATATGTTTATCATATGCACTTTTCATGTTTTCAGAGGTGTTTGTACTAACCTTTGAAATGGTATATCATGAAAATACATAGGTTAAATATATTTAATGTATTTTTTTATGTTCTTCTTTGACGGTTATTATGATTGAAGTGTCACCAAAATGGAAAAGACTTTATGTTATAATATCCTTTATTTATGGATTGTTTATGTTCAAGGATCCTTTAGAAGAAATAATATTCCCTCTTTTCATGAAAAAATATATTTTATTATCTTGTAATAATGAATTTGGTTCACATATTTAATTTCAATTTTATCCTGTATTGATTCAATAAACAAAAATAAATTCATTTTGAAGTTATACCAATCTTGTATTCAATAATGTCCTTTATTTTCATCATAGTTTCCTTTATATATTCCCATGTTTATTTTAAAGTAAAAATATTTTTACCACAATTTTTTATTTATTATATTTTATTTTTTATTTTCAAAATGATAAGATTATTTTTCTGATAATATAATGATCTTTTAATTGTATTTCCATTTATCAATGTGAAAACCCCTTATTGTTACTTATTATCCAATAGCGATATTTTTTAATTATACCATCCTTAATTTTTATTTTATTGTATTATTATTGTTTCAAATACATTTACAAGGGTCCCATTTAATTTCCTATGGTTTACCATGTTTCAAATATATTTTCAAGGTACAAATTACATTTTCATATTTTAATCGCATTTTGTATAAATTTTTAAGAAACCTATTTATTTTCTACGTGTCAATCAGTTTTAAAACAGATTTTCATGTATCCCATTTCATTCCCATCGGTTAATCATGTTTCATATATACTGATATGAATCATGTTTCATTTCTATAGGTGAATCAAGAAATCAAATAATAATGATTTTTTTATTTTGAAAAGATAAATGTTATAAATGTTATATTATTGATAATTAATTAGACATTATTGTTGATCAGAGGTGTTCCCAGATAGAATTAGATGATCCCTTCATAGCTTATATGATTGGTTCACCCATATAGATTAAATAAAGGGTCCACCCATATATGACTCCAATGAATTTCATAATAATTAGGTTCTGTATAAAATTATTTTCAAATATATCCATATGATTATTCAAATTGTAATTAATATATAATAGTTTATGTAGTTAATTTTCCTTGATACAAACATGTTTTCATAATAATTCATATGGGTTAAAAATGTTTCATTTAATCAATATTGAGATCACATGGCTTATGATTTTTTAATTTGATGAATCTTTCCTTTCTTGAAGCCTTATTACATGTTATCATGTTTTATGATTTAGGCATCTATTGGTATAAATATTATTATGTTATTTTCTTGAACACTTATTTATTCATCATACCCTTATTCTCATCAAATTCTCATTAATGACATTGAATTATTAATTCATATGATTACCATTACTAATCATTTTAGATCACCGTTCTTATTTTATTTCTCCCATAGTTATCAAGAATGATTTTGAGTGAATTATTTATAGAAGTGATTCATATGGATAATGATGCTGCAAAAATGTGAAATAATAAAATATATGTTAATCGGGATAAATTCACACATAATGTCTTGGGTATATTTTCTGTAATATTTTTTTCTAATTTTTTAATAATCTAAACCTAAAATTTCCATGTGTTTTTAAGTGATCCAATATTTATTTTTTATCATTTATGTTTTAGATTATGAAAATTTTGTAACTTTCATCAGTATAAATATATAAATTTAAAGGTTAATTTTTTAAAACCGTATTCAGGTGTGCAGTGTTAGGGCTGATATAGTTGGTATGAAAGGAGGGTTTAAATAATTTTAGAGATTAATATATTTGTTAAATGATATTTTATAATGAGAGATATGGAAACCATTATTGGTTTATAATATTTAAAATTATCATTTGGTCAATGTATTATATACCCATTGGAGGTTTTATGTAGTGATATATTAATGTTATTAATGACACATTAGAAGGCTTATTATTATGTTTAAGTAAATGAAATTATTTGGTGTAATTTTATGTATTAATTTAAATATCAAGGACATAAGTTTTAATTTATTGAAATAAAATTAGTTTATATGATCTAATATATTGAGATAATTTTGGGAACTGATGTTTTATTGTAGTGATGATCATGGGATTGAAAATTGATTTGGAAAAAAAGTGATTAATTTTGTTTTAAAAGGAGATCTCTATATTATTGGTCATGATAGATGTAATGTGTGATATAACCGTTGAGATTAAAAAAATATTAAATTATGAGTTTACAAAGATTGTTTTAGATATAGGGTCTTTTTTATATGAAATTATTTAGTTTTAACTTTGGGAAATGCTTTTGAATTTTATATATTAACGTATCATTTAATTATATGTAAGTTTATTAGTTTTAGAAAATATATTAAAATGTGCTCATAATTTTGGATTTGGTACATGTATAAAGATATGTATAATAGATTTATTATCCCTTTTTTGGTTATGTGGTTTTGAAAAGTTTATTTTTGTGCTTCTGGCCTGAAATAATTCAATACAAATAATCATTGTTTGGAGAAAAAGATGAAATTTTGGTGATAATTGATTAAATAAAAGAATTTTAAAAAATAAAATAAGAATATTTAATTATTTTATTATATATATGGTATGTAATTATTCAACCGTAGGAAAAGGATCTTTAAAAAAAAGTACCTATTACCATTATTTCTGCTGATATCAATGTCCTTTTCACTCCTCTATTCTTTATGGTTTTGTGGTTGTAAACATTCACATGATCATTCACATTAATTTGATCAATAATCTATTTTATAGATAATAATTTTTCTTCAACTTCCAAATATTTATTTCTAACATATTTTATCCAATTTGGAAACCAAATATGTATTATTCTAAATGAACTTCCTATGTCATTTTAATAATTATGTTGAGGATGTTTTATTAACTATTTTGACAATGTTGATTTCCAACAAAGGTATTTTGAAATTAACAAATTTTTATTAACAAGATAAATTTAATACTTTGAGGAATCCTTTTATCAACAGGGGTGGATTTAACACCATTATATCTTATAAAATAATTCATTTTTCATTATTGAATTTGATATGTATCATTAAGCTTGAAAAACATGTGAAATATATAATTATTATAACCTAGAAACTAAACTAGTAGGTATGAATAATATTAAATAATTTAGGAAAAATCTATATTTCATAATCAATATAAATTATTGCCATATTTTATTTAAATAATTAATCATTTTTTAGTAATGTACTTTTATTCTTCAAAAATATTTTTTCATAAAAATTGGTATATATTTATTTCCTGAAAAAAATTAGCACTAATTCATAGAACATTTACAAAATGTATTTGATAAAATGAATTTAATTTCTGAAATTATTATTTACAGATTTAATATGATTGAAGTTTTTGGATTTTTCAGAAATTGTTGATTTTCCAGTGAATCGTGAAATATAATGGTTTTTGTATATATGTCATTTTATTATGATAAAATAATAAATTATTATAGTAACACTTTGTTTTGAAAATGATTTAAAATGAAATAATTATAATTCAGTTAAATTTTATTTACATAATTACATTTTAATCATGATTATAATGTATTTTAGTATAAAAAAAATTTTTATTCTAAAAACGATATTTTTTCTTCAAACTGTATTAAAGTGAATAATGATTATCCTTTTTAGTTAATTAAAAAACCCATAATGAAGAAATTGTTTAATTAAATTTAAATATCATATATTTATAAATATGAAATTATATTCATAAAATTATTATTACATGTAATATAGTTAATATAAATTCATCTTAATCAAGAAAAATACACTTCTTGAAAACTATGTTTTAACGCATTTTAGGGTTTAATTTTAAATTAAATATATAAAAATATGGGAATTTAATTTAGTAAAATTAATTAAATGATTTTATTCATAATAATATATATTATATAATATTTCCGTCTTAATATTTGAATTCAATTACTATTTTAAATGGTAAAATTTAATTACCATTATTAAGGTGAAAATTGATTTACCAAGGGTTCATTTAAAATGATATGGGTAAAATGACCTAAATCTTGTCTAAGATATATTTTTTGAACATATTTAGTCATTTTTATGTATAAGGATATATTATCATCCATTTTTTATCCTTTTGGAATGATAAAAGTATGGGTATGCCGTTTTCATTTAAAAAATTACAAGTGTGCTGCTCACTTCAATTATAAAATGCCACCCCTCTCCTCTCCTATTCAAACCTTAAAAATAGTTTTTAAGTGAAAATATAAATAAAAAATAATTATTAACTTCTATTCCCTTATTTTATAATCCATCTGTATCAAAAATACTTCCTCTTCGGGATTTCGGTTCTATCCTAAGGAGGTTCTCTGAAGAAGAGGTATCATGCTTTACCAGGAGTTTTTATTTTAGTTCTTATTTCACTTCCTTAAAATATTATAATATTATTTTTATAAAATTAAAAAATATCTAAATTTAAAAAATATGTAATTATATTAATTTCATAACATAAATCCACCTCCCCTTCCAAAAAATGAAATACAAAATCACCATTCGTGTATAGGGTGGACAATCACCTTGTGAACTGATGTCATTCCTTTTCTATCATCACCTCACACATCTTGTTATAATGATGGATTTAAATTATATATGTGATAATTTAACTATATTTATAATTACACAATTATGATATCACATACACCTTCTTATTTTCTATTCCATGAGGGAAACAATAATTTTTCTCAAGTGTACAGAGAAGTACCTCCTCACAAAGAGTTGTGATTATTTTTTCCTAAATGCTATACATAGAAGGTAATAATGAAATATTTATTGAATATATGTTATATAAATTAAAATATTATTATTTTAATAAAATATTTATCATTCATAAGAGATAATATATCATTATCTTTCTTACACTGAAAAATTATATTGTCGTTCTTATATTTGTGTGGACTACCGCCTCCATTAAAAGATGTGATTCTTTTTTCATAAACACAACACCTAGAAAATATATTTATATATATTTAATTAAATAATTCGTTATTAAGGATATTGTTATCCTTATTATAAGATAAAATATTTATTAACTTTTTTCTATGATAACTTCTGAAAAATGGAAACGCTTCTCAAGCTTTTCTATGGCATTCCATCTCCATGATTGTAACGTAGTTCATTTTTCAAAAACATATTTCACGATTACTATTAAAATTATAATTTAAATATAATTAGGATAAATAAATTATGATTATTATTATGGATATTTTTAAATGATGATCTCTTTGACTGTGATTAACACACCAAAATTGTATTGAATTAATGATCCAAACATCCTCAGAACGCTAGATGTGGTCTTAACAGATTAACTATTTAAATATGTACTTAAAATAAATAAAATAAATGATTAATGTAAATATTTTTAAACCTATAAAACATTATTAATAAATACAATAATTTATGTAGGATTATTATGTATAAGTTAAAGGTTATCTGGGGAAGTTAAATATGAGCTACTGGTTTTCTCATCTCGCATTTATTTATTTGAGAGACATGCCATATTCACAACTTGTTAAACTTTTATGGTATATATATTTTTCCTTTGAAAATAAATATAATGAATCCTTAATATATTAGTGTATTATAAGGTTTAGTTTTAAATATTCCATCTTAGGGGATTTATCATGAATGGTATTGAATGGTAAGTGGCTTAAAAACACAATTGTATTTCATTGGGTTATAAGACATCATCATTTAATCTATATGATATGATATTGTGTGAATTTATAGATAAATTGTTTTGTTTTGTATTTAAACATTATTTTTGATTATATAAATTTCTAACACATATTATCTCCATAAAAAACATCAATTTAATGACATGAACTTTGTAATGGTTATTTATCTAAAATTCCGTTTCTTTTGGATATATGTTTATAATATTAAAATATTGTATTTTAAGAGGTGTATATATATCACATTGACTTTTTATATAATAAATATTCTTATTTTAATGATATTTAATGCATCATTTGGTGGTATACATTCATGGGGCTTATGATTGAAGAGTTACAAAAGTGTTAAAGGATTTTTGTTACAATATCCTTTCTTTTAGGATTTTTTATGTTCAAGGTTCCTTTGGAAGAAATCATATTCTCTCATCTGATTGAAACTTATATCATTTATTCTCATATAGTAATTAACATAACATTATTTTTTATTTATATTTCCTCCATTAGTGATGTAATAAAATAAATAAATTCAATTGTAAGTGATACTAATATTGTATTTTATTTTAGATCAGCTATCATTAACTTTCATATTCATGTTTTATAAAATGCTTTCAAAAACATTATTTTTTAAAAATAAATTATTTTATAAATCTATTTTTCATGATATTTCCACTTCTTTTAACTTTTTTTAAATTATGATTTCTTATAATTTTCCCAATGGGTCACTTTTGAATCCTTTTTTCAATTTTTTTTTGAAACAATGATTTTTTAACATTTATGACACAGACATATTTTTACACCATTATGTCCATAATTGTCCATAAAGCATCATTTGTATGTTTCAAAGGTTTTTTTCAAATAAAAATATTTTTACAATATTTTTTAAATTTTATTTTTTTAATGTGATTTTAATATTGAAAACATTATTTTTGAAAATAGTTTTTATAGTTATTTTATGTGTATTTTTATTCATCAACATCAACATCAATTTTTTACTTATTATTTTATGGGAATATTTTGTAATGATTCCAAAATTATTCTTTCTATAGATTCATTAACATTGTTTCAAATATATATTTAAGGAACCTCTTTCATTTCCATTAGTCAATCATTAATCAATGAGAATGTCAATGAACCCATCTCGTTTACCTGGGTTAACCATGATTCATAAATTAAATTATGAAACATTTTTATTGTATATGTGTTTATAACATTTCAAATATATTTTAGAGGATATGATTTATTTTACAATAGATAATAATTTTTCAAAGATATTTTTATGAATCATATTTCCTTTCCACAGATGAAAAAATATATTAAATAAAAATGATTAGTGTAATGTTAAAAAGAGGAAGATTATAAATGATGTATTCATTAAAGGTACTTGGAAATTATTGATGATCATTTTTGTACCAAAATGGAATCATGTGAACCCATTATAGATTATATGATGGGTGGACCCATATAGTGAAGGGGGGAGCCTAATATAGCTTATTTGATGGGTGAACATAGATATCATTAAAATGAATTTGGGGTGTATTACTTTTTTGGATATTTATATAAAATTATTACATATGTTTATTCAAATTTTAATAGTTTTTTTACGTTGATGTTTTAAGACACCAAAGTATTTTCATTATTCTTGTTATGGGTTGTAATTGTTTTTTTATCAAGATTGATTTCACATGCATTGTGATTATTGTATTTGAGGAATCATTCTTTTTTTTATCCTTATAATTATTTAAATATTTGATGATCTAGATATTGATGTATAGGAATATTATTGTGTTTTATTCCTGTAATTTTATTAACTTATCATATCATTATACTATAGAGACATTGACCCTAGTATCCTAGTGTTTGTGCCTTCTTTAACACATTGGCATAAGGAACAATTAATCTCATCCTAATGGACTGAATAGTTTAATAATCAAGGTAAACAATATATATATTAATTACCATAATATAATTGAATACTAAAAATAGAATTTTTTTTTGAATAAATTTATTCCATATATCGTATCCTTGAATTAAAATCACAATAAACCTTATGGATTCCTAGGAAAAGGGAAAAAATATAGGTGAGATCAAATTCTCAATAAGGGTTAATTACATCAGAATCGATCAGGAATCAATAAGCATAAGCAATATTTAATGTTAAATAATTATGTGCACATTCCATTTAAATAACATTACTTCATGAATATATAATTAATAATCAATATGGAAAGGTAAATAACTAAAAACACATGTAATTTAATAAAAAACATAAATATTATAACTAGATATGGAAAATCATAATAGAAAGGTAAATAAATGAAAACACATTCCATTTAATCAACAACATAAAATTAAATTCAACAAGAGATAACATCATTATGAAAACCCAATCGATATTAATAATTTAATTCCAAATAAATGTAGTGCTTAATTATTTGATTTAATTATTCCAATAAACATGTTTACATTACATTCAAGATATATCCTCCCGAAATTTTAAAACTGATGGGTAAAAACCCAATTAACAAAGGATATAAAATAGATTCATTACATGAGACACCTGATGCATCAAGGGGATATCTATAATAAGGGTCCACTCAAGTCATGAAGGTCCAAATAATTCCTCATATGTTGAATAATCTATTTAAATTATAAGAAATGTTCCTTATCATCAAGTATCAATCTTGAGTAATGAAAAAAAAATTATTAGTATTTACCCATATAAAAAAATTGCTTTCAATGTAAAACTATGTATATTAAAATGATATGTGGTTTAGAAAATAGATATATCCATTATAAATAATATGTATATATTGGGTAAATTTATTTTAGAATGATTATAGGAATGTGATCATTTAATGAAAAAAAATTATTGACAACAAAAATGAATCAAGTAGGTGAATACCAATAATATCCAGAGTCAAAATAATCATAAACCATATAGAGGAAGAATAGGGATGTAATAAATACATAATATCCCAATTAATGTATATATAAAATAAAGGGATGCTGTTATTGATGAATATAAACACCATAAAAGATCATTACAAACATATTTGGGGAAAATTTAAATTTTAATGGGAAAATCATAAAATATTTTTTAAAATTATTTTCATTGAACGCAGATTTTTAGAGACTATGAAATTCAATAATATTATGAAAATATGTTTCTTTGAAATATTTTCATAAACATTTAATGTATTCTTTAATGAAATTACATTCATGTTAGAGGAAAATTATGTACATATCGTAAATGTTAAAAAAAGAATCCATTTTCACTTTAAAAAGGATATAAAATATCCAGGTTTGGAAATAAACAAGAATTTTCAATTAAAATATTTTAAACAGTGAAATGTTTAAAAAATTATAAAAAATAATTTTTATGTGGTTAAAAAAAATTTGAAAAAAAAATTGTTTTCGACGAAAATGGATTTCTGACCGGAGAGATAAATGATGTCGGTTTTTTTAAATACATTATCTTAATTATTTAATGTACCAAAGAGTGGTACAATAGAAAAATTACAGGAAAATTTCATGAATAACTATTTTTTAATAAAATTATATTATTTTATTAGAAAATTATCAAATAATTTATCTCAACTAAAATTCAAGAATAAACAACCTCGATGATAATGAGATTGTGAAATAAACCCTTATAATGATCATAATGTTGAAGTGAGAATAATTCAAAAAATAAATTATGTGTATCCAATGTAAATACATATCAAATAATTTTAAATGAAATATAACATTGTTATAGGTCGTTACAAACATAATCATAGAATATCAAAGATGGCGTAGAAATAACATAACCCAATAAAATGAATTTGAGTTGTTAAATTATTTACAACTTGGTAACCGTTAATTCAAACACCCTTATGTGAAATAATTTAAATTTAAACATAATATACAATGAATAATGAATAATTAATGATATTAAGTGATAAAATGTAATTATATATAGAATACAAAAAAACTAGATGAATAAAATTACAATATGCCTCGATGAAATGCAATTATGATGAAATACCTTACCTAAGACATCCTTTTAGATAATCATGATATAAAATCTGGTATATTTGGTTTCAACATGTTTATAAATTATTAATTAACTGAATTAATATTTATAATATAATATATTCCACTTTTATAACAACTTATCACCTGTATACTAAAAATCTTTTACTATTTTCATTGTTTCATGAGTTAATTGCATTATTATCTCACACATTTTTAGTCAAGAATGATTCATTTCATTAACATATTATATTGTATAATCATCTATAAAATAATAATAATTACATAATTATAATATTTATATATCAAGTATTGTAACATAGTATGTAATTATAAAATATTAATTGTTCATGTTTATTAATAATTAGAAATTAGATAGTAATTTTACATTAAAAAAGTATCTATGTCTGATAAAACAACTGAAACTAAAAAATAAAAATACTATGTTTTAAATCTATCTTATATGTTTTATAGACATGATATAATAAGAAATTCTATTTTATGAATAAAAGGAGTATTTTTCAAAAATGATATTTTTATAATTTTTAGAAACAAATCCTTTTTAATCTAGTTTTTTTTAATTTTATATGTTATATATGACAAAATAGAATTCTTATTTGGAGAAAAAATTAAAATTTTACTTTGGTTTAATTTTATTATTTTTCTGATTATATTCATTTATAATGAGTAGTGAAAAATACACCTTTTTGATTCAAAACTACTTTGTCATATAAATTATTTACATTATTACATTGTCTATTTAATTGTTCTAAACTATAATTCGATTAATGTTTTTATCATTTAATCAAATTTAGTTCTTTTCAATCAATTTCAAATTGAAATTGAATGTAAAATATATGTGAACTATAGAACAATTTATTTAAAAACTCGTTTTCTCATTCTCAAAACACGATTAATTTTCAATTTAATTTTTCATCATCTATGAATTGAATTTTCAAAAACTAACATAATTTATTTTAATAATTATGAATAATTTTATTCCGTAGAATCGAAATAAATTATTGTGAATAGTAACTTTATATTTTATTTACCACAGTTAATTGTAAATAGGGTAATGAAGGGTAAAAATAATATTATAATAATATAAAACTACCCAAAAAATTTTACTAATCTTATTTAATGACTTATTTTCAACACATAAAATCAATAGGTTGATATTGTGGCCTTTGGAATCCACTTGGTTGTGATTACAACATTTATGACATTTAAATTAATGTAAAGGTAAATATGTCAGAATCATGTCTTTTATTACTAAAATAATATTAATATGGGGTTATAAAAGTGATATCTTCGAATATAAATTGTAATTTGAAATCTAAATAGATTACCTACATCATGGTAATTTTTTTATAATTTTCATCAATTATATAACTAAATTTATTTATGGCACAATGGGGTTGTAGTAATTAGTTTATTAAATAAACAATCAAATAAATGATATTAATAATATTAAAATAAATATAATTTATAAAATTTTATGCCATACATTAATTTTAGGTAGGAATATTACATGATAGGATTGATTTAATTAAGTTTTTTTGAAGGAATGATGTTTTAATGATTTTCTTAAAAAAAACCAGGTATTGAATTGTGTCAAAATTAACATAATTGAAAATTCAAAATTATAAAATATATAATTAAATGATATGAAATTTATAAAAATACAATATTTGAACATAATGGATAGATAAATATAAAAATATCATTAATAACTCGTTCATTAGTAATTTACCTGATTTGGTAATTAATTTACCTCTTCAATTGTAAACTACTTGAAAAAATGATAAGAGTTAGAGGTGGTTAAAACAAAAATATATGGATTAAAAAACATAAAAAATATTTATAATTCTTAATATATGACTATATTTATTTTTATACTCATCTTATATTGGAAATATATTATTTTGGACCCTTTTATAATATAAATAGATGTTCTATTAATTTAGTACTTTTAATAATTCCAAGGGTTTCCCTCCCCACTCCTAGAATCCCTAACCACTTTATTGAGGCCATATTTTAGGTATAAAAACCTCCATATAAGTGTTAAGGTGTTCTTTAAAGGTGATGAACCAAAGAAGATGTATTTTTTCTTTAAGTATTTTTATTTTATTTTTTCTTCAAATACCTTAAAAATTCCCCAAAACATGATGATATAATAAATCTGGTATCCTAAATATAATTATATTTTATTATTATAATATCATCTCTTAATTCCATCTCAACTTCCTTTAAATGCGAATGGAATTAATAATTTTTGTGTACATGTTAACTTTTACCTGCATGAACAGATTTAATTGGTTTTCCATAACCATCTATCATGACTGGTTAAAACAATGGATTTAAAGTTCATAATATATATTAATGAAAAATTCATCGTTATATGATAATAAATTATCAGTTGCTTCCTTACATTCCATGCACATTAAAAAGATAATTTTGTTCGTGCGTGCATGTTAACTATCAACTACACAATGCGATGTGACTCGTTTTTCTTCTTTGTATCACGTGTATAATATATATACTTATATCAAAATTATTAATATATTATTAATTATTTTAATATCATTTTGAAAATAAAAATATCACAAAACTTATTTCTATAATGATCAATGGAAAATGGAAAATATTACTCATGAGTACATACATGTTACCGTTTCCATGAATAAATGTTGTTCATTTTTCATTCCCACACATAATGGTCTAATTTAAGGTAATAATTTTTGTATAAAATGATAATAATTTCATGATGATTATTCTAGATATTATTGATCTGTGACCATATGGACTAGTGACATTAAACCATGTTCATTTTCGACTAATGTAATGAATACAGACAAGACATCTCATTTGAACATAAATAATTATGTAATTTTTATAACATGGTAATAAGAGATAGAAAAGAAATAATAATATTTAAAAAATTTATAATGAATGTTGAAATTATCCTAAGTTTATTTTTTTGGAATATAAAGGTCGTATGTGTTGATTCAGAATCACATTAAGGGGTTTTTCTAAATCTCAATTTTTAGGCTTATTTTGATGTTATACACCACCTTATTTTATACGGTGTATAATTAACCCCTTTGAAATTTTATTTCATTAAAAGTTTTTCTAAAGGAATATTTTTCTATTAATAATTTTACTAAATGATTTTTTTCTAACATACATGGAAACAATGACTTTTCCATCATCATGACCATTATTTGACATTAGGCTTCCATTACAAGCCAAAATATTTTTTAAGAGAAAAATAAATACCATATTAACATTTATGGTATTCTGGTATTGAAAATGGTTTGAAAAATGGTTTAACTATATCAATATCTTGCAATTATTCCTTGTGATTTAAAATGAAAATTTATGAGTAAAATGATTATAATTTCAATCTTTTATATGTTATGACTATATAATTGTACATGGACATTTGGTGGGTGGTTACATGATAAACCAAAAATGGGTGGTTTTGTGATAAAAAAATATGGGTGGTTGTATGATAATCCATGGTTGGGTGGTTACATTATAACCTTCAATGCATTGTGTATGGAAGTTGGTTGTATGACTATTCCATTTAGTTATATATATGGAAGTCGACTGTATGGTTATTCAATTTATGAAAGATTGTGTCCCATGTTAACTTATTATGTTATATGTTGTGTTCAATAGTTTTTATGGTAATATATTGATTACAAAAGTGTAATAATTGAGATTGTATCTTGTAAAGTGTATTTTTTATATTTTAAAGGTGAAAAGTATTACTTTATGATAATGTTTTCATGGTTTACATATTTTCACAAGACTATGATTTTTTATTCTATGTGTAAACATAAATAAGTTTTTTATGTTGATCCTATGTTTTATAATATTTTCATAAGATTTAAATAAAAATACAGCCAAGGATGAGATCAAGGAAAAGTTATGAAGTTTAAACATGAAATGAAACCAAGTTTCTTTTTAAACGTTTTTTGTTTAATTTAAAAATGGATAGTGAGTAGAAGTGTATAATTTGTAATATTTATGTTTTTATGTATGAGATATGTTCTAATTATCTAAATATAAAAACATGGAAAGATCCAAAATGCAAAACAAAGTCAAATTATTGATGTAACTCAAGATTAATAATTGTTTAAGACTGATCCCTTATAGATGGTATTAGTGGATAATTAAGATAACTTTAGAGGTTATGGAGATATTTAAGAATAAGTAAAAATTTATATAAAACCATAATTGTTTCCATAATAGAAAGGAACATAGTTATTCATGAATGTTGGTTTTATTTTCCATTGTTAAAAGGTAAATCTGATAAATCAGGGTAAAATAATTAAATTATAATAATACTTAATTACCCTGACATGTGTCTTATTTTTTGAGTCAATAAGGTTTTATTTATGAATTTTCCATTACTTCTTTTTTTGAAAATCATAAACACCATATCTTTAAGGAAAAATTCTTTTATAAGGAAAATTGTTTTTATAAGGAAAATCGATTTTATAAGGAAAATCGCTTTTATAAGGAAAATTAATTTTATAAGGAATGTCGCTTTTATAAGGACGATCTCCTTTGCAAGAAAAATTATCCTTATCATATTTTTATTATCTAAATCCATATTTTTCTTAAGTATAAGAATCAGATTCATTTCTATATTCTCGGAATTGTTTAAAACTTTGATATGAAGCAATCTATTTTTCACTCCGAATTCTAGATGAGAACTGTAATGAAGTTTCATTCCGAATTCTAGATACGAACTCTGAAAAAGTTATAATCTGAATTCTGGATACGAACTCTGATAAAGTTCTACACCAAATTTTGGATACGAACTCTGATAATGTTCTACTCCAAATTCTGGATACAAATTATCATGATGTTCAACATCGAAATATAATGACGAATCCTAATTTCGAATTCTCATTACGAATTCTGATGATGAATTCTCATTCTGAATTCTCATTCCAAATTTACCTATTATACAGAATCTGATCATATTTTATTTATACACTCCGAAATTATTTAGACTCCGAATATTATTGGTTAGACTCTGAACTTTCATTTTGCTTACACTTTTACAATTTTTATACTCTTGGACAATTTGTTTAAATTCCAAACCTTTACTATGAACTTTTTAGTTATACTTAAAACGATGTTGTACATTCTGTTATACTTGTTTTTGTTATAAAACGATATCGTCTATTCTGTTATAAACTAACCGTTGGTAAAGTAACACCTGTATAGGTCCCTCTGATTTTTATGGAAAATTCGACGATTGGAATGGAGGCCGACCATGCCTATAAATAGGATCTCATTTTAATGAGCTCATAACGACATATAATTTGATCGATCTAGAGACCACACGCTGCTAAGATGATTTCTAGAGAGATAATGATTTTCATGCTTTGTGCGTACTGAACCGATCGTTCAGTTTTTTCTTTGTGCGACTCTGAATATTGGTGATTACATTAGAGGACTTCTGGGGATAGGAAGACAGTGGTGCCGACTACCTTGAAGTTTGAGGGATTCCTTATTGAGGAAGATAGAGGTTGCCAACTACCTTGAAGTTCGAGGGCTTCCTTGCTGATGAAGACAGAGTTTTCCAACTACTTAGAATTTTAGGTCTTGCGGGGATAGAAAGACAGAGACTCCGATCTTCGTATCGAGGTCTTACCCTAGTTTGGGTAAGGCAGACTAGCTTGAAAGTATAAATCAAGGGTCCTTTATCCAAGGTTGTTGGATACCCTTCACTATGGGTTACAAGACTTATATCTTGTTACTTATAGTTTTACTACTTGTTTGTTTTCGCTGAATATTTTATTATATGGAAAGTATTACTTTCTTATACTTCCTTACTTGTAATCTGTTTCATTTAGATTATATATTCTTTAAGGTACAATCACAAATTTTAACCTTTAATTAAGTTTTAATTTCCGGATCCATATTTATGGAACCTACTTTCAGAATCTCCTTCCTTTTTTAAGAAAGTACATATGACTTTATGATTATAACTTCATTCCTTATTCCTTTTTCATTTGGTGTTATAGGTGTTGTGAATTTTCTTAGTTTAACATTGTTAAACTTAGATCTTTCTTTTGTTAAAAGAAATTTTTGAAGTGTACAATTCACCCCCCTCTTGTATATTGAGCATCTACATCATTATTTTTATCCAACAATTGGTATCAAAGGAGGTCTCTAAAATACTTGTACTCACGTATAAGTTTTTTTTATCACATTATCATTCCTAACATTCTCATTCCGAACTTTGTCATTCCGAACATTGTGATTAAGAACTTTTTCTACTAACAAGTTTGTGTTCCAAATGTTATTTTACGTATGGCAGGAATTAATGTTGGATACATTGATTATCTAAATCCTAAAAGACCACCAATCATTGATTGTAATGACTATGAATATTGGAGAGATCGAATGAAGACTTTTGTTATCAATACTGTGTAAGAATGGTATAGAGTAAGAGGTTTCCAACCTCTGATACCAATTGTAGGATCAAAATATAATATGAGATGCTCAATATACAAGAGGGGGGGTGAATTGTATACTTTAAAAATTCCTTTGGAACCTTTAAAGTTAGTTATGAACAACTAGAGTTTCCTTAAGAAAAGGAAAGGGCTAAGTTTAACAAAGTTAAACTAAGTAAATTCACAATACCTCTAACACCAAACTAAACTTGGAAAGAGATTCCAAAAGTAGGTTCCGGAAATATGGTTCCGGAAAGTGAAACTTAACAAAAGTTACAATATGAGATTCTACCTTAAAGCGTATAGAATCAAAACTAATCAGAGTAAGTAAGGAAGTATAAGAAAATTATACTTTCCTTAAGATACAAATTTACAGCGGAATAAAGACAAGTAGTAAAACTACTAGTAACAAGATAATAGTCTTTTAACCCAAAGAGAAGGGTATCCAACAACCTTGGATAAAGGTCCCTTGATTTATACTTTCAAGCAAGTCTGTCTTACCCACACCAGGGTAAGCCCTCGATAGGAAGATCGGTGTCTCTGTCTTGCTATCCCCGCAAGCCCTCAACTTCAAGGTAGTTGGCAACCTCTGTCTTTCTCAGCAAGAAAGCCCTCGATCTTTAAGGTAGTCGGCACCTCTGTCTTTCTCAGCAAGAAAGCCCTCGATCTTTAAGGTAGTCGGCACCTCTGTCTTCCTATCCCCGGAAGCCCTCGAATGTAATCACCAACATTCGGAGTCGCACGAAGCTTTGAGAGTTAATAAGATACTCTCTCTCTAGAAATCACTTCAACAGCATGTAGGCACAAAACTCAGTTGTTTTTCCAACAGCACCGAGCTCTTTCAAATGAGCTCCTATTTATAGGTAAGGTCGGCTCCTTCTCCAACGGTCATATTTTCCTTAAAGTTCGGAGGGACCTGTACACGTGTCACTTAGACAATGGTTAGTTTATAACAAAATGGACGACATCGTTTTATAACAAAGTAAGTGTAACAGAATGCACGACATCGTTTTAAACTCTAACAAAAAAAAGGTTCGGAATAGAAACTTCGGAGTGAAAGTTCGGAGTGAGTAAATTCAGAGTGTATAAAACAATGATAATCAGATTCTGTTTAATAGGAGAATTCGGAATGAGAATTCGGAGTAGGAATTCGGAATAGGAATTCGTCATCAGAAATCGTAATGAGAATTCATCATCAGAATTCGTAATGAGAATTTATCATCAGAATTCGTAATGAGAATTCGTCATCAGAATTCGTAATAAGAATTCTTTATCAGAATTCGTAATGAGAATTCGGAATGAGATTTCTTCATTAGAATTCGTAATGAGAATTCTTAATTGGAATTCGTAATGAGAATTCTTCTTCAGAATTCGTAATGAGAATTCGGAATGGGATTTCTTCATTAGAATTCGTAATGAGAATTCTTCTTCAGAATTCGTATCCTGAATCTGGAATAGAACTAAGTCAGAATTCATATCCGGAATTCGGAATGAAACTTCCTTATAGTTCTTGTCCAGAACCGAATCTTAAAACAGAATGCTTTTTTATCAATTTTAATGATTCCGAAAAAGTGAATCCGAATTTCATACTTAAGAAAAATATTAATGAAAATGTGATAAGGATAAATTTTTCTTATAAAAGCGATTTTCCTTAAGAAAGCATTTTTCCTTATAAAAGCAATTTTCCTTAAGAAAGCATTTTCCTTACAAAAGCAATTTTCCTTAAGAAAGCATTTTCCTTACAAAAGCAATTTTCCTTTAAGATAAGGTGTTTGTGATTTTCAAAACAAGAAGGAATGGAAAAGTCATAAGGAAAACCTTATTGACTCAACAATCTCCCCCTTTTTGGAAAGCACAAACATCCTTACGAAAAAGCTATTCTAAGAAGAAAGAAACACATTAAAGCTTATCTCCCTTGGTTTAAGAATATATATGAATACGACTAACTCCCCCTTAGGCTTTGAAACTCTAAGGATCGTATTCATATTTCCGGAGTGATGTTTCTTTAAGAAAAACCCCCCCTTAAACAAACTCTTATTAGAGTTCTTTTTCCTTGGGTATTTTCCTTTCTCCCCCTTTGAAAAACTCTTATTAGATTTCCTCTTTTCTTTAAGGATCTTTTCCTTCTCCCCCTTTGTGATTTTCAAAAAGAATTTGGAGGGAATGGAAAAAATAACAAAGTACCTGAAAAGATTAGTAACGACAGCAATAGAAACAACAAGCACAATTTTTATTAAAATTGAAATGTCAGCAACAAAAAAAAATTACAACAAAAAGATCGGATTGGTCATTTTGGATCTTTCTCCTTCGACATGAGCCCCTTGAGAATTGTCTTGATCTTCTTGAGGTCTTTGTGATCTTCCTCTTCTTGCTTTTCCAGGGCAACTATTCTTGCTGACTGAGCTTCAATTATTTCTTCCTGAGCCTTCAACTTTTCTTCCTGAGCTTCCATTTTCTCTTCCTGAGACTTTATCCTTTCTAGAAAGTTGATCCGATGATCTCTTTCAAATTTCCAACTTTGATTAACAGAGTTGAGCTTTCCATTCAGATCTCTTACTTCCTGACTCTGAATGTTCTTTTCCTCTGTCAATTTCTCATCGAATGAGGCAGTCATCTCATGAAACTTCTTGTCCTCGGTTTGAAATGCATCCTTAACATTCTCCTGAAACTCATCCAGCAACCTCATCTCTTCCACATTCTTCTTCGACCAGCTAGTCATCCTTTTGCAAGATCTTTTATGGGCTTCGTAACCAATAAAGAAATTTTTGAACTGGGCTTCTATCTCAACACATTTATCCATAACCATGGATACGGAATCAGTTTTCTGATTTAGCGTATGTTGGAGCATCTGGCACCGAGAGTCAATACTGGAGAAGGTCGGAATGGTTCCCACCAACTTCTTCAAGGATTGAACAACAAAATCGTGCCCCAACGATGATGATTCCGAATCTGACAACTTGCTCGGAGAGTTTTCTTCTTCAATAAGCTCCAACTTCCTCTTAGAAGAGCTACCAGCTTCCTTCCTCATACTCTTTTCAGAACTCGGGGTATCAGTAAGAATTTGCTTTCCCTTGTCTTTTTTCGGAATTGAGACCTGTTCCGGAGATCTGTTCTCACTATCAGAGACTTGAACAATTTTATCTTCCTCATCAGCAACTTCTTGAACATTGGCTTCCACGTTTCCCATCTGAGCAGCATCAAGTAAAATATGTTCTTGACAAGTAACTTCTTCTTCTCCCTTTTCTTCTTCCATTGCAGGAGTAGCAAGCTTTGAAGATTGAGCTTCAGATGTTCGGAGTGAGAGGTGTTCCGAAGGAGTTCCCTTATATTCATCTACTTGTTTGAGCACATCTCCTGTCTCACCACTTCCTTCAGCCGCTTCTTCAACCTCTTCCACTTGCTCTACTTCCTCAGTAGCAACAGCCTCTTCCGGAGTAACAAGATTTCTTCCTGGAGTCTCAGGTAGAGATTCCAGAGAAAAAGATCTCGGAACGGGAATGGTTGCTGAAACCATTTCATTAAACTTCAACAAAGCTTGCACAGCCTCAGCTTCTGACAACTTCTTCTTCAGCTTCTTTTCCTTAGCTTGCTTCTCAAGCTCATCAGCAGCCTTTTCTTTCAGAGCCTTAGCCTCTGCAGGATCCAATCCGAACTGCGGATCTCCTTCCTTCCTCTTCTCCTTGTCAGCTCTCCACTTCGCTGCAACCTCATTAGTATAGGTTTTCTTCTTTTTGGACTTAGGAGGTGCGGAATGGACTTCCTTAGACTTAGGTTCCTCAGCATCGCCTACCACTTCTTTCTGCTTCCTCTTCCTTGCCGGCTTGGATGATTCCGGATCAGCCACTTTCCGAGTCACTTCTACTTGAGGAGGTAGATCAATGAACTTCCCTGACTCCTTGTTAAAAGCTATATTCATTCTTTTAAGAGTTGCATCACTGAGCAACATGATCTTGCAAACTTTTGGCTTAGAACTGCAGGCAACCTTGAAGGATTTTAGGCACCGAACTATCAGCTTCGACAATATTGCCGGGTACATTACTATCTGAGCTCTCAGATTTCCCTTCTTCAAGTTCTCAATATTAAGAAGGATATGCTTCATCAGGTTGAACTTCCTTAGATTTATCAGGAAATCCAAGATGTATATCTCACTCTTCTTCAAGCTGTCCTTATCTCCTTTTCTCGGTACGATAAGCCCTTGCACCCATAACTCCAAAATCCTGAAGTTTGTAGAAAGACTTGCTATCTTCGGAGCCTTGTCATCATCCAATCCGAGAATTTCTAAGGCTTTCTCCTTGTTGAAACTACCCAAGGAGTCTGGCAGAACGTGCGAGATAAACTCAGCTTCACCTTCATAACTCAACCCTACCAAGCTTGCATCCTTGGTGTAAGATAGCTTATATGTCTTGCCATATGATTTGAAGGAGAACTTCTCTCTATTATCTTCCATGAAGAAAGCAACTGACTCATAAAACTCGAAAAGCAAGTCAGAGTAAACTTCATCTTGGTTGCCGGTTTTTGATACCGCAACATCTTCCCAGCCATTCAGCTTGATATTCTTTGATATAATAGAATCATAGTTGCTGAAGAAATTCGGATGCACTAACCGTTCTCTGTAGACTAACCACTGTGAAATGGGCTTAGTTGAAGACATTTCTTGAGAAGCTAACTCTGCAGACATTCGGATTAGAAGTCTCTGAGAAGTTCGGAACAGAGAAGGCTGAAGTTCGGAATGGCCTTAAATCAGAGAGTCAGTGCTTCAGCACGCAAAAGCTTGAAATCGATGTGGGACTCAAAAAATAGGGTCCCCTTTATATAGGCAATGGGATGACGGTTCAACTTCCTCGGTTGATCTAACGGTTTAGAATGATCTGAGATCTGATCTAACGGTTGAAAGCTTGAATCCGATCTTTTTGAGGTTTTATTAAAACAAAGATTTAAGAAAACTATAATCCGAAAACAAACTATAAGAAATTGCCAGCAAGTAAAATATGATTACGAAAACTTCAGTAAGGAAATCATACCTTTCAGATTAGCTTAGGAAAGTTATTCGTAATGGGAAATATAAAGACGACTACGAAAAAGTTAATACAAAAAAAACTAAATACGAAAAACTCAATACGAAAAAGTAAATACGAAAAACTCAATACGAAAAACTCAATACGAAAAAGTAAAATATGAAAAACAAAACTTGGTACGAAAATCTGGTTATGAAAGTCCCAGTACGAAAGTTGTCCATTCCGGAAATTTTCAATACGAATACTTTCATTCCAAAAGTATTCTGTACGAAAATATTCATTCTGGAAAATGGTAGTTCCGAAAGTTCCATTCCGGAAATTTTCATTCCGAAAAATTCGAAAACAAATTTTGAAAAAAACTTTGTTAAATAAACATACAAATGTACTCCCCCTATGAAAAGGAGTTTATTACTGTAAGGAGATTTTTCAACAGAAAGTTAATTAAGGAAGATTACCTTACGGTTATCATTCCTAACTTCTGTTTAATATATTCAAATCTATCAGAAGGCAAGGATTTTGTGAAAATATCAGCAAGTTGATCTTGCGTTCCGATAAACTGAAGAATAATATCTCCTTTAAGTGTGTGATCCCTAAGAAAGTGATGCCTAATATCTATGTGTTTTGCACGGGAGTGATGTGCAGGGTTTTTACTTAGGGCAATGGCACTTGTGTTATCACACAAAATTTGAGTTTTAGAAAAACTCAGGCCATAGTCTGTGAGTGTGTGTTGCATCCACAACACTTGTGCACAACAACTTCCAGCTGCTACATATTCAGCTTCAGCAGTGGAGAGTGCAACAGAATGTTTCTTCTTGCATGACCAAGAAACTAATGAATCTCCTAAGAAATGACAAGTTCCGGATGTACTTTTCCTATCCATTCTACATCCACCAAAGTCAGCATCAGAAAAGCTTTTTAGAACAAAATCATTTCCAGAAGTATAAAATAATCCTAGATCCATGGTTCCCTTAAGGTAGCGAAAAATTCTTTTTACTGCCTTTAAGTGAGATTCCTTAGGATTGGATTGATATCTTGCACATAAGCATACAGAAAACATTAAGTCTGGTCGACTAGCTGTTAAGTAAAGTAGACTTCCGATCATACCTCTAAAAGATGTTTGATCTACTGGTTTCCCAGCTTCATCAAGATCTAAAGAGTTTGAGGTACCAATGGGAGTACTTATACTCTTAGTGTTGTCATAACCATACTTTTTAAGAAGATCTTTAATATACTTATGTTGGGATATGTAGGTTCCTTCTGGTTTTTGAGAAATTTGAAAACCAAGGAAAAATGTTAACTCACCCATCATACTCATTTCAAACTCAGATTTCATTAGACTAGCAAAGGAGTCAGTCAAAGATTGCTGAGTTGAACCAAATATAATGTCATCAACATAAATTTGAACAATCAAAACATTTTTCTTATCTTTCTTTATAAAAAGGGTTGGATCTGCATTTCCCTTAACATAGTTATTTTGAAGCAAAAATCCAGTGAGTCTATCATACCATGCTCGTGGGGCTTGTTTAAGGCCATACAAAGCTTTGGTAAGTCTAAAAACATGATCAGGATGTTTTGTATCTTCAAATCCAGGAGGTTGTTCAACAAAAACTTCCTCTTGAACATAACCGTTAAGAAAAGCACATTTCACATCCATTTGAAATAGTTTGAAATTAAAGAATGCTGCAAAGGCAAGTAGAATACGGATAGATTCAAGTCTAGCTACTGGAGCATAGGTTTCTTCATAGTCTATTCCTTCTTGCTGATTATAGCCTTTAGCAACAAGTCTAGCCTTATTTCTAACAATGACTCCATTTTCATCACATTTATTTCTGAAGACCCACTTTACTCCAATAACAGAAGTTTCCTTAGGTCTCTCAACCAAGGTCCAGACTTTATTCCTTTCGAATTCATTTAGTTCATCTTGCATTGCTTTGATCCAATCATCATCACCTAAAGCTTCATCAGTGCTTTTAGGTTCTAATTGGGAAAGAAATGCTAGATGTTCTACTTCATTTCTTAAGGAACTTCTGGTCCTTACAGGTTGATTTACATCACCAATGATACTATCACTGGGATGATTCTTAAGAAACATCTGATTTGGGTTTTGTAAAACCTGTTCATCAACATAGGGTAGAAAGTCTTCTGGGGTAAATGTTTCAGAAGTATCTTCTTGAACAATTTCCTTATCAGAAGGTTCTTCTATCAAAGGTTGATAATCAGTTTTTGAAAACACATCCGAAGATGTAGGTTGGGAGGTTTTAAAAACAAAAGGATCTGATTCATCAAATTTTACATGTACTGTTTCCTCAACAGTACAAGTATTTTTATTAAAAACTCTATATGCCTTAGAGGTTGTGGAATATCCTAAGAAAATTCCTTCATCAGATTTGGGTGCGAATTTATGTAAGTTATCTTTAGTATTCAAAATGAATACTTTGCAACCAAAAACCTTGAAGTAGGAAAGTCTTGGTTTTCTACCATTCCATAACTCATAAGGAGTTTTATTAAGAAAAGGTCTAATCAAAACTCGATTTATAGTATAACAAGCAGTACTTACAGCTTCAGCCCAGAAATGTCTAGCAATAGAATATTCACTCAACATGGTTCTAGTTATTTCTTGAAGAATTCTATTTCTTCTTTCAACTACACCATTCTGTTGAGGAGTTCTAGGTGCTGAAAAGTTGTGAGTAATACCTTTCTTACTACAAAAAGTTTCAAAATCTGAATTTTGAAATTCTCCTCCATGATCACTATGAATAGTTTTCAATGGAAGGTTTTTCTCATTTTTAACTTGAGCTCTAAAACTTTTGAAATAGGAAAAAGCTTCAGATTTCCTTGCTAGAAAATAGACCCAAGTAAATCTAGTGTAATCATCAACTAGAAAAAACACATAGTATTTGCCTCCAATGCTTCCAGTTTGTGTTGGACCAAAAAGATCCATGTGCACTAACTGTAATGCATCGGTTGTTGAGACTTCACCGATTGACTTAAAACTAGATTTATGTTGCTTGCCATACTGACAAGGATCACAAACTTTAGAAGAATCAAATCTAAGCTCCGGTAGATCCTTAACAAGTTTCTTCTTAGAGAGTTTACATAGGTTTCTAAGATTACAGTGTCCTAATCTTCTTTGCCATAACCAACAGTGATCTTCCATTGCACTTAGGCAAGGTAAATCTTGGCTTCTTAGGTCTTCTATGTTTAAGGTGTAAACATTCTCTTGCCTATTGGCTGAGAGAATAAACTCTTCCTTGGAATTGTGAACTAAGCATTTATCATTCCTAAAATTCACAAGGTAACCTTCATCACATAACTGACTTATGCTAATGAGGTTGTGCTTAAGACCTTTAACAAAAAGAACATTTGAAATCAAAGTTTTACCTAAAAGAACTATATTACCAATACCAACAATCTCTCCCTTAGCATTGTCTCCGAAAGTTACCTTTCCTCCTTTCGTTTTGATAATCTTTTCAAAAAAGCTTTTGTTACCAGTCATATGCCGGGAACATCCACTATCCATGTACCAAATATTGTTGCTGGAACTTTCTTTATTTTCCTGAAATTAAGAACAAAGTTAGACTTTCGGAATCCAAACTTGTTTGGATCCGAGACTTCCAGACAATAAAATTTTTGGTACCCACATTTTCTTAGAAAAATAAGCTTTATGAAAACCTAAGGATTGGGTTTTGTTTAAGGAACAATTTCTTGCCCAGTGACCACCACATTGACACTTAGTACAAAATGGGGCACTTTGAGGAACAAAATAATTGTTGCTGAAAACAGGTTTTGCATGGGTATAACCAAATCCGGATTTATTTCTTAAAGGTCGTATTTGAGAATACATCTTATCAAAATTTTCCTTACCATGGGTAAAGTTTGATAAACACTTCTTTAAGGAAAAAATTTCGGACTTGAGTTTTACAACCAAGTTTTTATCCTCAAAATCATTAGTTTTAGAACTAGAGTTAAGCTCGAAAACACTTTTATTAGAAATTACTTTTTCTAACTCTTTAGAAAGTTTATTCTTCTCAGAACTTACTTCCTCAAGATTTTTTGAAATATTTTCAAAATCAGCATTTCTCTTATCAAGATCTTTAGAAAGATCTGATATCTCTTTAGTAAGAATAGAATTCCTAGAATTTGCCTTATCGAGTTTCTTGTTGAGTTTGGAATTCTCAATCTCAAGAAGTTCAGCAAACCTAGAGACTTCTTCAAAAGTAGGTAAAGTATTTTCCTCATCAGAAGATGATTCTTCATCAGAAGAGTTATAATACTTACTATCATTAGAATTTAAGGAAACATTAGTCAATGATTCAGCATTTCGTACCTTAGCCATAAGACAATGATTTTCAATAGGTAATCTGGCTATAAGACCAAGATTCTTCTGTCCTGAAGATTCATATTCAGAAGATTCATCTGAAGAGTCACCACCACTGGCACTCCAGGTATCATTAGCTTTAAAAACTTTCTTAGCTTTAGCTTTGTAATACTTCTTCCTGTTTCTGTCTGAATGCCTTTCCTTCCTTTCTTTCTTTCTGATCATAGGGCAATCTGGTCTAATATGTCCAGATCTTTTACATTCATAACAAGTAACTTCTCCATCTTTCTTATCTTTCCTATCCTTCTTCTTATACTTGGATTGAAAGTTTCTCTGTCCAGCTATCTTGTTCATCCTTCGAGCAAGATTGGCTAATTCATTTTCTGAAACTTCACTCTCACTAGATTTGGATTGGAAAATAACTTTCTTCGATTTGGATCTGGTTACTCTCTCAGGAGTCTTAGCTTTCATCTGATTTGAAGTTGTAGTAAAAGCAACAGTACCATTTCCATTCTTCTTCTTGATGTTGTCAGCATCTCTCTTCATTCTGGTCTCATGTTGTAGAAGAGTTCCAAATAATTCATCAAGAGTAATTTGAGTAACCTTCCTGTTCTCATCTATAGCTATTCTCTTGGATTCCCACTCATTGGGCATAATATCGATTATCTTGTCCACAAGAACTTCATCATCTAAACCTTTCTCTCCCATAGATTGTAGACTGTTGACGATAGTCATAAACCTCTGTTGAACTTTACAGATAGGTTCTCCATAAGGAAAATTGAAGCCATGATATTCAGCTCTAAGCATAGCTCTTCTTGTCTCAATCACCTTAGAAGTCCCAAAGTGTGTAACCTCTAACTTCTTCCATATACAGTTAGCTGCTTCACAAGAAGAAATTTGGCTATATATATTTCTAGTCATTGAACATAATAAAGTATTGCGTACCTTGTAGTTGAGTTGATATTCTTGCTTCTCCTGGTTAGTAAAGGTTCTGACTTCCTTGTCAGGAATTTTATAATCACCAGTAAGCATGACAAAGTTATCTACCCCAGTATTGATAACAAAAGTCTTCATACGATCTCTCCAGTATTCATAATCATTACCATCAAAGATAGGTGGCCTTGTAGGATTCAGATTGTCAATAGATCCAACATTAATTCCTGCCATACTTGAAAATAACTTGGATACAAACTTGTTAGTAGCTTAGAATCGCAATCACAAAGTTCGGAATGGGAAAAGTTCGGAATGGAAAATCCGGAAAGACAAAGTTCGGAATAGAAAATTGAGCAAGAAAAACTTGTATGTGAGTACAAGTATTTCAGTAACCAAGGCTCTGATACCAAATGTAAGAATGGTATAGAGTAAGAGGTTTCCAACCTCTGATACCAATTGTAGGATCGAAATATAATATGAGATGCTCAATATACAAGAGGGGGGGTGAATTGTATACTTTAAAAATTCCTTTGGAACCTTTAAAGTTAGTTATGAACAACTAGAGTTTCCTTAAGAAAAGGAAAGGGCTAAGTTTAACAAAGTTAAACTAAGTAAATTCACAATACCTCTAACACCAAACTAAACTTGGAAAGAGATTCCAAAAGTAGGTTCCGGAAATATGGTTCCGGAAAGTGAAACTTAACAAAAGTTACAATATGAGATTCTACCTTAAAGCGTATAGAATCAAAACTAATCAGAGTAAGTAAGGAAGTATAAGAAAATTATACTTTCCTTAAGATACAAATTTACAGCGGAATAAAGACAAGTAGTAAAACTACTAGTAACAAGATAATAGTCTTTTAACCCAAAGAGAAGGGTATCCAACAACCTTGGATAAAGGTCCCTTGATTTATACTTTCAAGCAAGTCTGTCTTACCCACACCAGGGTAAGCCCTCGATACGAAGATCGGTGTCTCTGTCTTGCTATCCCCGCAAGCCCTCAACTTCAAGGTAGTTGGCAACCTCTGTCTTTCTCAGCAATAAAGCCCTCGATCTTTAAGGTAGTCGGAACCTCTGTCTTTCTCAGCAAGAAAGCCCTCGATCTTTAAGGTAGTCGGCACCTCTGTCTTCCTATCCCCGGAAGCCCTCGAATGTAATCACCAACATTCGGAGTCGCACGAAGCTTTGAGAGTTAATAAGAGACTCTCTCTCTAGAAATCACTTCAACAGCATGTAGGCACAAAACTCAGTTGTTTTTCCAACAGCACCGAGCTCTTTCAAATGAGCTCCTATTTATAGGTAAGGTCGGCTCCTTCTCCAACGGTCATATTTTCCTTAAAGTTCGGAGGGACCTGTACACGTGTCACTTAGACAATGGTTAGTTTATAACAAAATGGACGACATCGTTTTATAACAAAGTAAGTGTAACAGAATGCACGACATCGTTTTAAACTCTAACAAAAAAAAAGGTTCGGAATAGAAACTTCGGAGTGAAAGTTCGGAGTGAGTAAATTCAGAGTGTATAAAACAATGATAATCGGATTCTGTTTAATAGGAGAATTCGGAATGAGAATTCGGAGTAGGAATTCGGAATAGGAATTCGTCATCAGAAATCGTAATGAGAATTCATCATCAGAATTCGTAATGAGAATTTATCATCAGAATTCGTAATGAGAATTCGTCATCAAAATTCGTAATAAGAATTCTTTATCAGAATTCGTAATGAGAATTCCGAATGAGATTTCTTCATTAGAATTCGTAATGAGAATTCTTAATTTGAATTCGTAATGAGAATTCTTCTTCAGAATTCGTAATGAGAATTTGGAATGGGATATCTTCATTAGAATTCGTAATGAGAATTCTTCTTCAGAATTCGTATCCTGAATCTGGAATAGAACTAAGTCAGAATTCATATCCGGAATTCGGAATGAAACTTCCTTATAGTTCTTGTCCAGAACCGAATCTTAAAACAGAATGCTTTTTTATCAGTTTTAATGATTCCGAAAAAGTGAATCCGAATTTCATACTTAAGAAAAATATTAATGAAAATGTGATAAGGATAAATTTTTCTTATAAAAGCGATTTTCCTTAAGAAAGCATTTTTCCTTATAAAAGCAATTTTCCTTAAGAAAGCATTTTCCTTACAAAAGCAATTTTCCTTAAGAAAGCATTTTCCTTACAAAAGCAATTTTCCTTAAAGATAAGGTGTTTGTGATTTTCAAAACAAGAAGGAATGGAAAAGTCATAAGGAAAACCTTATTGACTCAACATACTGTAGTTGACAACTTTGTTATGCTTACTGGAGATTATAAAATTCCTGATAAGGAAGTTAGAACTTTCACTAACAAGGAAAAGCAAGAGTATCAACTCATTTATAAGGTATGCAATACCTTACTTTGTTCAATGACTAGAAAATATATATAGCCAAATTACTTCTTGTGAAGTAGCTAATTGTATCTGGAAGAAGTTAGATGTTACACAATTTTGAACTTTTAATGTGATTGAGACTAGGAGGGATATACTTAAAGCTGAATACCATGGCTTTAATTTTCTTTATGGTGAACCAATTTGTAAAGTTCAACAGATGTTTATGACTATCGTCAACAGTTTACAGTCTATGGGAGAAAAAGTTTTAGATGATGAAGCACTTGTGGATAAGATAATTGATATTATTCCCAATGAGTGGGAATCCAATAGAACTGCTATAGATGAGAACTGAAAGGTCACTCAATTTTCCCTTGATGAGTTATTCAGAACTCCTCTCTAACATGAAACCAGAATGAAGAGAGATGCTGACAACATCAAGAAGAATAATGGGAATGGTACGGTTGCCTTTACAACAACATTAAATCATAAAAGCTAAGACTCCTGAGAGAGTAACCAGATCCAAGTCTAAGAAGATGGTTGTTCAATCCGAATTTAGTGAGAGTGAAGTATCAGAAAATGAGTTAGAAAATCTTAATCAATGGATAAACAAGATAGCTAGTCAGAGAAATTTCCAATCCAAGTACAAGAAAAGTGAAAGGAAAGATAGGAAAGATGGAGAAATCACATTTTATGAATGCAAAAGAGCTAGACAAATTAGGCCAGATTTCCCTTTGCTCAAAAAGAAAGAAAAGAAAGAAAGGAATTTAGACAGGGAAAGAAAGAAGTATTATAAATCAAAATCTAATACCGTTATGAATTCTAATGACACCTGGAGTGCCAGTGGTGGTGACTCTTCAGATGAATCTTCTGATTATGAATCTTCAGGACAGATGAATCTTGGTCATATAGCCAGAATACCTATTGAAAATCATTGCTTTATGGCTAAGGTAAAAAATAGTGAATCATTGACCAGTGTTTCTTTAAGTTCTAATGATATTAAGTATTATAACACCTCAGATGAAGAATCCTCTTCTGATGAAGAAAATACTTCACCTACCTATGAATAAGTTTTTAGGTTTTCTGAACTTCTTGAGTTTGAGAATTCTAAACTCAATAAGAAACATGATAAGGCAAACTCTAGGAATTATATTCTTACGAATGAGATATCAGATCATTCTAAATATCTTGATAGAAAAAATGCGGATTTTGAAAGTATTTCAAAAAATCTTGAGGAAGTATGTTCTGAGAAGAACAAACTTTCTAAAGAGTTAGAAAAATTAATTTCTAAGAAAAATGTTTTCGAGCCTAGATCAAGTTCTAAATCTAATGATTTTGAAGACTAAAACATTGTTATAAAACTCATGTCCGAAATTTTTTCCTTAAAGAAGTTTTTATCAAAATTTACTCATGGTAAAGAGAATTTTGATATAATGTATTCCCAAATAGGACCATTAATAAATAACTCCGGATTTGGTTATACCCATGCAAAACCAATTTTTAGTAACAATTATTTTGTTCCTCCAAGTGCCCCCTTTTCCACCAAGTATCAATGTGGTGGTCACTGGGTAAAGAATTGTTCCTTAAAGAAAACCCAATCTCTAGGATTTTTAAAAGATTATTTTTCTAAGAAGATGTGGGTACCTAAAATTTTGTTGTCTTGAAATATGGGATACAAACATGTTTGGATTCCGAATATCTAATTCTCTTCTTGATTTCATAAAAGTAAAGTGAGTACCAACAACAACACATGGTACATGGATAGTGGATATTCCCGTCACATGACTGGTAACAATATCTATTTTTAAAAGATTATCAGAACGAAAGGATGAAAGGTAACTTTTGGTGATAATGCTAAGGGATAGATTTTTGGTATCAGTAATATTCTTCTTCTAGGTAAAACCTTGATTTCAAATGTTCTTTTTATTAAGGGTCTTAAGCACAACCTCATTAGCATAAGTCAGTTATGTGATTAGGGTACCTTGGGAATTTTAGGAATGATAAACACTTAGTTCAAAATTCCAAGGAAGAATTTATTCTCTCAGCCAATGGGCAGGAGAATTTTTACACCTTAAATTTAGAAGACCTTAGGAGTCAAGATTTACCTTGCCTAAGTGCAATGGAAGATCATTCCTGGTTATGGAATAAAAGACTAGTTCATTGTAACCTTATGAACTTATGCAAACTCTCTAAGAAGAAATTAGTTAAGGATCTACCAGGGCTTAGATTTGATTCTTCTAAAGTTTGTGATCCTTGTAAATATGGAAATCAACATAAATCTTGTTTTAAATCAGTCATTGAAGTCTCAACAACTGATGAACTATAGTTAGTGCACATGGATCTTTTTGGTCCAACACAAACTGGAAGTATTGGAGGAAAATACTATGTGTTTGTTCTAGTTCATGATTACACTAGATTAACTTCGGTCTATTTTCTAGAAAAGAAGTCTAAAAAAGTTTCTTATTTCAAAAGTTTTAGTGCTCAAGTTAAAAATGAGAGAAAGCTTCCATTGAATAATATTCATAGTGATCATGGAGGAGAATTTTAGATTTTTGATTTTGAAACTTTTTGTAGTCGAAAAGGTATTACTCACAATTTTTCAGCACCTAGAACTCCTCAGAAGAATGGTGTAGTTGAGAGAAGAAATAGAATTCTTCAAGAGATAACTAGAACCATGTTGAGTGAATATTCTATAGCTAGATGTTTCTGGGCTGAAGCTGTAAGTACTGCTTGTTATACTATAAATAGAGTTAGGATTAGACCTTTTCTTAATAAAACACCTTATGAGATATAAAATGGTAGAAAACCAAGACTATCCTACTTCAAGGTTTTTGGTTGCAAAGTTTTCATTTTGAATACTAAAGATAACCTACATAAATTCTCACCAAAATTTGATGAAGGAATTTTATTAGGATATTCCAAAACTTCTAAGGCTTATAGAGTTTTTAATAGAAATACTTGTACTATTGAAGAAACAGTGCATGTAAAATTTGATGAGTCTGGTCCTTTTGTTTTAAAACCATCCCAATACTCATCCTCATATGTGTTTTCAAAAACTAATTGTCAACCTTTGATAGAATAACCTTCTGATAAGGATAATGTTCAATAAGATACTTCTGAAACATTTACCCCAGAAGACATTCTACCCTATGTTGATGAATAGGCTTTTCAAAACCCAAATCAGATGTTTCTTAAGAATAATCCCAGTTATAGTATCATTGGTGATGTAAATCAACCTATAAGAAATAGAACTTCCTTAAGATATGAATTAGAACATCTAGCATTTCTTTCTCAATTAGAACCAAAAAGAACTAATGAGGATTTAGGTGATGATGATTGGATCAAAGCCATGCAAGATGAACTAAATGAATTTGAAAGGAATAAATTATGGACTTTGGTTGAAATACCTAAGGAAAGTTCTGTTATTGGAGTAAAATGGGTCTTCAGAAAAAAATGTGAGGAAAATGGAGTTATAGTAAGAAATAAAGCTAGACTTTTTTCTAAAGGCTATAATTAGCAAGAGGGAATCGACTATGAAGAAACCAATGCTCTAGTAGCTAGACTTGAATCTATTCGTATTCTACTTGACTTTACATCATTCATTAATTTTAAATCATTCCATATGGATGTTAAATGTGCTTTTATTAACGGTTATGTCCAAGAGGATGTTTTTTTTGAACAACCTCTTGGGTTTGAAGATAAAAAACATCCTGATCATGTTTTTAGACTTTCCAAAGCACTGTATGGTCTTAAACAAGCCCCACGAGCATGGTATGATAAACTCACTAGATTTTTGCATCAAAATAACTATGTTAAGGGAAATGGAGATCCAGCCCTTTTATAAAGAAAGATAAGAAAAATGTTTTGATTGTTCAAATTTATGTTGATGACATCATATTTGGTTCAACCCAGCAGTCTTTAACCGACTCTTTTGCAAGTCTAATGAAATCTGAGTTTGAAATGAGTATGATGGGTGAGTTAAATTTTTTCCTTGGTTTTCAAATTTCTCAAAAACTAGAAGGAATCTATATATCTCAACATAACTATATTAAAGATATTCTCAAAAAGTATGATTATGAAAACAGTAAGAGTTTAAGTACAACGATTGGTACCTCAAACTCTTTAGATCTTGATGAAGCTGGGAAACCAGTAGATCAAACATCTTTTAGAAGTACGATAGGAAGTTTACTTTACATAATAGCTAGTGGACCACAATTAATGTTCCTAGCATTCTTATGTGCATGATATCAGTCCAATCCTAAGGAATCTCACTTAAATGGAGTAAAAAGAATTTTTCGTTACCTTAAGGGAACCATGGATCTAGGATTATTTTATAATTATGGAAATGATTTTGTTCTAAAAAGCTTTTCTGATGCTGAATTTAGGGATGTAGAGTGGATAGAAAGAGTATATTTGGAACTTGTCATTTCTTAGGAGATTCATTAGTTTCTTGGTCTAGCAAGAAGCAACATTCTGTAGCACCTTCCACTACTAAACCCGAATATGTAGTAGCTGGAAGTTGTTGTGCTCAAGTGTTGTGGATGCAACACACACTCACAGACTATGGATTGAGTTTTAATAAAACACCAATTTTGTGTGGTAACACAAGTGCCATTTCCCTAGGTAATAACCCTGCACATCACTCTCGTGAAAAACACATAGATATTAGGCATCACATTCTTAGGGATCACACACTAAAAGGAGATATTATTCTTCAGTTTATCGGAATACAAGATCAACTTGCTGTTATTTTCACAAAATCTTTTCCTTCTGATAGATTTGAATATAATAAACAAAAGTTAGGAATTATAACTGTTAGGTAATCATTATTCAATAACATCTTGTTGAACAATTATCCTAACAGTAATAAACTCCTTTTGGGGACTACATTTGATTGTTAGAGTAAATACGTTTTTCAATGTTTGTTTTCAAATTTTTTGGAACTAAAATTCCAGAATGGGAATTTCTGAAAATGAAATTTTTCAGAATGGAAATTTTCGTATTTAAAACTTCTGGAATTGAAAATTCATACTGGTATTTCTATAAAGAGATTTTCACTTTATTAATGAGATTTTTGTTTTCAAACTTTTGTAATGTGAGTTTTGTGAACTATGTTTTTTTTAATAAATATTTTTCGTAGTAATTTTTTTTAATAAAATGTTACTCATTACGAATAATCCTCCTAAGCCAATCTGAAAGGTATGATTTCCTTACTCATGTTTTCGTAATCATATTTTTATTTCTGATATTTTCTTATATTTTGTTTTCTGATTATAATTTTCTTAAATCATTGTTTTAATAAAAACTTCAAAAGATCGGATTCATGTTTTCTTGAGAATTGGTTTTCAACCGTCAGATCTAATCTCAGCTTGTTACAACCGTTCGATCAACCGATGAAGATGAACCGCCTTTTGGTTGCCTATATAAATGGGACCCAAATGACCATCCCATGTCTGTTTTTCAAGCTCCTGCATCCCGAAGCTCTTCCTCTCTGTTTTAAGGTCATTCTGATGTTCAGCAAATTCAGTTCCGAACTTCCCAGAAGTCTTCAGATCCGAATATCTGTGGAAGTAGTTTCTCAAGGAATATCTTCCTCTAAGCTGATTTCCAAGTGGTTAGTATATAGATAATGTTTGGTTCTTCCTGATTTCTCCAACAATTATGATTCTCTAATATCCAATAACATTAAGCTTAAAGGATGGGAAGATTTTGTTGTGTCCAATCTTGGAAATCAAGATGAAGTATATTCGGAGTTGCATGAAGAGTTCTTTGAGACGGTATCCTTCTTTAAGGAATATGGGAGGGAGAAATTTTTTTTTAAATTTTATGGCAAGACTTATAATCTTTCTTATGTCAAGGAAGATATCTTTGTAGGGATGACCTATTAAGGAGAAGCTGAGTTCATCTCTCATGTTTTTCCGGATTCAATGGGAAGCATTGACATGGAAAAGGCTTTGGAGACTCTCGGACTGTCAGATGATAAGGTTTCGAAGATTTATACTATGTCTAAGAATTTTCGGATTCTAGAATTATGGGTACAAGGACTTATCATACCCCCAAAGGGAGACAAAGATAGTTTTAAGATAAGTGGGATCTATATTCTATATTTTTTGACAAATCTTAGGAAGTTTAATCTGATGAAACACATTCTTATTTCAATTGAGAATGTTAAGAAAGAGAATCTAAGAGCTCAAATCATTATTTGTCCAGCAATCTTCTCGATGTTAATAGTTCGGTGCCTTGATTCTTTCAAGGAGGCTTGTATGTCTAAGACAAGAGTTTGAAAAATTATGTTGGTGAGTGATGGTACCCCTAAAAGGATGGATGATTCCTTCGATAAAAAGACTGGTCAGTTTGTTGATTTACTAGCTCAAGAAGAAGCGGTTCCTAAAGATGGTAAACTTGAATCCTCTAAGACAGTGAAGAATAGGAAGTTGAAATAATTTGATGTTGAAGTAGAGAATCCCAAATCAAAGGAATTTCATTCCGCACCTCCAAAACCAAAGAAGAAGAAAGTTTACCTTATTGAGGTATTTGCTAGGTGGAGAGAAATCAAAGAGAAAATAGTGCAAGGGGTGCCTCAGTTTGGCTTGGATCCTACGGAGGCTAAGGCCTTGAAGGAATGGATAGAAGATGAGCTAGAAAAACATGTGAAAGAAAAAAATCTTAAGAAGAATATGTCTGAAGATTCGGTAGCTCAAACTTTGTTTAAGTTTATTGAGATGGTTTCTGCAAACATTCCCATTTCGAGATCTTTTTCTTTGGAATCTCTACCTGAAATTCCAGGAAGAAACTATGTCACTTCGGAAGAGGCAGTTGCTAAGCCTGTTGAAGAAGTTGAGAAAATTAAGCAAGTGGAATTGAAAGAAGCAGTTGCAGAAGGTATTGGTGAGATCGGAGAAAGGTGAACAAGAAGTATCTTATCATGCAGAGGAAGAAAAACTTCTACATGATGTTGATCAAATGAAGAATGTAGAGGATAGTGCTAAAAAAGTTTCTGATGATGAAGACAATGTTGTTCGAGTTTCTGATAGTGAAAAGAAAACTCCGGAACAATAATGCATTCCATAAAAGGACAAGGGAAAGAAACTTGTTGTCGATACCCTGAGCTCAGTGGTTATAAAGGGAAGGTAAGTTGGTGATTCTTCTAAGAAGAAGGATGAGCAATTTCAAGAAGAAAATTATACAAGCAAAGTCTCGGATTCGGAGTCATCTTTGTTGGGGCATGACTTTGCTGTTCAATCATTAAAGAAGTTGGTGGGTACTATTCTGACATTCTCAAGTATTGATTCAAGATTCCGGATGCTCCAACATGCATTGAATAAGAAAATAGACTCTTTATCCATGGTTATGGACAAATGTGTAGAGATAGAGGCTCAGTTCAAAACCTTTTTTTGTCGGTTATGAAGCCCACAAAAGGTCTTGCAAGAGAATGACTAGTTGGTCGATGAAAACTGTAGAAGAGATGAGGCTCTTTGATGAATTCCAAGATAATGTTTAGGATTATTTTGATACATAGGAAAGGAAGATAAATGAAGTTACTTCTTCTTTTGAAGAAAAGTTGATAGTTGAGAATAATTCCCAGATGCAAGAAGATAGAGATCTGTATGGGAAGCTAAATTCTGTAGCTCAAAAGTAGAGGAATGAAAGGGACTATCGGATTGAGATTTGAATGAAGTTTCTATAACAAGAACATGTTTTAAAAGCTCAGGAAGAATAGCTTCAAGACCAGGATGAAAAGATTGAAGCTCAAAATGCAAGAATATTTGTGTTCGAGAAGCAAGCCGAGGAAGATCATAAAGGATTGAAGAAAATATAGACTATTCTCAAGGGTATCATGGAGAAGGGAAAATATCCAAAATAGACAAATCTGATCATTTGGTGTATCTTAATTTCCTTATTTTTGAATATTGAAACTTAATGAAAATTGTGCTTGCTCGTCTCTTTTGTTGCTGCTAATAATTTTTCAGGTACATTTTTATATTTTCCATTCCCTCGAATTCTTTTTGAAAATCGCAAAGGGGGAGAAGGAAAAGAACCCTAATAAAAGGGGAAAGGAAAAATAATCTTAACAAAGGGTGAGAAAAAAAAAGAACTCTAATATAGTTTATCTAAGGGGGAGTTTTTCATTAAAGATGAATTTTTTATTCTTAATGAAATATCATTCCGTAAATCTAGAATATGATCCTTAGAGTTTCAAAGCCTATGGGGGAGTTAGTCATATTCATCAACATCCATAATCAAAGAGAGATAAGCCTTAAATGTTTTCTTTCTTCTTAGACTTTCTTTTTCGTAAGTATGTTTGTGCTTTCCAAAAAGGGGGAGATTTTTGAGTTAATAAGGTTTTCCGTATGTCTTTTCCATTACTACTTGTTTTCAAAATCACAAACAACTTATCTTTATGGAAAATTGCTTTTATAAGGAAAATTTCTTTTATAAGGAATATCGCTTTCATACGGAAAACCTATTTTATAAGGAAAATTGTATTTATAAGGAAAGTCTCTTTTATAAGGAAGATCTCTTTTGTAAGAAAAATTATCCTTATCATATTTTCATTATCTATATCCATATTTTTCTAAATTATAAGAATCTAATTCATTTCTATATTCTCGGAATAGTTTAAAACTTTGATATGAAGCATTCTGTTTTTCACTCCGAATTCTAGATGAGAACTGTAATGAAGCTTCATTCCGAATTTTGGATATGAACTCTGATAAAGTTCTACTCCGAATTCTGGATACAAACTCTGATAAAGTTCTACTCTGAATTCTGGATACGAATTCTGATAAAGTTCTACTCCGAATTCTAGATAAGAACTATCATGATGTTCGACATTGAAATCTAATGACGAATCCGGATTACGAATTCTCATTACGAATTCTGATGATGAATTCTAATTCAAAATTCTCATTCCATATTTACCTATTAAACAGAATTTGATCATCTTTTCTTTATAAAATCTGAATTTATTTAGACTCTGAATATTATTGGTTAGACTCCGAACGTTCATTTTACTTACACTTTTATAATTTTTCTACTCTTTGAAATTTTATTTACACTCTGAACCATCACTCCGAACTTTTTAGTTAGACTTAAAATGATGTCGTACATTATGTTACACTTGTTTTATTATAAAACAATGTCGTCTATTCTGTTATAAACTAACCGTTAGTAAAGTGACACATGTATAGGTCCCTCCGATTTGAAGGAAAATATGACCGTTGGAAAGGAGGCTGACCTTGCCTATAAATAGGAGATCATTTGAAATAGATCATACCGACATAGAAGTTGATCGATCTAGAGACCACACGTTGTTATGGTGATTTCTAGAGAGAGAAAGCTTTTCATGCTTTGTGCGTACTGAACCGCTCGTTCAGTTTTTTCTTCATGGGACTCCGAATGTTGGTGATTATATTCGAAGACTTCCGGGGATATGAAGACAGAGGTGCTGACTACCATGAAGTATGAGGGCTTCCGTGCTGAGGAATAAAGAGGTTGCCGACTACCTTGAAGTTCTAGGGCTTCCTTGCTGAGGAAGATAGAGGTTTCCAAATACCTTGAAGTTCGAGGGCTTCCTTGCTGAGGAAGACAGAGGTTGCCAACTACCTAGAAGTTGAGGGCTTTCGGGGATAGCAAGACAAAGACTTCGATCATCGTATCGAGGGCTTACCCTGGTGTGGGTAAAACAGACTTTCCTGAAAATATAAATCAAGGGACCTTTATCCAAGGTTGTTGGATACCCTTCTCTTTGGGTTAAAAGACTAATATCTTGTTACTTGTAGTTTTACTACTTGTTTGTTTCTGATGCATATTTTATTATAAGGAAAGTATAAATTTCTTATACTTCCTTACTTGTACTCTGTTTCATTTAGATTTTATATGCTTTAAGGTAGAATCTCATATTTTATTCTTTAGTTAGGATTTAATTTCTGGATCCATATTTCTAGAACCTACTTTCATAATCTCTTTCCAGTTTTAAGCAAGTACATAGGACTTGAAGTTTATAACTTCATTCCTTATTCATTTTTCATATGGTGTTAGAGGTGTTGTGAATTTTCTTAGTTTAACATTGTTAAACATAGCTCTTTCCTTTGTTAAAATAAATTTTTAATGTGTACAATTCAACCCCGCTCTTGTATATTGAGAATCTACATCATTATTTCGATCCTACATTATTCTTATCCCTTGATACATGTCCATCTATGGGCATCTTTAGGTAGATTACTGGACCCCATAAAGCCACATGGGAGTGATAATTACATTTATATTAAATAATCTAATGTGAAGACCAAATAACAAAAGTAAATATTTGTTTAGTAAAACAATTTTATATGAGGTTATATAATTGGTATATTTGAATAAAAATATTCATTAGAAATATAATAATATTTCCTACATCATTTTATTTTATTTATAAATTTTAGACAAAAAAATAAATATAGTTATATATGACATAAAAATGATGCAATATTTTCTTTGTTAATGATAGAATCAAATAAATGTTATTATAAAAATTAAAATTAATTTAATTTGAATGTTTTGATGCCAAACTCGAATTCTATAGTTAAATATGAAATGTTATGTTCAATTAAATGAATTTAGTTTGAAGTAATCATTCTTTTATGACTTTAACAAAAACAATATACGTAATTTTGTCAAAATTGACATAAAAGAGTTTTAAAAAAAATATTATATTTTTAGGTGATATAAAATTATTAAAAATATAAGGTTCAAGAAAAATACATATATAATTATAGTTTTATCATTAATGAAAAAATTTGGGTTCACTTTGAAGTTTATATTATTTTTATTATCCAAATAATATAAAAATACAAAGAGTCATCGAAAATTTCTAACTATTTAACTAAGAGTTAAATCTAAATGATAAAGTTGATATGGTAACATAAACCTGTCTAAAACCAATTGGATGAGTGTATTTAAACCCATCCCTACCTTATCCTAGAAATAAATTGTTGGTCGGAGTGGACACTCAAGAGGGGGGTGAATTGAGTTCCAATTAAAATTTCTGTTAAAAACAATTTCTCTTAAAATCCCCCAATTTCAAAAACAAATTAAACTGTAGTGAATTTATATAGATTATGAAGGTTCAATTAATTTCTCAAAGATTGATTAATTCTCAGTTAACTTAATCTTATGATTAAATTAACCTTTGAAACTAACTTACTGATTTATAACAAATATAAACACTTGCTAATTTAATTATCAAAGTAGCTTTGAAGATAGATTGTATTTCAAAGTAGTAGCAGCGGAATATGAAATTAAATATGTATAGTATGGATATAGAGTATAACTACAAACACAGTGAATTAACCAAGAGGTTCAGTCTCAAGCCGAGACTTAGTCCTCTTCCACTTGGTGATCACCTGCCACCAAGCAATTTTATAAAAAGGATTGATACACAGCCTGTATCGGGCTTTACAACAGTTTTCACAAACTGCCCAGGTTTGACAACCTCTGCCACAGTTATACGTGGGAAAACAGACAACAGCAGCAAGCTGTCCAGGTCACAAGACCTCTACCACTATCCACAGTGGGCAAAGGGGTGTAAAAGGGTTTGCTGAGGATTTACAGATCCTCCAGTAAAGTACAGGAGTCAGTGTGTGTGTTTAATATAGCAGATAACACACACTGCTCAAAAGGTAGAATAAATCACAGAACAAGAGATGTAGAGTTTAGAAGTAGTTCTGGTGATCTCAGTGTAGCTCTTGACTCCTTTGTATTCGATCAGAAGTGAGTTTGAGTCCTCTTCTCGTTTCTGTTTTAGAAACAGAGTGTCGTATGCTCCAGGTTCACAGGTAGTGAGAATGTAGTCGATGATGTTCTTCAGGGTTCATTTTGTATGCACATAACACTTCTCTGTGTTCTTGATGGAGCTCGTTTTTGTTTTCTTGTGTTTCTGGTACACGACGCCCTTCACTGGTTTGCATGCTCTGTGTATTCGTTGTGTATTGTTGGGCAGCGTAGTCTTCTCGTATTTATCTCCCGACAGGGGACAGAAAAGATTTCTTTTCAGCAGGTACGAGGTACGGGTTCCTGACATCCGACAACCTTTATCAGGTATTTGACAAATCATCAAAATGTATGATATGACCGTTAGATAAATTAAATAAATTAAATATAGGAAATAAAGAAGTTAAAACAGTGAGTCGAGAATGTATGTCACTGTTGACTTCAACTGTGGTCTTCCAACTGTGGACTTCCAACTGTGGACTTCCAACAAAGGGGCTTGCTGTCTGTAGGCTTGAAATGGTAGCTTTTACTCCATGTAGCTCTAGCCTTTCTAACTGTAGACTTGTAACATCAAATTTGTAGATCTGTAACCTTTGTCAACTGTAGACTTCGATCATCTGTAGACTTAGTAGACAGAAGCTGTCTAACAGTAACCTTGACTGTAGGCTTGTTCGACTGTGAACTTGTTCCAACTGTAGACTTGTTCGACTGTGAACTTGTTCCAACTGTAGACTTGTTCGACTGTGAACTTGTTCCAACTGTAGACTTGTTCGACTGTGAACTTGTTCCAACTGTAGAGTAAACTTTGAACAGAAGTCTTGTAACTGTGACCTTCGTCTGTGAGCTTTGACAATAGACAGCAGTAGACTTGTAACTGTAAGCTTGTATTAGTCTTCGACTGTAACCTTGTAACTGTGAACTTCGACTGTAACCTTGTAACTGTGAACTTCGACTGTAACCTTGTAACTGTGAGTCTTCGACTGTAACCTTGTGGTGACAGTTAACTGTATCTGTGACTTTGAAAATAAAACTCTGACTGGTAGCTAACAATACCAAACTTATGTAAATGCTAATGTAAGCTGTTACAGTAAAGTTATGAGAGTAAGAATATGAACTGTTTAGAATAAAATACGTTTAAGCATAGAATAATAAGATTAATGCAAAGGTTTAATACATCGTAATTAATGTTTAAGCATGATTTGGGATTATCAAAACAGGTGATTCCAACAATCTCCCCCTTTTTGATAATCACAAATTATGTCAGTATTAAATATAGAAGTATTAGAGAGAAGTGTGCAAAACACAGTATTGGCAATATGAGCACAAAAATTAGGTATAATCCGCAAGGATTTCTCCTCTCTGTATAGTTTTAGTTTTCCCTTGAGTTTCCCTATTTCTCCCATTTCTCCCCTTATCTATTTCTCTTTATTTCTCCCCCTTTGTGATTAACAAAAAGAAAGACAGAGAGAGAGAAGATAAACATTGTATTAATAAGGAGTACAATACATGACTCAAAATGTGAATACATGATCCCTATCAAAAAAAAAACATAAACAGACTCAATCCTCTTCATCTGGAGGTAAGGGATCTTTTCCTTTGGAGGAAGAAGATGGAGCAGGAGGTGAAGGATCAACAGGCTGAGGAATAGCAGCAGGAATGTCTGGAGGGGCAGCAACAGAGGCTCCTGAAGGCCGGTAGTGAGTAGCTTGCCGAGGGATCAGTGGTCTAAGGCTTCGGAGGGCTTCAGCAGGAGACATTATGGAAGAACCACTGGGGTTGGAGACAGGTAGGGCAGGAGGAACTATAACAGGTGTGCAATCCACATGAAGAAAAGGTAGGAGCAGATTCCTGAAATCCATGATAATGTTTCCTCCTCTGTCCATGGCAGATAAGAAGTCATCTTTGTTTTCCAAGAATTTATCCAAAGCCGGGGTCAACTCTCGTAGCTTGCTAACTTGTTCTTTGAAGGCTTGAGTTACAGGAGGCAGCTTCATAGTTTCTAGCATGAGCTTGAAGTGGTTGGTCAACTGATGCTTGGTGAAAATCCGATCAAAGTAATAATCCACTTTACTTTTGATGGCCTCCTGAGAAGCAGTAGCAGCCTGCATGTGCTCACGAACAAAGCCACTGACTTCTCTTGTAGTAGCAAGAATCTATAGGTCTGATGTGTCATTTGCACGGGCCTGAGTAAGCTCTTCTCTGAGAAGGCTTCTAAACTGCTCAAGGTCCACAGGAGAGCTAGATGAAGGAAGGGACTTGACTGAGAAAGCCACTGTCTCCTTGAAAGACTGAGTCAGATTTCCAATCACTTTCTGAATGACAGCATCCTGATTGCTGAAGTGTTCTTTGACTGAATTCTTGAAACGCTCAAACACTTCCACAAATTGTTTGATCACCTCTTTGATGTACCGAATCTCAGCGGCCACTTGAGGTTGAGAACTGCTCATGGCAGTCAAAGAATCAACTGATTGTCTTAGGGCAACCACAGCTTCAGTCCAGCTTTCAATCTGAGTATGACATACTTTAACTTCATTCATCGTTTCTTTTACTGGGCTTGCCACAACACAGCCCAGGGATAATTCTAAAGATTGCTCCACATTTTTCAGCTCATCAAAAAGACTGGTTTTCAACTCTTCCATGGATTGTCTTATAGCCTCCTTCATTTCAACCTTTAAGGATTCAAGGTCCTCCTTGGTTGCCAAATTGACAGTCTCAAGCATTGGAAGGTTGTTAGTTAGGATAACTGGATCCCTTGGTGGCTTGTCTTCCTCATCCGAATCTTCATAGTTAAGTCCAAGGACCATATATCCTGGATCTGATGACCATCCTTCTATATCATAAAGTACAGAGACTGAACCAAAATGCTCCCCCTCACTTGGAGCTTTCTCTTGAGCATTTTCCTCTATCTGTTCGGCTTTGGGTAACTCTATATTTTCTTCTGCAGTCCCAGCAGGTTCGACTGTAGTTTCCTCTGTTGGTTCAGCAGTGAGGTTAGCCTCTTTCTCTGTTGAGTCAACAATGTCTTCCATATCAACAATAGTGGATGCCACTCCTCCTTCCTGGTCAGACACCGACTTAATTGTATAGCCTATTGGAGGGCTCAAACTGAGCTCTTTTTCTTTCTCTTCATCATTGTCCTCTTCTTCAGTTTCAGCAACATTTTCATTTTTCTCATTCTTAGCCCCAGCCTCTTCTGTCTCAACAGTTTCATCCTCTTCAGAGGTATCTCTGACAACGTATTGAGATTCATCTTCTTCTTCTTCAGTAGACTCGGTGTCACTGTCCCTTAGAACAGTCTCCCTACTTGGCAGTTCTTTTGGAGGGCTTGCTGCTCCAAACGTTATTGTCCTGACAGGACTGTGAGGTAGCTCAGGGTCACTCCCATCATCAATGGGGGTGTTCTCTCTTGTAGGGTCACTAGCTTCTTCAGCCTCCTCTTCATCTGAATACACAGGTTCTGGCTCATCAGGTTTTAAGCCTGGATCTCTTTTGTTTCTTGGCCTAGATGGATGAGTAGAGGGATCAAAATTCTCATAAATTCTCTCCTCATCATTCACCCATGATTTCTTCCAGGGATTCCAACTGATCTTCATGAATTTGCAGATTACCTTTGAGATACAGACACTGTTTTTAGCCACAATTACTTCTTCTTGATTTCCAGCTACACCCTTTACTTTCAGCATCACCGAAATAAGCTTAGCATGAAACAAGGCATTGGATTTTGAGCTGGCCTTAATCATATCTTCCATCTGTGCCATCAGCAACCTACATAGGTTGATCTTCCTTCCATGCTTCAGTAAGTACATCAGGAATATGTCCTGGTACTTCAGTACTGCAAAGTCTCCTCTTCTGGGACTTAGTACATGCTGAACAAACTTAAACAGAAGTCTATCTTCTCCATTCATCTCGGCAGCAATAATCTTCCTTAACTTACCATCACCTGTCAGTTCTTCCAGAGCCTTCTTATACTCAAATATTCCACTATCCGGAGGAGCTACTCCAGAATAGTAGTCATATATTCCTTCATGAGGAACTCTTAAACAGGCAGCCCATTCGACAGAAGAGAAACTAACTTCATTGCCGTTTACTCTGGATATTAGTCTATGCATATCATCCTCCTCTTCGAACCTTAGGAATTCATAGAATTCTTTCACAAGTTTTGGGTAGTACGGTCCATTGTTGTTGGTGAAGCATTCGGTCCATCCTTGCACATTTAGTGCTTCCAGTACTAACGATTTGCTCGACAACAACCATTCTTCACTTAGCTCCTTTTCCGCAAAGATTTCTCTCTTGGTCAGATGCGGGTTTGCAAGTCTTGTTAGGGTATTACTGGTGCCACTGGATTTGGCTCGAGTTCTCTTCGGCATTGGTGCATCTTCGTTGACAGTCGGGGGTCGCTTTGTTCTGGCCATTGGAACTGAATGAGGTTTCGAGGTTCGGTTGAAGGTTTAGGGTTTAGGACTTGAGAGAGCAAGGGTCGAGATGAGTGGATTGAGATATGTTCGATGTTCTCAATTTTATCATTTAGGGATTTAGAAATAAAAGTATAAAGAAAAGAAACGGTTCGAATTTCCGCAAAAATAAAATAAGATTAAACAGCGAAACAGCCTACAGAGAGATGTAACAGTGAGGTACACCGGTGAGGTTTCAACTGTGAGGTTTCAACTGTGAGGTTTCAACTGTGAGGTTGAACTGTGAGGTTTAACTGTGAGGTTAAACTGTGAGGTTTCAACTGTGAGGTTTAACTGTGAGGTTTCAACTGTGAGGTTTCAACTGTGAGGTTTCAACTGTGCTATAATTAATCATACCTAACTCATGTTTGATGTAACTTAATCTCTCAGAATTCAAAGGCTTTGTAAAAATATCAGCTAACTGATGTTCAGTGCCAATGAACTCAAGAGTGATATCACCTTTTTGATAATGATCCCTCAGAAAGTGATGTCTCACATCAATATGTTTTGTCCTAGCATGAGATACTGGATTTTTAGAAATGTTAATAGCACTTGTATTGTCACACCTTATAGAGACATGTTTGAATTGATATCCATAGTCTAGCAAAGTGTGTTTCATCCACAAGATTTGTGCACAACAGCTACCAGCAGCTATATACTCAGCTTCGGCAGTAGACAATGCAACAGAATTCTGCTTCTTACTACACCAAGATACTAGTGACTTGCCTAAAATGTGACATGTTCCAGAGGTGCTTTTTCTATCTAACTTGCAGCCAGCAAAATCAGCATCAGAATAACTTAATAAATCAAATGATTGTCCTTTTGGATAAAATAATCCCAAATTGGGAGTATGTTTTAGATATTTGAAAATCCTTTTAACAGCAGTCAAATGAGACTCTTTTGGATTGGCTTGAAACCGAGCACACATGCATACACTGAACATGATGTCAGGTCTACTGGCAGTAAGGTACAGTAGACTACCTATCATACCTCTGTAATTGGTTTGATCCACTGGTTTACCAGTTTCATCACTGTCCAACTTGCAAGTGGTGCTCATAGGTGTGTCACTGCCTTTGGTGCCATCCAAAGAAAAACGTTTTAGAAGATCTTTAATATATTTACTTTGGTTCAAAATAATACCATTTTTATTTTGAAAGATCTGAAATCCAAGGAAAAATTTGAGTTCTCCCATTAAACTCATTTCAAACTCATTTTGCATTATTTTTGAAAAATCAACACATAAAGAATTTTTAGAAGATCCAAAGATAATATCATCCACATAAATTTGAACTATTAATACATCTTTAGAAATCCATTTAATAAACAGAGTAGGATCAGCTATCCCTTTAGTAAATCCTTTTGAAATAAGAAAAGAGCTGAGCCTATCATACCAAGCTCTTGGAGCTTGCTTTAAACCATATAAAGCTTTAGACAGTTTAAAAACATGATTAGAAAAATGGGGATTTGTAAAACCAGGAGGTTGTTCCACAAATACATCCTCAATTATATATCCATTTAGAAAAGAACTTTTAACATCCATTTGATATAGTTTGAAATTCAGATGAGCAGCATAAGCAAGTAATATCCTAATGGCCTCTAGTCTAGCCACGGGTGCAAAGGTTTCCTCATAGTCTATTCCTTCTTCCTGACTATACCCTTGTGCAACTAGCCTAGCTTTGTTTCTGATTATGTTACCAAACTCATCAACTTTGTTTCTAAACACCCATTTTGTGCCTATGGTAAGAGTGTCTTTAGGTCTTTCCACTAATTCCCAAACTTTGTTTCTTTCAAACTGATTTAGTTCTTCTTGCATAGCCATTACCCAGAATTCATCACTGATAGCATCATTGACATTTTTGGGTTCAAGCTGTGAAAGAAAAGCTTGATGTTCAACCTGATTTCTTAGAGAAGCTCTAGTTTGTGTTCCTCTATCAAGATTACCAACAACAGCATCTAAAGGATGATTCTTTAGAATACTAGTTGATTTGGTAAAGGTTGGACTAGAGATTTCAGGTTCATTTATAGGTTCGGGTTCCACAGAGGAAGATTCTGGAAAAAGTCCAGAACTGGATGTTTTTATTACAGGTTCTTTGGATTTGTCATTTAGGTCCAGAACAGATAAGTCTTCTTCAACATCTTCAAGAGAAGTTTTAGACTCATGTGGATCAGTCTCATCAAACTTGATGTGAACAGATTCTTCCACACATTTGGTTTTCTTATTGAACACTCTATAAGCTTTACTAGACATAGAGTAACCCAGGAAAATTCCTTCATCACTTTTTGGAGCAAATTTATCAAGGTTATCTTTAGTATTCAGAATAAAGACTTTGCAACCAAAAACTCTAAAGTAATTAACCTTAGGCTTTCTATTATTCCACAACTCATAAGGGGTTTTCTTAAGAACCGGTCTAATCAAGACTCTATTAATAACATAGCAGGCTGTATTTACAGCTTCAGCCCAAAAGTAAACAGGCAGGTCATATTCATTAAGCATAGTCCTTGCAATTTCTTGCAGGGTTCGGTTTCTTCTTTCCACTACACCATTCTGTTGGGGTGTCCTAGGGGCAGAAAAGTTATGAGAATAGCCATTGAGTGAGCAGTAAGATTCAAATTATTGATTCTCAAACTCACGGCCATGATCACTTCTTAGGGTCTTAATCTTAAGTCCACTAAGATTTTCTACAGACTTAGAGTATTTAACAATGTAGGAACAAGCTTCACTTTTGTGAGCTAGAAAATATACCCAAGTATATCTAGAAAAGTCATCTACAAGAACATAGACATAGTGCTTCCCATTTAGACTTGAAATTCTTGATGGTCCAAACAAATCCATGTGAACCAGTTCAAGTGGTTGAGAAGTTGAAACTTCTTTCTGTGGTTTAAAAGAAACTTTGTGTTGTTTTCCCTTTTGACAGGGATTACACACTTTGTCATTTGGGAATTCAAGCTTAGGTAGGTCTCTAACTAGGTGTTTCTTAGAGAGTTTTCTAAGTGAGTGAATGTTGCAGTGTCCTAATCTCCTATGCCACAGCCAAGACTCTTTATGAAAAGCATTTAAGCAAGTAACATCATGTTTAGCTAAAGTGTTTAAGTCAACAGCATAAACATTTTCATTTCTTAAGGCAGAAAATATTAAAGCATTTTTGGAATTATAAACATCACAAGAATTGTTTTCAAACTTGACATTAAAACCATCATCACATAATTGAGAAATGCTAAGTAGGTTGTACTTAAGTCCATCAACAAATAAAACTTTGGAAATTAATACTGAGTCAGTGTTACCAATCTGGCCTAGGCCGATGATTTTTCCTTTTGAGTTATCACCAAAAGTGACATATCCTCCATCAACCTTTATTAAGCATTTGAAGCAGGAATAGTCCCCAGACATGTGTCTTGAACATCCACTGTCTAAGTACCATACCTTCTTGTAATTGCTTTTCAAACAGATTTCCTACAAAACAGATTAGACAAGAAATGACTTTGGTACCCAGATTTTCTTGGGTCCAGATATGTTAGCAATCAAGGATTTAGGTACCCAGATTTGTTTTATGGGTCCCATACAATTAATAGATGCAACAGATTTAGAGAGATATACTTTATTTGATCTACAACTATTTAAGTAACCAGTTGAGGCATACGAATTTCCAAAACTAGAACTAGCAGGATTTTTTTCAGACTTAATAAATCGGGTTTTAGCAAACTGTCTTTGTCCAGGTTGGTATCCCAAGCCAGTAGCATACTTAGGTGCAACTTGCTTTCCTAGCAGTTGGGTTAGAGTATCTTTTCCATTTGTGAATGTTTCTAAGTCCTTTCTAAGTTGTTCATTAGATAGTTTCAGTTCTGTATTCTCCTTTAATAACTGAACATTTTTCTCTTTTTCTACATCAAGTGCAGACTTGACACTTGCAGTAAGAGCATGCTGTTTCTTTAAAGACTTATATTTATCCTTTAGTTCATTACACGTTTCTTCCAGCATATTACAGTATTCAGTCAATTCATCTTTAGACATATTTTCAGAATCAGAACCAGATTCTGCTTCACCTTCAGAATAATAAGAGTTTAGAGTGGGAGTGTCTAGGGTTACCTCAGATGTGTTTGTCATGAAACACATATTAGCACGATTTCTTTCAGAATCACTGGACTCTGATTCACTTGTGCTGTCTTCTGAAGCACTCCAGGTGGCCTTCATAGCTTTCTTATAATTCTTGTCCTTGTACTCATATTTCTTCTTGAATTTTAACTTAGGACAGTCAGCTTTGATGTGTCCTTTCCTTTTACATTCATAGCAAACTATGTCTTCTTCTTTATCAGTTTTCTTCCAATCTTTCTTCCACTTACCTTGTCTATCATACTTACCTTTGTAGTTTGGTTTTATGAAGAACTTCTTCTTCCTATAGAACTTCTTGAATCTCCTTGCTATTTGTGCCATCTCGGCATCACTGTCAGAATCTAAGTCTTCACTAGATGAGCTTTCAGTTGGTATATGCACTTTCTCCTTGTCTTTTCTCTTTGATACAGTAGACTTAAAAGCTACAGATTTTCGTTTTGGTTCCTCATCTTCCTCTTTGTTCACCTTTAGCTCTTCTTCGTACATCATCAGCTTACCAATTAGCTCCTTGATAGGCAAAGTTCCAATATCACAGGATTCTCTAATTGAAACGGATGTGCCTCTCCATCTGTCAGGCAGACATCTCAACAATCTCATGATTTGCTCCTTTGCTGGAACAATCTTTCCGAGTGAGCTCATTGTGTTGACTATCTCATTGAACCTGAGATACATATCAGAAATAGGTTCATCAGCTTTCATCTTAAAGTTATCATATTTGATAGTATAAGTGTTTAACCGCATTTCCTTGACATTAGTTGTTCCTTCATGAGAAACAGCTAAGGTGTCCCAGATTTCAAAAGCAGTTTTACATGCAGAAATTCTATTGAACTCCTCATCTCCTAGAGCACAATAGAGAGCATTCACAGCCTTACAATTATTATTGTAAGCTACCTTAGTAGGTTCATCCCAAGTTATTCTTTCAGTTTCTGGAATCTTGTATTGAGACTCTATAGCAGTCCAAATATCAAAACCCATACTATCCAAATGAATTTTCATTTTGAGCTTCCATTGGGCATAATTCACACCATTAAAGAAGGGTGGCCTGTTAGTAGCAGCACCTTCTAGTCTATTATCCATAAGAAAATTCTAGAAAATATTTTAAAGAGATAAAATTTAGAACTAACAGAAATTTAAGATCTTTTAGATAAAACCACAATTACAGTGTAAAAACAGAGAGTTAAAATAAAACTTTGAGCAAGTAAAACAGAGATAAACACAACCTCTGATACCAAATGTTGGTCGGAGTGGACACTCAAGAGGGGGGTGAATTGAGTTCCAATTAAAATTTCTGTTAAAAACAATTTCTCTTAAAATCCCCCAATTTCAAAAACAAATTAAACTGTAGTGAATTTATATAGATTATGAAGGTTCAATTAATTTCTCAAAGATTGATTAATTCTCAGTTAACTTAATCTTATGATTAAATTAACCTTTGAAACTAACTTACTGATTTATAACAAATATAAACACTTGCTAATTTAATTATCAAAGTAGCTTTGAAGATAGATTGTATTTCAAAGTAGTAGCAGCGGAATATGAAATTAAATATGTATAGTATGGATATAGAGTATAACTACAAACACAGTGAATTAACCAAGAGGTTCAGTCTCAAGCCGAGACTTAGTCCTCTTCCACTTGGTGATCACCTGCCACCAAGCAATTTTATAAAAAGGATTGATACACAGCCTGTATCGGGCTTTACAACAGTTTTCACAAACTGCCCAGGTTTGACAACCTCTGCCACAGTTATACGTGGGAAAACAGACAACAGCAGCAAGCTGTCCAGGTCACAAGACCTCTACCACTATCCACAGTGGGCAAAGGGGTGTAAAAGGGTTTGCTGAGGATTTACAGATCCTCCAGTAAAGTACAGGAGTCAGTGTGTGTGTTTAATATAGCAGATAACACACACTGCTCAAAAGGTAGAATAAATCACAGAACAAGAGATGTAGAGTTTAGAAGTAGTTCTGGTGATCTCAGTGTAGCTCTTGACTCCTTTGTATTCGATCAGAAGTGAGTTTGAGTCCTCTTCTCGTTTCTGTTTTAGAAACAGAGTGTCGTATGCTCCAGGTTCACAGGTAGTGAGAATGTAGTCGATGATGTTCTTCAGGGTTCATTTTGTATGCACATAACACTTCTCTGTGTTCTTGATGGAGCTCGTTTTTGTTTTCTTGTGTTTCTGGTACACGACGCCCTTCACTGGTTTGCATGCTCTGTGTATTCGTTGTGTATTGTTGGGCAGCGTAGTCTTCTCGTATTTATCTCCCGACAGGGGACAGAAAAGATTTCTTTTCAGCAGGTACGAGGTACGGGTTCCTGACATCCGACAACCTTTATCAGGTATTTGACAAATCATCAAAATGTATGATATGACCGTTAGATAAATTAAATAAATTAAATATAGGAAATAAAGAAGTTAAAACAGTGAGTCGAGAATGTATGTCACTGTTGACTTCAACTGTGGTCTTCCAACTGTGGACTTCCAACTGTGGACTTCCAACAAAGGGGCTTGCTGTCTGTAGGCTTGCAATGGTAGCTTTTACTCCATGTAGCTGTAGCCTTTCTAACTGTAGACTTGTAACATCAAATTTGTAGAGCTGTAACCTTTGTCAACTGTAGACTTCGATCATCTGTAGACTTAGTAGACAGAAGCTGTCTAACAGTAACCTTGACTGTAGGCTTGTTCGACTGTGAACTTGTTCCAACTGTAGACTTGTTCGACTGTGAACTTGTTCCAACTGTAGACTTGTTCGACTGTGAACTTGTTCCAACTGTAGACTTGTTCGACTGTGAACTTGTTCCAACTGTAGAGTAAACTTTGAACAGAAGTCTTGTAACTGTGACCTTCGTCTGTGAGCTTTGACAATAGACAGCAGTAGACTTGTAACTGTAAGCTTGTATTAGTCTTCGACTGTAACCTTGTAACTGTGAACTTCGACTGTAACCTTGTAACTGTGAACTTCGACTGTAACCTTGTAACTGTGAGTCTTCGACTGTAACCTTGTGGTGACAGTTAACTGTATCTGTGACTTTGAAAATAAAACTCTGACTGGTAGCTAACAATACCAAACTTATGTAAATGCTAATGTAAGCTGTTACAGTAAAGTTATGAGAGTAAGAATATGAACTGTTTAGAATAAAATACGTTTAAGCATAGAATAATAAGATTAATGCAAAGGTTTAATACATCATAATTAATGTTTAAGCATGATTTGGGATTATCAAAACAGGTGATTCCAACATAAATTATTTTGGATCCATCTTAAACTGGTAAATATTTTATTATAAAATAATATTACAAGCTTTTCCAAAAGTGACCCTCTCCTCTCTTATAAAAGGGCACACCCCCTTCTCATAATTTCACACCTCCAAATCCTTTAGGATCACCCAAAACATGACAAAATATCCTCCAAACCTCCATCAATTAAACCTAGAGTCCTCATTTTGATCATAATTCCAATTTAAGGGGGCCTTTTGTTCAACTCAAAAGAAAACATCCAAAGAAGAGGTATTAATTTCACCACCCACGTTCAAGTTATTCTCCTATTCCACATCCAAATTATTTGTTGTTTACATTATAAAATATTAAATCTAGTATCTTCCATATACTTGGATGTTATTATATAAATTTTACAACCATATTCATTAATTTATCCATCATATTATTGATAAAGTCACCATACATGCGTACGTACGGCTTACCGTATCCACGTCAGGGTGTAGTTGTTATTGAATACATTTTTTGGATGGGTATAATAATGAGTATATGGATGTAAATAATAAATATACCATTTTAGTGATTATTTATGTATGATATACCATCAAATTACATATGATATCACCATCAATATAATGATGATGTCGCTCATGCATACGTACGGATTACCGTCTCCACGAACACAATGAGATTAATTCCCCATCGTAACCATTCAAGAATAATTTTCATTTTATGTTTAAAAACAATGTTTAAATAATTGATATCATTCTGGATATTAAAAAGATACATCCCATCCATAACAATCAAGGCTTATGTTACAATAAATATAAAGGAAATCAAATCAGTTAACACCATAAACGACGATAATACTGAAATATTATTATCAAAGAAATATTAGAAGAACCTATTTGATATCATATTTATGTATATGGTTATTTTATAATTTAATAACAGTGATTTAACTATTATACATCAGTTTAATTTACCCTAATCCGAGGAAAATTACAAGGTAATGGTTAAATTCATGATCGCTGTATTATCTGAGGTTGTTTTTACATAAGTATCTATTAGGACCTCTTTATTATCGACATCTGTGTCTTCTTAAAAATTTATTTCAAAATTTTTTTACTATTTACTATACTATGTTTTAAATTAATTTATACCATTATTTTACATTATATGTTTTGAAAGAAATATTTCTGATGTTTTCCAAACAGGGTACTTAATGACATTTTTGGTAAAATTAAGGTAAGAATGTTTTTTATCTTACACGGTGGGAGATGATATTTTTTCACCATTATAACTTCGTCGAAACATCCCTTAAAAACTTATAAGAATATTTTCCAAATTAATTTTATATTTTATAATTTGGTGACTCTTAAATTATTTCAAAATAGAAAGATATATTTCTTAAATTGTTTTGATTTCATCTATGTCAACATCCATTGATACATTTTACACCTGGTCGAAGTGGATTTATTATGATAAAAATATTCCATATTATATTTTTGGTTTTTTGATATTTTAGACTGTGGATGTTTTATTTCTATACCATTCATTGTTTATGGTTAAATAATTGACATTTCATGTAATTGTTTTTATACAAATGTTTATGTTCTTTTTCAACCTTTTAATATAAAGAATGTATTGGACTTAGTCAGTGATGGGTGGTTCCTGCTATAACTTCTCGATGTATTGGTAGGTCTCATGAGACAATTAGACATTGAATTGGCCAAGGCCTTTCCAAATTTTCATATATGGTTTTGGTAGAGGCCTTAATCATTTTTAGATGTTATGGCCGAGGCCATGGAAAAATGTTTCAGAATGTCCAACATTATAAATTATCTCATTATGAAAATAATTTTGATGGTTCATGTGGGTATTTGACTAGTTGAATACCCATTACAAAGTTTTATTTTGGCATTGTTTACTCAACTCATATTCCTGCCATAAAGTGTTCATTTTTATTAATATTAAACGCATGTTTTCTTTATTATTCAACATACCTAATTTTTATGTTATCTTCCTCTGTATTGTATACCCTTACTGAGCATCTGATCTCACCCCTTTCTTATGTTTCATTTTTTCAGGAAATGAAGATGTTATTTATGAGTGACTTGTAGGCATAATCTAGGAGTCATGGATGTTTCTAATGGAATAAATTGATTTGGTATTTATTTTCATGTTATAATTTTGAACATAAGTATGTATATTTTTTCCAATAATACTAAACTGTTCGGTATTTTGGGACATGATTCATTGCATCATGCCAATTTTATGTAAAAAAGTAATAACTCTACGTAATTGGGGTTATGATATTACAGTTGGTATCAGTGGAAGTTTAGTATAAACCTTTGAAACAAGATTTAGAAAAACTCTAATTAGATAATGTTACACTAAGATAGACATTGGGGATTAGTATAGAAGAACATCCTAAAATTTTGGTAATGTATAGAATTTGTGAGTTATCCATGAAATACATCCTTGTATGGATACAAGCAGTTAGAGGCAGCTGTGTCCCATATGTATGTAGGTGTAAAACCTAAAAACACTACTTTGGGCTAGACATGAACATGAAATGGTTCATGACAACAAGTGTTGCTATACTCTTGGTTATGACACTCTTAGGGGATATGATTAGGATAATTATCATTTACATTAAAAACCATTAATAAAGATTTATGAGTATATACCTCCTCAAAGAAAACATATTTTGTTATTATTGAATATATCCATAAACTATTAAATTTATGTTAATTAATTTAAATGTTTAGAATTATGTGTTAAGATTCATAAACTAATCTAGTGTATTCCATTGTTTATAAATGGGGCCTAGTGGAAGGTATGGAAACTGTATCAAATCGCATAATCCATGTAGAGATTTTCCTCCTGATCAAGATAATTATATTGGATCTGGTGATGTAACTGGTGCTGATTAGCTTATCACCATACTGGGACAACTCACTCAGGTTATGAATAATAACCATAACTGTATGGAGCACCCTGATCCACAATGCAGAGGATCAATGTTAGGCCACTTCATGAGGCATCAACTAACAACGTTCAATGGGACTAAAAATCCATTTTTAGCTAATAAATGTATTGGTTCTTTGGAGAATATATTTTATTCTATGGGGAGTAATAAAAGGGAAAAAGTTTTCATGGAAGTTTATCACCTCATAGGAGAGGCTGATCAATGGTGGTCAGTAATTCAAATCACAAAGGTGGATGAAGAAGTATCAAGTATGGAATGGTCATAGTTTAATGAGATTTTCATAGAAAAATACTTTCCTCGTGACCATCGAGCGAACACGGAAAGGCAATTTCTATATCTAAGACAAAAGGAGGATGAGAATGTCACAATGTATGAAGTCAACATTAAAAGATTAGAAAGGCATGTTTTGGATTATTTACGTAACCCAAGATATTTGATTGATCATTTCATTTATGGGATAAATCAATTTCTCCGTAAAGAATTAGTCTCACAATCATTCTCATCGTATGAAGATATTGTCCCATGTGATATCAAGATAATAAATTAATTCTCTAATTCATACAATTTTAAATCAATGTAAGGGAAAAAGATGTATATTGAACACTCTGGGAAATGAAATAAGGAATAAATAAAGAAGGGTAGGGCTGAATTTTACCATGCGATAATTGTGGATGAGATCACCCTGGTTCATGTCTAAAAGGAAATTTAGTATGCAAAAAATGTGGACAGAAATGATATCTTTCTGTTGATTGTAAGGAAAAGAAAGATGTTACCAATGATCAATGCTACAATTTCTGGGAGATGGGATATTTTTCAAATAAATTTCCAAAGTGTCAGTGAAACGTACAACCGAAAAGTTGAAGGTATCAACACCAAGATTATGTCATTGCAACTACAGAAGTTGAAGCTCCAAAAGACATGGTGACATGTAATTTAATGGTTTCCTCAAGTTTATCCATTACTTTATTTGATTCTAGATCATCATTTTGTTTCATATCTTCCCAGAGTTCTGAGAAAATTAGATATTTCCAATTTGATTTAACATAGAGTTGTCAGTAAAAACTCCTAAGGGAAGTGTCATTGAAACAATGTTTTGTGAATTAGTCCCCCATTAAGGCATATATACGATATGTATCTGTTGATCTTATCGCCATACACAATATTGAATTTCATATAATCCTCGTTATGGATTGGTTTTCAGACCATGATGTGAAAATGTATTGTAAGAATAAGGTGGTCACAATTCTCGATGATGATAAAGAGTACCTTATCATTAGATCAGAAACGTCACCATCTAATTTTTATGTAGATCCACCCCTAGTAGCTCTTCTAAATTCAATTACTGGGCTGGAAGAGAATGAAATAACTGTGGATGAGTAAAGGAATGTCCAAATAGAGGATGTACCTATTGTGAATGAATATTTTTATTTGTTTCCAGAGGATTTACATAGAATACCTCCAGAATGAGAAATTGAGTTTTCCAATGACTTAATTCATAGTTCAACGCCCATATCTAAGACCCCTTATATAATGGAAACTATTGAATTTGTGGAACTAAAGAAACAACCAGAGTAATTGAGTACTAAGGGATTTATTTACCTAGTGTTTCTCCATGGGGAGCCCAGTTCATTTGGTTAAGAATAATGATGGATCTATGAGGTTGGTTATTAACTACAAGGAGATCAATGCTATAACAATAAAGAACAAGTATCCCCTACCTCACATTGATGATTTATTTGACCAACTTCATGGATCTCAATATTTATCAAAGATTGACATATAATATGGATATCATTATTTTTGTATGAAGAAGAATGAAATACCAAAAACATCATTTCAAACCAGGTATGGGCATTTTGAGTTTATAGTAATGCCTTTTGGGCTGACTAATGAACCCTCTATTTTCATGGATCTAATAGACATAGTTTTCAAGGAATATCTTGATGAATTTTTAGGTGTATTTATTGATGATATCTTGGTATTCTCTAAAATATATGAAGACCATTAAAATCACTCATGCATAATCTTAAAGACTCTTAGAAGAAATGAATTATATGGGAAGTTTAACAACTGTGAATTCTGGCTTCGTGATATTTCTTTTCTTTTCCATATTGTCTCTTAGGATGGAATCTTTGTTGATCCTTCTCAGAAAAATGGAATAGAATAATGTCCACCACTAACATGTATAACTGAGGTACACAGTTTTATTGGTTGAGCAGAATCTTTTCAACATTTTTTCCATAATTTTTCTCGATTGGATAACTCATTAAACAAGCTCACACGTAAAGGGGTTAAATTTGATAGAAAAAAAGACTATAATGAATGTTTTGAAGATCTAAAGAGAATATTACGAAATTATCCTATCATGAGTCTACCATCAGGGAATGATGAGTTAGTTATTTATAGTGATGCTTAAAAGAATGGACTTGGTTGTGTCGTTAATAGGAATGATAGGGTTATTTCATGTGCATCACTACAGCTAAAAATTCATAAGCAAAACCATCGCACTCATTAACATGAGTTATCGACTGTAATATTTGATTTGGATATATAGTGACACTATATCTGTGGTAAAAAAATGTGAGATATATACTGATCATTGGATTTTGAAGTATATTTTCTCACAGAAAGAACTCAACATGAGGCAAAGACAATGGACTGAACTACTCAAGGATTATAATTCCACTATACACTACAACCAAGGGAAAGCAAATAAGGTGGAAGATGCTTTGAAGAGAATGGATCAAGGAGTTTTTAACAAGATGAGAGTTGAAAGAGATCATATTTTCATGGATCTAGTAATGATATATATGGGAATAACCTTGGAAGTTAAAACATCAATGCTTTTTCAAATTGATTTTAGACCATATTTACTAGAAAGGATAAAATGTTCTCATACTGGTGATGAATAATTTCAAAAGAAAATTAATGATGTGAAAGATGGTAGATTGATCGAATTCATATATGAAGAAGGGATTTTGAAATTTGGGAAGTGAATTTGTGTTCCGGATATACCTGATCTGAAACGGGAATTGATGGATGATGCTCATTACTCCAATTTCTCTATACACCATGGTAGCACTAAGATGTATAGATATTTGAATGATCATTTTTTTTGGATAACATGAAGAGAGATATTGCTTATTATGTTTCAATATGTATGGTTTTTCAATATTTAAAAGAAGGAATGCAACATCCTTGAGCAGTCACACAACCATTTCCCATACCTGAGTGGAAATGGGATGATATTATGATGGGATTTGTCATGGGGATACCAATGACTCCTATAAGGAATGATTACACATGGGTCATTGTTGATCAACTTACCAATTAATCAAATTTTCATTCTATAAGAGATGATTTACCACATCAATGTTTAGAAAGACAGTATATTAATGATGTTGTAAGACATCATGGCGTACTCCTTTTGATTGTTTCTGATTGTGAGCCCCGTTTTACGTTAAGATTCAGGAAAAGTCCTTAGAAATCCCTACAAACTGAACTTCCTTTGGGAAATGCCTACCACCTTCAAACTATTGGAAAAGCAGAACTAACTATTCATACCTTATAATAAATGTTGATATATTTCTCACTTAACATTCGAGGTATGTGGGAACAATATTTTACTTTGGTAGAATTTTCATATAACAATAACATCCATTAAAGTATTTAGATAGCACCATATGAAGCATTCTATGGAAATAGATGTTGCACAATAAATTAATGGGATGATATTGCTGAAAGGAAACACAAAGGCCCAAAATTTTTTGAGGAAACTATATACAAGTTTATGGTTATTCAAACCCACATAAAAAAAACTCAATGTAGGAAGAAGAGCTATGTCGATAACTGAAAAAAGGATTTGGAATTTCAGGTTAGAGATCACGTTTTCATAAATGTAACTCCATGGAATGGAGTTATACAATTTGGTATGAAGGGTAAATTAAGTCCATTGTATATCCAAACTTTTCAAATTCTATAATGAATTGGGATGTAGCTTACCATTGGGCAATTCCGCCAAGTCATTCAAAAGTTCACGATGTGTTCCACCTATCATTGTTGAGAAAATACATGCATATCCCAACACTTGTACTCAGCCATGAGAAAATTGAACTGGAACATGATTTGTATTATTGTGAAGATATTTTCAAGATTCTTGATACAAGAGACCAAGTTTTGAGAAACTAGAAAACTCATCTGGTAATAGTTTTTTGGAGAACCCATAAGATGCAAGAGGAAACGTGGGATCCCGAGGAACTTATGATGAAGAACTACATGATTATTTTTAAGTGATATTATTCTATATATTTTGATTAGGAAATTATTTGAAAGTGGGAAGACTGTGACACCCAATGATTCCATAGTACGTATCCATTTGAATAATTCAATAGCATTTATTGTATGCAACGTTGAGATTTTAAAACACCGCGACCAATCAAACTAGCCGTAATGAATAGTAATATCCACCTTTTGAAATTTTTTAAATTTTATCATTAAAAATTGAATTCATTTTTGGATTTGTAATATCAAAATTATCATAGGATAAATTTTTTGTTTTTTCTGATAACATTCTATATTTTGATGAATAATGAAAAATAAGAACTTTTAATTAAAACCCACTTTTTAATAGAGATAATTTATAGTGTTAAATTATAAATTTTAGTGGGTTTAAATTGTAATAATATTATATATTTCTCATTTAATATAAGTTAGTTCATTATATGTAATTTCAGAATTAAACTAGACAAAAATAAATGTCAATATTTTGATAGTTATTATTTCTTAAAAACACGCTTTTTATTTTTACAATGGGAATTAATTTCTGCCACTTATGTGTTTTGAATTTGGAAAAATGGATTCGATATTTGTCATCAGGTGGTCCAAATTTTTCAATTAAGCATTTTTTTAGACATTAAGAATAATTACATCTGTAAACATGGTTAAAGGGTAAATCCGATAAATAAGGGTAAAACTATAATATTATTATTATAATAAATTACCTTATCAAGTGTCATATTCAAATTATATAATACATGTCCAACAATGGACATCTTTGGGTCAATTTTGGGACCCCATGGATCCAATTGGGAGTGATATTTCCATTTATTTTAAATAATCCAAATTAATGACAAAAATAACAAAATAAAATATCTTTTAGTAAAGAAATATTATATGATATTATATGATTGATATATGAAAATATATATAGTAATTAAAAAGCTAAAATATTTCCTACATCATACTAGATTATTTATAATATTTAGACAAAAAATTAATATATTTATATATGACACAATAATGATGTGATATTTTCCTTATTAATGATCGAATAAAATAAATGATATTATAAATAGTAAAATAAATATAATTTAAATATTTTGGGGGCATAAACTAATTTTATAGGTGAATATGAAGTTATTTTTTTTAATAAATGAATTTAGTTATAAGTAACCATGTATTTATGAATTTAACAAAAACAAAATAACAATTAGTGTCAAACACGACATAAAAGCGTTTTAAAAAAAATATTATATTATTAATTGATATAATATTTCTAAAAATATAAGGTATTTCCAAAAAACATATATAATGATATTCGTATCATTAATTAACCACTTGGGGTTCTTATGGACGTTTATAGTATGTTTATTGTCCATATAATATAAAAATATAAAGAGACATGGTAAATGTCAAACTATTTAACTAAGAGTTAAATCTAAAAAATAAAAACAATATGGTGACCTAAACCAATAGAAAACCTATTGGTTGAGAGGATTTAGAACCATACCCACCTTAGCCTCTAAATAAAGTCTTTTGGATACATTAGAAAACGTAAATTATTTTATTGTAAAATAATATTTCATGCTTTTCCTAAAGTGACCTTCACCTCTCTTATAAAAGGTCACTTCCCATTATCTTAATTTCACACCTCAAAAGCATTTTTGGTAGCCCATACGCTGCCCAAATATCCTCCCAACATCCCTAAATTCAACCTATTAGACTCACATTCATCATAAATCCAACCTATGGATACCATTTTATCATCTAAAAAGGAATCACTCGAAGAAGATGTGTTAATTTCATCACCATATTTCATGTTTTTTTCTTCTCCCACTTCCTATTTATTTGTTGTTTCCATTATAAAATAATAACTCCAGTATATTATATATAATATGAGGTTATTATAAAAACTGGTACAACCTTATTCATTATTCTATCCATCATATGAATGACAATGTCACCAAACGTGCATACGTACTGTTTACCGTCTCCACATCATGGTGTAGTTGTTATTCAATACATTATTATGTTTGGAAGTGTATAATAATAAGTATAATTGATATAAATAATAAATATAACATATTTATTATTATTTATATATTATATACCATCCAATTAAATATTATCACACCATCAATATAATGATAATGTTACACGTGCGTATGTACGGAATACAGTCTCCACGAATGCGATGAGATTCATTACCCATTGTAACCATTCATGACTAATTTTAATTTAATGATTAAATATAATGTCTAAAGACAATATATTATTGTGGATATGAATAAGATACATCCCATCCATAAAGAACATGACTTATGTAACTGAACATATAAAGAAAAATGAATCAGTTAACACTCGAAATGACGATAATACTAAAACATTATTAACAAAGCAATATTAGAATATCATATATGATATAATATTTATTTATATAGTTATTTTATTATTTAATAAAAATTATTTAACTTTTATTTAGTAGGTTAACCTACCCTAGACCAAGGAAAATTACAAGGTAAGGGTTAAATTCACAATCTCTTTATTATCTGAGGTTGTTTTTAAGTAAGTATCTATTGGGACCTCTTTATCATCCAAATACGTGTTTTCTTAAAAATGTATTTCAAATTTTTTTACTATTAAAAATATTATGGGTTAAATTAATTTATACCCTTACACAAATTTATATGTTTTGAAATGAAATTTTCGTCATTTTCCAAACAATGTACTTTATATCCTTTTCTACAAAAATAAGGTAATAATGTTTTTTTAACTTATATAGCGAGTGTAGCTATTTTCTGCCGTTCGAACATCATCAGAGCTTCCCTTACAAGTTTATAAGAATATTTTCAAAATTATAGTTTTCTTTTATTTTTATGAAACTCATAAATTATTTCAAAATTCAAAGAGATATTTCTCAAATAGTTTTTATTTCATCTATGTCAACATCCTTTGAAACAGCTTACACTTGTTTGAAGTTGATTTATTATGAGACAAATCTTACATATTTTATTTTTTGTTTTATGATATATTTGGCAGTGGATGTTGTATTTTAGACCATTTATGGTTTGTAGATAAATTATTGACAATTCTTATGCTAGTTTTAATACAGATGTTTAAGTTATGTTTGACCAGTTTCATATGAGGAATTAATTGGACATAGTCTGTTATAGGTGGAGCCCTCTAGATCTCCTCGAAGCATCGGTCCGTCTCATGAGAAAATTATACATGGAATTGGCAGAGGACTTTCTCAATTTTGATATATGGTTTCGGCCAAGGCCTTAACCATTTTTAGGCATCTTGTCTGAGGCCGTGAAAAAATGTTTCACAATGTCGGACATTATACATTCCATCATTATGAAAACAATATTGATGGTTTACATGGTTATTCGACTAGTAGAATACACATGACTATGTTTTGTTATGGATTTATTTATTAATCTCATATTACTACCATAAAGTGTTCATGTTTAATAATTTTAATGGGTTGTGGTCTTAATTATTCACCATGCCTAATGTTTATTTTATCTTCTGCTACATTCCATACCCTTATTGAGTGTTTTAGCTCACCCCTTTCTTATGTTTAATTATCCCAAGATATGAAGAAGTTAGTTATAACATACTTTTGGGCATAATCTAGGAGTCTTGGATGTTTCTAATGGAATGAATTAGTGTTTTATTTTTTTTTCAAGTTGTAATTTTTTACTAATGTTTGTATCTTGATTCCAATAATACTAACTGGTCAGTATTTTGGGACATAATTCATTATATCATGCCAATTTTATGTAATAAAGAACCAAATCTGGGTAACTGGGGTTGGGTAATTAACATATGGTTATGAAAAAATGAATAATTATGAATGATTAATAATTCTACATATTAGGGATTTCAAAGTTATGTAATATCTATGGATGATGAAATATTTAGAAGCATTAATTCTCTTTAGATGATGCTATTACATTCGAAGGCATTTCCTAGTATATGTAATCCTGAAGATTGTTTTGTGAAAATATTATTCACCTAAGAATTATCTTTTCATTGGTGGAGATAATTTCAAAGGTATGAATAAACGGTAGAGTTTATAAGATCATTATTTTGAGGTAATTATGGGATATTATATTTTGGGATACAAAATAGAAGGTATGAGATAAATTTTAATGTTATAATATGTTTTATTTATTTATAATGATATCATATCATTTTGGGAATATTATAATAGTTATACAAATTATATAGTCAAGGAAAAAGGAAAACTTATAAGAAGGGTGAAAAAACATGACGTTAGAAAAGGATGTAGGAATCAAACCCAAAACTGAAGGGAAACATAGATTTATCACTTACACTAGCCAATGTGATGTCACGTGTTAATAATAATTTTTAGTTTTAGTTAAAAAATTGATGAATTAAGAATAAGTTTATTTTGGTGACATATGTTTTATCAAACATATATCCTCGGTAATAGAAATGATTTGGGGATTACGATATATGTGTTATTTTAAATGACATTCACTATTTTGGGAGCTTAATATTATTATGTTATATATAATACTATGGGAATTTATTTGAGGATTAATGGTTAACATATATTTTGGAGGAATATTTTATTTTTAATATTGTGCATTAGGGGAATTAGGTTATATATGGATATGATTAAAAAATCATAGAGAATATGTGATTAGGAAATTACTTTTTGTTCATAGAAATTATGAGTGGATTATGATATTTGATGATAAATGTAGAAGCATATCCTAGAAGACTATGTGATCTGAATTTTTGGGTTTCAATATTATTCCATATTATTTTAGTAATTTTATGTAATGTTATTTTTTTAATGGGATATTTTGAAATTCTGGTATGATAGTTGGATTTTGGAGATTAAAAGTAGTTTTCTTCATCAAATTTTTTATTCCTTTTGGGTAATTGTTTTATATTCTCTTAACCAAGTTTGTTTTGGTTTATGTTTCAAGATAGGATGAATACATATTTAATAATTAATCAATAATATGATTCCCTAGATGCTGATTATAGTTTTTCCAGAATAAAAAATCCATCTTAATTACTCATCGTTTGGTGAAAAATATGGGTTTAGGTTCAGAATTAAAAAAAGTAGGAATATCTACTTCCCATGTAAGTATATTTCCTTATTTTCTTATTCTATGTAGTAAAATAATTCCTTTAATTTATGAGAAATATCTTAAAAAAAATTACTTTATTTTTCTCTCTATGATATCAAATACCCTTTAACCCATCAAAAGTGTCTGGTTTTCGGATTGTTAACATTCTCCTAATCATGTTTTCATTCAGTCTTCATTAGAAAATGATGGTTATTTTTTCTTTCATATCCATGTGTTCCATCATGGAATCCTATTATGTGTTATATTGGGTGTCCTTTTTTCTTCCCTTTTATTCTTTTACATTGGAAGTTTTATTGACACTTTTTTTGATGTGGGATTTCAATGAAGTAATTTTGAATAGGGTAACCATAGTTACTAAGTTTAAATTTAAATTTTAAAGAGCACGACTTCCAAAAGGGGGGAAGGATGTAACCTCCTATGAGATTATAGAATAATAATTTTTTATATTTATTTATAATTATGAATTATATAGTTATTTTTACTTTAAAGTGGACTATATTTCTGATAGCGTACCTGACACACAACAATGGGTTTCTTAGAAATCTTACATTTCACACAAGACTGAGTTATACCGAAATATAATATATTATTAATATTATTTTTTTATGTTGTATTTATCAAATTATAATTATAATATAGGTAATGATATATTTAAAATAAATTATGAAAATATGGTTTTCAAATGATTATATAATGATTCATTGGTTAGAAAAATAATTAGATATGAAAATAAAAAAATGAATATAGAGGATGTGTTTTTATAAAAAACTATTTATTTGTAGATAATTGTATTTTTAAAATAATAAAATCACTAATATGGATTATATTAACTATATATATAATAAATTTTATGTTTAAAACTCATCTTATATGTTTTCTAGACATGATATAAAATGAAATTCAGTTTTGTGAATAAAAAGTGTATAATCCAAAAAATGCATTTTTACCACATTTTAATTGAGAACCATTTTTAACTCAATTTTTTCACGTTTATATGTTATATTTGACAATATTTACATATTATTATGATGTGCCACATATAAATTTAATTTGGTCAAATTTTTTGTATTTTTCTAATTAAATTAATATTTTAATGAATATTGAAAAATAATTCATTTTAATTAAAAAAATATTATTCATATAACATATTTATATAGATATATTGTGTATTTAATTAGTTTAAAAGAGTAATTAGATTATGTTTTCATCCTTTAATCTAATTTAGTTCATTTGAATTAATTTCATATTGAAAATGTATAAAAAACTATGTGATATTTTGAATGTTTTATTTAAAAAAAACCTATTTTCTCATTTTTACAACATGATTAATTTTATAAAAAAAATTCGCACTTCTATGAATTTAATTTTTAAAACCTAACACACATGCTTCTGAAAATTATAAAAAAAATTATCCAATAAGATAAAAAAAATTGGCCAAGAGTAAATTTTTTATTTTATTTACCATTGTTAAAGTTAAAGAGGCCAATTAAATCTAAAAATAATAAAATTAAACATGTATAACATTTGAACTAATCATATTTTATGAGTTACTTTTGACCAAAAAATTCATTGGGTTGAAATTATGACCTTTTGAAGTCCCTTGGGTGTGATAATTACTTTTTCAACATTTAATTTAATGTAACGACAAATACGTCATAATCATGTCTCTTATTACTAAAAAAAATTAATATGGGTATATATAAGTTATATATTCTACAATAATTAGTTCATATAAAGGTCAAAATATTACATAAATCATGGTAAATTATTTATAATATTTAGGAATTAAGTAATTAGAATTATAATGACACAATGATGATACAATAATTGGTTTATTAAAGAAAGAATTAAACAAATGATATTAATAATATTCAAATAAATATAAATTGAAATATTTGATTCCATCAATGATATTTTTAGATTACTATACCTTGTAAGGATTTAATTAATGTAGTTTTCTTAGAGGAATCATGTAATTATGATTTTTAAAAATTCATGTAATGAATAGTTTATAAATTAACATAATCCATATTTTTAAAATATAAAATTTGAAACACAAATACCTCCTCAAATTTAATCAACATTTACTAACAAGAAATAAAAATTTCTTCTAAGCTGGTCAAGTTACATAACATTAAAGTTAATCACAAAAAAACATTTTTAAAACCATATGGCTCAATGATGGAGATGAGAACACTATGTTCTATTACTCACATCATAGAGTTAAAAAGGCTTTTAAGCCTCTTTCATATCTTATAGATGAGGGGAATATTATATACAATGATAAAGGTATAACCAATATTATGGTCTCCTGCTTCTATAATATCTTCAATGCTCCTAGCATTGGTAAGGATCTTCTCCGTGATGTGATTTCAACTATGGTTTCTGGAGAAGACAAAACATTACGTAAAAATATCCATTTTGATCAGGAAATAAAAGACACTATATTTATCCTCAGCCATGATAGTTCTCATGGACATAACGATGTCAATATTTGGTTTTACCAAAAACATTGGGATATTATTTATGATGATGTCTGTCGCATTGTTAAAAAAAATCTTTTCTAAATCCATTTTCCCTCATGGTTTAAATGACCAATTTCTGACCCTTATTCCTAAAATGGAGAATACTAAGGAAATAAATCATTTCATAACTATTTATCTCATAAATTCTATTTTCAAAATTAACACTGAAATAATTTCTATTAGAATCTCTTCCATCAGCAATAAAATTGTCCCTTGGAATCAATTAAGTTTTATAAAAGGTATATCATTATAGGACTGGAAATTATTTGCCTCTAAATGCACCAACCATTTAAATAGAAAAAATCGAGGTGGGAATGTTAACATTAATCTAGAAATTACAAAGTATTTTTACACTATAGATTGGAAATTTATTTTTAAGGTCCCTATACACTTCTATTTTAATGAAACCTTTATCAAATATAATTAAAACTCGTTTCAACAGAGATCATATTTCCATTCTAATAAATGGTTCCCCTAGAGGCTATTTCAAATATACTAATGGGTTCAGGCATGGATAACCTCTCTTTGATACTCTCTTCTAAATTTATAATGAGTTCTTAAGTTGATTACTCACTCAGTATGTGGAACCAGGCAAGATCAAACCGGTCAATGCCTCCAGAAACTTGAAAGCCCCCCTTGCATCCTCTATATGCTTATGACATTATTTTTTTTCTTCAGGGAGACAAAAGAAACATTAATAACCTTAAAAAAAATCTCAATCAGTATGTAGAGGTGTCTGTTCCACATGTTAGCTAGCAAAAATATTATATTTACTTTGGAAAATGATATCCCCCTTGCAGATAAAACAACATTATCAGTGATTTGGGGATCAAGGAGGGTTCTATAACTTTCACATATCTCGGTGTCCCCATATTTTAGGGCAGGCCTAAGGCTACCTACTTCTCTCCTATCATTGAACAATCCCTTCGACAACTCTCCACCTGGAATCATAAATTCATCTCCATAGAAGGAATAATTTTCCTTGTTAAATCTATCATTGTCTCCAAACTAATATACTCCATGATGATCTATAAATATATGGATTGTCTCATAAAATTCATTAATGTTTCCATTAAAAACTTTTTCAGGAAAGGGATCACTCTTGTGAGAAAACTGGTTGTTGTTTTTTGGACCTCTTGTTGCAAACAAATTGAAAAAAGGAGTCATTGGCATAAAAAACCTCAATAATTTTAATGAATCCCTTCAAGATAGTCTCACATGGAACCTCATTCAAAACAATTCTCCTTCAATAAATTTTCTTAGGTCTTGCTTCCTTGATAAATTAAGAAATAAAAATTTGGATTATTTTACCTCTTCCATATGGCCCTCCATCCGGAATACATTCGTTTTCCATTATGACTAACTCTAGATAGATGGCTTGCAAATATTATAATTTAAATTTTTGTCTTTAAAACTGGACTGGTACACCACTCATTTCCTTGGATCCTGACACTCAAATCCCTAAACATAGTAATGATACCATCGGGGACATCTTAGAAATAAGAAATTCGTGATTACTCGACAATATAAGGCACATTTTGGATAGTTATCCCATCACTATTGCCGATGATCTTCTAATTTGGGAACATGCTCATAATGGTTTACCTGATTCAAAAAACAACTATAACCATTTCTTCATCTATGATAATAATAATTTAATCTGGTTATTTTTTTTAAAAAAGCTTGTTTAAATCCCTCAAGATTCACTATCAATTAGTGAATTGCTCATGGTAGGCTTCCCACATACATCTATTTACAATCTTTTGGGATTAATCTTCATTACAAATGTTTTATGTGTAATCAGGATTGTATAGATATTAATCACCTCTTCCTTTGATGGGACATGGAATCTTCCCTTTGGCATTACATTTTTGATATTTTTTAGTGCAAATGGATGCCTTATTGCGCTATAACATCTCAGTTTCCATGATGTGTTGACTTATCTGACTCCCACCACATCAAAAATCATTTTATTTCAGCTTCATCGGAGCTCCTACATGTGATCTTTTATGGTATAAATGAATATATTTTTTCCAATAACACTTTTAAGGTCACTGAAGGTAAAATGAAAATTCTCATTACTATTCAGGAGGTCGATTTTCTTTAGAAGGATCACAGAAACCACTCAGTTAGAGATCTAGGGATTCTTAGGCACATCAGTATAGATGGGAGGTACCCTCGATTGAAACACACCATGAAAGTCTTTTGGAAAGCACGACCTCCATGATGGATTAAAATCAACATTGATTGGGCTTCTAATGGAAACCCTAACCCTGTAGGATATGTTCCCATTTTTAAAAACCATATGGACCAAGTATTTGGCTGCTTCTGTGGATCTTGCAACTTCTCTTCTTCACTAGAATCAAATATGATAAGTGTGATTCATCATACCTCTTTTGCCAAGCTGTATAACTGGAACAAAATATGGATCAAGAGTGACTCAACTACTAATTTCCAGGCCATTTATAATGGCATAGTTCACCTTTCGTGGACCCTCACTCCCATTTGGATGGACTATTTTCACTCTCTATCAGAACACAACTTCATTTCCACCCATTCCTACTAGGTAGAAAACAAGCTCACTAATGGACTTTCCAACATGGGAGTTAATCATGAGGTCTCCTAGTGTGATTTCATTCCTCCTGAGTTAATCCCTCTTTATGTCAGGGATGTTAAAAAATTCCTTAATTTAGACTCATGTAATCCTCTCCTGTTCCTTATTTAATAATAAATTTTGTGTTTTGGTCTTTGACTAGAACAACACCTCTTAAAAAATATTTTCAAAATCTAAGATATTTAATTAAATCTATCAAATTTATATAAAGACAATATTCAATAAAAAAGTTTTTTTTACTATTAAATTATCTTTAATTACTAAATAATTGTTCTTTTGATAGGATATGGTAATTTTTATAATGGTCATAGTTTAAATTAATTAATAAAACGGTAAGAGTTAATGGTGTTAAAATACAAAATATATGGATTAAAAAATATCCAAAAAATTTCTAATTAATATAAAATTATTAGATTTAGATTTATAATAAGTATATATTTATATTAAATGATTTTGTACCATTTTGGAATCTAAATTAAATTTATATTAATTTAATACTTTTAATAATTCCTTGCATGCCCCTCCCATCTCCTATAAAAAGGCCCTTATTCCTCTCCATTAAACACAATTCCAAAACCATTTTTATTGTCCAGGATTTTCCCAAAACCCTTCCTAGAATACCTCCCCAAATTTTTGAATCCTTATTTTATGTATAAAATCTTCCTTTGAGGTGTAAATGTGTTCTTCAAAGGGGGTTAAGTGAAGAAGAGGTATTGTTTTCATTAAGTATTTCTATTTCATTTTTTCTTCCACTTCCATAAAATCTACTCCATCCATGATTATATAATAAATACAATATCCTAACTATATTTAGATTTATTTAATATTATATCATCCTCTAAATCCATCTCTACTTATATTAAATGAGATAATAATTAATTGTTCATGGGTATGTGTGAACTGTCCCCTCTACAAACCAATCTAATTCATTTTTCATAGCCATCCTTCATGGCAGGTTAAAATAATGAAATTAGTGTTCATATTTTATATTAATTACACATTAATCATTAAATTATTATAATATATCAATTATATACTTACTATCCAAATGCATGAAAATGATAATGAAATTTGTGCGTACGTGTGAAATATCACCTCCATAAAGTGATTTGAGTCATTTTTTATTTATATCACATGTATGATATATATATATAAGTATATTAAAATGATTAATATAATATTAATTATGTTATTATCATTCTAGAAAGATAAAATAATACATAACTTCTTTTAGTAATGAACAATGAAAACTGGAAAACATTACTCATTCGTATGTATAACTTACAGTCTTCATAAATATAACATTTTTCATTTTTCATAACCACACTTCATGCATTTATTTAAGGGAATAATTTATGTCCGAAAATAATAATAATTTCATGATTTTTATTTTTTATATGAATTAATTATTACCACATTAAATAGTGACATCAAACCATGTTCATTTTCTACTCATGTACCGAATATCGACCAAATGTCTGATATGAACATGAATTATAATATAATTTTTATAACTTGGTAATAAGTGTTATAAAAAATAATGAACTTGAAAAATGTTATCAGGAAAATATAAATTAACCTAATGTAAATTTTCATGAATATAAGGGTTGTATATGATGAGTCATACTCACAGGGAGGGACTTTGTCTCAATCTCCATTCATTGAGTCATATTTTGATGTTATACATCTACATTCATTTGTTTCATAATTAACCCATCACAAATTTAATTTAATTTAATGGTTTTTGAAAAGAATATTTATCTAAAAATAATTTTAATAAATGAAAAATTGATAGTTTTTTTAATATATGCAATGAAAACGAATTTTCCACCATTTTGACCATTATTTGATATTTGCCTTCCTCTACAAGAAATTTTTTTTGCGAAAAATAACTACCATATTATCTTATAAGGTATTTTGTTATGTAAAACCCAAATATAGTTGGTTAAATATAAAACCAAGTATGAGAGGTTACATTATAACCTCAAATTCATTGGGTATAGAAGTCGTCTATATGGCTATTGCATTTAGTGATATGTGTGGAAGTCTATTGTATGGTTATTATATTTAAGTATTAATATATCCCATGATAAAATTATATGTTATATCTTGATTTATATGTTTTTTAAGATAATATTATGATTACAATAATTGCATGTAATGATCTTATATTTAGTGATGTGATTAAACTACTTCTTAAAGGTGAAATGTATTGCCTTATGATAAATTACTCATGGTTTATATTTTTTCACAAGACTAGTAGATTTCCATCTTGGTGTATCCCTTACTAAATTTTTATACTCATCCCAAAGTTTGAATTTTTTTTCACATTATTTAAAGGAGAATAAAGTAATGTATGGGTTCAAGGAAAAGTTTTGATGTTCAAACATGAAACGAAACCATGAATCTTTTTAAACATTATTGTCATGAAAAAATTGATAATAACTATAGGTGTCTACTTTGTTATATTTAATTTTTTATGTATAATTTATGGGATAATTCTTGAAAGCTCTAAACATAAAAAGATAATCAATACTAAATAATTTAAAATTATTGGATTAACTTGATATTATGTAATTTATAAGGCAGGAAATTAATAATTATACTTTTAATACTAATATTGAAATATGGTTTTTTATAAATGAAGTATGTTACAAAAAAGGATATGATAGAACATGTTTATGCATGAGTAACATTCCAATTATTCAATAATCATTATGGGAAAGAGTTAAGATCTATTTTATCATTATATAATGATCATTATATCATAAATCCCATATTATTTTTTATTTATTCTTATATATATCATCCATGTGGTTTGGTTATGAAAAGGGAGTCACATCATTTAGTAAAGGAGGTAGTCCACAAATACACAAATGATGCAATAATGTTTCAATGAGTCAAAATGAGAGAATGAAAATGATATATTCTTTAATTAAATATTGAAAAATATTTCATTAATATCATAATTATTCCATTTATATTACAAAAAATTATTAAAATTATCCTTATAACATTTCATTTAAAGCATTAGGGAATGACGAATCACATCACCTTGTGAGCCTGTAGTCTATCTTAGACATGAGATATTTTATTGAATATTATAAGGAATGGAATGGGAAAACGATATATATTATATAATGAATCATGTGGTGTTTTTATTTTTTATATATCAAATATATAGTTTATATCCATCATCATACCCAACCATTAGAGGATGAAATAGAAGAATGAATGAAATCAGTTTGCGAAGTGTTACTCCTCTGTACATCTGAATGGAGACTTTATAACCCATTTGATTGATGTGTATATGGTTGTAGGTAATTATATTATTATAAAAATATTAAATTATATTTTATATTTTGAACTTATTATATCTTCATGGTTTAATAATAATTTAAGAATGTTGAAGAAGAAATAAAATAAAAACACTCACAGTAGAATGTTACCTCTTATTCAGGTATCATCTTGAATTTAGCACCAAAGGTATTCCTATAATGGATTTATAAAAAAAATAAGTCTTATAGTATGATGGGATTGAATATGGAATGTTATTTGTTTACTGATTTACAGAACCAAATATGTTTTAATATGTGAATAATAGAGAATAGGTGTGGCCTTTTATAAGTGAGGTGAGTGGTACACATGTAATTTTTTTAAATATTGAATTCCACCCACATTTTTTTCATATAACTCGGATCCAATAATGTACTATTCATGATAATAGAATATATGAGTAAATATGTAAATAAAATGTTTTTTGTCCATTTTTTAGGTCAATTATAACTCTTATCTTCTTAGTTTATCAACCAGTAAATAAGTTTTTACCTTAACTATGAAAAATACTTTTATCTATTTTCACTATTTATTTTGGTAAAAAATTAAGTTGATAATATTAGTCATTTTAAATTATTATAAATCAAAATAATGAATCTATTTTTTTATATTCAATTAATATATGTAGTAAATGTTAATTTATAATTAGTGTTGCATAAGCGATGCTAAAGTGGGTTATTAAAGAGTAAATGATCAAAATCTTACAAAGTTTTTATAAACATATTCAACATGAATATGATTCCAATAACATAAATTAGATTAATGGACAAAAAATTTAAATAATTTTTTTATCAAAATTATTCCATGTATTTTTTATCATCAAAAATTATTTAAATGAAAAGCCATTTTTCAATTAAAATTAAATATTTTTTACTATTCTTCTAAAAATGACATATTTCTATAAAATCCCAAAACAACTCATAAGAAAATTTTTATTTTATTTTGACAAAAATTAATTATATTTTATCCAATACATTTTCTAATATTTTTAATATTTTTATTTATATGATGTTTCCAAACAATGAATATACCATCTTTTAGAAAAATTTATTTTTAGGAAAATATTTCTTTTTATTCTAATTGATTATAATTTGAATTTATAATAAATATATAAATAATAAAAATTAGTAAAATAATTATTTTCATAAGTTATCTACTCATATTCATACCTTTTATTCCAACTAATGCGATTTAAATTTTATATTAAGTGATAATATTAATAGAATATTGTTGTTCGGTAAAACTCGGTTTTGCGAGTAATGTATGACATAGAGAAAACTCATTGTTGCATGTATGTAAATCTTTTAGGGAAACTAATTTTTTTTAATGTGATATATTGACGATATTGAATTTGTTTAATAAGTAAAATATATTTTAATGTGCTAGGGTGTTATATTTTCTTTTATTCTTGGTGTTCCACATCATATACACTATCAAATAATTTTTTTTATTTCATAATATTAGGGTGATACATATATTCACATTATTCTCACTGATGAAATTTAAATGTTAATGAATATTCGTAAACATACTAAGAAAGTGATAATATTATTTTTGTGTTTTTTTCCTAGATTATTAAAAATTATGTTGAATGAATTATGGCTTGTAGTGTTTCATTTTGATGATGGTGATGTCTCAATGTTAAATAAGAAAATATGGTTTAAGTGAGAAAAATGAACACTTAAAGGCATGTGTATTTTTTATAAAATATTTTCTTATAATCCTTTCTAACATTATACCCAAAAGGTCTATTTTTATGTATGTGATCAAATATTTCTATTTCATATTGTATGTTTTGGATAGTAAAACTTGGGTCACCTTCATAGGTGTCAAATACAAAAATATAAATTTATCATTTTAGCCAAGAACATAGAGTGTGGGTTCATGTCTGTTATAGTTGAAATTATAGAAAATTAAAATCATTAATGTATTCACTATAAAATATTTAAAACTCCACCTCATGTGGATATATTTTATCCAAACAAAAATACATGATTGTTTCATGATGCAATTTCGACTTCCCAAGAATTTAAATACAACATGAATAGATGTTGATGCTTCTACATATAACAGTAATGATACATAAAAATTGGTTTAAATTTTATTTGAACTAACATGAATTTAATTAACAACATTTCTATAGAATTAGAATATTCAACTATGGTTCATATTATTATTTATTCTTAGATATTTCATTTTATTGTTTCATGTAATCATTAAATGTATGAATCAATTATATATTAGTTCTAAAATTAAGTTAATGTTAATAAAATTATAAGTCATATAAAATTACTTCATCAATAGTTGATGTAGTCTCTAATGTTCAACACAAACATTATATGAAAGCATATCTTCCAAAATCATGTATTTATAAAGAAAAAAATAATGTTCCAACAGGCATCAGATATATATTACATATATTATATTGAATATAAGACTAATTATTAGATAAATAGTTCAGTTATGATCCTACATAGTGGAACCTAAGTTCCTATTAAGCACAAATTATTATAAACTCCTTATAGAACTTATCACTAATAAAATGTATTTTAAAAAATTTGTATTTGATTTGTATCTAAATAAAAACATACATCTAAATTCCAATGTAAAATCAAACAATGAAGTAGTACAAATTAATTTTTCCACACAAAATCTCAAAATATATATATACAATCATTCAACAGGATCAATAATCATTGAATGAAATTTTCAATTTCCATTTCCAATTAAACCTGAAATTAAATTCCCAATCAGTGAATATATTCAAGTGACTCATAATGTCTTATGTTCATGGTTTACATGAAACTATGACTTATACTAATATATAAAATAGACCTAGTATATCATCTTTTTTAAAATTCATAGAATAATAAATATTAATTCCATGTTAAAACTAATTACACCAGTTTTTATTACAAATATAGATTCCTACATTTTTATAATATAATCATTTCATCACATTGTACAAAACACAAGATATTTTAAATTTAATTTCATAGAAATTTGGATCCTAATACAAGAAAACATAAAATAAATATTACAATCCACTTGAAAGGATTATTTATGGATTCACCATATATTATTTTTGTACTATATCATATCCTAGGGACATACATCAATGGAAATGTTTGAGCAAGAATACCCTTAAGGGAATAATCAAGGGAGACAATTATTATGTGATCATAATGCGTATAAATAAGAACTTGATTCATAACAATATAGTATCAATATGAGGAATATCATAATAAATAATATCAATGATAACATATAAATTTTTATAGAACATAAAAAATTAGACATTCATAAGCATGTCACTGTGGTTTTTCACGAGGGTTTCATAAAATGAAAATTAGTAAGGTTATTAACTACGGTATCATAAAACATGTCATCTCTAGAGATTAAGTTATTCACCCAATGTATTGGAGTGATATCTGGGAAGACCATTCATATTTATTAATTTCATATGATCCACAATATAATAATAAATCATTTTTATATAACTCAATGATAATAAAGTAAAAGTTTCATATAAAAGCATCGAGTGTGTAATTTATTAAAGGCTTGATCATAACATCATTTTTAAACCATAGAAAATAATTGTGGGTTTTGTTTATATAAATCCATGAATCAATAAAATATATTAAAATTTAGGTGAATTCCCATGGATAAATAAATTGGTTGGGTATTCACAATATAATAATTTATCATGTATGAAAGGTAAATTCGAGTATTAATTTCAATAGCATGACAATTATAAAATGTGGGTTTATAAAAGTGTAAAATTAGAGATATAAAATGCATAACATTGATAAAATATAATTTCAGCAGTAAGGATATGATCAAAACAATTATAAAAAAACATAAAACACCCTTTATAATACATTTAAAAAAATAATTACATGTGTGATGTCTCAAACCCGAATGCCACTTTAGGGTGCCTCGATCCCAATGGGCCACATGGCCACAATCACATCTCCCTGAATGTCATAGTCTAATGACTTGATGTTATGGCCTAGGGTGTGTCAATGGGGAGACTATTTCCTCAATACCAAAGTGTAGCTCAATAGGGGAATGTAAACATAGGTAAAAAAAGAAATAAATATAAGTATTGAGATAGCTCATTGGAAAATAGAAACAATAATAACAAAAACTAAAATTACTAGAATTTAATTCAACAAATGATGATATGTCCTGACACTAGAGAACTAGAAATCATGGATACAAGACATCCGGCATAACATGTTCCCCAATAGTGTATAGGAAATGAAATAATATTCCAAGCATATTGAGCTCCAACTCGGTCATCTACTATCCATATTTATAATAAACACCATATAATAATGTGTTTAGGGTCACATTCTCCCCATTTTCAACACCTACAACCATGTAATCCCCCTTGGTACCAAACGACACTCGGAGATGGTGTGAGATAAATCTCAGTGGGCCACCACCATTGGTGTCGATAACATATGTCTCGTGTAATGGAAATATAACAGTGTGTGGGCATGAATATATAATGTAATGAATTACAATGTAACTAAATACATAGGTACAACTTCAACCCTAGAATGATTTTTGAACTGATCACCAATTCATTGTTTTATTATTAAATGTTTTTAAATAAGTCACACGTTAATAACACTTAAGGCTCCAAGGGGTAATATAAAACCCTATAATGATCTTTTATAGTGATGTTCCAAGTTATTAACCAAGGTGACGTAGAACTAAAGGGTCCAAAAATCAGTAATAATTGTATCCTGGCATGGGTAAGAGTATAATCCAAGGACCATGTTCCAAGGAGTTCCACAATAATGTGCCTAATGAGTCCAAGTTGATCATCCATGGTAAAACAAGGCTAATCTGAGACAGGGGCTTATGGGTTGTAACCATGGAACCTACATGTCAATTTGGGATCTGTGGAGTGTATTTGAGACATCCTTTTATAATATAAATCGATCCCACTATGTCATATCAGGCATCCAACAACAAGAAAGAATCATGATCTAGGTGGTTATCATCTTATGCAACTGTGTCCTTGAATCAGAATGGGGTTCTTGAGTTCTCATTGCATTATCTGATCAGAATCCAATGTGATATTGGGTTAGGCCATTCTTATTTAATTATTATTTCATTTAATATCTCATTTGGTTAAGTCCATGAATTTCATTACTGTGGTAAGGTAAAGTAGCATGCAACATTATTATCATGTAAATTGGTACAACCCTTTTCTTTCATTTGTATGACTTGGATAGGTAGCATGCAACCAGATTAAAATCTATTTAAGGAATTTTACATATTAATGTGTCATTCCAATACCTTCAATTAATTTGGTAAGGGGTTCTATGGATATGAAACCCAATATTCATTTACATTTAAGGCTGAGTCATGCACTTAGTATACATTCCAATTCACATTTCACATTTAATTATCAATTTAAGAACATACCATAGGTAGGTCAATTAGTGGGAATACCTGGTACAATACATTATTCCAATTACAATATAAATCGACCAATTTAATAAAGAAAATATTACCTTTATAAGGGTCAAGAATAGTTACTCTTGAATGGTGGATCAAACATGTAAAATACTAAAAACACAATTATGGTATAACCTTTGACCTGGAAGGGATTTATTTGTGGTCATAAACACTGAAAATTAATCATATATATAGAAATATAATATCCATATAGTCTTAATGATTATAAACATGGTATATAAATTCCATTAACAATACCCGATGAAATCAATGGGCCCCACACAACAAATCCAAAATCAAAAAACTTTCTGGATGAGTTATAGACCAAAAACCTTAGGCTTGTATGACTTTATTGTTCTAGTATTGGCCCTTTATTTTTTTCGGATTGTCTTAGATCAAAGAATAGGTGAAAAATATTAATCCATCATAACTACATTGAGAGAAAAAAAGAGAGGAAGAATAGATCAAACTGAATTTTGTACATACCGTTGTGCATTTATGGTGATGAATTGAAGCTCGATCAATTTTCGGATGAATGATATATCTTTATTCCATGTTTAGATCATAAACATTATCTAATGTGGGAGAAAAAGGCTCAATTTCATGGTTTTATGGATTAGGGAAGTATATGGAATTAATTGGATCATTAGGAACATTTTAGGAAAAATACCCTCAATTTTAGCCTGTGCAGGGTCTGTCTACATTATTCGTCAAACCATCCACCCATCATGAGATTATTTCCTATAAAATGGGGGAAATTTCCTATTTAGGTAGCACAACCATGCACAAACCATGCAAGAAGCTCTGTATGAAAAACCATGATATGCACAGTGAGGCAAATTGTACACCAACCGTGCGACCTACCCAGTTTTCACCATAAAGATAGGTTATGGCTTCAAACATTCCCGAGACAACCCTGGGACCTTTTCTAACATTTTAAGAATTTTTATTTGTTCCAAGGTGAATATTTAGATTGAAATTTAATGGTCCCACACCTGAGTGAAAAACCAGGTTCATAGAACATGAATGTTATATAAGATGAAGAGAATTATCTTACCTTGAAGAGTTCCAACTAAAACATGATGATATAACATTGGGTGATTGAGAAAATAGTGTGGGAAATCTAGGATGAAAAATAATCAGAACATTATTGAGTATGGATTTGGAGTGATGGGGAATGGTGAAATCAGTCGGTATTTATAGAAAAAGTTGGGAGTTTGTTTAATAATTTCAATGTATTGGTATTAGAAATCAATATGTGGAATGTGACAAAACATTAGCATACAATTTGTTTTTCGTCATGTTTTTTCTATTTTAGTCAATTTTAATGATATTTTAATCCATTTTAATTGAAAACCATTTTTAAATACTTCTTTTTATATGGGAAAAAATTCCATAAAATAATGTTTTTAAACTCAAATTTTAAATTTTAGTCTTTGGAAAGTCACATATAGGTTTGGAAATCGATTAAAAACTATTTAAAATATTAATATAATGAAAAATACATATTCTTTTCGATTGTGTTTTATTAATTATTAATACATTATGAAATCAATATGTTCTTAAAAAACATACCGAAAACCCAAAACTGGATTTTAAAATTCACTAAAAAATGTATTTTATAAAAATCTGAAAAAATCACTATAACAAAATTTTTATGTGATAATTTTAAATATAAAATTTATTTTATCAAAATTATTCTCTAAATATGATAATTTTAATATTTCAATATAAAAAACCTTATTTATTAAAAAAATATGTTTTTATGACGATTAAATTTCTGAAAATTCTAAAAATATCATAGGAAATTATAAAATTATTTAGTAATTCCTATTTAAAAAATATCTTATAAAAATGACTATTAATCAAAAAAATATTTAGAATAATTGTGTCTTTTATAAATGTGTATATAAATTTTTGAAAAAACCAATTTTGGTATTTTTATACATTAATAAATTTATCATATTATTCTTACTAAAAAATTTATTTTCTAATAAAAATATTATAAAAATATGATAAATGGAGTAACATATTTTTATACAAAGGAAAATATGATTTAACTAACTATGAATTGGAAACATAACCCCGTATTACACCTACATACACCCAAAGTGTATGGTGTGTGATGGTGGAAATTTCATGGGGTGGCTTGGCTAAAATTGACCGAGTGGTCACCTCTAGTAACTTGAACATATCCTATATGTGATTTTTTAAAGCTAAAATTATTCATTCTTGGATTCGTATTTGTTTAGGGAAAACCCTAGTGATGTTACCTCCCTCACAAGTTTTGATGAATGGGATTCAAATAGTATGAATCTACTAGTTGAGGCCATCCATTCTCCTTTCTATATCAATTATACACTGTCATTAAAAATTATAAACACTAATTATGTTTATCATATTATTACATATGTATATATTTCCCAGTGGTCAAATTAGCTATCGGTTGTATTGATCAATGTTCATATTTCCCCAGTGGTCATATAATGGTCGAATCCGAATGGTCACATTATCAGTTGTACCCTGTAATTAAAACATCATTATATCACACATAATTCACTAAATTCATCCTATGTTTATATTTTAGTATTATAATATTTTGATTGGTTGACTAATATTTTGTTTCTTTTGCAAGGTGTTTTCATGGGATAGATGATTCTAGTAAATTGGAGTGATACATATTTTCCCATTTAATCTTTAAATTTTATTTATTTTTTATGTAATTATAATATTTGGTATTTTAATTGGATATATAGATAATTATTATAATAATATATTTGAATTAAATTTGGTATTCTAGAATCATCTATATTTTGTAATTATATAATATTTTATAATATAACAAAAAATGTTTACAAAAAGAGCTCATTTAAAAATCTTGTATTCTTAAATCCCCCAACCCCCCATTAAAAATTTCATCCCCAACATTTCAAATCATTTTTTATTTGAGAATATGTGAGGGTAATTATATTTATTTATATCCTTTGGTTCCCATATCTCCTATTTATAATTATGGTTCCTCTACAACTCTTTTATATGATCTATTTTATTTTATTTTTTGTATAATATTGCCTCTATTGTCCAATATCTCGATCAGTTTCTCCTCACTTGAGAGATAATGTTCATGTTTTACCCTCCCTGGATTTAGAAAATTTTTTGGATCAGGTATATAAATTAAAAATATAGATATGTAGAAAACATCATGAACATGATCCATATCTAGTGGAAGTGCTAGTTGATATGACACTTCTCCAATGTCATCAAGCATATTAATTGGGTCAATATACCTAGGGATAATCTTCACTTTAATTCTTAATCACATGAATATATTCCATGGTGATTTTGAAAAGAAAAAATATCTCCAATATAAAAATCCAATTCCCTATGATAGTTGTCTGCATATCTATTGTAATAACTCTTATTAGCCTTTATATATTGATGGATTTCATGAACCTTATCTATAATATCTTGTATAGGATCAAGCCTAATTATTTTTTTCTTAGAAAACTCACCCTAATGAGTAATATTTCTTTATTACTATCCATATATATCTTCATATGGTTCCACATCAATAACTGATTGGATGTTTTTGTTTCGTGATAACTCAACAAATAGGATGTGTTGAACCCATACAACTTTAAAATCCATTGGGCATGCTTTCAACATTCACTCAAGTGTATGAATAGTCCAGTAAAATTGGCCATTGGTTTGGGGGTGATACTTCATACTGAAATTCAATTTTGTATTTATATTTTGATAAATACTTCTCCAGAATTTAGATGTGTTCCTTAGATCCTGGTTATAAATGATTGAAAGTGGTTCCCCATAAAGCCTCACCACATCCTTTCCATATACCATTCCAATTTGGAAAAGAGGGAAATCCTCTTGAATAATGATGAAATGGGAAGTCTTGGTGAGTCAATACACTATAACCCATATCACATTGTTTCGTTTGAATGTTATTGGGAAAAAATTGATGAAGTTGATAGTGACATATTCCAACATACAAGTTGTCAAGTCTAGTGGTTTCAATACCCCTTTAGGAAGTTGTTTCTACACCATCACTTCTAGATACACCAACCACCTTGTATTGTAGTCAAAAATCCCCCATTTCATATTAACCGACAAATAATTATCAAAATGGCCCTTATATATTTTTGTTCTTCTCAGATAGATAGAGAATGTAGAGATATGATAGTAATCCATCATCTCCTTATTTTTCCATAAGATAGATGGGACACATATAATTGTGTTATATTTTAGTAAATATTCTTGGTCAATATTGAACTCACAAAACATATCATAATCCCTGGCTCTATCATATTTTCAATCGATGGATATTCTATTTGATCTATCATGATCATCTCTTATAATGACTATTGAAAAATAATTTCAGATACGATTATTGATTTCCCTTCCATTATTATTCCCATTTCCCCCCTTCCTAGGTCCTTGATCAATGGATATCCTTGATTCCTCATCATTGCCAACACAATAATGTCATTCATACTTAATGAATCAGAGACATTGTTTTCTATTCCTCAGTGATAATTAATTAAATGAGCATAGTTTTTAAGAAGCTCTAACCATCTCCTCTATCTCATGATCAATTACTTTTTAAAATTTTTACATAAAACTCTGGTGTTCTGTGTATATTTCACATTTCTACCCATAATGAGTTTTCCACATTTCATTAGGGAGAAAATGGATATATCTAACTTCAAATCTTTTGTAGAATAATTATTCCCATGATTATTAAACTATCAAGATTCATATAAAATGGACTTTTCATTTTGAATGAGGATAAACCAAATCACTTTTAGAAATATGTCTCTATATAAAAAAAATCTTTCTTTGATACAAATTTGATTAAACAAAGGTGTAGTAAAAAATATCTTTTTGAGCTCTAAGAATTATTCTTCCCACTACTTTGTATAGATTAACTTATCACATTTTGTATTTAACTTGGATGGTGGATTAGAATGCCATGAATTTTCTTTTGAAAAACCAACTGTAATGACATTCTAAACTATGGAAAATATGAATCCTATTTTATGTTGTTGGATGAGACCACTTCTCTAAAACATTAACTTGGTAGATACAATCGATATTCGTTCATTAGTTACAATGTTCCCCAAGAATGAAAATTATTGTAACAAAAAATCACATTTTATGAATTTTAAAAATATATTCGCCTTTCACTAAGTTATCAATATAACCCTTACATTATAATCATGCCCCTTATGAGTTTTAGATTATATCAGAATATCATAGAGAAAAACAAAAAATAATTTATCAAAGTATTCTTTAAATATTCTATTCATCAAATCCAAAAATATACCATGATATTTTGTCATTCTAAAGGGAATAATAACAAAATCATAATGCCCATATCTTTTTCGGATGATAGCCTTTGGAATATATTCTTTCTTCACCCTCAAGTGAGGATACCTATATCAAAGATCAATAATTTATATGAATTGATCCCCAAGAATCTAGTTAAATGAATTATCAATCCATGATAGAGGGTTCTTGTTCATAACATTGACCCCATTAAATTTATATAACAAATACATATACCCATTTATCTATCTGTTTTCATTATAAATAGACCAGCTTCTCCCTATGTAAATACACATGATTAGATAAATCTAATCTCTAAAAGATCGTGATGTTTTTTCTTTAATTCCTATACTCCACATTTTCCATTTTATAAGGGTGGTTTGATATCAACTTCGAAATAGGTATGTGTTCAATTGTGGGATCTTCATATATTTCTATGAGATGTCAAAGTAACTATTCAGAACGTATGTCAATAAATTTAGGAAATATGGGTACATTTTCTGTTCAGAAAATTTAATTTATTTCTCCATCTTCATTTATCATATCCATAAAAAAGGCAATCGGAGGTGATTGTAGAAATAGATCAGGTTAATATATCTCTTATTTGAAAATAACAATGGATTATCCATTAAAGAATACTAATATTTATTTACATCATTGATTAATAATAGCATTATACTTCGAGTTCAAATGCATAACATGTAAATATTCAAATTACACCATGGGAATGAAAACATGATTTTTAATGAGATTTAACTTTCTAAAATTTTATACTATCGTTTCTATACACTGTTGATGTTTGGATAATCCTTCCATGGATTTTGACTACTGACTCTACATCTAGAAGCTAATTGATTTATTCTATATTATATTCAAACATGGATGAAATAAAGTAATGTGTATACCCATAATTAAACAACATACTTTTTAACTTTGATAGCACAAAGATTCTACTAACCAAAAAATAATTTTGAGCCTCTACTATAGAATTCATTATTTTGAATACCGAAAAATTATGCCTTGGCCTATGATACGATTGATGGTGTTTCCCCTTTATTATCTTCTGATTTAAAAAATGATTTAAAAAGTTCCCAAGACTTCTATACATGATTGATTTAACTTCAGGCTTTACCTACACCATCTTACCTTTTTCATTAATGGTGAGAAGTTGGGGATTCACCAAACTATGATAGTTTTTTGATATATTCTCGTCTCTTTCCCACATGTAGATCTTTATACTCCCAATCAATAAGTTACTCTTATTCTTATTCCCTCATTAGATTAATGTGAAACCTTATACATTATTTCCTCCTCTTCGGTGATCAAATTTATTACCTAAATTTTTGTCCATTTCTCACTTATTTTCATTCGACCTATGTGACCATTGTGCCTCTCCATACTCCAGTTCAACTTTCATAGCACTCTGAACTATTTCTTCATAACATTCAGAGTCCTTATTTATTATATTCTTTAATATAAGGAGTCTCATTCAACGAAATAATCTGTCAACCATTCCCTTAGGATCCACAACAATGATATAGGTTTATCTATAATGTATTGTAAAGATCATTATAAAGCCTCCCACAGATTCATTTTCCTTCTTCATATAAAAAAGTTCCTTCTCCATTTTTTCACAACAAATATAGAAATTATAAATTGAACAATAAACCAATGAACTCCTTCCACTTAATAGAATAATATGAATTCTTGGATACATGTTTTTAATCAATTACCACTACTAATAAACATATAGTTATAAATTTTACACTACCAGGGAGACATCTTCTTTAACAAAATAGCAGAGTTCAAAAAATATATTCTCTATTGAGATATATATTGTTCATAAATCAATGGTCTATTGAATGAACATAAATAATGTGGTCATTGATGCATAATGGTATCGATGTCATGTTATTCCCCTGATGGTGAATATGGTTTCTCAACTGGATTCATGTTTTTATTAATAACTAAACATAGTTGATTCATCGTCTTCATGATTTTTTCCATTCCTTCTTTCATCATGTTAGTAAAGCCCTCAGTGCATCATATTTTTCACTCATCATTTACATGATTTTTCTTATTTCCAACTATGTCTATAACAGATTAAAACCATAGTGTGAAACTTCTTAATTTTAGGAATATTATAATTTCAAATGGGTTTTGTTTCCCAAAACATTGTTCTAAAATATTTATTCATTAATCACTTCAATTAATAATTATATTTTTAATATATCCTCCATAATGGTTCATAAAAATCTAATTATTAACCGAACTTATACCCAATTAGTTTCAAAATATGTGTTTAAAGGTGACCATTATCATCCACATGTTATTGATCAGGTTTACATAACTGTTGTGTTTTTAGAGTTATTAAACCTAGTTACATATGTGCCAAAGCTTCACCACATGTAGTATCCATACAAGGATTTCATTTCATGGAAAATAATCACTTAATAACTCACTAAAAATCAATGATTTTTTCTATATTTAAACTTATACCTAGATATATTAATAAATGTTCATGTTCTAATACACACAAATAGGAAAACGTTTCTCTGATTACAAATATGGAATCCATCTTTTTATTACATTGAATTTTAATTATTTGGAACAAAACATGTGATCTTTTAATGTTTATTTTATTGGAAATTAGAAAAATAATACAAGAAATAATATCATTCTTCTAATACACTTGAAATTAATCTTCATGTGATCATGATAAGTTTATTTTATAGTATACCATATCCTTGGTACATACATCAAAGTAAAATAGTGATCATGAAGCCCAATAAGGGAATAAGTAAGTGAGACATTTAGTATGTGATCATGAGCCATATCAATAAGAACAAGAGTAAAAATATATATTATGAAAATGAGACATATAATAATAAAAAAACATGAATAATTATATGGAAATGTGGATACAAAATAAAATTGAGTCAGTCATAATAATATCACCAGGGATTATTCACCTGGGTGTGATAAATGAACGTTACCAAGGTAATCCACCAATGTTTCGTAAAACACGCCATATCCCAATATTATATTATTTACGCAATTATTTGGATTAATATAAACGTTATCCCTTCATATATATTAATTTCATGTGATCTATAATTATCATAATAGATGATTTTTCAATACCATAAGTTGAATAAAGGATGGCTTTCATATAAAATCATTGAGTATAAATGTTCTTAAAGGCTTCACCATGATATTATTTTTGACCCACAAAAATGGAATGTTGGTTTCTTATATGAAAATACTTGAATAAATAAATTATATTAATATATAGTTTAATAACCATGGATAAATAAATAGTTTGTGTATAGATAATATAATAATTTCTCATGTATGGGAGAGAAATTCAAGATGTAAATTTCACAAAATGATGGACATAACACACAAATTTATAAAATGGTAAATGGAGAAATAATGAAGGTCTATAAAATATAAAAAATTATATCAACAATGAGGGTATGATAAAAATAATAAGAAAATAATGTTACATAACCTTTAGAATTCAGACAAAAAATAATTACTTTTCTTGAAATTATGATGAAAACAATTATCCTACAATGAAGAGTTGATCCTAAACCATGATAATGGACCCTTGGGGTAATAAAGACACCTTTAGAGGACTCTTTGGGAAGAAAAATGATAATAATTTGAGGGGGATTTATTTGGAGTGATGAATGAAGTTGATATGTGTGGGTATTTATAGAAAAAGTGTAGGATTAGTTAAATAATTTCCAAATATAGAGCTTGGAAATCTAGGTTGTGGAAAATATAAAACCATTGGATTACGCATGGATTTTTTTCACTATTTTGGAAATTTGAGTCATATTTTAGGGTATTTTAATCTATTAGAACTGGAAACCAATTTTTTATACTTCCTTAGACATGGAAAATTTAATTTTCCAGAAAAATGTATTTAAAATAATATTTTCCATTTTAGACATTGGAAAGCCACTTATAAGTTTGGAAAAAGATTAAATGATATTAAAATAATTAATATTAATTAAATAACATATTTTAGGTCATTTATAGTGGTTTAATAATAATTACATACTTATCAAAAAAATTGATGTCATAAAATATATCTAAATCCCAAAAGAATATTATTACTATTCACTGGAAAATTAATTATTTTATAAATTTCACACAAATTCCCCATAACCAAATTTAGACATATTTATTTCAATTATAATATGTTTTTTTTATAAAATTCACTATCAAAATATAAAAATTTATCTTTTAAATATTAACATCATTATTTATTTAAAATTAGATGCTTTTATTACATAATAATGTTTTTAATACTTATACAAATATAAAAAAGAAATTATTATAATGACCTAAAATTATATGTATTTTTTTAATTATATAGAATTATTTCCATACTAGACACTAAGACAACATGTGATTCCAAGGCCTGGAGTGGTCGGACTGTATTTTATAAAAAAATAAGTTCATTAAATAATCGTGCGATTGGGTGTTTTATAACATTTATAATAATGCTCGGATTAAATATATTAGGGTACCATTGAACTCAAAGAATTAGGATTCTCATAGGAAGGGGATAACATCGATTGACATGGTTCGACCAAAAAAATACTTTTCAGGACATTGAGATGAAAAATAAAATAGCGTGAAAAGTTATTATATTATTTCTCTTCATCATTATGAAACAACTCTTCATTTTTTCTTTTTCTTGAGGAGGAGATGTTGAATCCATTAATGAACATCATTAATAAATAAATGTAGCAATGATGAGACATGCATCACATCATCAATCATTAATTAAATAGGAATTTAGGGTTGAGAAACAACCCTGGAATTCCTTTTACAAACGATGAAGGAAACCACTCCAATGAGGAATGCTGGAGAATCGAAATGTGGTAACAACATCCAAAGAGAGAGGATTCAGAACTAGAGATCGAGGGATGTAGATGGATTATCATCCTCAAACAACATCCTTTTCCTAAGTAGGGGTTAAATTTTGATTGATAGTTTTTCCCCTATTCCTCCATTCTAATCAATGAACGTAGATCAACTCACTAACTAGTTGATATGTAGATAAATTGTTCTTACAGGATTGAGATATATTATTGCTACATCGATATCTGGAGTAAAATCATGGAAACTTAATCTATGATTTTTGATCTCGCTATCAAGAACAATTCTAGGCCAACATGAAGAAAGAGTAACTTTTTCAATGGGTGTTCTCTGTGATACCCTCTCTCTCTCCTTGTTCTTCACTGAGAGTCCCACAATGCTATGATAGATCATTTTTGAGGGGATTCCAAATGTGATCAGACCCCAGAGCGATGGAAAAACAGTGAGGAGTATACGGAAGTTACGGTGAAACCCCAAGAAGCCAAGAAGAATTTATATATCAGAAAATGGACCACTGGAGAAAGTCATGTGGCTCATGGAGGAGATGATCGGTGGCCGCCACCACAACCGGGCATGGGAGGAATCACTACCTTATGGTGCTCCATGGTGGCAGTGCAGGGGGGTGCCAATTTGGCACCGCATCGGTTCGAGCAGCTCATGGGGTGGGCAGTGGCATGCACTACCACGCTATAAAACATGGATAGCATGGTGAGGCAAACCAAAATCTAGTGTGGCGTCCAGGTTAGACCCAAGTAAGATCTCCAATATAGGAAAAACTGACAGAGTGAACCAAGACACTAGGCAGTTTTGGTTGGAGGAGAACCAGCCTGACTTGCAGACCGAATAGGATAGGGAACTGGGCCACTGTGCGGCCCAACTAGAAGGAAATCGTCCTGACTAAATCAGACTAGGTATCTTGGTGACCCAGAGGCCTTCACCCACCGCCAAAACAGACCGGGTCTGGAAAGGCCCAATGGGCATGTCCCTTGGACAAGTCTAGATATGTTTGAACTAGACCCAATGAGTTCAGGTGATGCGGGACCCCCAGGACGGGTTGGTCGGGTCAGTCTAACCATGTCTGACCAGGCTCAGACACAACCGGCCCCTGTTTACTGAAATTATAATATCATTCATACCTGGTGTATGATTGATGTGATGTCTATAGCATTGATACCCAAGAGACGAGGTAATCCTTTGGGTATGCTCTAAGTTAGACTTCGTGGAATATGAGATGCAATATATGGATTTAGGAGTAGATTCCACTAGAATCAATAATCCAATGAGCGGGAATCCTATGACTAGTTGTGACAGGAAGGATATGAAAAGGGGGGCCTCAGTGGCCTAGTCACCGAGTAGACCTTAGAGGCCCAGTAGAAAAGTAGATCTCAGTGGTCTAGTAGCTCAGTTGACCCTAGTGGTCTAGTAGCAGAGCGAACCTCAGTGGTCCAGTAGCTGAGTGAACTTCAGAGGTCTAGTAGGTGAGTGAACCTATCTGTTCTAGTAGCCCAACAAACCTTAGTGTTCCAGAAGATGAGCATACCTCAGTGGTCTATTAGCCAACTGGTCCTCTATGAATCATCGGGGATGAGTCCCTCATCATTACAAGATGATTCAGCTTTACGAATGATAATATTACTTTTTATACATTGAGTTATAAATGGTGTGAGTAGTATATTTATGGTGGTCTTTACATTATGGTTTGGATTCTCTTCTGTGTTTTGCGTTACTCACCCATACACAAGCATGAACCACATGTGTCATTTCTCCAATAGGTGATCAATGCTTCTATGAAGACCTTGGTGGTCTGGGACTATGTAGTGCTCAGTGAGATAGGACTGACATGCGTATTTCTATGACTACATGCACCTATCCTTCACCTACCATTCAGTTTGTGTCTCGAGAAGAAGGATAGTGGAAGTTAAACCTTCCTTTTGGGTTTTGGTATTGTCTTTTTGGCCCTTTTAGTTTTAGTGTGTACATTACTATCAGTAGTGGAATCAGTGATATTTGTGGTTCACATTGTGTTTACCTTCCATAGTTTTAGTCTTTTGTGTGTGTACTGGTTTAAGAGGCAATGCCTTACCTTTTTGTGATATTCCCATTCGGTGCTATTCTCCATCCCTTGCCCTATTTAAGGTAGGCTTGGCATAGTCACGACATAGGCCCTAGTAGAAGGGTAGTGACAAAGTGGTATCAAAGGGTAGTCGGTTCTACAAAAAGAACAAAGAGTCTTTAAATTTTTTTGGTAAATAGTGTTATGTGTTTTTCATTTGGGTTTTAGGCCAGAGAGTTCGATTTTGGTGTTGTGGATGACATATACTTACACTAGGACCCTTATTTATGCTTTCTGACATGGTAAATGAAAACATTGGTTGCATGCACCATAAAATTATTTCTCATGATCTTTTGGAGTCATATTTAACTCACCAGGTATAATATATTAATATTGATTCATCTTGTTTTCTTTCAGGATGCCTCCACATTGATAGACAGCTATGATTCTAGTGTGTGACCACAAGTATGATCTACAGAGTGATGAGTCTTTGGTACAAGGACCATTGCTAGAGATTCCATGTTCAGGCAGTTTCCCACCATTACCATCGCTCGTTGGTCAGTTGTTTCTACCGGCACTACTCATAGAGGATGTACGTAGGCTCAGAGCCTTACATGAGTTCCAAATATAGTGACCTCCTAGGTTAAGAGTAGATATAGATCCTCACATCACTAATGATTTGATGGAGGTGGTGACATGAGTCTTTTTCTTAGTGAGGATTCCACTTGACCATATGGAAGTTCAAGATGCGAGCCTTCTTGTTGGGATCAAAAGGGAGATAGTGGAGTTTGATGATCCGGATGTATGAGGAGGTGGTCCTCACTTGGTATGAATTTGCTCAACTTTTTGAGGAGTATTTTTTCCCCATAACATTTCACTATGTGAACATGCAATAGCTTCTTAACCTATAGTAGGGAAGCCTGATAGAGGATGAGTACTCTACAAGGATCATAAACCTCTCCCATTTCTCTACAAATATGGAAAGCTTCCCTTTATTCTCGGCACGTAAATTTGAGTAGGGAATCCAATGGGAGATCATGACATCGATGATTTCCCTTAGCATCCCTAAACATGATAGGGTATTCGGGAAAGCCCTACTAGTGTTTAGCTTCATCTCCTAGAAGTTACTGACTGTGGGAGCTACAATTTGGTGACAGGTGGCTGAGTCATCCATTGAGTGTAGACGACATATGACAGAGAACCCCGAACGGGCCATACCATTCAGTGAATTACCCCAATACTCTAGTATGGTGGTACAAGGCTCCCAAGGAAAGTTGATTCATCGGAGTATAAGAGCATGCTACACGTACGGTGGGAAAGTTCACATGCCCGACTCACTGTGCAGAGGACCGACAGATGGTCGAGGGACTACTGAGGCAGCTCTAGAGATAGGGACAGGGTGGTCCACCAGGTTGAATATGTGGAAGAGGAGTGATATGAGTGGATGTTGGTAATCATAGGTACTAGGTACATCCATCACCACCCCCAAGTTGTCCACCACAGGCTCCCGGAGCAGGTGGATGGGGGAGGGCTTAGTTTTAGGTAATTGAGGCCCCCGACCCTGATGTCCTAGAGATGATACAAAGAATGATATTTTTCTTCTTCACTTTATCTACAGATCCTATAAACACTATTTTTAATTAATCATTACAATCCATGAACCTTTTTCGGAGCTCATAGATTCTGATCGAGCCGATGGATCGATCCTTACAATTAATGTATCCTACATGAGGTGATTCGATGATCACACACTAGTTTTGATAGTTTGATCGTACTCATGGAGATGAGAACATCGACTGGGATCTCCTAGTAGTGGTATTGCATCATTCTGACATCATTCTATGTATGTATAGGCTATCATTAGTTCATGCCTAGTTCAATAATTAAAGATTCACAGTACAATGTGTCTGTTGAGATGGGAATCGGTATTCCATTGTCGGTCGAAAGGAAAACGGAGTAGCGCTAGATGGACTCTAACATAGAAGGGTGCACCTGATCACTCTATAGTTGTCTAGCATGTCCCTTTGTATAGTGGATGAGAAAATTATACAGTTTCTTATAGTGGTGGATGATTACGTGGATGTCTTTATAGATGATGTTCTAAGATTACCTCCTCAAAGAGATGTTGACTTATATATTGATCTACACCCTGGTATGGCACCTATATCTACACCTACATATCTGATGTCTCCTACAAAGCATTGATAGATGAGGTTAGAGTTGGAGGAATTGTATATGAATGGGTTCGTAAGGCTCAGTGTTTCAACATGGGTATCCCCAGTGTTGTTTCCAAGAAGGAAGACAAAAGCAACAGGTTTTACGTTGAATTTTATTTCCTTAACTAGGTACCCTTGAAGAAAAATTATCCTCTATAAAGGACTGATGACCTCTTCAATCAGTTGAAGGGATTGAGATGGTTCTCGAATATGGTCCTTTGAGCAGGCCATCACCAACTTTATGTACAAGATGAGGATGTCTCGAGGACGTCTTTCATATTTCTCTACAGCCACTACGAGTACGTAGTGATGTCATATGTCATGAAAAACACCCCATTACTGTTCATAAGACTCATTAATAGGGTCTAAAATCCATACATAGACTAGTTTCTAGTGTTCTTCATTGATGACATCATAGATTATTCAATGTCCAATGAGAAGCACATGATACACATTAGGATGGATCGAGACACACTCTAAGAGCACCAGTATTATGAAAAGCTCTTGATGTTTGAGTTCTGGATATGAAAGGTCCACTTCCAATGACATGTGATCTTAAATGCTAGAGTTGTGGTTGATCTAGAAAATATTGATTTGTTTCTTTCTTGGTAGCCACACATGCGTGTTACTGAGGTGTTGAGTTTCCTTCCGTTGGCTGGGAAGTATCAGTGGTTTGCACCCAACTTCATTGGTTTTTAATAACCCCACACAACATTGATGAAGAAAGGAAAACCCTTTGCGTGGAAAAATGATTCCAGTAGAGCTTTCAATAGTTGAGGAAGATCTTCAGGAGTACTATAATATTGATGCTTCCAGAGGAGGGAACTGACTACATAGTGTTATGTGATGCTATAGGAACATAGATTAGTTGTTTTATCCTATAGGGGTAAGCAGTTATTTCCTATGGCTCACAAAAATTGAGTCATAATGAGAGGAACTATATGACTCATGAACATCATTTATTAGTTGTAGTCTTTGCACAAAATATGTGGTGACACTACCTTATATTTGAACGGTTCTTCTTCTAAACTAACTGTAGAGACCCAAAACATGATGTACATAGACATTAAATTACTTTTTTGAAATTCATAATACATAAAAAGAACCAACACCCAAATACCTTAATAGTTTAGTTACTTTTGAAACTTGAAACCTAATCTTCTAATCGTGGTGAAAGATCTTCAACATCTCCCATAAAGATCTTAACCTTTTTGTTTTCTTACATAAAACCATTCCCTAACTTCTTGGGAAATGAAAACCTGAAAAAAAGGTGATCTCAAATTCACAGTATGGGTAAGCATGGAGAATATAAAACAAATCATATACATTTGAACTAAAAAACATAAACATGATGTTTAAACATCACGATCGTGAGAAATAACATAAAACATGTCAGTACGTAAGGCATATATCATAATGGGACATCAATTATGATAAAATAGCATGGGAATAAACCATGTAATTGCGGAAACCATTAAGCACATGATATTATTTCTATAGTAGAAAATGCATTGCTTCCAAGACAATCTTAGTGGACAAAGTCCCGTTCTGAATCGAGTTCACTCATCGTTCAAGTCCTATATCACTGAACCAGATTAACTAAACATTCCAGCCATGTTTATCTCATGAGATATAAATATTTACCCAATTCATTGGAGGGAGATATATTTCCCACCCATCTCATAATTAAATCATTATTTCATGTGCCACACAATCATTAATCATACATCATAGCATAACCCATGTAATAGAGTGGGATTCTTAAACATCATTCCATCATAACATAATCCATATAAAAAAATGGATATCATTTCATTATAAGAAAAATAAAACCATGTAAATAATGGAGACATTATAATTCCAACATAAACTTATTAAATAATGTCATTTTAGATGGAAAATAGTTTTGATAAAACACTCGAAATGAATTTTTGAGGAAAATATCCTTTCTTCTTCAACACCACATTATTTTCAAAAAATGGCATTAAATTTTAAAAGAAAAGTGTTTTTTTTTTAAATAATCATGTTATCTTATAGAGGAAGCTTCATAAAAATAAGGTGTTATGAAACCATAAAAATTCTCTCATGCCATATAAGTTAAAAATAACATTCTCCTTGTACTTTTTTCGGAAAATCCAAAAAGTTCCTCATGTGCTAAAAAAGTATGAATCCTTTCATAACATGTGGTAAAATAAAATAATGGGTAAAAATTACATTAAACATACATGAATTTTTTTTATAAAACATGTACATGGATGATAACAATAACCCCAGTAAATACTTATGAATAAAAAATCTTGGATAAGAAAACGATTAGAATAGTTATCCATTATCTTATGTCTGATATGCTTCGTATGTATCCAAAACTCCTGTATAAAGATTTAAATAATGCTATTGACTTATTAAAAAATTATATTCATTTTTGTGTTATCATATATGGATCAATTATAACATTATAATACCCTTTCATTTATAAATTCCATGTTAAAGCAGTGTTTTGGGTAAAATTGTTTCATTTATCGTATGTGTTTCGATTTGTTGTTCATGATATTATTATTAATTATATAATGATTTACTTACATCCATAATGTAAATCATGATTTATATATCACATATATTTAGTATATATATATATATATTATATATATGAATGAAAGTAAATACACCATTCAGGGAGACGGTAGTCCGTACGTACGCATGAACGCTGATTTTCTTTCCTTATTGACTTGAATTGAATTAAGTAGATGACATACATATATATATACATAAATCTAGTATCATTATTATGTCATATATTTCATGATTACATATTATATATACTTTATAATCATTCTTTAATTGTTAACATGGAATATGAATCTCATCGCGTCGTGGAGACGGTAATCCGTATGTATGCACAAGTGATGATATAGTTCCCATTTTTATTGAATTGAATTGGAGTGGATGATACAATATCATGGAATCAGTATGATGTTATAAAAATAATATATATTTAATCGTTACACCATTATACCAATCCAACTAAGGTTGTGGTGGAAAAACAGATTACACCACGGCGTGGAGACGGTATTCCGTACGTGCGCACGCGCGGTGATTTTGTTTTCCATAGGATGGATAGAAGGTGAAATGGGGTATTTTCTTATTTATAATAACATATCAGTATATAAGTAATACTTATGATATTACTTGACAATGAAAAAACTAAATAAGAAGAAGTTGAAGAAGAAAGAAACTTGAAAGAATCGTTAGAAGAGATTGCGTCTTCTTCGACGCACCTCCTTTAAACTTCTTCTCGGGGAACTAGATTTGGTCTTTTGAGTAGAATAGATCATATATGATATAACTATAGAGTTTGAGAAGAGTAATTGTTTGGGTTTTTATGAACTTCAAGGCTCAAAATTTTCTGATGAGAAGACGGAATGGGTTCCCTTTTTATAAGGGAGGATAGGGGCACCTTAGGAAAACTTCAAATATTATTTTATAATAAAGTCATATTCGGTTTTTAATAGCTCCAAATTTTTCTATTTAGAATATAAGGAGGATATGGGTCTAAATACTCTCAAACAATAGGTTTTAGAAAATTTTAAGTTACTATTTTATACTTATCATTTAGATTTAACTCTATATTAAATAATTGAACTTTTACCGTGTATTTTTTTTCTAACACTATATGGTTAATAAAAATACTATAACAAACCAAAAGAACCCCAAGTGTTTAATTATTAATATATATATCCTTTTCAATGTCATTTTTCCAGACCTTATATTTTTAGAAATACAATAACAATTAATAATATAATATTTGTTTTAAAAACAATTTTTTGTCAATTTTGAAACTATTTGGTAATTGATTTTTTTTAAATTATAACAACATGATTAGTTCGAAAACAATTAATTGAATCAATAATAACATGTCATATTAACCTATATACTTAGTGTAAATCATTAAAAGTCTAAAATCACAATTATTTGGGTATTTATAAGATTTATTATGTTAATATTTCATTAATAAGGTAATTATTGCATCATCATTATGTCATAAATAAACTAAATTATTTAATGTCTAAAAATTCTAAATAAACTAACATTATGTAAGAAATAGTTTTATATTTCTAATTAATATTTATAGTCCAATTTATCTTTTGAATAACCTTATATTAAAAATGTTTTAGTTATTGAACTTTGATTTTATCTCTTTTAACTCTTCTTTAAATAAAATAATAATAAGTGTCATAATCTAATACTAGTGGACCTAAATGGTAATATTTTATTCCTAAAGTTGTTATTGGTCGAATAACACTTATCCAATAGAATTAGGACATGTTTTAGGGTAATAATAATATAATTTTTACCCCTAATTACCCTATTTACTGTTGACCGTGGTAAATAATAGAAAAAAGTAACTATTCACCAAAACAAAATTATCTTATTGAACCACATTTTACACCATGATATTTACCGAGTCTCTAGAATTTTCTAAATTCCAATCACAGAAGTGGTAATATTTAGTTTTTTGTAAATGTTCAAATTCTCCTAGGAGGTGTGTAAAACACGGTGAAAACATCAATAAATTTTTTATATTTCTAAAATAATTATAAAATGACTCCAATTGATTACATTGAACTTATATAGGTGTTATGTATCTATTTTGACATAAAATAAATTTATATAAAATAAATAAATATTTAAATAAAAAGTCGATTTTTAAATATTAACCCATTGTTTTCAATATTCATCAAAAATTGAATGTTTTTAGAAAAATAACAAAAATTCACCCTAGGATAATTTCCATATTATGAATCCAAAAATGAAGTCCATTTTGAAAGATAAAATTTATAAAATTTAAAAAGGTGGGTATTACTATTAATAATGGCAAGTTCGTAATAGTATTATAATAATATCTCATTTAGTGAAACTCAGTATTGCGTACTACACACGCTATCGAGGAAGGTCTTGATTGCATGTAATGCATGCCATGTTAGGGCTGAGTGTAGTAAAAGCTTCTGTTGGTGTTGCCTATAACATAATCAGAACATATTTCATTTATACATTAAGAAAAATCTATTCTTAATGTTGCGTAGAATAATTTACACAAGACGAACTTGAAATTGTGTGTAACACGAGCCAAGAATAGTGTTGTGTATACTTCAATCCAATACGGTGTTTTGAATAGTACAATCTAATCTTAGCGTAGTCTATAATATAACACATAAAAGAAATTAAAAAAAATATATCTCATAAATTCTTGTGGTGTTACATTCTACCCCCCTTAAAATGAATTTCACCCTCGAAATTCGTCGGGGTTATAAATGGTTTTCTATTTGAATGTTTCTTTCATAAAAACCTACATCGTAAAAAGAAATTCCAAAACTGGACATTAAAAACTAAATTATGAAACTTAATGGTTACCCAAATTAACTAATCACTGGGTTTCAACATAAGTGAACATAGGTGAAAATACGGATATGGAAGAGAAATCTAACCATCTTGTTTTGATGGAGAGTGGTAGAGAACATGGATATGAAAAATACAACAATCACAAAACAATAAATTTGTGATGATCTATAGTACCATATTATTCATCGGATATAAGGGCACTATGACAACATTTTTGGTTTTGAATATCATTTCCATAATGTTGAAAATTTTGAAATAGAAGAAATAATTACTTGATTTTGGTACAATCTCTTTGTTGTTTGTTCCATGGACAATTTCCACTTCATCTTTTAAAGAAATAAAGTTGAATTTTTCATTCGCGAATTGTTAGTAGATCAGGTGATAGAATGATGGGTCATTCCATCGGTCTCAAACAAAAGGTTAGAAAAAGTTATCAAATATACATACATCCATCTATAGTGAGATTAATAATATTTGGTTCCTAAAATAGACTTATACTTCATATATCATAATGCTTAATATAATAACACTAGTTTCTCAAACTAGATACATCTCGTAGGCCAGTGATAGGCGATAAAGTCCTTTCGCACTTCGGTTGTGGGTTCGATTCCCATATCCTTGTCTGATGTGACATATTTTCGCCCATCCTGGAGGTTGTCTTTTTTGTAAAAATAAATTATTATAACTTTCCATCAATAATATCGAAAATTTTCTATCCTTAATCAATACTAACTTATGTCCAACATAATCCATTCCAATCTTTAGGCTTAACCAAAATATTGTTGTCCAATCTCATATTATAGTGAAAAAGATTACCAGAGAGTTCCTATAACAAGCATGTTAATACCATCATTGATCCCCAGATATCATAAGATATGTCTTGTAGGTCACATTCCAATAATTTGAAGGCCTTAATCATGTATTCTATTAAAAAATGAATACCCAGTTAAATTTAGTGAAAACATGAATGCAGTTAAAATTTAACACGTTCCACATACCAAAATCCAAAAAATATATATATATACTCAAACCATGATATCACATACTTCTTATAGAAATCATGAGCTCATGAATACTATCAAACATATTATTTTCTCTTTAACCATTCATTATGCGCATATTATCTTCTTTCCAATATATTTGAATCACATGTCATTGTTACTATTACCATAATATTATTGAAAACCACCATAGGATAATACAAAAATATTCCAATATACCATAAAAGTACCTCAAAAACACTATTCTTGAATACCAATACATAAACACATCAATCCATACTCTTCAATGATTGTCATGGAGTACGTCCTTCCTTGATTTAGAAGTAACCTCTTAGGTCAGTGCATTGAGTTGGGTAATGCCCATGTTCTCCACAAATAAGACATTTACCTCTATAACAGTATGTTACACTATGGCCCTTTTCACTACACAAATAACATCTTCCCATCCATTTTAGGTATTCCTCAAGGTTCTTCATCCCTAATTTAGAAATATCAATCTTCCTTTATCTATGATGCTCACCATGCAAACATGCAAAAAATTCCATGTTCCTCTTATTTGATGACTTAGGAATACCACCAAAGTTCACCTTGTTAATCATACATCTTGATGACTGATTCGGCATAATCACAATATCATTCTCTCTAGGAATTACACAATTTTGTTGATCACAGTCACCAATATGTCAATCTGAATCACCGTTAAGTGAATTACATCTCATTCCCTCTATTGACTAAAACCAGAAACCATAGTATAAAAAATAGTTAAACTAATGAGGAACAACATAGTCATTAAAAGTCACTTATGGGATCTCTAACTTAAAAAACATTCTTTAATCCATGACACCTTAGGTTCATACTAGGTTATTCATGATCATCAACATAACTCTAGGACTGTAACCTATATATATACTAAACCTTAGGGACATCCCTAGAAATACCTTAGAAATATATCTATGGATTTCACAAAAGATTTCGCATCCTAGTTTCCAAGGGTTAAAAAAACCTTCCCTCTAATACCAACTATAGATACCCAAAGCATGACATACATAGACATAAAATTACATTTTTGAAATACTTAATATATAACAAGAACCAACACTCATAGATCTTATTAGTTTAGTGTATTTGGAAACTCGGAACATAATCATCTAATCATGGTGAAAGATCTTCAACATCTCCCATAATTATCTTCCCCTTTTTTTCTTACTTAAACCCTTTATTTATATCCTGGGGAAATGAAAAAATGAAAAAAATAGTGAGTTCAAATGCTCATTAAGGGTAATCATGGAGAAAATAAATCAAATCATATACATTTGAACTTAAAAACATGAACATAATGTTTAAACATAAAGATCTTGATCAATGACATAAAACATGTCAGTACGTAAGGCGTAGATCATAATGGGACATTAATCATGAATGAAATAGCAGGGGAATAAAACATGTAACTGTGGAAACCATTATGCACATGATATGATTTCTATAGTAGCCAAGGAATTACTGCCACGACCATCTTAGTGGACAAAGTCCCTTTCTGAATCGAGTTGACTCCTCGTTCCAGTCCTCTATCACTGAACCAGATTAACTTAACTCCCCAGCAATGTCTATCTCATGAGATATAAATCTTTACCCAATTAATTGGAGGGAGAAATAGGTCCCACCCATCTTATAATGAAATCATTCTTTCATGTGCCACAAAATAATAAATCATTCATCATAGCATAACCCATGTAATAGAATGGGATTCTTAAACATCATGCCCTCAAACCTTAATCCAAATAAAAAATGGATATTATTTAATCATAAGAAAAATAAAACCAAGTAAATAATGGAGATATTATAATTTCAACATAAAATTATTTAATAATGTCATTTTAGATGGAAAATAGTTTGGATTAAACACTTGAAATTAATTCATGAGGAAAATATCCTTTCTTCTTCAAAATCAAATTATTTTCACAAAATGCCATACAATTTTAAAAGAAAAGGGTTTTTTGAAAATAATCATGCAATCTTTTAGAGGAAGAATCCTCAAAATGAGGCATTAAGAAATTGTAAAAATCCGTTCACGCCGTATAAGTTAAAAATAACATTCTCCTAATACTTTTGTCAGAAAAGCCAAAAAGATACTCCTGTGGAAACAAAAGTAAGATTCCATTAATAACATATGGTAAAATTCAAAAATGGATAAAAAGGACATTAAAAATACATGAAAACATTTTTATAAAACATGGACATGGATGATAACAATAACCCCAGTAAATACTTATGAATAAACAATCTCGGATAAGAACGACATTGGAATAGTTATCCCTTACCATATGTATGATATGATTCGTATGTGTCCAAACCTCCTGTATAATGATTTAAATAACGTTATTTACTTATTAAAGAATTATATTCATTGTTATGATATCATATACAGTTCAATTACGACTTTATAATACCCATTCTTTTATAAATTCCATGTTTAAGCAGCGTTTTGGGAAAAATCGTTTCATTTATCGTATGTGTTTCAATTTTTTGTTCATGATATTATTATTACTTATATCATGATTAACATAATTCTAGAATGTAAATAATGATTTATATATCATATATATTCAGTATATATATATATATATAATAGATAGATGAATGAAATGAAATACATCGTTCATGGAGATTATAGGTCATACGTACGCATGAACGTTGTTTTCCTTTCCTTATTGACTTAAATGGAATTATGTATATGACATACATATATATATATACATAAATCCAGTAGAATTATAATGTCAAATATTTCATGATTACTTATTATATATACTTTATAATCATTCTTTAATTGTTAACAAGGAAAATGAATCTCATCGCGTCGTGGAGACGGCAATCCGTACGTACGCACAAGCAATGATATCATTCCAATATTTATTGAATGGAATTTGAGTGGATGATATATTATCATAGAATAATTATAATGTTATAATAATCATATATATTTATTCATTACACCATTATACCCATATATGTAAGTTGATGGTGGAAGAACAGATTACACCACAGCTTGTAGACGGTATTTCGTACTTACGTACGCACGGTGACTTTGTTTTCCATATGATGGATAGAAGGTGAAATGGGGGTTTTTCATATTTATAATAACATATCAGTATATAAGTAATACTTATGTCATTACATTATATTTATACAACTAAATAAGTAGAAGTTGAAAAAAAGAAACTTGAAAGAATCATTAGAAGAGAATACCACTTCTTCGACGCACCTCCTTTAATATTTTTCTTAGGGCACTAGATATGGTCTTTTTAGAATACCATAACCTCTATAATATAACTATAGAGGTTTATTATAGGAATTTTCAGGGGTTTTCTGAGCTTCAAGGCTCAAAAGGGTGTGATGAGAAGAGGGAAGGGGTTCCCTTTTTATAAGGGAGGAGAGGGACACCTTATGAAAACTTAAAATATTATTTTAAAATAAGTCATAATCGGATCTTAATAGCTCCAAATTTATTTATTTTGAAGATAAGGTGGAGATGGGTCCAAATACTCTCAAAAAGTAGGTTTTAGACGAGTTTAGGTTACTATCTTATCCTTATAATTTAGATTTAACTCTATGTTAAATAATTTAACTTTTACCGTGTCTTTTTGTTTTCTTACACTATATGGTTAATAAAAATACTATAACAAGACAAAAGAACCCCAAGTGGTAAATTATTAATATATATAACCTTATATAAGTCATTTGGCAGATACATAGATTTTTTAAATATGATAACAATTAATAATATAATATGTTTTTAAAAACTATTTTATGTTAATTTTGACACTATTTTGTAATTTATTTTTTTGAAAATTATAACAACAAGATAAGTTCTAAAAAATTAATTTAATAAATACTAACATGTAATATTAACCTATAAAATTAGTTTAATTCATAAAAAGTCTCAAATTACATTTATTTGGGTATTTATAAGAACATTTATGTTAATATTTAATTAATAAGGTGATTATTTCATCGTCATTATGTCATAAATAAACTATATTATTTAATGTCTAAATATTATAAATAAACTAAAATTATGTAGAATCTCTTTTTAGATTTCTAATGAATATTTATAGTAGAGTTTATCTTGTGTATAACCCTATATTAAAAAATTTTTATTTATTAAACATTGATTTTAACTGTTTTAACTCTTCTTTAAATAAAATAATAATAAGTTTCCTAATCTAATACATGTGTACATAAAGGGTAATATTTTCTTCCTAAGTGTGTTATTGGTCGATTTAAACTTATCCAATATAATTAGTACATGTGTTAGTGTAATAATAATATCATTTTACCCTTAATTACCCTATTTACTTTTTCCCATTATAAATAATAGTAAAAAGATACTATTCACCAAAAACTATTTATATCTTATTGAACCACATTTTAGTCCTTGATATTAACCGTGTTACTCAAATATTTAAATTTCACTCACAAAAGCAGTAAAATTAGTTTGTATGTAAATTTTTAAATTCTCCTAGGAGGTGGGTAAAAGACGATGAAAAGTTCAATAAACATTTTATATATCTAAAATTATTATAAAATGACTCCAATGAATTACGTTGAAATTATATAGGTATTATGTATCTATTTTGAAAAAAAATAAATTTAAATAAAATAAATAATTATTTTAATAAAATTTCTGTTTTTAAATTGTAACCCAGTGTTTTCACTATTCATAAAAATTTGATTGTTTTCAGAAAAGTACAAAAAAATCACCCTAGGATAATTTTGATATTGCGAATCCAAAAATGATGTCTACATTGAATGATAAAATTTATAAAATTTTAAAATGTGGGTAATACTATTTTTAACTTCTAGTTCATAATAGTATTCTAATAATATCTCATTTAGTGAAACTCGGTATTGCATACTACACACACTATAGAGGAAGGTCTTGATGGCATGTAAGGGAAGCCACATTAGGGATGCGTGTAGTGAAATATCCATTTTTTTCATATAACATAATAAAAAATTATTTCATTTTTACATTAAACAAAATCTATACTTAATGTTGCATAGAATAATTTCCACAAAAAGAACTTGAAATTATGTGTAACACGAGCCAAGAATAGTGTTGTGTATACTGTAAGCTAAAAAAAAATTTGTGTATAGTTCAAGATAATCTTGGCATACTGTATAATAGAACACATCAAAGAAATTAAAAATAATATATCTCATAAAATCTCAGGGTGTTACTCACAACACAATAGCCTCAAGCATATCTTTTTTCAGAAGGATCTGAATATAAGATAGGTATATTGTCTAGAGTTTCACTATAAATATGACTTTGAGATAGTTTGTACTCATGGGAAGGGTAACAAGGTTCTAGATTCTCTTAATATGATATCAAGTTCAGAACTACCGAACTAGGCCTTAGAGTAGTTGTCCTCACTTAATATATCCGTCATGGATATAAAGGAGACAAATTATCTTCATTTGATGGTAGTTTCCCCTCTAATTTTACATCATGTCGAGGATGTGAAACTCTGATATTCATGATATTAGACTAAGAATACTTATATGTCATCATGGCATGCACCAAATGGATATTCGAAAGGTGGAGAGCAAGTCCTCGTTTTTAGAGGATGCACCATAGTATAATTGGCATTGCGGGAGGAGGTGTTGTGGGAGTTAAATTCATCCCCGTTGGTGGTAAATCCAGGGGTGTCAAAGATGTACTAGAACCTCCAACATCAATACTGGTGGCTGAGTATGAAGAAGGATGTGGCATAGTTTTTTTCTAGATGCCTCACTTGTCCGCAAGTGAAGGCCGAGCACAAGGTTCTAGTAGGTTTTACACAAACCCTTGAGTCACCAGTGTGGATGTGGGATTGAATATTAGTGGTATTGATGAATGGATTACCATGTACGTCTAGGGGGATTAATACAATAAGGCTGATGATAGACTAACTCACCATGTCGGCCAACTTCCTACCCATTCAAGAGAAGCATTCACTATAGAGCATGGGATGCCTCTACAAGAAGAAGATAGTTCGACTCCATGGAGTGTCATATATGTTAGTCTCATATCATGATTCATGATTTACATCCCATATGTGGAAGGGATTGTAGGAGGAATTTGGAACATAGTTGTGCTTGAGAACAACCTTTCACCCATAGAAGGATGGTCATAGGGAGTAAACCATACAGACCTTGGAGGACTTACATGGTGATTGTGTTCTTGATTTCGTTCATGGTTTGGGGGGACCACCCACCACTATTGGAGTCCAGATACAACAATATTACCACTCTTCCATCAGTTTGACACCATTTGAGGCACTGTATGAATGACCATACTGGTCACAATTATGCAAGAGATACCCATGAGAGTCAACAGTCATGTGTTTAGAGATTGTACAGGCTATCAATTAAAAGGTGAAGGTCATCCGATAGAGAATGAAGAATACACAGAGCCAAAAATTGTGTTATGATGGTATGTTATGAGGACCCTTGGAGTTAGAGGAGGTGGATCACAAATTCCTATCGATATATCCTCGGCGTAGGATAAAGAGATTTGTCTAGGGCGGCAAGATATCTTGGAATTTCATCAGACCATTCTTGATACATTATAGAGTGGATGGGGTGGCATACCACTTCGCTTTACCACCATATTAAGAGATGTTTCAAAATGTATTCCATGTATCCTTGCTCAATAGATACGTGTATGACCCTTCTCACGTCATCGACAGTGGTGAGCTACAGATTGATGATGGGGTGACATTCACGGCGTACCGGGTGGAGATAGAGGATCGACTAGAGAGGATCCTTTTTGGATGGTTGATTACTATGGTACAAGTTTTTTGGAATCATGAGAATGTCTAGAAGAGAACATGGGATTTGGAGGCTCAGATTCATACTCAGTACCCCCCAATTTTTTATTAGCCCTTGTGTTTCCTTATAAGGACGTAAATACCTAATTGTGGGTGTAAGGTAATTTCCTATAATTCCATGTAATTTGTTTTAATTATATCAAATTATTTTAAGACCAGGTTCTCAGACGGTAAATGATTATTAGGATAGGAGTGGCCAGAATTTATATTTGAACTATTTTTAATGTTCATAAAATAATCATTTGAGTGGGTTTTTATAACTATTAAACTAGTTCCCATATCAAAATTAATAGGGCACCATTGAATATAGAGCATTATAATTCTCTTAGGAAAGGCCCAACATCGACCACCATAGGCCGATCAAAAATAATAGTTTTTGAGACTTTGAGAAGATAAATAAAATAACTTCAAAAAATTATTTTATTATTTATCTCCATTGTTATGTAGTGTCTCGTTAGCATTGTGGATCAATAATTAGGTGACATAGAATCTATTAAAGAACCTCATTATGGAATAATCATGTAAAATTTGCAATGCGTAACATTTCTTAGTTATTTAATTAAATAGAAATTCAAGGTTGAAAAACAACCCAATAATTCAGCTAATGAACGAAAAAGGAAACCTCTCCAATGATGAATGACAGAGATTCAAAAATTATAAACGACATACTTGGAGCATTGATCTGGGACTAGAGATAAACCGATGATGATGGATGATCATCCTCAACCAAAATCCTTTTCATAGGTAGGGTTATAAATATCAATGATTTCTTTCTCCTATTATTCCCAACAAATCGAAGAAATTGGATCAACCTACTAAATAGTTCATCAGTGGATGAATTATTCTTGCACAATAAGGAAATATTATTCTTGGTTTGTTAGTGGGAAATAAATCATAGTTATTTGAATTATGCTTCATGATCCGGATTACAACAACAATTCTGGGTCGTCATGAACAATCGCTGATTTTTTTTCATTTAACGTTCTCTATGATCCCCATTCTCTCTCCTTGTTCTATGACCATGGACCTGTGAGGTTACAATATATTCTTTTTGGGGGAGATTCCAAATGAGTCTGGACCCCAAGATAGATACCAGAATGGATAGGATAATGCGGTAGTGACATTGACACCCCAAGAAGCCTATAAAAATAGATGATCATGAAACAGCCACAAGAGAAAGTCCAGTGGCCAGCAGAGGAGACTACCAGTGTGGCAGTGTCTATCAGTGGTGACCTGCAGTGGTGGTTGTGGGAAGGAATCATCGCACCCTAGTAGTGCTCCGAGGTGATGGTGCTGGGGGAGACCCAAATTGGGAACCATGTATGTTCGAGAGGTAAACAGGTCGGTGTTTGGTGTGTGATGGCACACAGTCAATGATGGACCATGTGTGAAGGGTGGAAGCTGGGTTCATTTGGCTATGTGGCTATGTGAATCGGATGCGAGTGAGACATCTGAGCTCACCCATATTGGCCTGCTGATGTGGGAAGGCCAAAAGAGTGAACCAGACATCCGGGTAGCTCAGGTGGATGTAAACTTTTCTTACTAAGTTAGAATGGGTTGCTAGATGTCCGGACAAGATAGACCAACAGTAGAACCAAGCCTGGTCTGGAAAGGCCCAATGGGCCTAGAAACTGGGCCATTATGGACTGGGATGGCCTAAACCCAATCGAGTCCGGTCGGGATAGATGAACCGGGTTGGATCACATGGGACCCCTGAGCCAGGTTGGTTTGTTCAGTTCGACCATGTCATACCATGCTCGAATGCAATCCATCCTAGATTCAACCGAGCCTTGTTTACGAAAACTCTTATATCGTTCAGACCAGGTGTGTGATAGATGAGCTGGATGCAGTGTTGGGAACCATGAGACAAGACGGTCCATTTGATATACTCTAAGATATAATTCCTAGAAGTTGAGATAAAACTGATGGTTTGAGTGTTATATTCATCCAGAATCAAATGCACTATGAGAAATAATCTTATGGATAATTGTAATGCAATGGATAAGACGAGAGAGACCTCAATGGACTAGTAGGTGAGAAGACCTCAGTGGTCTAGTAGATGATAATATCTCCGTGGTATAGTACCTCAAACAATCTAAGTTGTCCAGTAGATTAGTGGATCTCAACGGTCCAGTAGAAGAGCAGACCTCAGTGGTCTAGTAGATGATCCTACCTTAGGGGTCCATTATCCCAACTGACCTTAGTGGTCCTGTAGCGGAGCACACATCAGTGGTCCAGTAGCAGAGTGGACATCAGTGACTCATCAGCGATGGGTCCCTTAGTAATACAATATGATTTAGCATTATGACTAATAATCTTACCTTCTATTATTTGATTTATACATGTTTAGCTATATTTACTTTGTAGTATTACATTGTTGTCTTTCCTTTTTGGTTTGGGGTGCCCACTGAGTATTATGTTACTCACCCCTGCACAGGCTTCGGCCATACATGTCATTTTTCATGTAGTTGATCGACGCTTCGATAGAGACCTTGGTGGTATAGGACAAGGTGGTACATAGTGAGACGGGATGGATGAGCGTACTTATATGGATACAAGATGCTACCCTTCACCTACCATTCAAGTAGGGTATCATGAAGATGGACCGTGGAAGTTGTTCATATAATTGTGAATTTGGGGATGTATTATAGACCCTTTTAATTTTTAGTTGGTATTATATTCTCTAATGTTGTCTTAATTAAAATTCTAGTTTACTTTGTGTTTACATACTATTGTTTAATCATTGTGTGTGTGTAGAGGTTTAAAAGGCAATGACTTCCATTGTTTGGATATACCTATTCGATACAAGTCCCTAGCCGCTAACATATGTAAAGCGGGCATGGGGTAGTCATGGAATGGGCCTTGGGGGATGGGTCATGAAAATTATATAATTATTTTATCATTTCTAATTAAATAATAATTTTTTAAAAGAATTATTGTTTAAAAAAATATTATTTAGAATACCTGAGTTTATTACAAAACTGTATATCTTATAAAAAAGTTAGGTTTTATTTGCATTCAACAATCAATTTATCAAATTGGTCATACATAAACTTATAATTTTTAAATAAAATATTATAAAAATGGGATTGATGTAATAATCATAATATTTGTAAAAAAGAAATTACACTTTATGTAACAATGTCATTGACACTTAACCCCATAATACAGTTTCATATTTCCTAAGTGTAAGGTGTGTTATTGTGTTAGTTTCATGTTGTGTATCATATTACATTGACTGCGTGGTAATATCAACTAACATGAACTTATCCCATAGGCTATTCTGTTCACGATTCACTTCTTGAATCTCAATTTGGTCTTTGTCATGGGCAAACCATAGTGACTCTACCTCCATCCCATGTTCTGAGGAATGGGCTTCAAAAAAATTATTATAATAGTTGAGGGAATTGTTTCGCTTTTCTGTATCAATTGTACTATATAATTACTAGATATAGACTATAACTATAATGTTCAAAAACGAGATACTTTACGTAGTGCGATGGGCCCGTAAAGGGATTCTCCCGTCCTAGGGTTTCCTCTCGCCGCCGCCAGCTCCGGCGCTGCGGATGGCGCGACGACTCCTTCTCGTGCTCGGTGGGTTGGGGGTGGTTCTCTACTGCAAGGCTTCGTGGTCTTCTCTCAGGCTGGGGAGACGCTCTCCGGGCTTCTACGGTTGTGGGCTCAGATTCGTGGGTGTAAGACCAGTTGTTGACGGCACACTCTTCGGAGCGCTCGGGGTTCTGATCTTGCAGCTCATTTTTGTCCTGTGGTGAGTTTCATCGCAGTTGGGGGTTGCGATCATGAGCTGGCGGTTTTGGGGTTCTACATATTCTCATGTGAGCATGTTAGGGTTTCAGTGGGTCTGATGCGGTTGTTCTGTCTGGTGGTGGCGGGATTTTCTAGTCTTTATTTTGGTTTTTCTTTCGCTGTGTCGTGGTGAACCTTTCGGTGAATGTGCTATTGAGATAGAGCGTCGACTCTGGACGCATCTCCATGGTTTTTTTTCTATTGTTTTGAGTTTTTCGTTAGATGTTGTATTGAATCCTTTGTGGGGATGATGATGATGGCGGACGCTGGTGTAGCTCACCGGCGATCCGGTGATGGGAATGAATGGTGGGAACCCATAGGCATCTCCATGAATGATGTTTTGTTGATTCCTCGGCGGTGTGCTGGGGTGACGATGTGACGACGGACGCCGGTGACGCTCACCGGCGATCCGGTGATGTGGATATGGCTGATGTGTTGGGTACTTGGCCGGTCCGGCGAACCGCACCGGTGGCTTGATTGGCGGCGATGAAGTTTTCGCGTTTCGAGGTGGTCGCACAGCTCGAGGCGTGTGACGCGCTTATGGGTTTGCGGCTCGAGGTGAAGCACATGGATTGTCGGTGGCATGATGGCGATTTTGATTGGTGGCTGCACAGCTCGAGACTGGACGCGTGATGATGGACCCGTGTGATGATGGACACATGGTGTGTGCTGAATTTGTTTGGTTTGAATTTTGAATTTTGAATGGCAATGAAATCTCGGGAAGTGTTGTGAGGTTGCCGGTTTTCCTTAAACCGGTTTGGGTTACCGGTACCCTTAAACCGGCTTCTGAAAATGGAAAAAAAACTATAATGTTCAAATTATTACAAATAGGTATGGCTACCTAAAGTAAAATTGACTAATAGAAATATAATGGTCAAATCCTAACTCTCAGATTTCCCATTATACACTATAAATACTACTTCATTCTATCACAAAAAATTCATTATAATTTCTCCTAAGGTAATATATTAATTTTATATTAAGTTTAATAGTTTAAAATATATTTTTTATTTTCCATATTGTTGTTTATTGTATGGATCATCTGTGAAGATTTGGGCGATCCATATTTTCCCATTTTAGATTTTTTATTTTTTATTTTTTTCAAATAGTAATATTTTTTATTTTAATTGTTTTTATAGGTGACTAATTTAATGTTATTTAATAATTATATAATGTTTTGTTGGTTCCTATATATTTTTTATGTGTATAATTGATTCCCTTAAAAGTTTGTTCTAGTTAGGAATCACTAATTCTGAATGTATTCCAAGGGGTTTGATCATGTAACTAGAGGCACCCAATGGTTCTGTATCCAATGGGACCTAATTTCAAAGGTAGATTCCTATCAGGATGTTTATCCAATGATGCGTATGAACTCAATTTGGTTGAGTGGTTGGGATTTTGGGCTTATCTCACCCTTTTGGGGGAATTATTTCCTACATTGGGAGTCTCATTTTAAAATATGACATATTCATGAATACTTTATAAATTTCCATATATGATGTGGGTCACCCTTGAATTAAGAACCAATTGTTAGAATTTATAGAGTTTAGAATCATCCGTATGTATCTTAGTTTCTTCATCAATGGAGATATTTGTATGTATCTGATGTTCTCCCCTCAATGGTAACCTATTATTTACAAATTAGAGATTCATTAGTTATTATTATGATGAAACTAGTTTTGTAGCCACATAGTGTGGTAATCGAGAGTGTATCGTCATTATGGGGAATGTGAGTTATTTTGATGTTGGGATCAGACCCATAAATGGCCTACATATGTATCCTTCTGAATGGAATAAAACCCCACATAGTTTGGTTCCACTTAATGGGGAACATCATATCTTTTACGGTCATGTAATTAGAAACTAACGATACAGTTTTACATCATGTGGTGAGGAAAACCAATAGAGAGGTTCCTCATCAAATTTTGGTTTGGTGCTTATACTGAGATTTCCCAAGGAACCTAGAGGGAAGATGTATTCCCAATTTGAATTAGACCCTACTGGGAATGTGGCCCAGACAAAACGTGGTTGATTAAATGGGTTTTTAACCTCATGGAGGCTTCCTATGTATCCCTGTTAGATAGAAATAAAATACCTTTTTGTTCTTTTTATCTCATAGGGTAGTATATCCCATTAAGAGTATTAATTTAGGGCTTACTCCTAATGATGATTCCCTTATAAAAAGACCATGAGGTATGTCTTAGATCATAGTGATGTGGGGTTTATTTTGGGTCTTACTCCTAAGGAGGAAACCCTTTTTTCTAGGATTTTTATTGGGGAATATTCATCAAGATGATTCCCATAGATCATAGTCCCTATTTGGGAATCCTATATATCTTAATTATAGTAGGAATATTTTTTATTTTAGTTCAATGATGGGCATTATGAATTGGATATTTCCATAAATTTTGTGATGAGATTCGATTGACTGCGGCTTACTCTTAAAGAGGATGAACATAATTATTATCATAGTATGGATGTCTTGATCCATATTAACCTCTAAGCCCACATGGGTCATGAAAAGTGTGAGAAACAAGTGGAAACAAAAGATCTATGAACCATATGATTTGTATTGTCCTGAGATTGGATTAATGGCCTTGAGTACCCACATGTCTAGAGGAAATCTAAACGAAGAATATATGAAGATTCAAAGGATGACCCTATGGATAAACATGAATTTATGTGTGTGGGTTATACGATCGTGACTATCCTTTAATCCTACAAGTCATTATGAGTCATGATCAGTGTGAGAAACAAGAGGAAGTCCGTGATTTGTAAAACACATAAACATCTCCTCTACTGTTGTGGGAAGAGGAGAATAGAGATGGTGGAATATGATGGGGGTATGGCCCTTCCCTCTCTTTGCATTACCTTGTATTGAGTCCATGTTATAGTGAAGGAAGAAAGTTCATATGTAGTGGACATGAGGAAGAGAATAGAATGATTGAAACCTCCTTCAAGAAATTCTTGGGGATTACTCCATGAGGTATTCCATTAAATTTGTCATCTATAAGGGAAGTAGGATGTAATTCCATGTAAAAAGGAAATACAATTGTTATCATTTCCCTCTCAATCTAGAACTGGAGGCTCTGGACCTTAGAGGAAAAACAATTATACATAGTAATAGTACTTATATCCAAGGTTGGGAACTCCATAAAACTTTCTCTAGGTTAAGGGTCCACATTAACAAAGAGACAAAAACTCACATACACCATGATGACCCTGACCAGTCAACTGGAGAAGTGTGGGAAACCTCTAACCATAGGAATACACATAGAAATATGGGACATGCATGTGTGCCACTCACCATGGTTGTGCATGTTTGGATGTTTAAGTAGAGGTTTAAACATGATCCCTCTCAAACAAGGCATCCAAATGAAGAGAGTTCCAACCATCCATGGCCATGAAGAAGACATGATGAATTGCTCATGTGGACTGGAGGATAAGATGAACAAAGGAGGCTCACACAAGGGGTGATTCATGCAAGTAGGCCCGGGAGAACTAGTGGCACCATGGGAAATGTATCACCTGGGATAATACTTGTGGTAGAGACTTTTATCATTCTTTAGGTGTCTCCACAGGTGTTCCTGATAGTGAATCGCATAGGTCTTTGATTGAGGGAGGGTACCTCACACTAGTATTCATTAATCATGGGGTGAAATATTGACTCGTGAAGTTATTTTATATTTTTAAACTGTGTTAGTAAATTAATTTCACTATCCCCATTTAATTTCCCCTACGTTAGGATTCAGAAAAAATCCCAAAATGTTTCAAGGGGATTGAGAAATGGACTAGGGAGATCAGAGTAGTTGTTGGCCTTCTAGAATTTTCGTTCATACAAATAATACCCTAGGGTCCAATTTATAGGAAAACATAGGACCCCAATAAAATGGGTAATCTTGGTAAAGTGGATCATCTAGGTGTTTCATGCATACTTTCATTTAATATGATCACACAGGTTTCCACGGAGGTTCCCTATGTGATGACAATGCTTTGGAATACATGGGAGAATGGGATTTGGGGGCATTTTCAATCATTGGAATTTTAATTTTATATATTCAATTATTTCCAAGGTATTTACCTTTATTCCTTTTTATCCATGTGAATAAAGTAATTTAAACAAAATCCTCACCTTTGGATTGGATCTGATCGAATGAAGATGGTCTAATCCTAAAGTAATGGGATCAAAATGTTGGATGGATTATGTAGGTAATATAAATTGTTAGTCCTTGCATGCGGGGAGTATAAACAGGCCATGCAGGGAAGCACCCGCATCTATAAATAGGGTCTTCATTTAAATAGTGGACCCTTATGACTCTATACTTTTAGGAATGTTCATGCTAGTCTTCAACATAGACCCTCTACATAAACTATTTTCAAAAAAGGCCTCTTTCACGTAGACGTAGTATGTATCATTATCCATGGTGTGTGTGCCTAGGAAAGTGACTTTCATGGGTAGTATGAGCGATTACCTATGTGTGGAATTTTCATGAGGCACCTGATCGAGGAACTTGTGAAATTTCATGCCTTCTCCATAATTTATCCATTTCAATAATTTTTTGAAATGAAGATTTATCTAATCCCATAATTTTGATGTCATTTTATAGGTTACATGGATTCTCAAAAGACTAGGGTCTTCAATGAAAAATCTACAACGTTCCTTGATAATATGATGAATATATAGGGCATGACTTCTATGATTTATGTGATTCAAATGTACCTGATTTTGTGAGTTATATGATGAAGTTTCATGGTGATTTCTCGAAGAGTAGTTATCTTCTTCTTTATAGACACAATCATTTGGATGATGTCTTAATACATTATGAAAATAATTATACTCCTCTCTCTTTGATTCAAGAAAACATGTATTTAAAAACAACCAATGTTTCCATAATGGGTGTACAAATTAATATCGATTCATTATCCACATAAATTTTCATAGACAATAGCCTCTGTTTTCTGGATATGAGGATTCACACACCTAAATTGAAGAAACATTATTATTCATCAATCTTCTGTGATTCCGAGACAGATCAATAAAAGGGTTTGAAGAAAGATTGGCCTTTTTATCCAGGAGGTGGTGTCAAGCCTATGTGGATATGGGTTTATTGGGTGCTCCAAACTTGTGCGTAGTTCAAAATGGAATTACACGACAATAGAGATTCTGATGGCATGTGTTCATGGAATACTTATGTAAATAAGAATTTAGAATTAATTCCTATGTTGATAAGCTGATGGATCCCACAGACTATCTCTTTCAACCTAATGCATGGAGATGTCAGCATCAATTTTTTGGATGTCCACAAGATCTCTTGAGAGACAATTCATGGAGACATGTATGATTAATTCATCCCTCTAAGGTAGTTGTGTGGTGATGATGGAATTTTGTTACATATTTCACAAGAGATACTAGAATTGGATTAAGAATTTATAGGGGAAGATCCCCAACAATGGGGGGACATTCATCCTGATGTGTGGATGCTCACATTCCTGGAACTGAATGGGGAAGGCCCCACATGAAAACATCTAACTGCATGAGCTAATTTGGAAATGTGAAGGACACTTGGATCATTATGGCAAAAATTGGAAAAGGAGAAGTTAAAAAATTGTGGTATAAGCCTGGATCCAGTGTTCCAATGAAGATAAATCTCGTAGGGTGTTTAGACATGTAGTTATGTTCTTACCTACTACTCATCCTCAATTTCATTAGTGGAATAATTCCATATACATTTTTCATGGTGTACATGTTGGAGGAGAAGATTTTTTTGGGGTTCTGAATCCCCATTATAATGAAAATTCATTGAATCTTGATGCATGTTCATGTAGGGAAGGCATCATTCATAATTGCGGGACAATTTCAGGTGTTGTGGGATGGGTCATTGCGCAATTTAGAAACTATGTTGTGTTGAGCGAGTTAAATATACTTGGGATCCCATTATGACCATATGTTATGGTTTTTTATATTATTCCACTCCAATCCCTGAAACCTATCAAGATTATATTGAGAATGAGACTATTCAAAGAGTTTAATCTCTTACAATATGGGAAACCAGATACTAGGATATTCAATGATGATGAGAACAATAGGTATGAGATAAGATCATATGTGATGGACTTCAGAGACGGCATTCTTTGGACTCATATTAATTGAAAATTGATATGTGAGGATTATGATCCGTATCGGTTTTCAAACCAATTTAAATGTCTACAAAAAATAACCGTATCATTACCAGATAACCATTGAGTATAAATTCATCCATTGTTAAAATAATATCTATGGATTATTAAAACCATTGATTTAAATCATGTAGTGTTCAACCTTCCTCAAAAGGGTGCAACCAATTGATTAACCACCTATTATGTTGAGGCCTAGATTACATCAAACCCCAATGGGGTGTTAGCAGGATTTGTTCTTCATGTTAGGATAGGACCATACACTATGTAAATAAAATGAGGTTAAAATACTTCCCATATAATAGATGGTGCTTCTTCTCTTCTGAGCGATTCTTCACCCTCTTATGTGGATTTTGATGATGAGGTCCCATGTACATACAAGAGACCTCATGCAATGTATAGTCTACTAGTTAGAATTAAAAGTACTATAGCAACTAATGTTACACTAATGTAGTCCAATTATCTCTTATATGAAGATACATAAGTTCCTTGTTTTTATCCATAATCTGTGAAGGAGAGTGTCAGTAAAACCTGGAAATCCTAAGATGTTGAATCATATTCACAACAGACCTAGATGTATTCAGAATTTGTATGACTATAGGATGTCCAATTTAGGGATGGAATGTCCTATAATGCTGAATTCGTATGGTCACTTCTTCAGGTTGGAATATGGAATCAATGAATAGTATATAATCAAGACCCATATAATCCTCACTACATGAAAAATCCTTCTACGGTGAGGATATAAATTTCAGAGATAAAGATTCTCATTTATGACATTTCTTACCGAATCCCAACAATGAGACTGGTGAGGGACAAGGCGATTCGAGGTGAATCTGAAGGGGTTGACCACTAATCTTATGATGAATGGAATGATAATTTCAATAATAAATATGTAATCAACCCATACCATTAATTTCCCTCATTATATATCAAGAAAAAAACTATTTTTTCTCCGGGGAAGGTCATATATATTTTCAGCTAGAAAATGGTAAATCAATTGAGGTTCCCTCATAAAAATATGGATGAATGGACCCTCAATTTGGGTCTATGAATCACCCACTAAATCGGGAGAGCTATCCCCTTGGAATTAAGAAATAGAGTATGAGATGATGGGAGAAAAACCATTTTCTATTTAAATACCTGTCTTTTAGGAGGATGATGGTATCCCCCCTCCACTGAAAAATATGTAAAATATGAAATGTTGAAGGGTGAAATATTTGGCAAGACAACTCATTAGAAATGATAATTCATCTTGGCATCATTAATCTCTAATTTATCTCAAACAAGTTAATAAACCCCCTTGTATTATGGGAACACATTCTATATCATCTCTTAAGGGATGTAAAAATGAGCCTCCAAGAACTGAGGAGTTTTTTTTCTTACCAAGTGTAGATCCCAGATGAGAATCAGATCCCATGACAGAAGAGGTTTCAAGGGTTGGGGATGAATCATCTAATCCTATCACAGCTCCCACCTTCACTATAGAGTGGGAGGTGGAATTTGGTAATGCCAATGGTACATCATAGGATGTCATATGTTGATTGTTCTCTTCCATATGTGTAATATTTTATCTTCATATTATGCATTAGTGGACCATGCGATGACTGATACTGACCATACGGTGGTCACTGAAGAAGATGTTTGGGGATTCATGTTGTTGGAGGGTGATGTGTCAGGTCCTAAACCACATATTATGAGCATCTCCATGAGTGAGATTACAATGGGGATTGGGACATAAATAAATTCCATTATAAATATTGGCATTCTATTTGATGAAATTATAGATCATATTAAACTTCCAACAACTTTTGGAGAATTTGAGAAACATAATAAGGAACTGAATGTATGTGAGTACTTACTTTTGACAAACCAATCCTTTAATTTTTGATTCTCTGATCATGACTAATTATAATGTGAATATCTATCAGCAGAAAATGTTGCACTAACATCACATAAACAAGACATTGATGTCCTTATCAGTACAACTATTGAAACAGAGGAAGAATAGATTGACATTGAAATAGGGAGTCTTCATAAGCCCGATTTTCCAAACCTCATCTTGCCCTAGGATAGTGATCCTCATCAAGAGGTTACAACTCAAACAGCTGAAGTTAGGGATGATATGGAAAGTATTTCCTTGGTTGTTGACCCATTATTTGGTGAGTTTCACTGGTTACTAATCTTCCTCTATTACATTTACCTACTATTCTTTTTGGGAATAACTATGATTCTTTACCATTGGTTATTTCCATAAACGTTTGTGGATAGATCTTAGGTTGAAGACTCTCTACCAATTCAGTTTGTACCTAGGAAAGAATCCATTATTGATCAATAGGGAATGGGTCAAGGTAATTCAAAAATTTCATGGATCCTGAAGTATGTATCTCCATGTGAAAGTGGCTCTAAGTCAGATTTATAGTTGCAGAATTATATCTATATCACATGTCAAAAGTCCTAGAGGGATATTTGGATCATAATCATTAAGATTCCTCTTGAAGATATACCTTCAAAAATCCCTCAAATATCATTCATGTCTGGTATGCAGGGTTATAGAGGATTTTATTGCCATATGATTTATGATGCATTGAATGAGATAATTTGAAAAAGAGAGAAAAACATGAGCTTCAAAAGGACCTCACAAATATAAAGTTTGTAATCAGAGTTTATAACCTTGAGGCTGTGTTATCCCTGGTGGAGGATAACCTTAATAAGATGTTTCTAGAGTGTATACAATGGATTTATGAGAAAACCATTGAAATATAACATCTTCAGGATGAATTAGATGTCACTTAAGGGAGCTGATACAACTCAAATAATCATTATAAAAAGCCAAAACCCATGGATCAACTATAATTATAAATTCAAAGGGAGCAATACCCCATCCCAAAGTGATATAAGTCATATGATAGAATGGACTTCAAAATCCATCGGATGGGGCTTGGGAGGACATTAAATAAATAAAGTGTTATATTGCTTGTCTCTTGTGAAGTATGACTGAGAGATTACATCTTGTGGATGCTCCTCTGGTTTTTTCGCCTAATAAATGAAAATAATTTGTTTTACAATCATATGTGTCTTCATCCATTTATTTCTCCATTTATTATAAGATAACATAGAAACTAATTTTCATAAAATCAATTAGATGGAATCCTCTAGTTATAATAATAGTGATGGGATGGGGAAATGCCCAAATTTTATTCCATAAACCATGAGGTATGGCTAGCATAGTTTGAATGTTTCTAGGGTTGTATGGAAAATAGTTAAAACTTTTTATATTTTGTGTCATTTCCATAATTTTTTCGTAATCTTGATATAAATGAGACTTAGATCAGAAGACGTGGATTTCTCTTAGGCCAACCATTGTTGGGTTTCATCTTAATGAGTTTTGTGCCTTTTATCATTTTATCACTTGATATTTTTCTAAAAACATGCAGTGAATAGGTCTAGTTGGATGATAGTCAATTTTTTTCTAGAGTTTCATTTGCATGTTTTAAATCTGGTAATGTTCTATTTATTTTTTCATGGCAACTGTGAATTCATGAATTTGGTGATAATAAGGCTATTGTTTTATGTTTAATAGATTCTACAATGAGTTTTGAGATGATGTCTCAAACAAGTCTTGGGGGATGATAATTATCATTAATTATTAAAATATTATGTGGGGAATCAGGAGCCACAATTTAGTTGTTCCCAAATCTAAAAAATGTTATTATGATGTAGAGGAGGTCTCTCACAAGGATGATGATACCGCTAATTGAAATACTCATTTTATGGGATATTTTAGATAAGGCAAGCTGGGAAGCATACTGCATAGTAAATAGTGGAATCCTTTGGCCATGATGACCTCAAATTTGTGGGAAACTTATACAAATCCAACTGGGGTGTGTTACAATATTGTCATGAAAATGAATCCTAAAAAATTGTGAAATTCTTTTTGATAATGGTCGATGTTTAAAATATGGATTTCTCAAGACCATGATGGATGGGTTTTTCAAAGGAATTTGTCTGAAATGAAGAGAATATCAAAATTGGTATAGGCTGTGAATTGAAAACCACTCCTACATGAATTTGGCTTGAGTTAATTTTGGTATATTTTGTTAGATGTTCAATGTGAGGGGGTAAGACCAATTTCTGAAAATGGTTAATGTATAATACAATTTAATGACATGCGACCATGAAATTGATTTTATAGTATAACATATTTTGGTGAGGATGATATGATATCTATTTTAATGTCATATAGCAAGGACATTAATGGGCTATAATTTATGTTCTTGAGATTTGACTTAAAAGTTTAACAAATCACACAATCTTGGTAATTTTTTTCAAAATTTTATTCCATAATCATATGTGAGATGATAATGTTATAAGGTGTGATATGGGGATTCCCTGATCTAATGAGTGGTATGGAAAAATAACTTATAATGTTAGAGGTGGTCTCTCTTGAGGACAAAGTTACCACTAGTTTGAAAACCCCTTTTATGGTATGCTTTACGCAAGACTAATTAGGGTGCATATTGTACTGTCAATTATGGAATACATTGGATAAATTTTCCCAAATTTTTTTAGTATCTTATGAAAAATAAATTGGGGAATGTTACACCACATTGGGAAAAATAATTCATCATGAATTATGAAATTCTATCAGAAAAATATGATGGATGCTTGTGGAGATTTGGATTTTCAATGGCATAGAGTTTGGTTTGTGGGAGAAAATTACATGAATATGAAAAGGATATTTTAAATAAAAATTTCCCAATAATGGGTAAAAGGTATTTTCTATGAATCTATTACCCTGGAGCTGGGAATAAAAAGACTATATATTTAGTTCATATGAATAGGACCATGATATTTTTGAAATGAAAGATAATATGTGACATATCGATCGAAGGCTACTGTTGTATACTTCATACATGGGGAGGAAGTTATAAAATGTGGTCCCAATGTATTTTAGATCAAGAGAAATGGAATATGATAAATATGAAAGGGTTGGACACTATATTTGACTTGTGGGTTCTAGAACATTGTCCTCAAAGCTCAAAGGGATAGAAGAGGCTTTTCCCAAGGGTGATGTTACCGCTTTTTGACAAACTCGTTTTAGGTGATGTTTTATGAAATGCGAACTAGGGAAAGTGATGCATAATAAAATAGTGGTATTCTTTTCTTGACAAATTCATTAGGTGGGATGTTTTATGAAAATACAACATGTCACATTACATTGTCTAGAAAAGGAGCCTCTATGTATCAGGCATTTTTGTCACCATGAACTAAATAAATATTATTAAGATATTAAAGTACCAATGATTAGGTGTAAAAATAGTGGAAGAGAAATCATTGAGCACAAAGAAATCAGCCAGATTTGCATCATACTTATTTTGGGGCCACTTGAATAGTTTTGAATCATATGTCTAATGGAAACAACTATGTCTCCTTGATGGAACACCTTGTTGGGGGGACCTAAATTAAAATATTCTGCACATATCAATGTTTTTATGAAGAATATGGGTCATTTTTCATTAACCATTACTAGGACTATGACTTATGTATTATTCATCACTATGAATCTCAATGGTATGAGAATCAAGACACATGTAATTCTCTGGGTACCATGTAGTTTAAAGTCATGCAGCTGGGACATTAGGTATGTAGTTCAATTCGATGCAGTAAAGAAGAAGGTGTCTCGATGTGATGATAAATGGAATATTTCCTATAGAATATGGAATAAGACTTGTCACTATGTAATTAATCTGAGAAAGAATCAAGCCACACATAGTTCTGATAAAATGGTATGCGCCCTGATTGAATTCCGGAGTTGAGGGAAATGGGGTTTTTTATATGAGGGCATGCATAGGGTGAGAACTCATATTGGGTCTTCTCATGTAGTAATGACTCATACATGGGAGAGTGTGAGTATTTTCTGTATTTTGTTGTGATTGGGACCATGATTAATGATATGTATGTCACTTCATATCTAATAGGGGTGAGAATCAAAACACATTTAGTTCTTCAAAACCTATGTACATTATCGTCATGTGGTGAGGACGTGGGTGATTCCAACATGAAATGGAATATTTTAGATGAACTAGGGTGTATGATCTAAGAATAAAAAAACATATTTTTAGGTATATAATCAATCCACAGGTAGTTATTAAGAAGATAATTTAGTGTATTATCATGTGATTACAACATTTGGTGTGTCTTTTATGGTCTTGTAGCCAGAACCATGGTAAAGCCAATGTGAATTGAGATTCCATATTTATGTAGGGAATATTCTTTACTAAATGGCCTATTTTAATATGAGCTATGATTGGTTTGGGAATCAGAGAGTGGAAATAGTTTCTTCCACATCAGAAAGGAAGAACATGTAAAGGATATGGGACATTTACATTTTCTTGTGCAGTGCTAGAAGATATGATCTAAGCATCACTACATATTTAATTAAGATGAAAATCAATCCATACATAGTTCTTGAAATCCCATTGAATTTAAATTCCTATGGTGAGGACGGGGATGAACCAATGTGGAAGAACAAACATGTTTTGACTAGGACCAAGGATTTGAGATTTGGGATTAACTACATATCTCATTGAAATTAGAATAACGATTCACAATGTTCTAAAAAGGATATATATGAAGATAAGATTAATAAGTAGAGATTAAAGTGTATTTTTGGTTTAATTATAGACAGACCTAAGAATGGAAATCTGGGATTCAATCCCTATCATCCTAGAGAAAGAATAATGATATACATAGTTATTGAAAAGGATCCATGTGTAGGTCTGATCCCTATACAAGGAGTTATATATTTTTGTTGTGTTAGGACACAAGATTTGAGATCTAGGAATAACTACATATCATACATAACCATGAATCATGTAACACATAGTTATTGAAAATGATCCTTGTGTAGGTTTGATCAATATATCAAGAGTGGGGTATATTTTTATTGTTTATTGACCCATTATTGGAGATCTGGTTGTCCCTACATATCTTACTGAAGCAAGAATCAAGAAACACATAGTTCTTGAAATTGGATCCCTGCACCAATTCGTTTTTGATATACATAAATAATATTAAATATTTCTAGATTAATTTTTGGGCCTGATGCATGAGTTATAGAATACATTATTTATTTCATTGTAATGACAATTGAGCCGTATGTTAGAAATTTTCCCTTTGCAGATCTAGTTCATACATAGGGGAAGGGGTAATATTAATTTTCAGTCATGTCAAGATCTGATATTAGATACATATTAATCACCTTGTATCTCACTCAATTGATAATCAAGCCACAAGTGGTTCTTGAAAAGATCGTACAGTTTAATGTCATGCGATGAGGATGTTGGTTATGCATTATATTTTCTTGCAGTAAGACATGATAATGCTGAGAATTATATATATGGAGAGGGACCATGTTCCACAATGGATTAGAAATTATGCAAGTGGGGACTATGAATGGGAGCTTCCCTTTTTTTAGCGATCACATAGAGTATCTCAGCTCATGATATTTTGGGGGGTTCTTAATGTCTAATGAGAGAGATGTTAACCATATAGTTTAATTTCATGTGGAGATGAGAAATGGTGACCTAAAATTTTAGTAAATATAACTAGGAACTTTTTTTAATTTTATTATCATGAGGTAGGGATGATTATGCTATAATGTTTAACAACGTGTAACATGGTCATTATGTAATGCCTTTTTGGGTTGTGCGACAATAACCAACTAAAAAGCTTAATGTCTTGTTGCTTGGATACTTATGGTGCTATGTAGTATAAAAACCTGTATCTAGGACATATATAATGTTATTATAGAAAATATTTATTTAGGAACCTTTTATTGGTTGTATTTGTAATGATATATTCATCCATTGAGATCATGGAATAAGCCCCATTTGAGTGGACTGGGTGTATAGAGTAAAGTCCCTCCAACATTATTTCAAGATTGGAGGATCCATTCCTAGTATAATTGGGGTTATTGGGACCAACATGTGTTATCCATAGATGAATGAATGAAGGAGGACCTTCTTGATAAATTAACACACTATCTGATTTTGATATAATTACATGTGGTTCAAGGTGTGCATTCTGTTTTTATCAAATCACTCTAATTCATCCAGTTATTTTTGAGACTGCTCATCCATACATATTTGGTCATAGATGGAAACATAGAGAGATGAGAATTGATACTTAATGAGAAATACTACTAATATTGATTATATCAATGAGAATGGGGTCACCTGTGTGGCAGTACAGTTCGTAGTCTGGTAATCCCATATGGCATACTAGAGATTTGTCGGCCACAACTTGTTATATTTGTCTACCAACAACTATATAATGTTCGATATGGTCTTATTTAAGGCCGTTATCAATCCATTTATTTCTACATGATATCGAAATGAATTCGTAGATTTTATATCATATTTCTGATATAGATTTTGCACCTCCATAGAAAAAAATTTGTTCTATTATCCATCAATATTGTAAGAGGGACATGAAATCTAGTAATAATGTTGTCTTTTATGATGTTGATAATGATTTTGGCCCCAACTTAATTGATTGGTATTTCCTCAGTGTATTTAGAGAGATTTTATCAGTAGTAAGGATGTAAATGAACTACTTGGCCATAGATGGAGGGTAGGCCCCCAACAACATCCATTCCCTATATAGAAAATAGACGTGATTATTTTCATATATATAGAAACTCCAGGATTTAATGGATGAAGTTGGTGTGCACATGAAAGGAATGAAATTTCATGGTGAAATATGTGTAATCATGAGTCACAATGGGAAAATAATACCAAATCCTTCAAATTTTGTGGGAAATCATGTATCCAAACTAATGGGAACTGTAGGCCTAAGGGTGTAATTTCAGCCTGGTTTGGGCCATACCTCAAAAAAAGTGGGTTGTGAACCACTATTTAGGATAGATCGAGTCGACACCAACAACCCCATGTGGCGGCCTGGTCATGACCTTGGGCCGACCCATGCAGTCATACTGTTGAAGGCATTAGTTATTTTTAAAATAAAATATATATTAAATTAAAATGAATTTTTATGTTTTCTAACATTTATTAAATGATTGATTTTAAATGTTAATTTTTAAAATTTTATTAGAAAACATTTTTTAATGATTTTTTAATATTGTTATTATTTTTTTAACACTTTATATAAGTAAATTTTTGAATTTTTTTTAAAACAATTTTTCCATATTTATTTAAACCAATTTTTTAAAATCCTTTTTCAAATGTTTTTTAAATTCTTTTTACATTTCATTTAAAATATTTTTTACAATGTTTTTAACTTTTATTTAAATGGATCTTTTAAAAATTCATTTTTAATAACTTTTTGAATGTTTAACATTTTTTAAAAAACATTAATTTTATTTTTTCTCGATAGTTACATTTTAGAACTGAAACATTTTTAATTTTACATTCAATAATTTGACATGTTTTAAATTGCTCAATCCATGTGTTACAATAAAATGCTAAACCCAAACATCAAATTCCTATTATAATTAAAATATTATAAATAATTTAATAAAAATCTAAAAAATAATCCAAATTAGAAATTAATTATAGTATAAATAACTTATTTGAAAATTTCCAATCAATAAAAAAGAATCTACAAGGATTTTAATGTTTAAATAAATATCATTCATCGTAATAAAAATCATTCATATTAATAGTTTCACATTGTAAGAAGAAAAATAATTAGAGGTTGATTTGTGTTTAAAGTTTTCTAAAAATATTTATATATGTGAATATATATATATATAATATGTTCATGTTGTGAAAAAACTAACGGGGGGTTGGGGGTGCACAGTAGTGGGTGGGTTTGTTAATTTTTTTCTAAATAAATTTATATATCTGAATATATACAGTATTTTTATGTTTTAAAAAAATTAATGAGGGGTGCACAAGAGTGATTAAGTTATTATTTTTTCCTATGCTGATTTATTTATGTATATATAATATATATAATATATTCATGTTGTAGAAAACATAAAAAATAACATCTTCGGATGGGGGTGTGTGCAAACATCATTTGGTGAATGTGTTTGTTATTAATATATAATGAGTTATTATACATATATATATTATGTTATACCATTTATTTTAAAAAAAATTTAACGATTTATTTTTTTTTAAATTATTTATATATATAATATTTGCATGTTGTAAAAAAATGAATTATGAGTGCACAGTACTGAGTGTGGGTGTTAATTTTTTTCTAAATATATTTATACATGTGAATATATATATATATATATATGTTTTGAAAGATGTAAAATGAAATTATTGAGGGTGTGTCATTTTGTTTGAGTGATGTTTTTTTCTAAATATATTTATATATAATTTTTTATATTATATGTGAATGTTGCAACATAAATAAAAAAATAAGTTTGGAGGGGATGTGAGAGAACAATAGTGGGTGACTATCTTTTTGTTCATATATAAAGAGTTATTATAAATATATATATATAGTGTTAAATAGTTGATATATAAATAAATATTTATATAATATTTATATCTATATATATATAGTCTGGTAATTTTAAATAAGGTGCGACCTTGGAAACATGTTGTTTGGGGTTTGAGTCTCTCTACCAGTCATTTCCTAATATTTATATTGTGGGGGGAGGGGCTTTTATGGGCTAGTCATCATACAAGCCCATGGGATGAGCCTTTATGGGCTTGTTCGGCCCAACAAACCATCAGCCTTAGCCCGACTAGGCCCAACTCGGGATTTTTTGGGTCGGGATGCTGGAGCTATTGAGTTGGTCTAGTAAGGCTTTTGGGCCACCTATCTAGAATTACATCCTTACAGAGGCATCATTTGTTACATTATCCATGAAGGTAGTAATATTTACTCCATCAATACATCTAAGGAGGACCCCATCGATGATTCAATTATAGAGGTTTTCTAGTGATACATTCCATAATAAATGGGGGTGTTGGTTTCTCCCTGTCAGATTTGTTCATTCCTAGCTCTATCCGGTGAGAGTAGTTAATTTTGGAAGTCATCCATTATGGGTTCCATCCACCAAGTGGTAGGACCATAGAATTCTAGGGTAAGAAAAACATAATTGATCTATTCCACTCTAATTTGAACAAAAGGGTGAAACCATTCAGTTTTGGGTGATGGTGATTATCATTTCATCACAACTTGGACCATCTAATGTTTGGGATTTATTTTCCAAAGCATCTAATTGGGAATTCTATGATCACAATATGTGAGTAAATGATTGTTCTTATGGGAACACCAAGATCAACCATCGGAAAGAATCATGTATAGATATTAGCTCTTCTTTCCGGATTGTGTAATCCCCATTGAAATGTTTGATTACCAACTTTGAGTGTCCCTTAAACTTCGAGTTATTCACAAGTATTATTAGATATAGATTCTGAAATGTATTGATGGTATAGTATTTAATATCATTGTTTGTATAGCCTTTTGATAATAAGAATTACGTTAAGACTGTATTTTATTGGGAAATTAGCCAAATCTCTGACCCAACTTTATTGATCTTATGAACATTCATTATATTCCTTGTTGGGATCCTGGATGCTCTAGGAAAATACATATCCTCTGTTTCTAGGCTATCCTAGATAAAGAAAACATCTTCATCTATAAATTCAGTATTCATCGATGATGATTCAAAAGATGGGTGTTCTACAAGAAAATCATCCAAGACATATCCTTTCACTACTTCATTAGGCACGAATTATATATCAAATTGCTACATAATAATTGCACATTTTTTCATATGTCTTGTTACCATTGGATGGTTTAGAATGTATTTTGGTAGGTTATTTATAGGGTCTGGTTAGCCCTCATTGTGCTGATGATAGTGTCATTTCTTCTAAACATCCTAGATTAGTGATGGGATGCTCCTCTAAATATATGAGTAATAAGTCTTAATATTGAAAATGGTTTGAATGAGATAATAGAGGTTATTTTCATTCACATCATAGGAATTTTTCATAAGGTGCCTTGTGACTATTCTAGTGTCATCACATATAGAATGATTTATTTTCCCTCAATAGGTGGAATAAACACTCGTTGGATCATGAGGTATGTCTTGAGGCTATCAAATTCCCCCTAACAGAAATTTTTCCACTAATACATGACCCCATTTATCATCAATTTAGTAAAGGGAAAAAAATTCCTACAAGATTTGATATGATGTGATGAATGTAGGAAAAAATACATTTAATTATTATAAACTCTTTAATATTTATAGCGGGTTTTATTTCAAGAATAGATTTAGATTTATCAGGATCAACATCTATGTCGTGATGTCGTACAACAAAGCTGATAAACTTCCCTGTGGTTTCTTCGAAAGGTAATTTCAATGGGATTATCTTTATGTTATGTTTTCATTGTAACTCCCTGACCCCAGTTACCCAAAGTCAATGCGTTATTGCGTTACATTTTCATGATCACAAAATATCAAGTCTCGAAAGAACGATTAGTTTAGTAGCCTTGGAAACACTAGATACTTTTATAAGTCCTACATTACATCATAAATTAAAACAAAACTACAACAACGTCTTGTCTTCATATCCCCTCATTCTATCCTTGTAGGTCATTCATAATATACTTCTTCACATCCTGGAAAAATTAAATCATTGGAAGGGGTGAGCTCAGATGATTAGTAAGGATAACAATATAGCGGAAACGTTCATAAATAAACATAAACATTTAAGGAAATGTATCACTACAACAAAAGCCTTTTAAACATGAACTTCAGCATAATATGGAAAAATTTAAATGAAATAATTCCATTTACTTATTCACATGGATATTCTACTAGTCTAATAATCACAGAAAATATCAATAACCACAAGCATAATGATTGAATGTGTAATTCCAGACTTTAATAACCACGTATCCAAGGCCTCGTGCCAAGACTACAAATATGATTTTGTCAAGGCCTCTTTCCATGACACTAGTTTGTGTTGTGAGACCTACAGATGCATTGAGGAGCTATAGCAGGCTCCACCCGTCACTTATTAAGTCCAATTCATTCCTCATAAGAATAGGTTTAAATATATCATAAAAAATAACATAATCGTATCACATAAAACATGCTTAAAGAAAACATAACATTTCCACATTTCAATCACAAGATATAAATACAACACATTGACATAATAAAAATAAATTCAAAACTATATTCAATACTAAAATGAACGAAAATTAAACCTGTGTATTTACTTTTAATTTAAAAATATTATGGCTTGTAGAGGAATTTGAAACTCAAATAATGGTCATGGCGGCGGAGAAGTCATTGTCACCGCATACGTACGACAAAAAAACATTCCCTTTTATCATTTAGTAATATGATTCGTATAAAAAATATTCCCTTTGAATAAATGTAAAATTCAACGGTGTTCACACACCATATAAAATAAAGTTCTGTATAAAACCAAATATGCCTAAATGAAAGGAGATTGAGACAAAGTCCCTTACAAAGATCATTTTTAAATAAAATAGACCTATTATGTGTATTCACTATAAGTACACAAAAGTAAGTACAAATAAAAGATATAACATAATAATATCATGACATAATTTGAATGTAGGAGATTAACCCAAACAATGGAAATTGGGTAATGAAGTTCCCTTACCTTGTGTCGGACTTGACTTGAACATTCATTATCCTCCAGAATAATAAACTAGAGTTAATTTATAATTGTATAAAAACCTTTTTCATGTTTATTATTCCTTTTATATCACTTATTACCAAGTTATGAACATTATGTAATTATTTATGTAAATAACGGTCATTTTGTCGATATATGGTACTTGTGTCAAAAATAAACATCTTATAATTACCAGTTGTTCATGTGGTAAAATATATGTTGGGAAAAAATCCCTCAAGGTAACATTGCAGTATTTTTGGTTTGATTATGTTTGTAGACAAAGCAGGTTTCCATGGAGAATTGTCGAGTTCTCGAGAATTTGTTGACAATCCATGTTCACAAAGAACGATGACAAAGGATAGGACGATCTGGAGGCGGTACAAAAAGATCAGAACATGGTGGCGCTGTTTCCCAGTGTTTTCCAAATTTTTGGGGTCCAAAATTTGGAGTGTGGTGAGCGTCGCGAAAATAGGATTTCCATGAAGAGCATAATTTAATATGGAAAAGGCGTGAATTTCGCGAAGATAGGATTCATGGTTTGGAAATCGTGAAGACCAGAAGAATGGGGGCGGTGATGCTTCGCGGTTACGTCAAGCTTCTCGAACGGCAGAGGCTGAAGCGCATCACAGCGGTGAAGGGCTTCGCGAGGGAACTTCACGGGGAAGGCGCGAAGGAATGTTGGGATTCGCGAGGGAGCTTCGCGGCGAAGTCACGAAGGTATGTTGACAGTGATTCTTCGCGATTACGTCAAGCTTCGCAAATGGAAAATTTCTGTGGTGCTTTGCGATTTGGACAGAATTTCAGCGGAAAATTTGGAGCTTCGCGATTTGAAATGACGTGGCGTGGACTTCGCGCGGAAATGTTGAGGGTCGGTGGAATCGCCTATAAATAGAGGCCGACCCCCTCGAGAGAAGCAGAGAGAATTTTCAGAGAAAATACATTGCTCTCGGTTCGCAGAGGTGGTTCACGAAGGCAGTGTGCTTTGTGAAAGGGGAGCATTGCGGACGCTATTCTAGCTCTGCGAAAGTTGTGTGCTCCGCGTTGGCTCAGTGAGCTTCACGAGAGAAGTTGCTTTGCAACGAGTTGAGCTTCGCGAGAGAGCTTCACGAAAGAGCATCGCGAAAGAGCATCGTGAAAAGGCAGGAACTCCGCGAAGTCTTGTTAGTGATTTGCAAAATTGGGAGCCTCGCATAGTAGGGTGCTTTGCGAAGGTACTTTTCAAAGGTAGTTTGCCCAGTGGATAGTGGCAAAGGGGTATTCATCTACGGGTGAAAGTTGAACTTCAACAGAGAATCTATAAAAAGAGACAGATGCATTTATTAATTGAAATGAAGAGACCTACAGGTCTATAAACAGTGAGTTGATTCCCTTCACAGAGCAGTGAGCTTAGGAAGAGGAAGAAGGTGATCCTCTCCACCGGCAGTGAGCCAGAGAGAGAGAAACATGGAGTGACCCTTGGGAAAGCAGTGAGCTGACCCTAGATCTTGTATAGTCAGTGAGCCTGGGCATAGAATTTATCTATCCCAAACATTGTAATCCACATCTAGTGAAGTTTAGTGGACTTGGTATGACTGGCAACTTGTCGGCGTCTACTCCTTGGACGTAGCCCTTTGCGGTGAACCAAGTAAAATTGTTGTGTCATGTGCTTTCTTTACATTCTGTTTACCTTGTGAAACAGGAGAGGGAGAGAAGAGTTTTTTGCTTAACAGTGAAACAAGATCAGAACAGGCGTTAATTTTCAATTAGTCATACCCTGATTCACCCCCCCTCTCAGGGTATTCAGCCTTGTGGAGTTAACAATTAGTATCAGAGGGAGAGGTTGACAGTTGTTTTTCTCTCAAATGGAGGTTACTAATCATATAGGGATTCCGATCTTCGATGGATGAAATTTTCAGATATGGAAGAATCGAATGCAACACTATTTCCGATCCTTGGGAATGGATGTGTTTTCAGTAGCTATGCATGTTATCACAGCTGATATTACTAGTGGTGCATTTTCAGAAGTTGAGCATAAAGAGTTGGATGTTGATTCCAAAGCAATCAATGCCTTAGGGGGAGCGCTTTCCAATCCTATATATACAAAGGTGATGTCATGAAAAACGTCACATGCCATGTGGGAAAATCATTTGAATATTTATGAAGGGGATACAAAAGTCAGAGAGGCAAAGCTGCAAGTGTTGTGGAACAAGTATGAAGATCTGAGAATGAACCCGAATGAGTCTGTTGATGCATTATTTGACAGGGTAACTGCTGTGGTAGAAGATATGCGGGGTCTTGGAAAAATTATCGAAGATATAAAAATTTTGAAATGCATTTTGAGAAAACGTCCACCTCAGTTCAATCCGAATGTTTCTGTTTTGGAAGATAAATACCCAAAAGAATTGACATTGGATAACCTGCACAACACTCTTGTTGCATATGAAATGAGAAACGATGATAACGATACTATGGAAAAGGGGAAATCTAAAGAGGTGGAATTCAAGGCCATGAAGAAACTCACCATTGAATATTCTAATGAAGAAGAAGAGACAGATGAGGTGATGTCATTCCTTTCTTCAAATATGCAAAGAGGAAGAGGAAAGATTAAAGGTAAGCTTCCACTAGCATGCTTTAAATGTGGAAAGGTTGGTCATATTTCGGCAAGATGCCCCAAGAAATTTCAAGATAACGATGATGATAATGATGAAGTTGAAATTCCCAAGAAGAAATCATCAGCCTATGTGAAAGGGAAGAAGCAGTTCAAGAGAAATTACATCAAGAGGAAGAATCTTCTTTCACAAGAAATAGACAGTTCAGATGAGTCTGAGGATGAAGAGGTTGAGGAGTTTGAAAATTGTAAAGATAATAGACAAAATGCTACGGTAGCGGTTGTTAGTAGTTCTCAGAAAAAGGAAAAAATGACATTGGAGAAGAGGAAGAAGAAGTTGAAGGAAGATTTGATATGGAAGCCGAATTTGAAGCAGCTCTTGAAGAGATAGATGTTTGGAGAGCCAAAACAAAGAAATCCAATAAAGTGGTTCTTGATGCCAAACTCTATATGCAACAACAGGATGAAGAAAAGTCATAACTATTAGAAGAAATTGAAAAACATAAATCCTCAACACCAGAGAGCTCAAAAAATATTGTTGGGCATAAGCTTAAAATTGAGGAACAAAAGAAGGAAATTAATTGTTTGACTAACTCAGGAAAGGAGAAGGTCAGACGTATCAAAGAGCTTGAAGATGAAGTGGTCAGTCTGCGACGAAAAATGAAGGATCAAGAAAAACTCTTGACCCCCAATGTGATATCAGAAAAGTAGGCCATTCAGAAGACAGAGAAGATAAAAGAGGAGGATCATAGTTCAGCCGGAGTGAAGCAGCAACAAAGATCAAATGCTAAGGTTGATTCAGGGCTTGATAAGAAATAAAACTCGGTGGCAGTTAATGTCAGACCGCAAGCACCCGTCCCGAAATTGAAGGTTGATTTGGGCACAAAACAGAATCAGAATATTCAAAGATCCCAAAGGTAAAATTGTAGTGCTGAAGTATCAAGAAGGAATGTATCCTACATCAGGTGTTATTGATGTGGGAAAATGGGACATTCACAGTTTCTGTGTTCCATATCCAAGAGATATAGAAGGGAACAAGAATAGAGATGGCAGCCAAACAGAGAACGGTTTTCTAGAACATATTTTGAAGGACACTGTTTTTGGTGTGGAGGATTTGGGCACATGGCTAGGTACTGTACTTCGACCATTCAGAGAAATGTTCCAAATCAGAATCAAAACATTCGCAAGCACCATGTCAATAAACCGACAGGTGAGTTATAAATGCAGAATAGATTTACGGCTCTTCAAGTTGAGATTGGTCCATCATACTCTGAGAAATAACAAAAGTCTCAATCCATGCCGAGTGTGAAAGAAAAAGTATGGACCAAAAAGAAGAAAAATGAGAAGGTTGTGGTGGCAGAGATCGCCCTTAAAGAATCAGATCGATCTGGTGTTTGGATCCTTGACAGTGGTTGCACATCCCACATGACGGGTAATAAGGATCTTCTTACAGGCATCAAATATGACAAAGAAAGAGTTGTTAAATTTGGAAATGATGAAGGCCTGAAGATTGTTGGATCAGGGAAAGCCAAATTTGAGGGCAAAGAGATGATATGTGATGATGTATTGGTAGTAGAGGGTCTCAGTCATAACTTACTCAGTGTCAGTCAACTATGTGACTCTGGGCACTCTATCCGATTTACCAAGAAGATGTGTGTTGTGAAAGGAAAAGATGGAGCAACTATCCTGCATGGAAAACGGTCAAAGAGAAATCTCTACCTTGTAGGTAGGGAAGATGATACATGTCTTTTATCCAGAGAGGAAGAAAACCAGTTGTGGCATTAGCAACTTGGTCATCTATGCCAACCATCTATAGAGGATCTCATAAAGTGTGATGCTGCTATAGACATTCCCAAGCAATCATGTGACTGCACTCATACGTGTGATGCTTGGAAACATGGGAAAATCATCAGAAAGACATACAGGCCAAAGGAATAGAAATCAACAAGAGTGCTCGAACTGGTTCATGCCGATGTCTGTGAACCTATCTCACCACGATCTATAAATGGGAAAAGGTATTATGTCCTTTTCATTGATGAATATAGCAGAATGGACTGGGTATTAATCATTACCCATAAGACAGAGGTGTTCAGTTGCATAAAGCAGTACAGGAGGGAATCAGAAAAGATGCTTGGGCAGAAAATTCTGAAGTTTCATACTGATAACGGTACAGAATTCACAAACACTCAAGTTGAAAACTATCTCGAGAAACATGGGATAAGGCATCAAAGTTTCATCGGTAAGAACTCCCCAACATAATGGAGTGGTTGAATGGAGAAATTGGCTCATCAACAATATGGCCAGAACGATGCTCATTGATAAAGATCTACCAGAGAAATTTTGGAAGGAAGCAGTTTTGACATCGGTCTATGTTTCGAACAGGTATTTTTTGTGTCCAAAGCATGGGAAGACTCCGTATGAACTATGGTATGGAACGAAGCCAACGTTGAAATACTTTTGAATATTTGGAAGTAAGTGTTTTATTCTCTACAAAGAAAATCACAAGATGTTTGAGGCACAAGGAGATTAGGGGATATTCCTTGGCTACTCCAGGAAAAGCAAAGTGTATAAATGTTTCCACAAAAGGCTTGGAAAAATCATTGAAAGAAAGGATGTCACTATAGTTGAAAATGAACAATATACTCAACGATCTAGTGAATAGTTCCTGGATGAAAGTGATGATGAGGTAAGAAACCCAGGGGGAGCAGAAGTGGCAGAAGCTGACTCAGAAGAAGATACTGATGATGAAGAAGAAAGTTTCAAGTCTGTGTCTGCAAGGAAGCCAAAGAGTCGAGCTAAAATTGATAGGCAGAATATCATTGGTGATCAAACTGCTCCAGTTCAGACTCAAAGAATGAAATCATCACAGCAAACATCGTTTTTATCTCAGGTGGAGCCAAAAAAAAATTTCTGATGCAGCTGAAGATGAAAACTGGTTTCAGGCTATGAATGAAGAGCTTGATCAAATTGAGAAGAACCAGACGTGGGAGATTGTTTCGAGGCCAGCAGACAAGAATGTCATTGGGACCAAATGGTTCTATCGCAACAAGATGAATGAAGATGGAACAGTGATTCGGAACAAAGAACATCTAGTGTGCAAGGGGTACTCCCAGATCGAGGGAATAGATGTTGATGAGACATTTGCACCGGTTGCAAGGCTGGAGACAATAAGATTGTTCCTAGCCATCGCAGTGCAAAGGAGGTTCAAAGTGTTATAGATGGATTTCAAATCTACATTCTTGAATGGTGTTCTGGAAGAGGAGGTGTATATTGAAAAGCCAGATGGTTTTCTCATTCATGAGTATGAGAACAAAGTTTGCAGGCTGAAGAAGGCATTTTATGGGCTGAAACAAGCACTAAGGGCATGGTACTCAAGGCTTGATCAGTACTTGAAGAATCTTGGTTTTCAGCGTGGAGGAGTTGATTACAATCTCTATTTCAGTTATGACAGTAATCAAAGGATGATGGTGTTGGTTTATGTCAATGACATAATATTTTGTGGATCAGATGAAGCTCAGTGCAGACAGTTTTCTGAATTCATGAAAAATGAGTTTGAAATGTCAATGATAGGAGAGATAACGTTTTTCCTTGGTCTATAGGTTACACAAGGAAGAAATGGAACATTCATTTCTCAATATAAATATGCCAAGGAGGTCCTGAGAAGGTTTGGAATGGATAATTCCAAGGAGATGAAGACTCCGGTGACTACCTGGATGAAATTATCAAACGATGAGGATGGCCAGGCAGTTAATATCACAGAATACAGGAAAATAATTGGAAGTCTGTTGTACTTAACCACAACAAGGCCTGATATTTTTTTCGCTACATGCCAAGAAATGAGATATCAGAGCAATCCCAAGGAATTCCACATGCTTGCTGTGAAAAGAATACTTCGGTATATCTAGGGCACAGTGGATTTCGGCTTGACATATACTGATAAATCTCAGACAGAGTTATTGGGCTATACTGATGCAGACTAGGCCGGTTCAGCGGATGATAGGAAATCAACGTCAGGTGGTTCTATCTATCTTGGTGTATTGTGTATTTCTTGGCTTAGCAAGAAGAAAGATTTCATTTCATTGAGCACCACAGAAGTTGAGTATATTGCGGCCACTCAAGCATGCACACAGTTATTGTGGACGAAGCAACAGCTTGAAGATATGGGAGTTTAAGTGAAGTCTCCGATCGGAATCCAGTGCGACAACTCAAGTGCTATAAATCTTAGCAAAAATCCCATCCATCATTCCAGAACAAAGCACATTGAGATTAAGTATCATTTTATCAAGGAGAAGGTTGAGCAGGGTATCATGAAGTTGGAGTACGTGCCTACGGAGCTAGAGGTTGCAGACATTCTGATAAAGGACTTACCCAAGGAAGCTTTTGAGAGGCATCGACTGGTTCTGGGAGTTCAGTCGATTCACCTTACTTGAAATAGTGTTGATGTGGGACCCCCCCCCCCCCCTTATCCCTGAGGAATGATGTGTTTTTCCCTAATGTGCTAATGTGTTCTCTACTCTATTACAGCCTGCAAAAGAATGACCTTTGGGTTCATTGACAAAGGGGGAGAAAATAATGATTGTTCAAGGTGGAGACAGTTCGGAGATTTGATAAATCATAATTGATACGTGGAGAAGCTGACAGGTGGAGCAGCCAGAAAGGGGGAGCAGTGAGAAAGGGGGATAGTTTTTTTTTAAATCTGACGATGCTAGAAGTTATCGATCAAATAATTGATATCACGACAGCTGAGGATCGTGATGAAAGCAGAACAGTGGTGTTGGAATGGTGAGAAAAGGTGTCCAGGTGAGAAAAGGTGTCCAGCTATCACCATTTGGTATCAAATTAAGAATTCACCAATTGGTATCAATGTGGTTCAACAATTGGTATCAATTTAAGAATTGGTATCATGTTGGAATCGATAATTGGTGTTTGACATGAAGTGATTCCCTGATGAAATTTTCATACTACTCTGGTTTCTCACGCCGAGCATTGCTCATGTGGGCTTAGAGTACGTGTTAAGTGAATCCTTGAATGCTATCAGAATCGCAAGAGGCGAATGATGGTAGCGGCTGGAAGAATACTCAGTGAGGTATCAAATTGCAGAAAATCATTCTGAGCAGATTTGTGAAGAGTTGTCAACAAACCCAAAGGGGGAGATTGTTGGGAAAAATTATCTCAAGGTAACATTGCGGTATTTTTTGGTTGATGGTGTTTGTTGAAAAAGCAGGTTTCCATGGAGAATTGTTGAGTTCCCGAGAAGTTTTTGACAATCCATGTTGACAAAGAATGATGACAAAGGATAGGACGATCTGGAGGCGGTACAAAAAGAGCAGTACAAGGTGGCGCCGTTTCCCAGTGTTTGCCAAATTTTTGGGGTCCAAATTTTTCGAGTTTGGTGAGCATCGCGAAAATAGGATTTCCATGAAGATCATAATTTAATATGGGAAAGGCGTGAATTTCGCGAAGATATGATGCATGGTTTGGAAATCGCGAAGACCAGAAGAATGGAGGCAGTGATGCTTCGTGGTTACGTCAAACTTCTCGAATGGTAGAGGCTGAAGCGCATCACAGCGGTGAAGGGCTTTGCGAGGGAGTTTCGCGACGAAGGTGCGAAGGAATGCTGGTCTTCGTGAGGGAGCTTCGCGGCGAATTCGCGAAGGTATGTTGATATTGATTCTTCGCGATTACATCAAGCTTCGCGAATGGAAAATTGTCGTGGTGCTTCGCGATTTGGACAGAATTTCGGCGGAAACTTTGGAGATTCGTGATTTGAAATGACGTGGTGTTGACTTCGCGCGGAAAGGTCGAGGGTTGGTGGAATTGCCTATAAATAGAGGCCTACCCCCTCAAGGGAAGTAGAGAGAATTTTCAGAAAAAATCCATTGCTCTCGGTTCGTAGAGGTGGCTCGCGAAGGCAGTGTGCTTCGCGAAAGGGGAGATTTGCGGTGGATATTCTAGCCCCGTGAATGTTTTGTGCTCCGCATTAGATCAGTGATCTTCATGAGAGAAGTTGCTCTGCAACGAGTTGAGCTTCGCGAGAGAGCTTCATGAGAGAGCTTCAAGAAAGAGCTTTGCAAAAAGGCAGTAACTTCGCGAAGGCTTGTTAGAGCTTCACGAAATTGGGAGCCTCGCATAGTAGGGTGCTTTGCGAATGTAATTTCCAAAGGTAGTTTGCCCAGTGGATAGTGTTGAGTCAATAAGGTTTTCCTTATGACTTTTCCATTCCTTCTTGTTTTGAAAATCACAAACACCTTATCTTTAAGGAAAAATGCTTTCTTAAGGAAAATCGCTTTTATAAGGAAAATTATCCTTATCATATTTTTTTTCATATTTTTCTTAAGTGTGAGATTCGTATTCGTTTTCTCGGAGTGATTAAAACTTTGATATAAAAGCATTCTGTTTTAGGATTTGGTTCTGGACAAGAACTATAAGGAAGTTTCATTCCGAATTCCGGATTTGAATTCTGACTAAGTTCTATTCCAGATTCAGGATACGAATTCTGAAGAATAATTCTCATTACAAATTCTAATGAAGAAATCCCATTCCGAATTCTCATTACGAATTCTGAAGAAGAATTCTCATTACGAATTCTGAAGAAGAATTCTCATTACGAATTCCAATGAAGAATTCTCATTATGAATTCTAATGAAGAAATCTCATTCCGAATTCTCATTACGAATTCTGATGATGAATTCTCATTACGAATTCTGATGACGAATTCTCATTACGAATTCTGATGACGAATTCTCATTACGATTTCTGATGACGAATTCCTATTCCGAATTCCTACTCCGAATTCTCATTCCGAATTCTCCTATTAAACAGAATCTGATTATCATTGTTTTATACACTCTGAATTTATTCACTCCGAACCTTCACTCCGAAATTTCTATTCCGAACCTTTTTCTTAGAGTTTAAAACGATGTCGTACTTTCTGTTACACTTGTTTTGTTATAAAACGATGTCGTCTGTTTTGTTATAAACTAACCGTTGTCTAAGTGACACGTGTACAGGTCCCTCCGAACTTTAAGGGAAATATGACCGTTGGAGAAGGAGCCGACCTTACCTATAAATAGGAGCTCATTTGAAAGAGCTCGAACCTGATGAATAGCTGATGATAGCTGATGCATATGCTGATTGTTGATAAAGTGCTTACATGCTGTTGAAGTGATTTCTAGAGAGAGAGTCTCTTATTAACTCTCAAAGCTTCGTGCGACTCCGAATGTTGGTGATTACATTCGAGGGCTTCTGGGGATAGGAAGACAGAGGTGCCGACTACCTTAAAGATTGAGGGCTTTCTGGCTGAGAAAGACAGAGGTTTCCAACTACCTTGAAGTTGAGGGCTTGCGGGGATAGCAAGACAGAGACACCGATCTTCGTATCGAGGGCTTACCCTGGTGTGGGTAAGACAGACTTGCTTGAAAGTATAAATCAAGGGACCTTTATCCAAGGTTGTTGGATACCCTTCTCTTTGGGTTAAAAGACTATTATCTTGTTACTAGTAGTTTTACTACTTGTCTTTATTCCGTTGCAATTTGTATCTTAAGGAAAGTATAACTTTTTATACTTCCTTACTTACTCTGATTAGTTTAGATTCTATACGCTTTAAGGTAGAATCTTATTTTGTAACTTTTGTTAAGTTTCAATTTCCGGAATCATATTTCCGGAACCAACTTTTGGAATCCCTTTCCAAGTTCAGTTCGGTGTTAGAGGTGTTGTGAATTTACTTAGTTTAACTTTGTTAAACTTAGCCTTTCCTTTTCTTAAGGAAACTCTAGTTATTCATAACTAACTTTAAAGGTTCCAAAAGAATTTTTAAAGTATACAATTCACCCCCCCTCTTGTATATTGAGCATCTCATATTATATTTCGATCCTACAGATAGTGGAAAAGGGGTATTCATCTACGGGTGAATGTTGAACTTCAACAGAGAATCTATATAAAGAGAAAGATTCATTCTTTAATGGAAATGAAGAGACCTACAGGTCTACAAACTATGAGTTGATTCCCATCAGAGAGCAGTGAGTTTAGGAAGAGGAAGAAGGCGATCCTCTCCCCCAGTAGTGAGCCAGAGAGAGAGAAATAGAGAGTGACCCTTGGTAAAGCAGTGAGCTGACCCTAGACCTTGTATAGGCAGTGAGCCTGGGCATAGAAGTGATCTAGCCCGAACATTGTAATCCACAACTAGTGAAGTTTAGTGGACTTGGTACGACCGGAAAATTGTCGGTGTATACACCATGGAAGTAGCACTTTGTGGTGAACCAAGTAAAATTGTTTTGTCCTGTGCTTGCTTTACTTTCTGTTTACTTTTTTCAATAGGAGAGAGAGAGAAGAGTGTTTTTCTTAACAGCGAAACAAGATCAGAACGGGCGTTAATTTTCAATTAGTCATACCCGGATTAACCCCCCCTCTCAGGGTATTCAACTTTGTGGACCTAACAATATCCATTATATCCAAAATTATATTAATGATGTAGATATCATATATATCATATATATCCAGTATATACATTCATTCATAATATTACGTAACATTTAGAGGTATGAAATGAAATGCACCGTTCATGTCGACAGTAAGTTGTACGTACGCATGAATGCTACTTTCATTTATATTTTATATTTAATGGAATGAAATCATAATGATAAAAATGTTTATTATAATTCTATTATAATATCATATATAATATCATTTACTCCATCCTTTATACATCCCACATATGGCATTAACTATTCAAATCACTTTGAGGGGGCGGTAGTCCGCACTTCCTAAAATGAAATTATCGCATTTACCCATAATGGAAATCATAAAGATAGAACATAAATTAGAAATAAATAAGCATCTAAAAACATAAAAATAAAATATATATCATATATGAAAATAGTGTCATCATAATGGCCAACATTATAGGCGCTAAAAGAATATTGAACAATCATAATTTCGTGAGGTAGTATTTCGCCACCCATAGAAATAGTTTGTTCTTTAACCATTGGAAGAAGGTCTGTGTAAGTGTAAATCAAATAATTATCATAAAAACATCCTATTATATTTTAGATACTGGTTTTTTACAAAGAAATTACTATAACGATTTTAAGGGGTTGGAGAAGCAAAATAAAACATAAGAGAAGACATTACCTTCAAATCGGGTAACTCTTATTGATTTGAGCCAAATGCTTCCTTGTGAAGACTTCTGCCCAAAGTGTGGCTTCTAGAAGTAAGAGAGGTAAGTTGAGAGAGTATTTGGATAGAGTTATGCCTATCCAAATGGCTTTGATGGTGTGAATAAGGTGGTAGAGGTGGGGGCCTTTTATAAGAAGAGAGGAGGGGAACTCTTGGAATGTCATGAAATGATACATTTTTATGAAATGATATTTGGATTTCAAAGGTCCCACAATGATATATTTCTAGGATAAGGTGATAAGGGTTGGAAATATACTCATACAATAGTTTTTTGACATGTTTATGTCTTATATTTTACATTATCTTATCATTGTATTTAAATCATTAATTAATGACGTAATCACTGCATCATCATTGTGTCATAAAAAATTTAATTTAATTAATGTATAAAAATTATAAAAAAAATACCATGATGTAGGAAATATTATTAGCTTTCAAATTAATATTTATATTAAAAATGTTACTTTATATAACCCCATGTAATAATTGTTTTAGTAAAACAACACATGTTTGTGACAATTTTATTTTTACTTTAAATAAAAAGTTATTAATGTCATTTTCTTACCCAAGTGGCTCCATGGGGTCCCCAAGTTAACCCACCGATTGTCATAGTCGGCCATAAATCATCCAATAAGTGTACGACATGTGTCAAGATATTTTTATATTTTTATAATATAATTTTACCTTAAATTTCCCTAATTACTTTCAAACACGATTAATAAAACTTAAAGCTTACTATTCACCAAAAAAATTATTTTAATCCCATTGAACCACATTTTTCTTCCTAATGACAACCATATATGTCGGATTTTTGAAATCAAATAACAGAAGTGGTAATTTTCTTTTTCACGAAAAATTATTTTTTAAACTACAACTTAGTGGTTTCACTATTCATCAAAAATTGATGTTTTTCAGAAAAATACCAAAAATTCATCGTATGCTATATTTGATATTCCTAATTAAAAAATTATTTCTATTTAAAAAAATTAAAAACATGTAAGTTGAATTAATTAATTTAGTAATTAATTCCCGTTGTCATAATTAATAGCGTGTTTCTAAGAATCAATATATATCAAAAGATTGACAATAGTTTATGTCCAATTTCAAAGAGAAATTAATTATAAGGACAACCATTGCATAAAATGGTAAAAATATAATCTAATTATACTTTAAAACCACTCAATAATATAATTTATCACTATAATTTTTTTTTATTAAAAAAGTTGTTTTTACGTATTTTCTCTATTCATAGAAAATTGGAAGTTCTCATAAAATTACAAAAAAATCAACTTAGGTTAATTTTGATATTCTAAATAAAAAAATGAAGTCAATTTTGAAATATAAAATTTATATACTTTCAAAAGGTAGGTATTACTATTCATAACTACTACTGTGATTGGTCGCGGTGTGTTAGAATCTCGAACATGCGTACAATACAAGCTATTGAATTATTGAAAGAGAAGCGTATCGTGAAATATTGGGGTGTAACATTCTCCCCTCCTTTAATAAATTGCATCCTTCCAATATTAAAATGTTCTTCGAAAATAAATGGATGAAAATAGAAAATACCTTTGTGGATAACCCACATAAAAATAGGGTTAATATTAACATAACATTAAAAGAAATAAAGAGAAGTACAAAGGTCACCTGAGATAGCCCATAAAAGGATTCTATGATAATATGGATATGGAGGAAAAATAAACCATCATGGTCTGATGGAGAGTTTTAGGAAACAGAGATAAGATAAAGTTAACTACATTAAAATCACAAACTTGTAATTGTTTAAGCGATCATTGATTCCCCAGTAGGAAAAGATAACCGACAAAGTTTTTTTTTAAGTTACCTTTAATACATTTGAGGAATTAATTTAGGAGATTTACTAAAAACGTAAGGAAATATACATACTAGTCATGTAGTCTTTCATTCTTTAATAAATTTTTACCACAAACCCATCTTTCACTCAAAAATATAATAGAACTCAAAAATATTATATTTATCCTAATCGTACAAGCTTCCAAATATTAACACATACCATTTAGATTAGAAAAACTATTTTGTAATAACCAGGGACATCTTGTAGGCTAGCGGTGGGTAATAAAGGCATGTCGCACTATAGTTGTGGGTTCAATTCCTACTGTGTTGTTCGACGCGACGGTTTATACCCCAACCTGCAGGATTTCCTTTTCATAAAACAATAGTATTATAATATTCCAAAAATAATCTCAAAAATATTTTAACCTTAAACAATACTATCCAAAGTTCATCTTAATCCATTCCAACCTTTATAGTTATCCAAAATACCTCTTTCCAGAATTTCTCTAAATGGTCTCTAAATTCCAAAATCAATTGTAACATTAGATTCCACAAACAATGTAATGTTTCTCTTATTGTCACATACTAAAAATATGATTACATCTATCATATTAAAACATTAATGAAAAAAACAAGTACTGCAGCAAAATCCTTATATATATCACATTATTCTTATAACCATAATATAATCCATGATTCCCAAAGCCCCGATACATTAATTATTTCACTTCAACTGTAGTAACAGCATAAGATTTGCCTTGATCCCGTGGCCTTTTCTTAGGTATGTTTCCATGACTCTTAGGACATTCATTTTAATAATGCCCCATTTCCCAACAATTTTAGCACTCAACAATGATAGCCTCTTTCATTCCCTTACAATCACGAGCCAGGTGACCATTTTCTCCACATTTATAACAAACTCCCATTCCTTTTAGGCATGTACCGGGGTGATTTTTTCCACAATTATCGCATATTGGAAAATCCTTCTTTCCCTTTTTCCCTTTATCTGTCTCTTGTTCCATCTTTCTCTTCTTCTCTTACTTTACTTTATTGTCCTACGATTTAGAGAATTCATTTTCTGTCTTGATAGCACATGAGACAATATCTTCATATGATGAGAGGGTTTGTGAGACTAATGCTCGATGGAGAAACGGTTTTAACCCATCAAAGAAAAGATCCGTCTTACATCATGGGTTATGTATATAATCTGATGCATGCATTTCTAACCTTGTAAAGTTAACCTCATACTTTGCGACATTCTCATCCTCATTTTCTCTTAGACTCAAAAATTTTCTTTCCATATCTGCTTGATGGTCATGAGGGAAGTATTTTTCTACGAAAATATACTTGAACTCCCTCCATTCCATACTTGATACTTATTCATCTTCTTTTGTGTATTGAATCAGTTACCATCATTGATCGACATCTTCAGTGAGGCGGTAAATTGCCATGACAACTTTCTCCCTTTCGCTACTCCTCAAGGCATGGAATATTTTCTCTAAAGACTTTATCCCTTGCTCAGCTACTAATGGATTTGTACCCCCATTAAATGTTGGGGGTTTTTGTCTCATGAAGAATTCTAACATTGATCCTCCACGTTGCGGATCAGGGTGATCCATACGAGTACAGTTATTATTCATAACCTGAGTGTGTTTTCCCAGTATGGTGATAAGTAGATCAGAACTAGTTGTATCATCAGCTCCACTATAATTATCTTGTGCAAGAGGGAAATACCTAAATAGATTGCGTGCATTGATACGGTTTCCATTCCTCCCACCAGGCGCCATTTCTAAATAATGGAATAAACTATATTAGTTTATAAATCGAAATACATAATTGAATACATGTAAAACACATAACATATATTGAACTATAAAAATAAAAATGTTTTCATTGAGGAAGTATATACTCATAAACCATTCATAATGGTTTGTAATGAAAATGAGAATTATACTCATCATATCCCCCGGGAGTGTCGTAACCAAGAGTGCAGTAAGGCCCGTTGTCGTGCACCCGTTCCCGTTCGAGTCTAGCTCAATGCAGCGTTTTTGGGTTTTACCACTTGGTACATATGTGCCAGATCCTCTTCTACCTGCTCATATCCAGACAGGGATGTATTGCTCAGAAAACTCACAAAATCATTATAATACCATAATTCTAGGTAGTTCTTATATACTAATCCTCAAAGTATATCATAGGGCTATGTGATCTAGTCAGAGTTTTTCTAAATCTAGCTTCCAAGGTTAGTACTAAACTGCCTTTGATACCAACTGTAACACCCTGACCCTAGTTACCCAGAGTCTGTGCATTATTCCATAACATTGTCATGATCACAAAAGATCAAGTCTCGAAAGACCGATTAGTTTAGTAGCCTTGGAAACACTAGATACATTCATAAGCCTTACATTACATAATAATGTAAAACAAAACTAAAACAACATCTTCTCTTCATATCCCCTCTTATTATCCCTATAGGTCATTCATTATATACTTTTTCACATCCTGGAAAAATTAAAACATTGGAAGGGCTGAGCTCAGATTCTCAGTGAGGATAAAAATATAGCGGAATCTTTCATAAATAAACATAAACATTTAAGGAAATGTATAACTAAAACAAAAGCCTATTAAAATTCAACATCAGCATAATATGGAAAAATTAAAATAAAATAATTCCATTTACTTATTTACTTGGATATTCTACTAGTCAAATAATCACAGGCAATATCAATAACCACTTTCATAATGATGGAATTCATAATGCTAGACTATCAAAACCACGTAGCCAAGGCCTCGTGCCAAGACTACAAATAAGATTTTTTCAAGGCCTCGTTCCAAGACACTAGTTTGTCTCATGAGACCTACCGATGCATCGAGGATCTATAGCGGGCTCCACCCATCACTTATTAAATCCAATGCTTTCCTCATATGAATAGGTTTAAATATATCATAAACCATAACATACTCGTATCACATAAAACATGCATAAAGGAAAAATAACATTTCAACATTTCAATCACATTAAATCAATACAACACATTGATATAAAAAAGACTTTCAATACCATTTTCAATACCAAACTGAATGAAAAATTAAAACTTTGTATTTACTTTTAATTTAAAAAAATGTTATGGCTTTTAGAGGAAGCCAAAACTCAAATAATGGTCACGGTGGTGGAAATGTAGTTTTCGCCGCATACGTATGACAAAAAAAAATTCCCTTTTTCATTTATTAAAATGGTTCATATAAAAAATATTGTTTTTGAATAAATTTAAATGTCAAAGTGGTTTATACTCCTTATAAAAGAATGTGCTGCGTAAAACAAAATATGCCTCAATGAAAGGAGATTGAGACGAAGTCCCTTACAAAGATCATTTTTTAAATAAAATTGACCTATTATGTGTATTCACTATAAGTACACAAAAATTAAGTACAAATACAATATATAACATAATAATATCATGACATAATTTTAAAGTAAGATATTAACCCAAAGAACGGAAATTTGGTTAAGAAGTTCCCTTACCTCATGTCCGACATGACTCGAACGTTCATTAACCACCTGAATAATAAACTATAGTTATTTTATAATTGAATAAGAACCTTTTTCATGTTTATTATTACTTTTATATCACTTATTACCTTGTTATGAACATTATGAAATTATTTATGAAAATAACGGTGGTTTTGGTGATCTTTGGTAATTGAGTCAAAAATAAACTTCTTATAATTACAAGTTGTTCATGTGTTAAAATATACATTATATCTAGAATTATATTATTGATATAGATATCATATATATCATATATATCCAGTATATAAATTCATTCATAATATTATGTAACATTTAGAGGTAAGAAATGAAATGCACTGTTCATGGAGATGGTAAGTCGTACGTACGCATGAACGCTACTTTCATTTATATTTCATATTTAATGGAATAAAATCATAATTATATTAAGATTTATTATAATTCCATTATAATATCATATATAATATCATTTACTACATCCTTTATACGTCCCACATATGGCATTAACGATTCAAATCACTTTGAGGGGGCGGTAGTCCGCACTTCCTAAAATGAAATTATCCCGTTTACCCATAATGGAAATCATAAAGGTATGCCATTAATGAAAAATAAAGAATAATAAGTAAAACATAAACATAATATATATATCATATATGAAAATAGTGTCATCATAATGGCCACCATTATAGGTGTTTAAAGAATATTGTACAATAAGCGTTTCGTGAGGCAGTATTTCACCACCAACAGAAACTGTATGTTCTTTAACCATTAGACAGTGGTGTGTGTAAGTTTAAATCAAATAATTATCATAAAAACATATTATTATATTTTAGATACTGGTTTTTTTACAAAATAATTAAATACAACGATTTTAAGGGGTTGGAGAAGAAAAATAAAACATAAGAGAAGACATTTTCTTAAAATCGGGTAACTCTTTTTTATTTGAGCCAAAGGATTCATTGGAAAGACTTATGCACAAAGTGAGGCTTCTAGTATTAATATAGGAAATTTAAGAGAGTATTTGGATAGAGTTTGTCCGAGCCAAATGGCTTTGATGGTGTGAATAAGGTGATATAGGTGGGGGCCTTTTATAAGAGGAGAGGAGGGACACTCTTGGAATGTCATGAAATGTTACATTATTATGAAATGATTTTAAGATTTCAAAGGTTCCAAAATGATTTATTTCTAGGATAAGGTGATAAGGGTTCGAAATATAATCATAAAATAGGTTTTTTAAAAGTTTAATTCTTAGATTTTACATTATCTTTTCATTTTATTTAAATTGTTAATTAATGAGGTAATTTCTGCATCATCATTGTGTCATAAAAAATTTATTTAAATTAATGTCTAAAAATTATATAAAAATTACCATTATATAGGGAATATTTTTATATTTCCAATGAATATTTATAGTAAAAAATTTAACTTACATAACCCCATGTAATAATTGTTTTAGTAAAAAAACACATGATTGTGACAATTTTATTTTTACTTTAAATAAAAAGTTATTAATGACATTTTCTTACCCAAGTGGATCCCTGGGGACCCCAAGTTGTCCCTTGTATTGTATTGGTCGGCCATGACTCATAAAATAAGTGTAGTAAAAGTGTCATGATATTTTTATATTTTTATAATATCATTTTTATCTTAAATTTCACTAATTATATTTAATCACGATTAAGAAAACTTAAATGTTACTATTCATAAAAAAATTATTTTAGTCCCATTAATCCACGTCATTCTTCCTAATGAAAACCATGTGTGTCAGATTTTCTAAATTCAAATCACATATGTGGTAATGTTTCATTTACACGAAAAAATATTTTTTAAACATCCACTTAGTGGTTTCACTATTCATCAAAAATTGATGTCTTTCAGAAAAATACCAAAAATTAACCCTCATCTATATTTGATATTCCTAATTCAAAAATTTTATATATTTTACAAAATTAAAAACATATAAGTTTATTTAATTAATTTAATAATTAATTCTCGATGTCACAACAAATAGCGTGTTTTTAAGAAGCAATATATATTAAAATATTGTAAAGTGTTTATGTGCAATTTCAAAGTGAAATTAATTATAATGACCATGATTGGATAAAATCTTAAAAATATATTATAATTATACATTAAAACAACACTATAGTGTAATTTATCACTATAAATTATTTTGATAAAAAAGACGTTTTTATGTATTTTCTCTATTCCTAAAAAAATTGATGTTCAGAGGAAATTACAAAAAATTCAACTTAGGATAATTTTTATATTCTGAAAACGAAAATGAAGTCCATTTTGAAATATAAAATTTATATAATTATAAAAAGTGGGTATTACTATTCATTAATGCTACTTTTATTGGTTGTGGTGTGTTAGATTCTCAAACTTGCGTACAATGAAAGCTATTACATTATTGATAGAGAAGCATATCGTGAACGCTTGAGGTGTTACAATCATAGCTTATGGAAGATGGCTTCTAGAACATCCATGTTGTCAGATAATTTTTGGTACATGATCACTAGATCTTTATTGTATAATTTGATGAAATTCCTTATGAAGGGCTTGAAAATGTGATTCATGGAACATAGGTATGTGGAATCCACATTCTTTAAGACAATTGGAATTACCTGATAGTATAATATGTCTTAATGGGCCCTAAAGGTGGTGGATTATTCATCTTTTGGGGACATATCAATTTGGTTGTACCCTGAGTAGACATCCATGATGGATGGGGCTTGATAACTAACTATTTCATCAATTAGGAGTTATGTGATTGGAAGTGGGAAGTCACCATTCAGATAGTTCCAGTTGGGATCTCTGAAGTCGATGAAACCTCTGATTTTTCCATTTTTCTTTTTACTGGGACTATGTTTTCCCACAATTTTGTACATTTTACCTCTCGAATAAAGTCTTCCTTGATGATCTTGTTGAATTTTCATCAAATTTTGAGGGGTGAGTTGGATGTATCTTTATAGCTACTTGTTTGTATCGTTCGTTATCTTCTGAAAACCCATGTGATGGGTGGCCACATAAGGTTCAAGGCCTTGTATTTCTATTTAAATATTGTAAAACAAATCCTAGTGTTTTTTAGGAAGTAATTATATACCTCATGTTCTTCAGAGGTCATGGATGCACTAATCAAAGTGGTTTGTGGATATTCCATTATAGAAATATTTTTTTCTCAATGATATTCCACAGTGAGGAAGAAGCCTTCATAAAATTCTGGGGAGGAATCCCTGAGTTCATCCTCTTCCCAATGCTTTACTTGTTTCACATATTTTTAGGGGGTAGGTGATGAATAAATATTCTCATATCAAGGTTAAGAGTGATCACATAGACATTTGAAATATTATAACATCATTTCTGGCATAATAAATGGCATGAGGCCTTTCTGAAGCTCTGAAGGGACCACAAGTGTTTGAGAATAATCATATTTTTTCACTCTAATTCACATGTAATATTATTCTATCCTAGATGATGAAACATGATTTTTTAAGCTTCGGGGGGATGGAATGAAAATGATTTCATCCAGGCTTTCTTAAATATTAAGGGAGATGAAAACATCCCTTACATTGTCGGGTTCAGCTGTTATAACTAAAATTACAGAATCTGCTGAAAAAGTGCTTGAGTTTAGGTATATCACATTTATTTTAGTGAAGGGAAACCTACAATATGCACTTCAATTGTTGAAAGGGTTTTTCGGGATCATCGCAGATACATTTGGGGCATTGATATAAGAAATAATATCATCCATTGACTATTTTTCTCCCTTATGGTAGAATATTGTGTCAATGTTTTATGAATCATAGGATTTTAAAGGGTTCCTTTTCACCATACAATGTCCCGATTTAACCATTAACAAAATACATGTGTCATTGGTTGTATGAGGAATGAATGGACGCAAGGTAATGTATCCCCAATCTTCCTAGCAGGACATTAATGGTTCAAACCTACTAATGAACAATTAATTCTTAGTCAGACAATGGATCCCTAAACTGAATTATGAGTTTGATCTTTTTAAGATAATATTATTAAATCTTTTCATAACCATGTTACATTGGAGTGAAGGGGGGAAATTCGGTTCATTGAGACCCAATTGGTGAAGTGTCCGGAACAAATATAGGTTGAATCATGATCCATTGTTAGTAAAGGATCATTAGATATCAATATCTTATGTTCATCTGGATATACAAAGGGGCATGACATGTCCCTATAATATGGAATCTTAGTTTTAGTCAATAAAATATATGAGTATGTTTCATTCTTCTAGATCATTCTATAGACAATATACTTCGGCAGTGACAACATCTCCCTTAAACTCTTGAGGTCTTGAAAAGGTCTATAGGACTACTTCTCAATGGTCTTTTGAAATACTCAAAGCATGTAGGATTGAAAATATGATCGATACATGGTCTATTTGCATAAAAAACATAATACATATGGTCCAATGTATTACACTACCCATTATGGGGGTGTTTTTCATAGGATCTTCTGGAGATGATGTTCCCATCATAGATGGATCATCTCTTTGAATATGAACTGAAGAAGCATCTGCTCTTAGAGTATTATGTTGGTTGGGTCTTCCTATACATCAATGTTGGTTAGGAAGCGGTGAACCCTATAGACAATATTCTAGGATATTTTTATTAGGGAATACTCCACCATGCATGGGGAAATTACTTTCTTCCTACTGAGCTCGCTAAAAATATCTCCTATGAGTTGTGACCATGTAGATTGTTCGAGGATAGGTGTGGTTAAAGTAGAAACTCCTAGAATTACCACATGTTCTCTTAAAACAACTAATTTGAAAACCACTTCCCCCAATTCTACAATCATGTTTGTGGAATTTGGGTTTATAACGAGAATCATCATCTGTGAAGGGTACTATTAAATTAATAACATTAATGGAACTCAATATCAACTCCTCATCTAATGAAGATTCTATATGATGGGTCCTCTCTTGTTGTACCATATTGTTGCGTATTTCTTGTCCTATTGGGACTATCAGCGTTAATTCTTCTACGAAAAAGGAAAAAAAATTTCTTGACATGAGATCTTGTTCTTGTCTCTTCTTATTACCCATTCTACCATGTATATATTTTGAAGACTATTCTATGGATATCTTAAAATTCTATGAAGATGGATGTATTGTAGTAGAAGTAGTTGGAGGCAAAATTATTTGTTTCAATTATGTTCATCACATAGAATGAGTCTAGTTGTTAATTTTTCTAACATTCTAGTCACCGAACATTTATGCACTCGTTCTCTTAACTACCTTACCTTCATTTTATTCTTCTAGATTAGTGGAAGAATCATACACAACATGAGCATGTGAATTATTTAACTTCACATACCTAGAGTCTACCAAATTTTATATGATGTATTTAAAAACAAAAAATTCCTTCATGTGGTGCCCCCAACATTTTATTTAAGGGCCAACAGTGTGGGAGATCATCTCCCCATTCATTTATTAGATTCTTGGTCTTTGGAAACATGAACAAGTTGTTTTCAAGTGTTGAGATGAAGTAGAATTGGACTTGTTCATTTAAAAATTAATAGACATTATTTTTTAAATCCTCAAACTATTTCATCCGGTGATCTCTCTGATCATCCTAAGAATGAAGGAGTTTTTTTATGCTTGGAAGGTGGAGCCCTACGATATGGTGCAAACCTTGAAATAGTGGCCGGTACAGGGCACCACTTATGTTTATCTATAATATACTCTACTTTCTCATTCTCATTCCATAATTTGATGAAACTACTCAAGAGTTTGTCTTTGTCTTTATAATGGATTATTCTAGCTGCTAACATATTCTATTAAGATCCCAAATCCCTCCTATGTATTTTACATGGATTATAAGTATCTTAAAATCATCGTGAAGATTCACGATAGAGATGGGAAACAACTCTTGTTGAGGGAGCAGCCGTTTCAGGGAGTATGTAAATCCTTTCCATAGTGAAATAAAATCAGAGACTCTTTCATTCTCCCATTGGTTACAATACATGATATCAAATACTATCATCTTCTACAGCATTGGGATGAACTATAATAGAAAATTCTGATGAAGCTCTTCCCACCTAATGGCTGACCATGACTGCAAACTTGTGTACCAAAAGATGACTGGTTCTTCCAGCTATTATACAAATCCCCTGAGTTTTACATCCACTTGTTTTTCATGAGTACCCATCATTGGATCACAACAACAGACAAAATGATTCAAATGTTGTTCTAGGTATCTAGTTCCATTGAAGATTGGAAACCATGAATTTCTAAATATTGGATGGGGAAGCATCAGATCTACCCATTCGGGGTGAGGCTTCTCTTTCATATGTGTTAGTGCAATCTATTCTTCCATGGTTTCCAATCAATCCATTAGTGACTCAATGGTGTTCATATGCATTCAAGGAATGTGTGGATGAGATAGAGAATTAGCAGGTGAGGTGGATGGTTTTTGAATGAGTATGGTTGATGGTAGGGCTATTGGCTGTGGAACTAATGGTATATATCATGGGTAACCCATCGGGGATGCCCTATGAGGATTTACGTATCCCTCATCTAGTTTTGTACCCAATAGACGGAATTCTAGATCCGTTGTTGTAGGATATAAATATACTGGTGCTAGCATCCCACATTGAGAGGATGTTTTATATCTACTTCAGTTGTTATGTGAAACCATATTTTTTGATGTGTTCTATGTAGAAGTGAGAGTTTATGATTTGTTTCCAAAACATATCTAGTTGAAAGGATTCCTCAAAGTAGTTCTCCATGGATTCCTCTCAACTCTTTTATCTCTTACAATTGGTGAGAAAATATTTCCTAACAACAAAGAGTATTAACCTCTTTATATGAATCGTATGATACAATTTTACACTTACCTTTTTTCCCTATTAGGTCCCTTTCGAGGTGGTAATGAGGGATTGTTTGAGGGAATTCCATGATTCTGGGAAATCCTTTGAATTAGGGTATACAAACCACCTTCAGATATAGAGGTTTTCTGAAAGAAACAACAACAACTACCGGAACCCACCAATCCTACAAAGATATTCATCTAGTATCAATCAAAGAAGCTAGCCAACAAGGTTATGTTGAAAACTGTGAGTATGTGCACACACCTACCAAAATTCACCAATCCTTCTAGCATCCTAATCTTGAATCACTCATAGAAGTCAGTCGGAATGTCCTGATGACAATCAGGTGTCAGAACCAACTCTATTCCTCCATACATGTGTACTATTTGTATCCCCTAATAGGAACGGGAGGATCATAGTACGTAAATACACCTACTCTAGAAATGTAAGGGGAATATTTCATCATTCTAGTAATAAATGTCACTAGGAATATCCTGACGAAGGTGAAAGGGATGATGCAAATCTCTACCCACATCCTAAAAACTATCCTTGAAATAAAAATAGTGATGATTGTATTTCTAGATGTATGGATAAAAAATTATTTCCCCACAAATGGGGTAAGTCACCATCATTTCACCCTGGAGAATACACACACCTCTCCTCTTATACAGGAGGATCATGTGAAAACACCCCATATAATATGGACAACTGAATCGGGAATGTACACCCACTCCAATTGGAGGTAATTGACCTATCCCAATGGCCATTCCAAGGATGGAAAAAACACCTACCCATGTAATCCACTTCTCCCAGCATGTGGCCCTCGGCGCTAAAAACAAGGCATCTTAGTAAAAGCCTCAGAAACAAGATTTTTTAAAATCTATATCTTATCTATGATTTGTCTCTAGTTAATTCATGGGTTTTTGAAGCCATCATATGATTATCTATAGTAGATCATGATACTAATCTACCATTACAAAATTATGCGATCACTAATAGTAATTACAAAGTTCCACCTCCTATACTTTACCTTAAAGACATCATTCATTTAAACAAGCCAGTCGATCTCAGGAGCCAATCTCATTATGAGAGAGATATCAAATCTCCATGCGTCAATAATATCAAAGAGGAATAGGGTCTTCCACTAACTATAATCCACCGTGGTGGTCCTCCCAATGATGGTGTTCACTACAAATGTTCTCTTCATATTATAAATTCATGTTGTTAAGATAATTCTCTAATTATAAATTTAGTGACTAGAAATCCCTCCAATCGCAACGCACATATGAACACAACGTTAACCATGTATGATTTTTTTACTTGTAGGTGAAATCATTTACCAATTTTAATTCATACTAAGGTGATGATAATTCTTCATACCCCCATTGGATTGTCTATCTTCTCACATAGTAGAGGAAATCCCAACGAACCTCACTACCGATGATATAAAGGTAGGAAATCATCCACTCTTGTCCGGGAAAGTAGAGGAACTTCTAGAAAAAGATGAATAATACATGCTCAATATGTGGAGACATTTGGCTAAATAAAAAAAATACCATTCATGTTCTAACCTATATCCACCACTCAACACGTCATTCTAGAGACTTTTTTGGGAAATCATGTTCATGATATCCGCCTCAACATATGGAAGACTCATCATAACGTGAAATAAATGGAATTACCCTATGATGAGTATCAAAGTCACAAAAAGGTAATATAATGGCTGAAATTCCAAATTGGCTCGGATGATCTCCTGGATTCATGACATCAAATGATTTAGAAACACCAAGGAGACCATCATTGCAAATGCCTCATAAAATTAATGAGGTTGTATAAGATAATTGATGGTTCCCAATCTACTGTTCATGTAAGAGGATGGGGTGCAGATGGAGATTTACATTTCACTTCACTATCTACATCAGAATATCCCACTGATGTGTGAATCATGAAATGTCATAACCTCAGGATATCTCTAGCGAATGGATCTGGTCAATGACTGAGGATACACAAAATAAAAAGAGGCCTCGACCGACTCCCATCGATGTCCTGATATTAGAGATCAAGCTATTAAAATACTGTAACATCAAGAACGTGAGAATATTAAAAATAAATTATATCCTAAGGCAGTTGAACTAGAGATTCCTATTGTTCCTAATGAATTGATTGATGTTGATCATTGTGATAGCTTCCCAAGGGTCATGCGATCCATGGAAAGGGAGACTATTAATATGGTGACTTTGATGTCTGAGATTACAAGAGAGTTTCACCAATGTAATCCACTAACATTTTCTAGGGAATGAAGAACCCAATATAACGAGTTCTTTCTTGACTCATTCAAAAACATATCGAAGAATATTAAGACACCCATGTATATGAGGGTGAGGTTTGGTGCATATTTCTTTCATGGACCTACAAAGCATTGGTGGGATATTCTTGAGGAATTTGGGAATTATGATGAGATATCTCAGAACAAATTCTAGGTGAAGTTCCTGATACATTTCTATCATAATACATAGAGGGATAAAAAATATCGTGAGTTCATGCATCTGACACAGGAGGTCATGCCAGTGTTGGACTAAGATGGACATTTCACCAAAAAACATTTATTTGTTCCATCTTTGGATGGTGATGAGATCTCTAGGTTGATAAATTTTCAAAAGGGTATTTATTATGATGTCAATTCATAGGTGATTGATTTTTGTATGCCGTTTTGAGGATGTGATGAACTAGGAAGTCGTCATAGATGGGAATCTGAGAGAGGCCCCGAGTAGCTAGGAAGTTGTATCAGTAGTGTGAACTAGGAAAACTTATTAAGGTAAAAATGAACCCCACAATGATAGGTTCCACAAAGGTAGTAGTGGGAAGAGTATTCAAGGTAGTTGAAATTAATCTTCAGAAAATGTTTTATTCTAGTGCTATTGGTGTGGAGAGTTCAACCACAAACACCCATGGTTTCCTCACCTTGTAGTTGACTGTCGAATTTGTGGCCTATACATTCATCATCTGAGGTTCTGTAGGAACATTTTGAAGTAAACCTATGGTAGGGGATCTATATAGGCACCTAATTCCAAAAAGGGGTTAGTTACCCCTCAACAGGTTGGTAGCTGGAGTTCCACATGCCTTTAAGGCCAAGGCAGGGAATGTGGTACCCCAGTGCTGGAGTAGCAGTACCAAGCAAGGGAAATTGTTCCAGATAGTCAGACTGTATCCTAGTTAAGAGGGATAAGTCAATTGAACATTGTGAATATTAATCCACAAAACGTGTATGCAAGACTATATACTGTTAGATGTATGATGCTTGTGTCATCTATATTATCTTTAATTTTATTTGATATGGGAGCATAAGATTATTTTCTATGTAATATTTTTTAAAATATTTTTGGAGTAGATGTGAAAATATTAGATGGTTATTTTAAAATTGAAACACCGTTGGGATTGTAGTGAGATAATACCAAACATTTTATGGAGTATTCTCTATAAACTAGTAGTTTCCATTTCTTTTGGGAACTATTCATGATGGAAATTAAAGAATTTGATTTGATTCATGGTATGGATTGGATAGTTCTAACAATGCTCATATAAACCATTAAAAGAGGAGATTTATCAATATTTATCCAGATGGATGCAACTATTCTCATTAAGGGGAATGTGACCTTTAGGATGGTCGTGTATGACCAATTCAATGTTGATAAGATTTTCTCACAACATAGATTGCCGGTCTTGCTCTAGATGATGGTGGAATATAACAGTATTATATTACATTAATGGCAGACCGTTTCTAGGATGTTTTTCCTGAAGATTTATATGTCTTGACACCCGAGCGAGCGATTGTGTTTGTAGTCGAGTTAGTGTCAAGAGAATATCTAGTTTCTATCCTGCATTACATAATTTGACCAACAGAGCATTATGTGTTGAAATATAAATTTCAATATATGTAATCTAATGTATTCATACAGCCTAGCACATATCCTTGAGGATCTCTAGTTATCTTCACAAAAAATTCTTAATGTAATTTGTGATTTTGTGTGCGTTATCAATGTTTGAACTAGATGAAATTCAAGAGTAAATATCCTATTCCATGCATTGATAATCTTTTGAAACAATTATTAGTTTCTAGAATCTTCCCTAAGATCAATTTTATATTAGGTTACCAGTAGTAAATGATGCGACCAATGGACATACCACAGACTTATTTTAAGGTCACGTATGTCTTGTATGAATTTGTAGTGATGTCTTATGGGTTGACCAACACACCAGCAGTATTCATGTCCTGGATGAATATGATCTTTCATCCTATCCATGATCAATTTTTGGTGGTTTTTTTCTATGATATCTTAGTATACTTCCTGTCATCCGAAAATAATGAAAAACATATTGACATCTTCATGAGTATATTGAGAGATTATTAAATTTACTCCAATCTAACCAAATACAGCTTCTGGATTAATAATGAACAATTCTTGGGCTATGTTATCTCATATTTAGGAGTGCTAGTTAACCCATATAAGGTATCATCCATTGTATCTAGAAAATTCCCAATAATGAATTTGTGATTCTAATCGTAATGGGTTTTTTTCTAGTTAATATCATCGTTTTATCCATGATTTCCCTCATTTGGAAACACTAATATCTGATCTGACCGTGAAAGGTGTGAATTTTTTTGTCTGTGATACGTACAAGATATCGATTTAGGAGAAGAAATGTAGGCTGACATCAACACCTATCCTCAGATTATCTTTTCTAGTTAAAAAATTTACTATGTACTTTTATACATCTATAGTTAGACTCCGAGTAATTATAAAGAAGGAGGATCGAGTGGTTTCTTGTGGCTCCATGCAGCTGAGACCGCATGAGAGGAATTATCCTACTCATGGTATATTGTTAGAATTAGTGGTACATACCGTAATATGCTGGAGATAATATGTCATGGGTGAGAGGTTTGTGGCCTACACAGATCACAAGTTCATTAGGTATTTCATTTCACTGTGAGACCTAAACCTTTGAAAAATTAGGTGGGTTGAGTTTTTGAATTCATTAAATATTGAGTTTTTGTATATACTAGAAAAGGGTATAATCATTTCCAATTATTTGATCCAAAATACACAAATAGAGGCATTATGAGAGTCTTACGATGAGTGGTAGGTGATGAACCTCTTTCTAGAAATGCATCTTGATGTTCAGGAGTCTAAAGGCCAAGTAGATATAAAATCAATATTGGTTATGCCCATGCATTTTGATGAGATTAAAAATGATCATTTATCTAATTCAAAGGTCATTAATCTAAGAGACTACTTATATGGTGGGAGACACAATCAGGATTGCCTCTTGATAGTGGAATTTCTCTTATTTTTAATAGATGAGAATTGGTTCCTATGGGATTATGTGAGGATATGGCGAGGGAGTTTCATGCTTATAGATGGTTTGTTGAAAGGCTCTGTCGTGGGACCATTCAAATGATGTTTGGTTGTTAGGTACTTAGGTGTAGTAGAGTGGCTGACCAAGGTCATCTCTCAAGGATGTAGTAATTAAAACACCTTATTAAAGGTATTTAGAAGTAAATAATATAATATAAGCATGCTAATTAAAATGATTTAGGGGGTTTTAATCATTTATAAAAAAATAATATGTATGATGGAAGATGATTTCAAATTTTTGTTTTTATATTAGAAATGAAATTTGATTAATAAGACACAATAGGAAGATATTTTTTAAAAAATATTTTTTGAATTCATAATAGATCTAACTATACCTCTTCAATTATGTATTAATTGACATCATTTAAATTAATATCAAGTTAATTATGATCAAATAATTTTCTGAACCCCTGATCCCTATGAAAAGTAACTTAACCAACAAGATGAAATTAATTGAACCCTAGGCTAGCTTTAGAATATGAAATTGTAGAACCAGACATTGATGGATGTTTTGTGGTTATATTATGACCAGTGGTAAATTAGGGAATGTATACACTATGAAAATATGTTTTAATTGTGTTTATGTATTATAATTTAACTCTACAAATTTATCCCTTGTGGTTTGTTTTTACCGATTAAGGTCGTACTCTCACAATTCACAAAAATTATCATCCTCACATTTTTTGTGTTAATTGTTAAATTTTCTTCAAATATTAATGTAGATTAGAAACTCAATTAATAGATCATATTATATTAATTTAATTATCTCATTTATTTAAAATTAATTAATGAATGAATTAATAGGTATATCAATTACTAAAAAGAACTACTCTTTCATGGGTGGTGTTGTCATCTTAGAAATTTTTACATTCATAATGTTTGTGGAAAGGGTATAACCGAATGAAATTTCTACTCTTGATATCTATCCTAAATTGTAATATTAAATAAAAATAAAATTAAAGAAAACATAATAATTATAATTAATATGATAGTATCTATGTTTTTAATTAGAAAAACACAAACATTATAACATGAAAAAGAGATAACGGCCTCAAATAAGGGATCCTTTCTACAAGAGCTATCTGTATTAGTATAGTGAGTTCTAGAACATCAAAGGTGATTAGAGGAATACTATGGAAGGCAAAAATGGATTCACATCACTCCTTTGGTATAACATTCAAATGGGGATCCCAAGGATCCAATTTACAGCCAATATGGGAAGTAGTTTTGGGCACCTAGATTTCGTGAAACCAATTATATCTTTGTTTTGGGTGAGTAAATGCACTTATATTGACATAGAAAAAAGATAAAAGTTCTTTTTATGTCATATTTATTGTATCCATTTGAAATTATGTGGACAATTGATCTATGTATCCCAATATATTGTCAAAATATAGAATCAAATCACTGACTTCGAAAAAATTTGGATTCTTATAAAAATTAGCTTGGATGGGCCACTTTACTAATGAATGTGGCTTTTTGATCAGTAGAATATTTTTATCATACAAAATTTTGGATAAATAAAAAAATTCAAAAAATTTAAAAACATGTATTTCTAGTAACATATAAAATAGTGGACAAATGTCATTGGGATTTCATGCAGTTTGTCCCATTTTCCTTATGTATCATCTCCAGACCTCAAATTTACCTCCTCCTATAATGAAATAACCAAAAAAGTATGATTTAAATTTTTTAAAAATGATAAAAATTGTATAATAGAGTCAAATTGGTTGTAAAATGCTTTATTATATTTTTAATTTTTAATATCAAACTAGTTTAAAGTAGTGGTGTAAAGGTGAAGTAAAACAGTGAATCGTGGAGAGATCATGCCCCCAAACATACCATTTTGCACACATGGGAAAAACCTCATATAATGTATTCAAAAAAAATATTAAAATATATGAATATTTATATTTATGAATCCAGAGTGGAAATATAGGAAAAGTACGAATCCCATCAAGAGTTAATATCAATAAATTTAAATTTCATTGTCTTATAAATTGTATCAAAATTTAATTCAGTTAGATTAATGACAATAATAATAGAGAAACAAGTTATGGGTATAACATGACATTAATTCCTCACATGCGTGTGTTCCAACCATTTCAATATCATATCACAACCCTTCATTCTGTATATTCAGGTCAAGTGAAACAATTCAATTTAACTAGTTCAATTCACCAAACCAGTTCTACATTCCTTTGTAAACAAATTTCAATACCCATTTACTAATGTATTTCTAAAAGTTGGACCTTAATCTTTAGAACTAGATATACCAATTTTTAGTAAATTTCATCACTCCACAATTTAATAATATATATATATAATTTTTTAATTTGAATTTTTTTTATTTGATTTTGGATTATTTTTTATGAGGGCTTACAAAATTTGTTTATCAGGAACACATGTATAGGTGAATTACATACAATAATGAAATTTATTCGAAGAGAAATGAACATATGAACCAACCATTGATATAAGGTCATTTTCTTACAAACATGGATATAACTTCAATTGAGTAGTAAAAACATCCAAAGTCATGGTTTTGTGAAAAATATTTGTGAAGAAATTAGTGACACAATTTTTCATGAACAAATATCTCAATGAATGGTTTCAAAATCTAAAATCTTTTATATTGATACAACCAATCATATCATATATTACATACATTTTTATAAAAATATATCCTTAATAATGAATTATTTCTCAATATTATTAGGATTACAATGAATTTTAACAACATGAATTTTCCATATATTCCACCTGAAAGTTAATATACAATATTTTCGATTTTTTATTTTTTTTTCATTTATTCATTTTTTTAAATTTATTAAAAACCAAAAAGAAAACACACAAATGAAAATCCTTAATATCTACTCCAAAAAAATTTTCCCCTCCCCAATACATAAAATATTGCACTGTCATCAGTGTGAACTTATGAGATGATATGTGAACATGAAATATAGAATTTAAAAAGGAAAAATAAAATAATTTTTAAAGGGTTGGGAAAAAACTGATTTGATCAAGTGATGATGGGGGCATATAGTGTAATGAAATCAACTCCATTGGTAGGAAGTCCCACAATGTATTGCATCAAATGCTACACATTGATATTATGGTTCCTTCTAGTGTCTTATTGTGTGTTATCCACTAAAATATAAGGAAATGTTAGATACAATATATAGAACTAAACATATGGAACACAACATAAAAGGAATCATCTTTAATCATGAATTATAGAGTAAGACTTTCTCCCCAACATGAAATTTCCATTTTTGAATTATTCTATATCAATCCTCTTTGGATCTTTCCATGTAGAGCCTTGAGTTTTCATATGATGATAATTTAATCTCACCAATATATTTAATTTTCATCTTCCTTGGGACTCCATATTGGTTAAAATTCGTGTTACATTTCCTTATAACCCAATAAACCCAATACTCAACCTCCAATGAGAAATGATCGGCTTTCCCAAAAACAACCTGAAATGGGGACATACTAATGGGAGCATTGTATGTTGTCTTATAAGACCACAATACATCACCCAAGAACTTTCTCCAATACTTCATATATGGCTTCCTGGTTTTCTCCAAAATTTGATACAACTCTCGATATGAAACCTCATCCAGACCATTTTTTTGGGTGTGGTATGGTATTGCTATTTTGTGTGTCACCCCATTCTTTTGAAGGAGAAAATAAAAATTACTATAGAAAAAGTGTATCTCATGATCACAAATGATATCATTTAGTACTATAAAACAACAAAAATCTATGACTTTACGAAATCCACTACAAAATGATAATCTTCAGTCCTAGGGGCCTTAGCCTCCACCCATTTCCTCACATAATCATCAGCGACCAAAAATAACAAAAAACCTAATGAACTATTAAAGGGAACCAAAATTTAAATTCCCCATATATAAAAAATCTCACATTGTATTATTTTTTGGTGGGGTATCTCATGTCTCCATGAAATATTTCCCATGTGTTGGTGACATGTACAAGAATTACAAAACACATGAGCATCATGGAATAGTATAGACCAATAAAACCCAGGGTATAAAACATTCCTAGAGGTTAATTGGGGTCTAAATTGTCTTCCACATGAAAGTGTATGGAAGAAATGCAGAAAAATCTCAAAATAATGATTAGAAACACACCTCCTAATAACTTGATCATTAAACTTGCTCTGTAGGTAGGAATCTTCCCACACATAAAACCTATACTCACTGTTTAATTTTTGGACTTGCTGTTTTTTAAATTTTTAGGAATTTAGGAGGCATCAAGGTAGTTAACTAAATCAGCATACCATGGATGTGTTCTTGATAGTGCTTAAAGATTCTCAATGGGGAATATTTACTAATGTGGTACTTTGTCCAAGGAGTCAGCCTATATTGTGTGAGTAATCCTACTCATGTGGTTCTCCCCCAGGTATTATGACACCTTCTTCTCCTTTATCTCAATATCAAATTCTTTAACAATGTACATCAATTGAATGAGTCACGGATTTTCCTATTGCTTCATCAAGAGCTACCTTGGTGTGCTATAGTCAGAAAAAACAACTACTTTAGAGCGTAATAAATATGAATGGATTTTATCTGAGGAAAATATGATCACAAGAAACACCTTTTTAATTTTTTTAGTTTTATTGGGTTCCATTTAATGTCCACAATGCATAGGCAATCACATAAGAACATCCTTCCACGATATGTGATAAGACAGCTCCAACTGTGAAGTTTAAGGCATTACGCATAAGATCAAATGCAATGTCCCATAGTGGGGGATGTATAATTGGAGTGGTTGTACACTTCTTTATATCATCAAATTAAGTCCTATCAAAATCACAAAAAGAAAAATTTGAATCCTTTTTAAGTAATCATGACATAATAAGTGCAATGTTACTGAAATCAATGATAATGCATCGATAAAATCCTAAATTCCTTTGGAAATAACTAATATCATGCACAGAAGAAGTATGGTGTAAGGATAAAATAATATCTCACTTATATCTATAAACCTCTATCCCTTGTTTGGACACTACATTCTCAAAAAAAAATTCCATTATCTACCATGAAATGAGACTTTGAAAAGTTCAAAACCAGATTCCTCAAAATATAACGATTCAACACCATTCTCAAACTAAAGATAAATTCATAAAATCTAGAACCATACATTGTAAAATTATCCATCAATACCTCTATTTAGGTTTTAATGAAATCTGAAAATACTCACCATGCATCTCTAGAAGGTACATGTTGCATTACAAAGTCAAAATGGCATCCATTGTTAAGAAAATGTACCACATGGACAAGTGAATTTTTTCATCTTCTAATTCTTTGGAGATATATGAACATTAATATATCCATGGAATCCATCCATGAAACAATATCGTGTCTTCCTAGCTAGTCTATCAACCATTTTATCAATAAATGCTCAGAGAAATGGCCCTTGTGATTTGATGGATTTTATTTCATATAATCAATACACACACCGACTATTTTTTACCCTCATTAGAAAAAACACCAATCTCTCATTTATAAAAATACTTACCCCAATATTTATAAGCACAATACTAATAGGACTCACCAACAGGGAATTTTAAATAGATAATGTATTCTTTCCTTGGGAAACATTTCTACTTGTTCTTTAACAACTTCTAGAAGAGTAAGATTCATTCTCCTTTGTGGATGCCTAACTAGTTTAGCCCCATCCTCTAAAATAATCATATGCACAAAAATATAGGGGACAGTAGTTGATATGTCATCCAAGGTCGACCCGATTTCATTAATGATCTCCCTAGAAAGATTTAGATGTTTTTATTTACATTAAAAATAAAATATTTTATCAATTATAATAGGTAATCTCTCACCCCTAAACAACTATGAGTATTTTAAATTTTGTGTAAATGGATTCAGTTCCAATGAATAGGGGTGAAATATGGATGGAGACATTTCAGGAACTAAAATATATAAACAACGAACATCTGACCTGGAATAGACATCATTAAAATCAGAGAATAATGATTCAAAAATATCATCATACTCAACAGATAATTCATAATCAGATTGAAAAAGAACAAAATAAAACTATAAATACATTTTAAAATAAAATATAAGAGAATTTTGAGCATTATAAACATGTGTGAATGTGCACCTAGACAATTAACTCAAACCAATACATAAAATCTCCCAAATCCATGGAAAATAAAATTCTACGAAGTTTTGACGTAGTGGTTCAAAATGGGAAAAAAAGAATAATGGTCCTCTAAGGGGTACTTAATGGTGTCCATAAAAATAAATATCAAAACTCCATCTCCAAAAACCAGGAAATGTCTTCAATTGTGGAAAATTATGATAGTTTTTTGTAGTTTTGAGGAAGAGCCTACATATGATAATGGGAGAATGAGAACATACCTAATCATTCTCTTTGTTATGAACATAGAAATCAGCTACAAAGATCATGTCTCATACACAAACAAGTATATACTCATGGAATCCAGTGGGATATGTTGTAGCTCTATTCTCTAAATTCACCACTACCATCATTGGTTTCAACTCACTAACCTTCAAAGAATATAATAAAGAGTGACAAATCATATTTATGGAAGATCCTAGATCACCTAAATCATTATAAATGTTCAATATCTCAATGTTTCATGGGATGGTGAATGTCCCATGATTTTCTCAATTTGTTGGATTTTCTTCAGTTGATGAAATGAGTGATGAAACATTCCATCTGAGACTTATCCTTTCATTTCCATTTAGTCCTCTTCCATTTATAAAAAAAATTAATAATTTTTCATACCTAGGGATTTTATTAATGTTCTCAAGTAGTGGGATTTTGATCTCAACATGCTTGAATGTATCCAAAACCTTTACTATCAACACTTCATAGATATTCATGGTTTGTACAACTCTGTTTGGAAAATTAATGGGGAGTATGAGGAACATCATCAATCATATTAGTTTTTTTTCTTCCTAATTCTCAATATTATGTAAAAACATTACCCTTTGGACTTAGATTAGGCTGGTAAAGAAGATTTTGAGAGTTTATACTTAGCTGTTAATAGATGGCGGTGGCAATCTAACTCATTTTTGTCTTCAATTCCCTCAAATAAAAACCTTGACTCTTTATCAAATTTTATTAATTAAGAACATTTTTTTTCAAAATATACTCAATATTAGAATCTATATTCGGTTAAGGATTTCTTTTTTTAAAATATTGATTTTTAAGTTTAAAATCACCTTTGGGGTTGTTTGAAACCCTATTAATAAGGTGGGGTTGTTGGAAATTTTAGTGAAAATGGGGTCGTTGTTGTTTTCGAGATCGATACTTCATTTCTAATTAATACCTCCACCATTGGTTGGATTTTGGAGTAAAGGAATCATAAATTTTCTGAGGATGTGGTTTTTTCCTACTGATATGGTCTTTGAAGAAATAATGTAGTGTATCCCTCTATCTCTTATTGTTTGGGGATGTAGTCGGTTTGATGGTCTGTTTCAGTACAAATTCCACAAGGCCACATTGGACTGCGTTTGGATGTCTTCGGATCCAAGGAAATCTAGATCACCATCGTTGTCAATTATTCCAACATTGTATCAATTAAATTACTTCCTAGAGAACATAAACATACTATATATACTCTTCTAAAATGTTGTGTACCTTGATCACCAAATTGTTGGGAGTTTTTCCCCATTTTGTCGATCAATACACGTTCAGTTGCTGTTGTTTTTTCCACCAATGATCCTATAGCTATGACATTCACCATGCTTCTATACATAGGTTTGTCGTATTCAATTAAGTATTGGGTGAGGGTTTTCTCACTGATTTGATGATGTGGGTAGCTTGTATTCAACATCTTGAATCTCTCCCAATTCACATAGAATGACTCCCCTTGTGTTATATTAATCAATAATATATCCTTTAGAATGGATGTGGTCATCAATAATGGAAAAATCTCTTTAATAGAAGAAATTTCAAATTGTTCAAACATGCAACATATTCAGGTTGTAAATAATACATCAAATCCTTTTCAATTCCATCAAGTGATAATGGGAATTCTCTTAGTTTTATTTGATCTTCATATAAATTTCGTGGTTTTAGGGTTGAGAAAATTATTTTAAAATATATTATATGTTTATTGGGATCCTCTCTATAGAGGTCATGAAATATTGGAATTAGTTGTATCAATCCATATTTTAATTCAATGTTTTATTTGATATTTGGGTATTCAATAAAAATTCGTTTATATTTAATATCAGGTGCAGCCAATTATTGAACGGATCTATTATGTTCATTTAAATTATATTCATACATTTGTACTTGTTTTAGGTTTTTAATTATAATTACATCCAATTCAAATATTTCTAGAATGGAGGAATTACCAAACTAGTTCAATGTTGAATCTTCTCGTACACTAAGATTGTCGGATTTGAGTTTGATGACTATGTTCAATCTCAGGGATAAGATCTAAAATTTTCTATGGGTTAGTTAATATCATAAATCAATAAAAATTAATAGAATAATATGGTACCATTATAAAATAATAATTGGATGTTTTAGTTGATGGTTCAAAAAATAAAGAAGAAGAAAACCGAACAAGAAGTAAAATTCAGATTGGGTAAAAAGGAAGAAAGAAGATAAAATGAGAATAAAATGAAATATAAAAGAAATAAATGTAATTATTTTAAATAATTAGTTGGATATCCAGAAATGCCTCCAATATTAATGGAAATTTCATTGTCACAAGAAAATAATTTGTGATTTTTGTGTACTTAAGTGCAGTTGAGTGGATGAAAAAGGTAGTCTCTCAAAGAAGCAATAATTAAAAAAACATATTGAAGGTGTTTTTAAAATAAAATAAAATAATATAAAAAAACTAATAAAAAATATGTGGTTTTTTAAAATTTATAAAAGAAGAATAAGTATTTTGGAAGAATATTGAATTATTTTTAAATGAAACACAATTATAAAATATTTTTGTAGACAATAATTATAGAATACCTAATTAATATAACTCTACCTAATCAATTTATTATTAATAATTATAATTTATATTAATATACATTTAATTATGATCCCCATTTTTTATCCCCCAAACACTATGATAACTAACATAACCACCAAGATGAAACTAATTAAACCCTATGCTAGCTTCGGAACATGCAATTGCACAACCCTACTTTGATTGATGTTCAATGTCATGATTGTGTTCAATGGTAAATTAGGGAAAATATAAACTCTAGAAATGAATATTAGTCAAGTTTAGGGATTATATATTTATCTCAACTAATTTTTCTTGTGTGGTTTTGTTTTATCGATTAAGGTTGTGCTCTCAATATTCGCAGAATTCACGAACTCACGTGTTTTGTGTTAATTATTCAATTTCGTGATAAGTTTAATTTATATTAAAATCAAATTCCATATATTATATTATGTAAATTTTAGTAACTCATTGATTAAAAATAAATTAATGAAGGAGGAAATAGGTTCATCGAATACTAAGATGAACTACTATTTTATGGCCGATGTTGTCATTATAGAAACGTTTTTCATTCGTAAAGGATGTAGAACGGTATAACAGAATCAAATATCATTTATTGATTTCCAGAACAAATAAGAATATTAAATAAGAATAAATTTTAATAAAACTGGATCTATATAATAAATCAAATATGAACTAAGAAGATTATTACAGAAACACAAACATTTCCATAGGAGAAAGAGCGTAAGGATTTGACGAAGCAATCCTTGATTCAAGAGTTCTATCTATGAGTATAATAAGTTACAAAAACTCCAAAGTTGTGAGAGGACTCCTATATAACTCTAAAATAGAATAACTTCACTCCTTTAGTTCAACAACCAAATGGGATGACCAAGGTACCAATTTATAGCCAATATGATAAGTGGTTTTGGGCACCCAGATTTGGAGATACCACATTTGTCTTGGTGTTGGGTGGGTAAATGGCCTTATCTCGATTTGGAAAAGAGAGAAAAATTTGTATGGTATCCTACATTTCTCTATGTCAACTTTTGTGAACAATTGAGGATTACATCGTGAGATATGGCTGAATAATAGAACCAAATATTTGAATTTGATAATATTATATTTGTTTTATATATTTGATTAGTTTGGAATATTCCATGATTAATTGGTATTTCTGATCTTTGGAAGAGTTTTATTCTGCTAAATTTTCGATCATTACACAATAGTTCAACTCATTTGAATTTCCTAATTTTACATAACATGGAAAATAGTTGACATATATCAATGGGAATTCATATATTTTGGCCCATTTTCCTTATGCATTGTCTCTGACCCTCCAATCCACCTCCTCCTATAATGAAACCACAAAAAAATTCAAATTTAACTTTTTAACAATGATAAACATTGAGTAATGGAATAAAATGGGATGTGAAATTTTTTATTATATTTTTTATTTTAAATATAAAACTATTTTAAAGAAGTGGTGTATATATTAGATGAATGAGTGAATTGTGGTGCGATAATTGGTGCATCAATGTTTTAAAATGTTATATTGTGATATCTATAGACATTATGATTTGTTTGAAATAAATAAAGAGGTATAAATATTAATGTATATATTCTTTACAAGCCAATAGGTTAAACATGATAATTACAAGGCAGTTAGGCTTTTGCATCCTTTTCTAATCCCGAAGTTGAAATTGGACAACGTCATTATGTATTTTTTGGTATGATTACCTAAGAAAACCCATAAAGATTATGTTTTATAGGTGAGTGTGGTTATAATGAAGAAGGTATTCTACTTCTTACTTATCAAGGATACCTTCACATTTGATGATCTGAATAGTCTTTATGTTTGTGAGGTGGTTTAGTTACACTTTGTTATGAGGACTGTAATTTCAGATAGAGATCCTTAGTTTACATTGAATTTGATACATGTTCTTTAGATGGATATGGTATTATATATTCATTGGATCAGAACCTATCACTTTTGGAGTTTTCATATAATAATAACATCTATTCATTAATCCAAATGGAAACGTTTAAGGATTTATATCGATATTCATGCCTTTTCCCACTTTTTTAGATAGATTAATGTGGGTCAACATTTGTTTGGACTAGTATCATACAAGAGATATCTGAGATGGTTTAGTTTATTAGAAAATGGTTGTTGACCCTCAACAATAAAAAGAACTCATATTCTATCCATCAAATATGACCTCTAGAATATATGGTTCATCATCATGTTTTCTTCTTGGTGTATCCTATATTATGTAAATTCAATATTAGGAAACAAGGAAATCTAGAACCTAGGATTTTCAGGAAATTTTAGGTAGTGGAATGGGTGGGGCTAGTGGCATACCATTTATCTCCTTCACAATGCTACAATTCCATGCACGAAGTGTTCCACATGTCACAGTAATATAGATATAATCCATACTCATACCACGTGATTGATGTATAATACATTGAGTTTGGTGTTATTGTGTCCTTATAAGATCATCTCATAAAGGTTGTGTATTGCAGTAAGAAATATCATTGGGGTTAGACTATACCATTGGATCAAGTGTAGTGGTAATATGGTAGAGTTCAATAGGATACATGGGAGAGGGAGACTAATATGAAAACAAAGTGTCCAAACATGTTTTTTTAGACCTCACAATGATCATGGAGTATCTTGGGGATGATATATTATATGTTGGAGATTTTGTATGATTCCATCATTTTCTAGGTATGTCCCTCTCTAATTTTTTGTTAAATTTTCATTTGGTAATGTTTTTCCTCATCTTTAAACCATAGTGGTCGTTTCCCATGTGGGATACCTATCATTTGAATAAACATAGTTTTAGGCTATGAGGAAACCTGAATAAACCATTGAGTATCCTTGTGGATTGATTTGTTGGGGTGAATGAATTAATGCCCATATATGTATGTTTATATGAATTAATGGAGTCTAGATTAATGGGTTGATTGTTTCAGGGGTTCTTAGTATGTTGAGAAGATTTAAATGGGGTTAGTGTTGTTTATAAGAAAAATGGGATGAAAACCCATCTATAGAATATTTTCACATTCTGTAAATAAATTACATGTCATGAAATTTTATAGTTTTATTAATAAAATATTCCATGTTGGTAGGTTTTTTTGTGTATCCCATTAAAAATATTTTCACAACATGTTACCACATTACACAACTTTTTATTCCCCGAAATGATATTCTAACCTATGCGGGGTAGTATAATTATATTCTAATTCACTAAAATCATCTCCTCTCAACCCTATGGTCTCTTATATGAAATTTTTGAGTTATAACCTTCCTTTTGGACATCTTGATAATTTATTTGATCACTACATTGTGTTTTTGGTCCATTTTCTCCCTTCTCTTCATTGGTTATTCAACAATTATTGTGAAATTCCATGACCAAATGAATAATCATTTTTTATCTTGAATATTTTTGATCTAGGAACCTCGTTGTGATCATCCTCACCTTCTTCAACATTGGACTTTTTTTGGAAGCATTGTTGGATCATTGTTTAAAGGTATGGGGTATAATTAATAACCATATGGTTTTTTTATTTCCAAGTATATGAAATGTTGTGATTGCGCCAATGTAACATGTTCTGGAATCAATTTAATAATGAATGGGATTATTCCATGGAGTACTATGCGACTAATTAGCTTTTAACCTAGCTTATAGAAACACATTGTGTGAGCGATAATTGAATATAATTGAATTAGATAATGGATTAAAGTGTGTTTAGAATTATATCTAACCATAGGTAATTGGTTGGAAAATAATCCCTAAGTTGTTGACTATTTCCAATTTTTCCCATAATTAATTAATTGCGATATAAATTAATGTTTTAAATGAATTAAAAATGGTCATTATCATAATTAATCATTGATATGTATGATGTGATATGGTGTTGTCCATGAGTAATGATAGGAAATGTGTTCCATAACGAAATGATTATATATCATGCATGGCCATATAACATGCACACTTATATGTTGTCATAACAATATTGAGAAATCTCACCCTAGTCTCATGTTGTAATGATTATAGTAAGTAGGATCTGCCCAGTCCCATGCTTTAATGCTTATTGGGCTTTTACCTGAATGTTATCATTCTTATTGGTCATTAACCAGGATTTTTGGGACTATATCATGGTTATATGGGTGTTGTTTTCATGGTCATAATACATTCTCTGAGAAATTTTAGAATGTCACTCAAGAAGGTTATTTTTACCATGGTTATATGGGTTTGGTTTCCATGGTTGTAAGACATTATCTATGATATTACAATATGGCACTAAAGTATGTTATTTTTCCATGGTTATATGGCTATGGATGGGATGGTTGTAAGAACTGCTCAGATATATTACTACATAGAGCCGAAGTAGGTTTTTCATTTATTTCATAAATTGTATAATTAATAAATAAACCAATTTATCACATTTTTGCATACAATTATTATAATTCTAGTTTGTCTAGACATGTTGGTGTTGACCTAATAAGTTATACTCACACTATATTCGGGCCTCCATTTAGATGTCAGGAAGAGTACGTGGATGCATGATTAGAAAAGAGAAAAGGACCCTGTTGTTGATTGTTTGATTCCATGATGGGATGTGGGTTATAGGTGGGACCAAGATGAGGATTAAGATCCATGTATGTTGAGTCTTTGTGAACTATTCTATTTGTTTTACTTGTAATGTTTCAGGGATGAAATTTCGTTACATCCAAAAACATATACATTATTTCTATTATTATTTATTGATTATTCAGTTTGATTTTTTATTGGTTTTCACATGGATTATAATTTTATAGATTTCATTAGTATGGACTATTTCTACTATGATGACACTTCTTACTAGAGGTATAGTCCCCCCATTATACATTTCACACCCCCACTGCTAGTCGTAATTCTCTGGCATATGGGGAGCTATTCTTGAGAGAACATAACCAGACCTATTTGGCCATCTGAGAGTGAGTCAAATTCAGTGATTTTACATCTCATTTCATAAATACAACACTAATGAATGAATGATATAGAATAAAATAACATAAATGTAATAACATGATAGATTTTTTTATTCCTAACAATCTTAATCATGTAAATACATATTTTAGGATATGATAACAGAACCATAATTATAATAAGATATTTTATAACATCATAATTTGTAAAGGCTTTAAAAAATTCACATGTTATGGTTGAATTAGTGGTATTTTGAACATAATAATTAATAAACATAAAATAAATAGTATATTATGATATAAAATTTTCTACATCATCATGTAGCGACCAGGAGAATAATTACACCAAACGTCCCTCTAAACTCTTTATTGCGATAGGATCTTAGGGAATATATTTGGATAAATAATGGATTATGATTCTTAATCCTCAACCCAGACCAACCAATATGTTCAACATTTTAACAAACTATTTTAATAAGAGATTAATAAAATTAAATATTTTAATTTACTTATATTATGTTTTTTTAAAATAATAATTACATAAAAACTATTCTAAAATAATTATTTAATTATTAACTCGTAGAGACCCAAACTTTTCCCCATTATTATTTTTAATTTAATTTATAGTTTCATTCTTGATCATGATGATAATTTTATGTTTATTTATTCATGGTTTATTAATCTATTATTAACATAGGATTTTCATTCTTATTCTAGTGATTATCATAGAGGTTTTTAAATCATTCACATATATTGGGGATCACATTCCAATTGAATTATTTAAAGCCCATAATTGAACTGACCAAAAATACATTGATATCTTATTCCTTCCCAATTACCTTATCAAAAATAATAAATCATCATCAACCATAATTGTGGCCATTTTTTTACCATCATATGCTCATGTGGAGGTCCAAAATCATAGGAATGTTAGAAGTGGGAATTATTTTATTTGAATATGGTGGTGTGGACAACAATTGGTGGTGAGACTATAGTGGAAGGTTGTTTACAGTTCATTTATGGAATATACAATGATGAGTTTTTATACTGGAATAATTGTGTTAATGACATCTATGGAGGAATGAAGATAGATTATAATTAAAGTGAAAATGGGGTTGTGGACAAATATTTGTGGTGAGACTATTGTAGAAGGATATTTGTGGTTCATTTATGTAAAACACAATGATGAATTTTTATACTAGAACAATAGTATTAATGAGTTCAATGGATGAATGATGATTGATTGGTTGGATGATGATGAATGATAATCAGTATGGGGAGGGTGACATTTTCTAGAATGAATCTCATTCAATGGTGGAGGCACGACCAAGGGAGGATAATATAGTTATGGTAGTGATATTAATCATGAGTGTTAAAGGGATCTATATATATAATTCATAATCAAATGATATATAGTATTTTAAAAAACACTATGTATTAAGATCAATCTATAGATATATTTTTAAAGGCCGAGTATAATATCATATGGTTTGTGATACCTCAACACATGTTGTGTCCCAAATTAGGATGGAGGTAAGTGTTTATTTTTAGTTATAAATTAAAAATGATTTTTATAGTGAGAACACACACCATGTTTGAGCTAAGGACACAAGTTCAGGTGTATTAGAGCAGACATTCAATTCAACATTGATGTAAACAATAAATATACGCTTAATAGAACACCATGTATTTAATGTTCATGAATTCACAACTACCCTAGATATCATATTGTATGTAACTAGAGTACATATTGGTATTTAGTATTCATTACTTGTGGTGTAGAGATATACCCCCATATATCCTTTGATATCCCCACATCATTTATATATTTTTGACACATTGTGTCTTTGTAAACGATACCACTTGGTGTGTACTAGAAATACACAATTAAATAGACTAAAAAGTCTTGAAATCTATGTATACCTTTACAACAGATTATGTTGGTTGAATATATTCATATGGATAGTAGTATTACACACTTGGCTAAGTCCCACTATATAAAAATCATTTTATAATAGGAAATTTCATGTTGTGTGTGACTTTTTATGTTTTATAAATATTCTCTCTTATATATTTGATCAAACAAATGAATATTCTATTCGTTGTGATTTTCAACATATAACATGATAGCGTAAGAATATACAATGTTAGGTTTTATTTACAATGAGTTTATTGAATGTGGATTTCCCTATCTTCCTAGAGACGATATTAGTGTGTGAGTGAGATATTGGGAGTAATCATATTGTTAGAAACCCATAGAAACACAATGATTCCTATCCATGAGTCATCTATACGCATTGTGTAGTATGTAACCCCCTTTGTGAAGAGGCATCAATTCTCAACATATAGTGTAGGTTACCCTCTCAGTAGATGAACATTACACACAATAGGGTATAAGTTCTTCATAGGTGTCAGTACCTCCTTGATGGATATACACACCTTAGTGAGGCATGAGACCCCAACTAAAGATAGGGAGAGATATAATGGAAATTTAGAAGATGAGTAAATAGATTTTTGGTACTCCACATAGTATCAAGCTGAGGAATATTATCCATCGAGTTAGTATTTTCTCATGTACCATGGAATGGTCCTCCATAGGGGTTGGTTTCCCTTAATTGACACATGTTTTCTTAGATATACATAGTTATACACATTGGTTTCAAAGAGGTGACGTGATAAATTTGAGCTACTGGGTATTTTGGAAAATTTCGATTCTATGATATTATCATATTCCCTTTGTTATGTGAACTTTTTGGATTCTGACTATGGTTCTTTGTTATTCTTATTATACTAATGAATTCAATCAAGATGTGTATTACCATTGTGTTGTTGAATTCAGTGTCTATGGGTCTTAAAAAAGGTGTGTATCTAGATTAATTGGAACTGATATACATAATGGAACTGAGTTTTCAATTTTGAGATGATCTATGATGAAAAATACTTTTCATATGTAAATGTTTTTTTAAGAATATGTATGATATTATAATTTATCACTTTTCTAGTGTTTTAATTTGATAATAAAATTTTTTTTGTGTGTTTATATTAGGTCCTATTAGATATTTTACATTAAAATATACTTATTCATTCCACATACTCTTGATCTCTATGTAAATAAATTAAATTTCATAGACAATCTGAGTAGATGTGGACATAGTTCATGTCACACCCCGACCGTGCGATTATTTTATTTTATGATTTCTTTGGCTTTAAATTATTTTTTGCTGCGGTTCACGTTCAGTCGGATGAAAGTTTTGAGTTTTTGATAAAAAAAATATGCATCTTGGGTTCGACGTCATCGGAAGCGCGGGTAGAGCGCGACACCGCGCGGCTTCGCCCATGCGTTTGCGTGGCCTCTTCAGCTTAGAGGAATTAAAAATAAATTAGAAATGTCAATTTAGATTGTCTTAATATTTTTATGGCTATTAATAATTATCTTTATTAGTTAAGATGAAATGAATATTTTTATCATTTGTATTTTTATCGCTATGTTTATTATTATCATTATTATTATTTTTATGTTATAAATAAATAATTAATGAAATTGTTAACGCTGTGAATAATGGTATAATCATTATTAATTATGGTTTGCCATTAATCTTATTATTAACATTGTAGTTTATTATTATTTTGATTTGTTTTGTTTTATTTATCTTTCCTTATTTTATTATTCTCCTAACCCTAGCATGCCCCTATATATATATATATCTTTTTTTTTCTCTCCCCCGCGGGAGCCGCCACCCCCACTCTGTCTCTCTCCCTCTTCTCCTTTTTCTTTTTTTTCATCTCCGCTCGCTTCTCCCTGGTGCGCCGTCTACAGGCCGCGCCCCTTCCTGCAGTGCACCGCTGTCCGCGCACCTCCCAGTCGCCGGCCTCCCGCTCCTACCCTGCATCGGTTGCACCAACCGGCCTCCTTCCTTGCACCAAAGACACCTCGACGCCATCCCCTTGCTGCACCGGGCTCCTGCCGGTCCCATTTTGTTGGTTTGGCCTCCCGTCGGCCCCCCTTTGCTGCACCGACCTCCTGTCGGCCCCCCTGCTCCATTACGCAGCAGCAACAGCAGCGACCCAGCGCTCCCTCCAACCGCCGGCTCCTCCCTCCATCAGCCAACAGCCGACGCCCCTGCCCTCTTCTCCCGCGCGACCCAGCCGCCCCAGCCTTCCTCTGTCCGCCATCGCACCCAGCCGCACTCCCGTTCTTCCTCCTCTCCTGTAACCCGCAGCACCAGCAACACCCGGCTTCTCCTTGTTGCAGCAGCCGCGCCGACCTCCCTCCGTCCAAACCCCATCCTCCTCTCCTCCCCTGTTCAACGCGCACAACCGGCACCTCCCCTTTCCTCTCCTCTTCTTCCTCTCCTCTTCCTTCTTCCTCTTCTCCTTTCCTTCTTCTTCTTCTTCTCTCCTTCTTCTTCTTCTTCTTCTTCTTTTCTTTCTCCTTCTGCTCCACCGCACAGGTCTGTTTTTTTTTAATTTAATTTGATATTTTATTTTATTTAATATGTTAATAACTTTTTTTATAAAATTATGATTAATGTGATTATTATTATTATTAGTGTTAGTATTACTAATATTATTATTATTATTATTATTAATAATTTTATTATTATTATTATTATTATTATTAATTTTATTACTATTATTATCATTATTATTTTTATTTTTATTATTATTATTAATTTTATTATCATTATTATTATTAATTTTACTATTATTATTATTATTATCATTATTATTATTAATATTATTACTATTAATTTTATTATTATTATTATTATTATTATTATTATTAATGTTTATATTATTGTCTAGTTATTATTATTATTGTTTTTCATATTATTATTATTATTATTATTATTATTATTATTATGTTGCTATTACTATTATTATTATTACTATTGATATTATTACTATTTCTATTATTATTATTACTAATTCTATTATTATTATTAGTATTATTATTACTATTATTATCTTTATTTTCATTATTATCATCGTACTCTGGTTGATGGTGGTTTTTATTTATTGGTTTAGGACTTTTAGGACCCGCGCAGGGCGTTTTCGAGTGAGCGCCACCGCCGCGCCTTGTTTCCAAGGTTCCGTCGACGCCGCGCTTTAGTTTCAAGGTGAGCGCTTCTTCCCGCCGCTTGGTTTCGCAGGCTCTGGTGAGTTTTTGGTTGCGTCTGAGTCCTTGAAATTGTCTATGCAGAGTGTCGGACTTTGTCACGTGGTTTCGGACACACGTCGTGTCATCGCGCCTTGCTTCCAAAGTCGTTTTGTCGTCGCGCTTGGTTTTGAGGTAGGTCCCCTTTGCACTGCTTTTAAAATTTAAGTTATATTATTTCATGCTGTTTGCGCACCCTAATTGTTAAAAATCAACTTTTTATTAATTGTAATAAATATGAGATAATATACGATAATTAATTTTTAATATAAGATGGTTAATTTTTAAATGGTTATTTAATGTCAAAAGGAGCCGTTTATTTTATACACGACACATGAAACATCCTTTTGAAGAGCGGACACCCAATAATGAAGGAATGCCCGTTTGGCTTTGAAACATAATTCACGAAACATAAAACAGAGTTCTGGTTTAATGAGAAATGACTTCTTTTGAAGCATGAACAAATACTTTGGTTCGTTTGAGAAATTGCCCGGTTGGCTCTTAAAGTTTATTTGGAAAAGAAAATGGTTTGGTTTGGTTTATAAAAATACTGGCAACCTGTGAAGTAGTGTTTTGTGGATTCTTCAAATAGTTTTAAACTGGTTTTGGTAGTAATTGTGAATTGTATTAAATTCCCGTTTGGTACTTTATGGAAAGCGATAAAAATGTTTCGATAAAAATCCTCTTAGGACGACTCTCATGCCTTGGTTGCGATTGATTGTTTGGGAGGCCGTTCTTAGAGGCTCCCGGGTACTTGAGTGGAAAAAGGCATGAGGTTGTCCCATGGAGTGGCTCGGGGAATTCCTGTTGTTCTTTATATATATATATATCTGATTGGATGCTCGGTTGGCATCGGTTGGCTCACCCCCTTTATCTTAAACACTTGAGACATGGGAATCTGGCATATTGAGAGAATATTCTAAGAACGATTGCTGCACTGGTAGGTTATGGTACTGACCAGTGGCCCATAGTAGGTGGATATATTGGGTTTATTGCTATGGGATTTACCCTCGACCTTCCTGTGAGTGGATGGTCGAGCGTGTTGTGCGTTTTGATTTCATCGTGACATGTCAATAAGGATGATTTCTCATGTATTGGTGTCTTCTGGTTTATTCTCGATCTCCTAGGTTCACCCATGTCTATTCAGCTTTTGTAGCTTGCAGTAATGATTATGATACTCACGTGTATACTTACATTGCCCTTGCTGTATGTTTTACTTTGTCCATTCTGGCATATCGTTTTCCTTGGAAACTGATAAATTGCTCTTTAATGGGTTTCTAAAAATTGTTTTCAAATGGAAGTGTTTAATCCCTTTGTACAAATTTGAAAATCTAAACATCACTTTCCCCTTTTCCTGAAATGTCATTGGCACTAATGAAATGAACACGAATTTGGAAAATGGCTAAGGGCAATGGTTCGTACTTTGTTTTTAAGTAGAATATTATTAAAAACATACTTTTATAGATTGTAGTTCAAACTTGAAATGATGTTTCTTTTATTTTAAAGGTAGTGCATTGGGAATAGATATCGGGCTAGCCTACTGAGTTTTAATACTCACGCCTATAGTTCTTTTCTGTTTTTAGTGTTTGTGCAGGCCATAGCTTGAGTGCGCTCGCCTAGGGCGACGCTTGATCGTTGAGTCGGAGAGCGACCCGCGAGGTCGCACGGAGTTTGTTCGCACGTCGTGTTTGGTTAGTTTGTTTCTTGTTTGTTCCTGTTTAGTCACTTTATTTGGTTATCTTTTCTGCGCTGCTCTATATTATTTTCACTGTCTTATTTATTTATATTGGGCGAAATCGTTCCCACAGTCTCTAATGATGCCCTGGCGCTTGTCGCCAGCCCGAGAGGATCGGGAACGCCTCTCGGGCCATGTCGCGGACCGGCTCGGGTGACCGGTTTAGGGTCGACCCGGGTTGGTTCATGACAAAATGGTATCAAAGGGAGGTTTGCTCTTAGCAGACCTCACTTTTCAGAGCGCCCTTTTTTATTTGGGATATCAAGGTAGATGGAGTAGGATTGTCGGGACTTGAGGGGTAGGTGCGAGAAGAGCGTCGCGAACTCTTGCCCGTACCGATCCTCAGGTTTCCATGGGAAGTCCGGTTTAATTTGTTTGTTTGGGTTTTTATGGAAATGTTTTGCGATTGGGGTACGACAAATGGAGTTGGGCTAATAGTCCTAAGCCGCATGGCCTGGCAAGCCATGTGGAGCTGGGGGCATGGTCCAAGAAGGCTCTCTGTGTCAGTGACGTGTTTGGCATGTGGCCGCCAACCATATGGTCAAGTCACCCACTAACACTAGTCCCCTGTTTGAGTTGTTCTATGTTTCCCTGGATTTTTGAAAGTGGTTTGAATCAGAAAAGTTGGTTTTGAAAAAAAATGGTTGTTTGACATAACATGTTTGATTTGCGGATTATTTTAAAAGAAGTGGTATAAATGAATTGTTTTTGGAAAATGAAGTTGCTTTGTTTTGACCTTGGTGTTCTGATGAGTGCTCACATGCATTGTGATATGTTGGAAATGTGGATGGATTTCTGGTATGGTGGATGGATGCCCTGGGTGGCACGGATACATGCATGTGAGTGAGGCTCTAAAGAATACCAATGGCAGAGGTTTAACCCATTAAGCATGTTCTAAATTTAAGATGTTTTCAAAGAGAAAATTTTGATGTTATGATGACGTGTTTTCTCGGATTTTTGAGCTTGTCACCTATGCAGTGTTTGATTTTGAGGTTTTTATTCATTCGCTGAGTTGGCGTTGACTGGGTTTTTGACCTTTCCTTGTCCAGCGGTTATCCCTTTGAAGCTTCGATGGGTGATCGTAGTGCGGTTGATCGACCTAAGGAGTTTATGCTTGAGTTTCGGAAGCTCGATCCACCTCTCTTCTATGGTCAGGCAGACCCTTCTGTGGCAGAGGAGTGGATGCGGAAGATTGAAAGGGACTTTAGCCTCATTGAGTTGCCCGAGTCGTTGAAGGTCAAGTTTGCGACCTTCATGCTTGAAGGTTCACCGTGGATGTGGTGGAAGTCAGTGTCTCGGGACAAGCCCCGTCAAGAGGTTACTTGGGAGTTTTTCAAGACCTCGTTCATTCGTCAGTATTTCTCTGAGGAAGATAGGGTGAGGAAGGGGATGGAAATGTGTTGTCTGCAGCCGGGCGACGGATCCGTGTTAGAATATTTCCATCGCTTTGTGGAACTAGTACCTTATGATTCAGAGTATGCCACAAATGACCCCGTGAAGGCTCGACGCTTCGAGCCGGGTCTCCGCCCTGATCTACAGTCGAAGGTTTCAGAGTCCAACCTGACTTCTTTTGTCGACGTGGCAAGACAAGCATTTCATGTCGAAGCTGCGGTGGTAGGAGTGCTCGAAGTAGTTCTCCCTCCCTCGATCCCTATAAGCACTGGTGAAGATTCTGGAAAGGAAGTGAGTAAGCAGATGGAAGTGTATGGATCAGGTCGTGGAATCAAGAGGCCTCGAGATCTTTCATCGACCTCTTCGGAGCGAGATATTATTGTGTGTTATCAGTGTGGCAAGCGGGGTCACAAGAAGTCATCGTGCCCAAGTGCTCCGAAGCCCTGCCAGGCGTGTGGACGTCTGGGTCACTTGCGACGATTATGTCGGGGCGTAGCAAGGAAGCGTCGCAGAGGAAGCTCTCAGAAGTAATGTGTTGTAGGGTCCTTGTTCAAAGTTTCCAGTGTAAGTTTCCTTTCTGTGTAAGTGATCTATTATCGTGGCCTATGTATGGGTGTTGTTTTGGGTTTGAAATGTATGGGAACTTCATGGGTCTTTTGACGAACCTCGGCTTTCAATGCTGGTGTGTTTTTAATTTTAAAATCGTGTCCTTCAATCTGTCAGATCAAAAGATGTATGTATCTCGTTGGGATTATCAGAACCTGACTGCGAGGCAGGAGATGCTTCATCCATCAGAGCTCCAGCCAAAAGGTCTCGGAGTGAAGCCGGCGCGTAGTCAGGAACCCCTGGGGAAAATTTTATAGAGTCCGGTTAAAGTCGCGCCTCTATCATCGTGGTGAGATAGTTTTGGTGTTGTTGCTCTGGTTCCTCTGTCATTGTAGTTCCTCTTGTCGCAAAAAGCTTGATGGATTTATCCATCGCGCAATATCAGTAATTGTGCCTTTTGGATGTATGTTGCTGATCAGTGACCTTGTGTGGACTACCGATGTGAATTGGTTATGGCTTTGGTATGTGTCCATCCCTATGTAGTGGTACGTGAGTAGTTTTCCGTCCAAGTTTCAGTGATCCAATCCTTGGGCCCACCCTCCCCGCCCATGGGGTAAGGGTTTTGGTTTGCGTAAAATTTTCAGATCAAATCCTATTACTTTTGGACGTGAGTAAGTGGTTTAAATGTTTTGCTGTGCTTTTATAACTTGAGTAAGGCCCGGTTCTGGCCTAAGTTGGATTTCTGGTTGGTCGCTAAGAGGTCAGTCCTTTTATGGTGGGGATACCCACCATGAGTTTCGTTGGGTTCTCTCTTAAATAGTTATCAAATTCTAGTGGATCTCTTATGGTGGGGAGCCCGCTCGGGCCTCTCTCTCTCTGTTGGTGATTTATTTTGGGCAATGAGGTTCAGTCCCGCTGGTAGTCGTCGTGATGTCCTTGAGATAAGAGGTTGGATCGTGTTCTGTGAAATCCTTAGGTGTTGATCGATCGACTGGTTGGTGTTGTGGCTTTCCGGGGGCGGAAAGCGTTATGGTGGGGAGAATTGTCACACCCCGACCGTGCGATTATTTTATTTTATGATTTCTTTGGCTTTAAATTATTTTTTGCTGCGGTTCACGTTCAGTCGGATGAAAGTTTTGAGTTTTTGATAAAAAAATATGCATCTTGGGTTCGACGTCGTCGGAAGCGCGGGTAGAGCGCGACACCGCGCGGCTTCGCCCATGCGTTTGCGTGTCCTCTTCAGCTTAGAGGAATTAAAAATAAATTAGAAATGTCAATTTAGATTGTCTTAATATTTTTATGGCTATTAATAATTATCTTTATTAGTTAAGATGAAATGAATATTTTTATCATTTGTATTTTTATCGCTATGTTTATTATTATCATTATTATTATTTTTATGTTATAAATAAATAATTAATGAAATTGTTAACGCTGTGAATAATGGTATAATCATTATTAATTATGGTTTTCCATTAATCTTATTATTAACATTGTAGTTTATTATTATTTTGATTTGTTTTGTTTTATTTATCTTTCCTTATTTTATTATTCTCCTAACCCTAGCATGCCCCTATATATATATATCTCTTTTTTTTTCTCTCCCCCGCGGGAGCCGCCACCCCCACTCTGTCTCTCTCCCTCTTCTCCTTTTTCTTTTTTTTCATCTCCGCTCGCTTCTCCCTGGTGCACCGTCTACAGGCCGCGCCCCTTCCTGCAGTGCACCGCTGTCCGCGCACCTCCCAGTCGCCGGCCTCCCGCTCCTACCCTGCATCGGTCGCACCAACCGGCCTCCTTCCTTGCACCAAAGACACCTCGACACCATCCCCTTGCTGCACCGGGCTCCTGCCGGTCCCATTTTGTTGGTTTGGCCTCCCGTCGGCCCCCCTTTGCTGCACCGACCTCCTGTCGGCCCCCCTGCTCCATTACGCAGCAGCAACAGCAGCGACCCAGCGCTCCCTCCAACCGCCGGCTCCTCCCTCCATCAGCCAACAGCCGACGCCCCTGCCCTCTTCCCCCGCGCGACCCAGCCGCCCCAGCCTTCCTCTGTCCGCCGTCGCACCCAGCCGCACTCCCGTTCTTCCTCCTCTCCTGTAACCCGCAGCACCAGCAACACCCGGCTTCTCCTTGTTGCAGCAGCCGCGCCGACCTCCCTCCGTCCGAACCCCATCCTCCTCTCCTCCCCTGTTCAACGCGCACAACCGGCACCTCCCCTTTCCTCTCCTCTTCTTCCTCTCCTCTTCCTTCTTCCTCTTCTCCTTTCCTTCTTCTTCTTCTTCTTTTCTTTCTCCTTCTGCTCCGCCGCACAGGTCTGTTTTTTTTTAATTTAATTTGATATTTTATTTTATTTAATATGTTAATAACTTTTTTTTATAAAATTATGATTAATGTGATTATTATTATTATTAGTGTTAGTATTACTAATATTATTATTATTATTATTATTATTAATTTTATTATTATTATTATTATTATTATTAATTTTATTGCTATTATTATCATTATTATTTTTATTATTATTATTATTATTAATTTTATTATCATTATTATTATTAATTTTACTATTATTATTATTATTATCATTATTATTATTAATATTATTACTATTAATTTTATTATTATTATTATTATTATTATTATTATTATTATTATTAATGTTCATATTATTGTCTTGTTATTATTATTATTGTTTTTCATATTATTATTATTATTATTATTATTATTATTATTATTATTATGTTGCTATTACTATTATTATTATTACTATTGATATTATTACTATTTCTATTATTATTATTACTAATTCTATTATTATTATTAGTATTATTATTACTATTATTATCTTTATTTTCATTATTATCATCATACTCTGGTTGATGGTGGTTTTTATTTATTGGTTTAGGACTTTTAGGACCCGCGCAGGGCGTTTCCGAGTGAGCGCCACCGCCGCGCCTTGTTTCCAAGGTTCCGTCGACACCGCGCTTTAGTTTCAAGGTGAGCGCTTCTTCCCGCCGCTTGGTTTCGCAGGCTCTGGTGAGTTTTTGGTTGCGTCTGAGTCCTTGAAATTGTCTATGCAGAGTGTCGGACTTTGTCACGTGGTTTCGGACACACGTCGTGTCATCGCGCCTTGCTTCCAAAGTCGTTTTGCCGTCGCGCTTGGTTTTGAGGTAGGTCCCCTTTGCACTGCTTTTAAAATTTAAGTTATATTATTTCATGCTGTTTGCGCACCCTAATTGTTAAAAATCAACATTTTATTAATTGTAATAAATATGAGATAATATACGATAATTAATTTTTAATATAAGATGGTTAATTTTTAAATGGTTATTTAATGTCAAAAGGAGTCGTTTATTTTATACACGACACATGAAACATCCTTTTGACGAGCGGACACCCAATAATGAAGGAATGCCCGTTTGGCTTTGAAACATAATTCACGAAACATAAAACAGAGTTCTGGTTTAATGAGAAATGACTTCTTTTGAAGCATGAACAAATACTTTGGTTCGTTTGAGAAATTGCCCGGTTGGCTCTTAAAGTTTATTTGGAAAAGAAAATGGTTTGGTTTGGTTTATAAAAATACTGGCAACCTGTGAAGTAGTGTTTTGTGGATTCTTCAAATAGTTTTAAACTGGTTTTGGTAGTAATTGTGAATTGTATTAAATGCCCGTTTGGTACTTTATGGAAAGCAATAAAAATGTTTCGATTAAAATCCTCTTAGGACGACTCTCATGCCTTGGTTGCGATTGATTGTTTGGGAGGCCGTGCTTAGAGGCTCCCGGGTACTTGAGTGGAAAAAGGCATGAGGTTGTCCCATGGAGTGGCTCGGGGAATGCATGTTGTTCTTTATATATATATATATCTGATTGGATGCTCGGTTGGCATCGGTTGGCTCACCCCCTTTTTCTTAAACACTTGAGACATGGGAATCTGGCATATTGAGAGAATATTCTAAGAACGATTGCTGCACTGGTAGGTTATGGTACTGACCAGTGGCCCATAGTAGGTGGATATATTGGGTTTATTGCTATGGGATTTGCCCTCGACCTGCCTGTGAGTGGATGGTCGAGCGTGTTGTGCGTTTTGATTTCATCGTGACATGTCAATAAGGATGATTTCTCATGTATTGGTGTCTTCTGGTTTATTCTCGATCTCCTAGGTTCACCCATGTCTATTCAGCTTTTGTAGCTTGCAGTAATGATTATGATGCTCACGTGTATACTTACATTGCCCTTACTGTATGTTTTACTTTGTGCATTCTGGCATATCGTTTTCCTTGGAAACTGATAAATTGCTCTTTAATGGGTTTCTAAAAATTGTTTTCAAATGGAAGTGTTTAATCCCTTTGTACAAATTTGAAAATCTAAACATCACTTTCCCCTTTTCCTGAAATGTCATTGGCACTAATAAAATGAACACGAATTTGGAAAATGGCTAAGGGCAATGGTTCGTACTTTGTTTTTAAGTAGAATATTATTAAAAACATACTTTTATAGATTGTAGTTCAAACTTGAAATGATGTTTCTTTTATTTTAAAGGTAGTGCATTGGGAATAGATATCGGGCTAGCCTACTGAGTTTTAATACTCACGCCTATAGTTCTTTTCTGTTTTTAGTGTTTGTGCAGGCCATAGCTTGAGTGCACTCGCCTAGGGCGACGCTTGATCGTTGAGTCGGAGAGCGACCCGCGAGGTCGCACGGAGTTTGTTCGCACGTCGTGTTTGGTTAGTTTGTTTCTTGTTTGTTCCTGTTTAGTCACTTTATTTGGTTATCTTTTCTGCGCTGCTCTGTATTATTTTCACTGTCTTATTTATTTATATTGGGCGAAATTGTTCCCACAGTCTCTAATGATGCCCTGGCGCTTGTCGCCAGCCCGGGAGGATCAGGAATGCCTCTCGGGCCATGTCGCGGACCGGCTCGGGTGACCGGTTCAGGGTCGACCCGGGTTGGTTCGTGACAGTTCATCTTGTGTAGAGGTAATTTTAGTAGTACTCAATGGTTCTATTTGATGGTAGTTTTTTTGGTGACATCCTCACAGGTGTTCTTATAGTGATGAGATTTTACACATTATCAGGTCTCTTTTATTAATATTGGCATTAATTTTTTTATCTATGGTATCTCTCAAGATTTTCTGCTACGGAATTTTACTAGATAATTATTGTATTATACATGAAATTTTATAATATATTCAGTTATTTATATATATTTCTAGTGGATGGTGGTTGTATTATTTGATGGAGTTATATATTTTTTATAGGTGGGTATAGGTTTAAGTCTCATATATTAGATATACATTATTTGATATAGTCACCGGCCCCTGTCCTATTAGAGGTGGGCTTGGGGTTGCACCCCCATCCTATCGTTGGACCTGATGGTGTCCCGATGGATCAGGTCTAGTGACAATTATATCAAATTTCTTGGGTACTAGGATTGTATTTTAGAATCTCGAGTCTTCTTGGGAATAGATTTTGAATTTATAAAAACTATTTCATGGTGTTTTGAGTTTAGTCTTCCAATCAGGGAACCCAATGTTTGTGTGATGGATGAAGTATACATACACTATGACTATGATAATATTTTTATCAATATGAATCAATAAGACACAAGTTGTGGGGAGATGTGAGGATGGAACATGAATCATACATTGTTTACTTGTAATCTTTCATATCATTCCTATATATTTTCAACCATATATTCCTTATTAATGAATGTTCTATCTAATCTAATAATGTTTGTGTCCCACTAATATCCATTAATAATATAGAGGTAGGTTCAGGATGATCTCATTCTGGATATTGTGCCTTTTTCTAGTGATTGGTTAATCAATGATGTGTTAACTCATGGATTGTATTGGGGGTTATCCCATACTAATGTTTACATGATAGAGTATAATCCATTTGTTCTTGGTATATACATTCATGTAGATTGGATTTTAATTCTCTCTACGATGAGGGAGACTATCCATAGGCCAAATACATTGTATTCATTCCATTGATTGATTTGTCATAAATTTAGAGGTGAGCCTAATCCTCAGATAATGGAGGATTAGTTGCTGTGATATATGTTTCTTTCTAATTTGGGAATCCTCTAAAAAAATGGTGATCCACGCACTAGGTTACTTCATGGTGTAGGGATCCATTAGTAGACACCGTTTAATCAAAATAATGATTATACTACACTCCCATTGTTATAATTTTATTTTTTATCCATATAATGTTCAATCTAGATATTCTATGTGTGGTTTATGTTTAAAATATATTATACCTTCACCAGGGTATCAAGATAGTGGTTGAGTGAAATTGGAGATTCAAAGACCTCATGAGATACTCCTTCATTATTATATGGGAAAACGTTTTAAAAACATTGATGTTTGGAAGAGGTATCTAGAGTATGTGGGATAGGGTTTTATTATTTTTCATTTACACCCATTATATAGTTTAAAGATCTTTGTAAATAAGGGACCATGATTATATGGATCCATGTGTGTTCTAAGGTATGATCAATGTCTTTATTACAAGGGAAAATATACTCATTGACATAATCATAAGATATTTTATTATTTTACCATTAGATCATATGTAGGATATTCATGTAGATCCATTGGTCTAATCTTTTTAAAGTGAGAATCCTACTGTTAGTGTTCCTCCTCTCACTCGCATTGAGAGATAGTTTGGTATTAATTCTCAATAGATATAGAGGTATTTCATGAGATTTAATCATGTCAAGATGATACCCTAAGGAATTATCATTTTTATGGATTAGTTACTCATATAATAATCTTGGGTTGATTTATATCATTTCAGTGTATTGTGTTGAAGAGTGGATATATCAATATTCACATAAAATGATGAGTGTACATAGAAAAAAAATCAAGTATGGTCATCCTATTATGGGTACCAGTAGATTACACATCATTTGGTGAAACTATATTAGTAAAATATATACGCTATGGAGTATTACATTACTATAGCGGTGAAATCATGAATATATGAATCTAGAATACATTTTTGGGTTTCCATTATAAAGAGATTGATTTTTACATTAACTTGTGTTCTAGTACCACACTAATATAATTGACATTTTATCTGTTGGACCATAAAAGAATGAGGTATTGGTGTAGTAGAAGACCTTGGGTATGAATGTTATGATGAACCCATTACACCCTGCCCGTGATTAGTGGAGTTAAGTGGGGTGATAATAAAAATTTTATCTTGGGTATGGGTATCATCTGCTTTGGGTTCGTGAGGAGAAAATTACATCATTCTTGTATATCTAAGGATAATCTATGTCCCTAGTAGTGCTATTAGGAGTAAATAACTTCCCTCATATAGTATTGGGAGTTATGAAAAAGTTATGGAGGTATTATTTGATAACACACTCAAGTAAACTCAACATGACAGTGAGTTTGTGGAGTGTTTGGATATTTTTATTTCATAAATTTTACACCACCATTGGTATGAAGAATACTCAAATTGTGATACCTACCTTCATAAAATTGATTCTCCAAATTTACTTTATATTGGTGATTATTATAGAAAATTTCCTCTCTAATGTTTAAGGTTATGATGTATTATGTTAATAGAAAGTATAAACAATATTGTTATATTTAATTCCCTTATAAAGTGATTTGGTAATCACCTGATAGTGGAGGATCCTAGGCAGATAACCCTTTTCTAGTTATTTTTTATGGGATAAAGATATATGTATGGTATTGTATAAATGGTGGTTTGATTTAAAATCGTAATTTTATGAGTTAGTCTTAACTAAGTGATATCAATCTTTAGCATGTTCATCTATATAATCCTAGTTGATGCACTCGATAGGTCTTATATAGGTGGGAAGTGTGTTACCCTCATAAGTTCTGAATAGTGGTATTTTCAAGAGGATTATTCTAGTTACTATGATAAAAATTGTTTAAAATTTATTATTACAATGAAAGAATTAGTTTTTAGTTGGGTAATATTGACAGAGTATTTAATTGTTAACAACATGTAGAAATTAAAACTAAATGGTGTAGGGTGTTTCTCTAGATATTGTGGTTCTAGACACTCAAGGGTTAATTGGGTTTATCATGGTGTATAGAGCTTTTATAATAATGATATTTGTCTTGATTATATTTATTAAATAATCATTCACCACTTTGGTGTTAGTTTTAGATGGTTATTCTATGGGTCATTTGAATTTCAAGTTTTGGATAAGGGGTCATTATTCATTTGATGAATTATTCTTTAGTTCATGTTTTCTCGATTATATTATTATGTGTTTTGTGTACAATTTAAGGTTTCATTAGTGGATCAGTAATTCAGGTATGGTTTCATGGCAGTAAAACCTAATGTTTTAAATTTTAGGTGGCATAGGGTACCCAATAGAGGGTACCAAGTACTTGGTGGGATAGAAAAAGGGCCTACACATTTTGTGGTGTTACCAAATACCCAGTGAAACTATTCCAGTTACTAGGTAGACTCTAGTTGGGTTTTTTATGAAGGGAATATTGGTATTTTCTTTCTCATCATTTATACATACTTTATTTATACCCCTTAAAATTATTATAATTTCATCCCCTCCATGGCTCCCTTTTGGTCCTATTATTCCCTTTATTTTGAGGTTTACTCATTATCTGATGCCATTTTATTGAAATTGATTCAATTTTGGCATGAACTAGAGTTTTTCATTAACTTGGGTGAAGTTTAAGGATAATATAATAAAGTTATTAAATAATTAAGTGGTTATATTTTTGGGATAATTTTAAAATCTATCGTGATAGTTTTTATTTGGATTTTGTGGATAATATATTAAACGGGTTATATTATTTGGATTATTAGATTATGTAAATAGTTATGATGAAACATATATGCTTATATTATTTCATATAGTTGTTAATGTTAATTTTGTATCATATTAGGCGGTATTAACCCATCATGTGGTTATCACGCTATGCTTATAACATACCTGTAACCTGTATTTCAAACAATATTAAAAAAATACTATCTCATATTTTTATAAAAATGAATGAATAACCTTTAATGATATTGTATATAAATCATAAAGAGTTTTTAATGAGTTCATGTGATTATTTGTTGTGAAATTCATTTCCTCTTACATATCTTGTAAACATTGTTATACAAGCTGTATTTTATTAATACTTCCTAATTATTTATCTTTTTAATAGCATTATATATGGAATAAGAGTTATGAAACCCATGTTCATTTTATTTTACATGGAACTCTCTTTGTAAAGTCTTACACACCTTCTTTAATTTTAACATTGGGCTTTTATGGGTACCTAAAGTATGTTTTCAATGTTAACTCACATTGAGGAAGTCTTGAATGATAAAAGTCTTCCCCTTAGTCTAAAATCTATTTTTTTGTTATAAGGTTGATAAAGTTATATCCCTTTTATTCATTTATATGATCCATGATAGAAATCACATATTTCCACTAAACTAGAACGAACATAAATTTAGAGATCCATACTTAATCCTTGGTTAAGAGAGGGATTCGACGACAATTTGTTGGTTTAGTTGGATAGGTGAGAATAGGTGGTTTGAAATCAATGAATTTTATTTAAATGCGAATGTAAAGAAGTGTAAAATAATAATTTAAATATTTTTTATAGAACCAATGGTGAGTGGAGTTTTAATTTTGTTTAAATAATGAGTTTTTAAAATTCTTAATCAAACCTCTTCCTTCTAATTTCTAGGAAATGACCTTCCAAAAAACATGTTATTCTAAAGACACCCTTTATTTCCTATTTAAAATCATTTCTCTATATGTATATATAAATTATAATTATTTTAATTAAATTTACATTAAATATATGGGTTTGTAGTTTTTCTTAATCAATCCGGAACCTCATTACTCCATGCACCATTTTAGTTATATTCCACCCCAAGATTTCATAGTACGTTATTTCTACAAATTAATTCAACAACTAGCGCTACTGGGAACACCGTATTTGAGCACACCATGACTGACAAAACTAGTCACCAATAGCGGTTATGAAAATTAATAACTGAATTTATAATTTTATATAATAAATATAATTTTAGATTCTATATTATGAGTTTTATAGACATAATATAAGAACAAATTCAGTTTTTTCAGAGAAAATATGTATTTTTCAAAAAATTAAATTTTAACACCTTTTAATGGAGACCCCATTTTAAAATCCATTTATTAAAACTTTAATATATTCAATTTTAAAAAATAAACATATTCTATAGAATCATGACATAAAAATTTAGTTTTGATATACATTGGGTGTTTTTTTGATAACTTTCATATTTGGGTGAATAGTGAAAATTAATAAATTTTAACTGAAAATAACTTTTTTAATCAAAATAATTTATCATGTTTAATTATAAACTTGAATGGTTTTAAAGTATAATTACAATATATTTTACATATTTTATCTAATTTTGTTCATTGGATATAATTTCGCGTTGAAATTGGACATAAACAAGTGTCAATCTTTTAATAGTTATTATTTCTTAAAAATACCTTTTTTGGTTTTCACAACAGGAATTAATATTAATTTAATTAATGAAAATTTTATATCTTGAATTTTTAAAAATATATTTCATTTTTGAATTCATAATATCAATATTATGTTAGGGTAATTTTTTGGTATTTTTTGAAAAACATTCATTTTTTATGAATTGTGAACAACACTATGTTATTATTTAAAACAGACTTTTTATTTAAATAATTAATTATTTAATTTATATTTATTTTAGGTAAAAATAGATACATAATAAATATACATGTTTAATTTAATTCATTTGAGTCATTTTATAATAATTTTAGGTATATAAAATTTTATTGGTCTTTTTACCGTCTTTTACCCACCTTCAATGAGCATTTGAAAATTTTCATAAAATATCATTTTATCACTTCTGTGAGTTGAATTTCAAAAATAAAAGATACATGGTTTATCTCAGTACGTAAAATTATGTTCAATACGATGAATATACTTTATGGTGAATAGTAAATTTTGACTTTTATTTACCACAATTAAAAGTAAATATGGTAATTAATGGGAAAAAGGATATTATAATTACCCTAACACATGTTATAATTCTATTAGTTATGTTTAAGTTTACCAAAAAAACCTTAGGAATAAAATATGATCCTTTAGGTCAACTTTGATTAGATTAGGATATTTATTATTATTTTATTTAAAGAAGAGATAAAAGTGTTAAATTCAAGTTTCCATAACTAAAACATTTTTAATATAGGGTTATACATGAGATAAATTCAACTATAAATATTAATTAGAAATATAGTGGGATTTAATACATTATGGTATTTTATTTATCATTTTTAGACATTAACAATTTTAATTTATTTATGACACAATGAGGAGGCAGTAATTACCTTAAAAATGAATGATTAAAATAAACGATATTATAAATATAGAACTAAATGTTATTTTAGACTTTTGATAAATTAAAATAATTTTATAGGTTAATATGACATTTTAGGGTTGACTAAATCAATTGTTTTTAAATTAATCATACATTTAGGATTTTACCAAAAAACAATTACCAAATAGTGTCAAAATTGACATAAAATAGTTTTTAAAACAAATTCTATATTTTCGGTTGATATAATATTATTAAAAATCTATGATTATGCCAGAGGGATTAAATAATATTATATATTGTATTAATTATCTACTTTTTATTCTCTTTGATGTTTATAGTATTTTTAATAACCATATAGTGTAATAATATAAGAAGACACGGTAAAAGTTAAATTATTTAACTAAGAGTTAAATCTAATAGATAAGGCTAAAATGATTACCTAGACTTGTCTAAAACCTATTGTATGAGATTATTTCGACCCATACTCAACATAGATTGTCAATAAATCAATTTGGAGCCATTATAAACGAAAAATGATATTATTATAAAATAATATTTCAATCTTTTCCTAAGGTGCCCCTCACCTCTCTTATAAAAGGGCACTTACCATTCCCTTATTTTCACCCCTCTAAAGCCATTTGGATCGGCCAAACCCTGACCAAATATCCTCCCAACATTCCCCAATTCATCCTAGAGGCCTTCTTTTAGTCATAAATCCAACCAATGAAGCCCTTTTGATCAAATCAAAAGGAAGAACCCGAAGAAGGGGTAAATATTTCATCACCTCTTTCATGTTCTTTTCTTCTTGAACATCAAATTTATTTGTTGTTTCTATTCTAAAATAATAACTCCAATACCATCTATAAACTATGTTGTTATTATAAAATTGTTACAACCATATTAATTATTCTTTCCATCCTATAAATGACAAAGTCACCATAGGTTCTTACGTATGGCCTACCGTCTCCATGTCGTGGTGTAGTTTGTCATTCAACACTTCACTATTTGTATTGGGTATAATAATGATGTATAATTGATGTAAATAATAAATATAACACTTTAATGATTCTGTATATATGATATAAAATCCAATTACATATGATCTCACCATCAATATAATGATATTGCCCCTCATGCGTACGTATGGATTTCCGTCTTCATGAACACGATGAGATTCATTCCCCATTGTAACCATTCATAACTAATTATAATTTGATGATTAAAAATTTTTAAAGACATGATATCATTATGTATATGAATAAGATACATCCAATCCATAAAAAAACACTACTTATGTATCAAATCATATAAATTAAAATGAATTAGTTAACACCTAAAACGACCATAATACTAAAAAATTCATAACAATGAAATTTTAAAATAACACATTTGATATCATCTTTATGTATATAGTTCTTGTAAAATTTAATAAAAATGATTTAAATATTTTATATAAGGATAATGTACCCTCGATCAAGGAAAATTACAACGTAAGGGTTGATTTCACAATCTCATTATTATTCGAGGTTATTTTTACGTAAGTATCTATAAGGACCTCTTTATCATCCACATCTGTGTTTTCTAAAAAATATATTTCACAAATTTTTTTCTATTTATTAGAAAATGGTTTAAAGTTAGTTATAAAATTATTTGACCTTATATATTTCTAATGGAATCTTTCCATCATTTTCCAAAAAATGTACTTTATGACCTTTTCGACAAAATTAATGTATGTTTTTTAACTTATACGACGGGTGCGGCTCTTTTCTATCATTATATAATCATCAAAGAATCCCTCAAAAGATTTTAAGAATATTTCCAGAATAAATTTTTTTCCTTATAATTATGTAACTTTTAAATGATTTGAAAATATAAACTCTTATTTCACTAAAATGGTTTTGATTTCATCTATGCCAGCATCCTTTGATAAATTTTACACTTGTTTGATGTTGATTAATTATGATACACATCTTCAATATTGTATTTATGGTTTTGTGATATGTTTGACTATGTATAATGTTTTTGATTCCATTCATGGTTTATTGTTAAAGTATTTTAATTTCATATCATTGTTTTAAAATGAATATTTATGTTATATTTCAACCTTTTCATTAGATGAATGTGTGGAACTAATATGTTCCGGGTTAAGGACCATTAAAAGTAATCCCTCTCAGTTGGGAACTGGATATATCAGACCCTCTAGGTTGGAGTCTGGTTAAAGGGGCTCTCCGGGTAGGGGTCCGGTTATAGTTTTCCCCTAGGTCCTGGCAGGAGGCCTTGGCACAGAAATTTATATCTGGTACTATACATTCCCTCATTATGAAATTAGTTATTACATGTGATTATTGGACTAGTAGAATTTTCATGTGCATGTTTATATAGTGATGTTTGATTTATTTTTTCCATATTATGTTAATGATTATGTTTAGAAAAGAAAGGGTTTTTATTACACATCTTTCCTTAAATGTTTATATCTTCCGCTAAATTATTTACCCTTACTGAGCATCTAAGCCACCCCTTTCTTATGTTTTATTTTCTAAGGATCCCAAGAAGTGTTTTATGTTTGGGATACATGGTTAAGATATGGGACTAATGTAGTCCTCAAGGAAATATCTATGTTGTATTTAATTTTTGTAGATTTTCATGTGATGTTCATGTATGTAATCTATTTTCCAAAAATGGTAAAGTGATTTGTCTATTGAGACTTGATTACTTGTAATAATACCGATGTATTAAAATAATGCACCGACTCTAGGTAACTAGGGTTAGGGCATTACAGTTGGAATCAGAGGAAGTTTAGTACAAAATATGGAAACTAGATTTAGATAAACTCTAATTAGAAAACATTACCCTAATATAAACTCTAAGGATTAGTGTAGAAGAACTTCCACGAATTATGGTAATGTAGATATTTAGTGAGTTTTCCATGAAATAGATCCATGTCTCATTAGAAACATGTATAGGTAGCTCTGGAAGAGATGTACCAAGGTTTAATACCCGAAAACACCGCTTTAAGCAAGACTCCAACGGAAACCGGTGCACGACAACATGCCTTTCTGCACTCTTGGTTACAACACTACCGGGGGACATGATTTGGATAAATCACATTTTCTTTACAAGACATTATGAAGGATTTAGTAGTAAATACTTCCCCAAGGAAAACATTTTTATGATTATGGATTATATCCATAAACTATTAAATTTACGTTAATAATTTTAAAAGTTTGGAATTATGCATTACAGTTCATACACTTACCAAGTGAATGCTATTGTTTAGAAATTCCACCTAGTAGAAGGGATGAGAACTCTAGAAATATGTATGATCCAAAGAGTTTGAACGATCATATATTTCATGGTATTAAGCATGAATTTAGAAGACAAATAGTCTCACATGTTTTCTCAACATATCAAGAAATAATATCATGACTTAATAAGATATGTAAATAATTCTCAGTGTCCAATGGTATTGAAGGGATGAAAGAGAAGAAAAGGATTGTAGAGTGAAAGATGGATAAAGGGAAGAGGGAATGAAAGAGTTTCCCGTATGTGATAACTGTGGAAAAAAATCACATTGGTAAAGGATTTAAAGGAATGAGAGTTTGTTATGAGTGTGTAGAGAAAGGACACCAATTACATGATTGCAAGGATAAGAAAAACATTTCAAAGGCACAATTATTCATCTACAAAGAGTTGGGACACTACGTGAATCAATGTCGCAGTAATCAGAGTATACCGCAAATGATTCAATCGGATAATAATAAAGTTAAGATACTACTATAGATGAAGAGGAATGCCTAGTGTTCTTATGTTTTTATTAAAGAATTATTTTATTTCAATTTTGAATCGATGATATACGAGTTTTATGAATTATGAAAATAAATAAGGAATATACAGCAGTACTATTTCATGGGTATTTGAGATTATATGGTACAATGAAAAGTTACTCAACAACAAGTTATAATTATTGTAAAATATATGGTTGGGGGAAATATGAACCTTCATATCGTATAGATATCGAGGTAGTGATTTTGGAATATAAGATGGTTGACTAGGATAAATTATATTAAATATTCTTTACTACCTTGGAACTGATAAATGGTTTGTTTATTTCATCATTGTTGGAGTATTTAAATTTTTTTATATAACTAATATATCCAATATTCTATAAAGAATAATGGGGAATTAATGTAATCAATAATGTTTTATGGTAATTCATGGTGTTACTGTGTTTTAAAAAGAATACATGATGAAGGTATTCACATGTTATTACGTGGAAAAAAAGACCTTCATTGTGTTTACCTTATAAATATTGAACTGTGAGTTCTGATAGAAGTATTTTGGATAAGTATAAAAGATGTAATTGATTATGTTTGAATTTTGATACTATTGTTAAGGATAAAAAGTTTTGTAATATTATTTTTGGATTGTAATAGAATGGACAACCCGGAGGTCTGGCGACAACTAGTCGCGTCCGGAAAGGCCGTGAGACTAGAACCTGCAACTGAAGGGTGACAAGGGTGCCTCACATACCACTAGCCTATGTGATATCCTGGATTGTATAATGTAGTTTTTAAAGGTCTAAATTGATGAATATAATTTCAATTTTTTTGGAATCATATACGAATAGGATAAATAGAATATTTTAAGTTCTATTATCTTTTAGAGTGAAAGATGAGTTTGTGGTAGAAATTAGATAAAGGATTTAAATCTATTTTTCAAGAATACATTGATTTCCCTTATTCTATGAATAAATTAATCCTTAAACATTAGGTAAGTGATCTTAAAACTCAAAATGTGCTATCGTAATACCATATGTTTTTTTTGAACTGGTGGTATTTTAAATCATCAGAGATTGATGGATTTGAGGCCATAAATTTTACACTTATTTATGATTGATGACCTGAATCACTCCCTATAAATATTTACATTTCCCCTCTAATTATGTTTCTATAATTTCCACAAATTTTCTCCTAATTTTGATCATAATTTGTGGTGACTTTGTATTTCCCTTTCCATCTTATTAAGACTAAATTTTATTAACCCAATTTTCGATTTGGGTTTTCCACAAAGGTATTATCTATTTTAATCTATTTATTTTTGAAGAACAAATTCAAAATTCTAGGACACAATTTATTTATGTAGTGGAGAATTTAACATCCAATGACTTCATAGTATGTTATTTTAACAAATAAATTCAATAACTTGTGCTACACGCAACACCGAATACGAGCGCACCACGACTTACCAAAGTAGTCGTTCAAAAGGGGTTATGAATACTATTACCTGAATTTTAAATTTAATATAATCCTTATTAATTTAGAATCCATATTACGAGTTTCTTAGTCATAAAATAAGAACAAATTCAGTTTTTTCTGATAAAATATGTATTTTAAAAAAAATAAAATTTTACAACCTTTTAATGGAGAACCCTTTTCAGATCCAATAATTGAAACTTTTATATATTCAATTTGAAATAATAAACTTCTTCTTTTGAATCAGGACACAAAAATTTAGTTTCGTTAAATTTTCAGTGTTTTTCTGATGACATTCATATTTGGGTGAATACTGAAAAATACGAAATTTTAACTGAAAACAACTTTTTTAATCAAAATAATTTATATTGTTAAATTATTTATTATAATGATTTTAAATTATAATTAGATTATATTTTTCCCATTGGATCCAATGTTGTTCATTGGATGTAATTTCACTTTGAAATTGGACATAAAAAAGTGTCAATCTTTTAGTAGATATTATTTCTTAAAAATACGCTTTTGGTTTTGACAACGAGAATTAATTTTAAATTACTTGATGAAAATTATATGGTTTGAATTTTATAAAACAGAATTCATTTTTTAATACATAATATCAAAATTATCTTCAGGCGATTTTTTAGTATTTTTCTAAAAAATTTCAATTTTTGATGAATAGTGCAAAACACTATGTTAATGTTTAAAACCCACTTTTTATTTAAATAAATAATTATTCTATTTAAATTTATTTTATTTAAAAAAAATACATAATACCTATATAAGTTCAATGTAATTAATTAGAGTTGTTTTATAATATGTTTAGATATATAAAATTTTATTGATATTTTTACTGTCTTTTACCCATGTTCTAGGTGCATTTGAAAATTTGCATAAAACATAATTTTACCGCTTCAGTGAGTTTAATTTCAAAAATCCAAGAGACACGGTTAACCTCAGTAATTAAAATTTGGTTCAATAAGATGTATATAATTTTTGGTGATTAGTGAATTTTGACTTTTATTTACCACGGTTAAAAGTAAATAGGGTAATTAAGGGTAAAAATGATATTATAATTACCATAACACATGTCCTAATTCTATTAAATAAGTGTAATTCGACCGAAAAAACCTCAAGAATAAAATATGATCCTTTAGGTGAACATGGATTAGATTATGAAATTTATTATTATTTAATTTAAAGAAGAGTTAAAAGTGTTATGTTCATGTTTTCATTAATAAAACATTTTTAATATAGGATTATACATAAGATAAATTTGACTATAAATATAACTTACAAAGATAAAATGATTTCCTACATAATGGTATTTTATTTAATATTTTTATACATTAAATAATTAAATTTATTTATGACACAATGATGATGTGGTAATTACCTTATTAATGAAATATTAAAATAATTGATATTATAAATACCCAAATAAATGTTATTTTGGAATTTTGATTAATTAAACAAATTTTTTAGGTTAATATGACATGTTATGGATTATTAAATCAATTTTTTGATGTAATCATGCTGTTATGATTTTAACAAAAAACAAATTCCAAATAGTGTTAAAATTGACATAAAATAGTTTTTAAAACAAATAATATATTATTGGTTGTTATAATATTCCTAAAAATCTATGGTTTGGAAAAAGGGCATAAATAATATTATATATGTCATTAATGAACCACATAATGTTCAATTGGATGTTTATTGTATGTTTATTGACCATATAGTTTAAATAATAAATGAAGACATGGTAAAAATTAAATTATTTAACTAAGAGTTAAATCTAAAAGATAAGTTAAAAATTGTGAGAGCCCAACCCTAGATCTAGGATCTGGTGCATTATTTTAATACCTTGGTATGATTACAATGAATAAATTTCATAAGGACCGATTAATTTAGTATTCTTGGAAACAAGATACATACTTAAGGTCATCATTACATCTTGAAAAAGAACCAACACTAATTTAATCCATTACAATCATCCAATCTCCCTAGATTATTCCTACAATGAACTCATAATTAATATATTCAGATCTTGAAAAAATGAATCATGAAAATTGGTGAGCTCTGATGCTCAGTAAGAGTATGAAATACAGTGGAAGATAACATAAACATTATGCTTGATGAATAATTGAAAACACATTCCATAACGAATAATAAACATGAGCACTTTATGGTAGGAATATGAGCTGAGTAAATAATGCCATAATAAAACATAATCATGGGTATTCTACATGTCAAATAACCACATGAAATATTAATAGCTAATATAATAATGATGGAATGCATAAGGTAAGACATCATAACCACATAGTCAAGGCCTTATGCTAAGACTACATGTAAGATTTTGTCAAGGCCTTGTTCCAAGACACTATTTTGTCTCATTAGACCTACCGATTCATCGAGGAGCTATAGCGGGCTGCACCCATCACTTACTAATTCCAATGCATTCCTCTTAGGAAATTTTTGAAACATTACATAAACATTCGTAATAAAACTAGCATAAATAATATCAATACTTTATCCATAAACCAAGAATGTTATAAAAATAGCACATCCACAGTCAATCATAACTCATTAAATACAATATGGATGATTGTATTTTAATAGATTAACCTCAATCGATAATGATGAATGATATTGATATAGATTAAAATAATCATCAAAACTATTTTAGAGAAATATAACCCTTTTTCATGAAAACATTTAAAAGTCACACTATTTATCAATATGTTGTTTAAAAATAGATTTTTGAATCACAGTGTCACATAACAATTTGAAACTTTTAAAAGGTGTTTTAATTCTAAAACATTAATGTCCATAAAAAAATTCTTAAACCCATTTTTAAAACAGGGACACTAATGAGAATGATTTAGATGAATAAATTTCTAAAACATTTAAAATGATATTTTAGTTAGAGTACCTAACCAAATGAGAGAAGCATGAATACAAATAATTGAGGTAATCAAACCTTTATAATGTAATATGAATAAAGGATTTCATTATATACTATTTCAAAGCACAGTATATACACCATATAAAAGTGAATTGGTTCATAACAACAAAAAATCCTCAAATGAATATAAATTGAGATGAAATCCATTATAAAGACGGTATCCTTAGGTAATGGATAAATCAATGAAATAATTATGTGTGAAAAATTTAAATAAACTCAATATTATTGGATATTTAGTGTAAATCAGTCAGAGGACATTCACACATATTCTTGTAAAAACAATACCAATGACTTTGATGTTTAACTCAATGAATGAAAATTGATTAAAGATGATGTTTATATCAATGACTTGAGAAATTATCAATGAAGTGATTATGGGTATCAAAATTATATACACACAAAGGGGAGTGGAAATTAATACATTAATAATAAATATTGAGTCAACACAAAATCATGGAGTAAAATAATAAATGAAGTAGGCGTAAAGCCCACTGAGTGGAAATTGAAATTTGAAATTCCCTTACTGATTTGGTAACATATGAAACATACAACTCATGAAAGAATGATCATAAAATGAAGTTGTAAATACCCATAAATTAAAATATATTACACCATGAATACATTCATGGATAGTACATATGCTACACAAAATAAAATATTGTCAAATCTACCATGAATCTCACGAGAATAAAAAGAGAGATGAAAAACCCTTACATCATTGTAATCAATCAAGTTGTATGACCAAAATTTAATAAAAACCAAAATAATTACAAAATACAATGAATATAAAGATAATAATGATAATATATATATCAAATGGCAGTAAAAAATACATCACATCCCATAAATAATTGTCGATCAATGGAAATATCACAAAATGAAAAGTGATATAAGAATCCCATTACACCGTTGTAATCAATCGAATTGTATGAAAAAAAGTTAATAAAAACAAAATTAATCGAATAATACCATTAATATAAATGAAATTATGATAATATATATCAAATATAAGCACACAACACACCAAATGAAATAAATAAGTGGTGAACAATGGAAATCTCACGAAATTAAGAGTGAGATATAAAACCCCTTACCTCAAGTCATATTTCTCTTTTATGTTTCTTGTTCTTCGTGAATAATAAACATAAGTTGATTTCTACATGATTAAGAAAATTTTAAAAGTTTATTAATCCTTTTATATCACATTTTACCTTACTATTATAATTAGTTATTTATTTGAGTTCATATTTGATATTTTCTCGATGTTCAGAACTAAGTCAAAAATGAACTTATTATAATTAGAATTTTTCCATGTGGTAAAAAGTCCATTATCTCCAAAATGATATAAATTATTTAGATATCATATATATTTTATATATCCAATATATATATATTTATAATAGTACATAACATTTGGAGAAATGAAATGAAATTCACCTTTTATGGAGACAGTAAACCCTATGTACATATGAACACTACATTCATTTTTATTTTGTATTATAATAGAATTAAAACATAATGATACACAGGTATATTATAAATAAAGTACAATATCATATATAATATCATTAACTCCATACTATATACCTACCACAAAATTCATTAACGATTCATATCACTTTGAGGGGGCGGTAGTCCGCACTTCCTCAAATGAAATTATCACATTTTACTCATAATGGAAACCATATAGGCCTGATATAAATGGAAAACAATAAAGCACAAATAAATTCTAAACATAATATATATTATAGATAAATACATTTATATTTTAATGTCCACCATTAGAGGTGGTAGGAGATAATTGAACAATCTTCGTTTCATGAGGCGTTAGTTTTCCAACCACAAAAACAGTATGTTCTTCACCCATTAAATAGTGGTGTGTGTAAGTGTAGTTTGAATCCTTCTCATAAAAACAACCTAATATATTGATGATACTAGTGTTGTTATAAGATAAAGGGATAATAAGAGTTTATGTGGGTTGTACAAGAAAAATAAATCAAAATAATACTAATGTATTTAAGAGAAACTGTTACCTTTATTTTGGGTAACTTCCTTTGGTTTGAACCAAAAATACATATTGAAGTGACTTCATATTAAGATAAGGAATCTAGGTGTAATAGAGAGATAATTAGATCTTACTTGGATAGGTTTTGGATGATCCATGGTGCTTGAGAGGTGTGTGAAATGGGATAGAAGTGGTGTCCTTTTATTAGGGGGAGGATGGGCTCTTTAAGAAAGTGTGAAAATATTATTTTATTATATAGTGATATTCAGTTTCTATTGGTCCAAAACAAATTACAATCTAAGATAATATGAATCATGGTCAAAATAAAATCATCCAATAAGAATTGGATAGTTTTTGGATATTGTTTTAAGATTAATAATCTTGTTTATTTAAATCATTTATTAATAAGGTAAATACTAAATCATTATTGTGTCATAAATAATATAATTTACATGACATCTATAAATTATAAAAAAAACATAACATAGGAAATAATTTTATCATTCCAGTGAATATTTATAGTGTAAAATAAGACTTATATAACCCGATTTAAAAATTGATTTACTAAAAGATATTGGTTTCTGTCATTTTGGCCTTTACATTAAGTTAATTATAATAAAGTGTCATTTTCATTCATAAGTGGCTCCATGGGGTCCCAAAATCGATCCAATGTTTTCCATGGTCGGAAATTACTCATCCAATAAGGTTAGGACATGTTTTAAGGTAAATTTGTATTATTATAATATTTTCTTACCTTGAATTACCATATTTACCTTTAACCATGATAAATAAAAGTCAAAAGTTACTATTAGTCAAAAATTATTTTCATCTTATTGAACCAAATTTGACATACTAATAACAAACATGTATCTCAGATTTTCAAAATTCCATACACAGATACGGTAAAATTTCATTTAAATGAATAAGACATATTATTAACTACCACATTGTGGTTTCACTATTCATAAAAAATTTATGTTTTTAACACAAATAACAAAATTTCATACTTATATAAATTTTATATTACAAATTCAAAAAGGATATATATTTTATCAAATAAAAAAGGTATAAGTTAGATTAATAAATTTAAAATTAATTCCCATTGTCAAAACAAATAGCGTGTTTTTAAGAAACAATCATTATCAAATGCTTGACATGTGTTTATGTATAATTTCATAGTTAAATTAATTCCAATGAACAAAATTGTATTAAAGTATAAAAATATAATATAATTAAACTTCAAATCCAATTTAAAATTTAATCTACCCTTATAAATAAATTAGATTAAAAGGACGTTTTGAATTAAAATACAGAATTTCTAATTTTTTTAAAGAAAATGAATATTATTAGAAAAATACCAAAATTTCATCCAAATTACAATTTTTATGTCCTGATTCTAAAGAAAAATTTTATTTTGTGAAATTGAATATGTAAAAGAGTCATATATTTTATTTAAAATGGGTTCTCCATTAAAATGTTGTAAAATTAAATTTTTTAGAAAAATACAATTCTTATCTGAAAAATTGAATTTGTTCTTATAAAATGTCTAAGAAACACATAATACAAAATTTAGAATTATTTGGAATATATTAAATTCAAAATCCATTAAATAATATTCATAAAAACTTTTGAATGGCTACTTTGGTATGTCGTGGTGCGCTCGACCTCGGTGTTGCGTGTAGCGCAAAATATTGAATTTAAAGAAAATAACTTAATATGAATTCATGGGGTGTTACCAAAATGGTAACCTAAACGTTTCTAAAACCTATTTTTTGAGAGGTTTGTGACCCATCCCAACATTAGATTCTAAATAAATTAATATATAGACATTATAAAATGAAAATGATATTATTAAAAAAATAATATTTCAATCTTTTCCGAAGGTGCCACTCACCACTCTTATAAAATGGAACTTCCCCAACTATTATATTCACACCTACAAAGCCATTTGGCTCGGCCAACACAAACCAAAATATCCTTCCATATTCCATCACTTCTTCTTAGAGGCCTTATTTTATCCATAAATCCAACCTAAGGTGCCCTTTTGATAATATCAAAAGGAAGAACATGAAAAAGAGGTAAATATTTAATCACCTCTTTCAAGTTATTTTCTCCTTACACTTCCTCTTTCATTGTTGTTTCTATTCTAAAATAATTACTCTACTATATTCTATATACTATGATTTTATTACAAAAATGGTACAACCATATTCATTATTTTATCCATCCTATAAATGACCAACTCACCATACGTGTGTACGTACAACTTACTGTCTCCACGTCGTGGTGTAGTTTGTCATTCAAAATATCACTATTTGGATTCTTATAATAATGATGTATAATTGATGAAAATAATAAATATAAAATGTTAATGATTTTTTATATATTATATACCATCCAATTACATATGATCTCACCATCAATATAATGATATTTTCACTCGTACATACGTAGGGATTACCGTTTTCACGAATGTGATGAGATTAATTCCCCATCGTAACCATTCAAGACTAATTCACATATGATGATTGAAAATATTTAAATACTTTTATAATTATGGATATGAATAAGATACATCCTATCCATAACAATCACATATTATGTATCAAGTCATATAAATGAAAATGAATCAGTTAACACCCTAAACGATGATAATACTAAAATATTATTACCAAATCAATATTAAAATATCATATATGACATCATATTTCTGTATATGGTTCTTTTATAATTTAATAAAAATGATTAAACTATTATATAAGAGGTTAAAATACCATTAACCGAGTAAAAGTACAAGGTAAGAGTTAATCTCAAAATATCTTTATTATCTGATGTTGTTTTTACGTAAATAACTACTAGGACCTCTTTATCATCCACATCTGTGTTTTCTTAAAAATGTATTTCAAAAAAATTAATATTTACTAGAAATTGTGTTAAAGTCAATAATACCTTTATTTGAAATTATATGTTTCAAAATAAATCTTTTTGTCTTTTTCCAAACATGATACTTTATGACCTTTTTACAAAATTATGGTAACAATATTTTTTTATCTTATACAGTGTGTGTGGATATGTTATGTCATTATAACATCATTGAAGCTTCTCTTACAATATTTTAAGAATATTTTCAAAATAAATGTTTTCTTTATTATTATGTGAATCTTAAATCATTTCAAAATTGAAAGAGATATTTCTCTAAAATAGTATGGACTTCAACTATGTCAACATCCTTTGATAAATTTTACACTTGTTTGAAGTTGATTAATTATGATACAAATTGTCCATATTGTATTTAAGGTTTTGTGATATGGTTGACTATGGATGAGTTATTTTTTTCAAATCATGGTTTATGGTTAAAGTATTGACATTTAATATGCTAGTTTTAATATAAATTATTATTTTATATTTTTACCTATTCTTAAGATGAATGTATTAGACTACTATGTTCTAGGTTGGGGCCCTGTAAAAGTAATCCCTTTGGGATGGTTTCCATTTACAGAAGACCCTCCAGGTTGGAGTCCGGTTATAGAGTCTCTCCGGGATGGAGTCCAATTACGAAGTCTCTCCGAGTTGGGTTCTGGTTACAGTTAGCCCATAACTCCTGGCACGAGGCCTTGACACAGAAATTAAAATCAGGTAATATACATTCCCTCATTATGAAAGTAGTTATTACATGTGATTATTAGAATAGTAGAATATCTATGTGCATGTTTGTATAGTAATGTTTGATTTATTTATTCCTTGTTAGGTTCATGTTAATGTTTAAAAAGGATGTGGTTTTTATTATGAATCTAACCATAAATGTTTATAGCTTTCCTTAAATTATTTACCCTTACAGAGCATACATGCTCACCCCTTTCTAATGTTTTATTTTACCAGGACCCTAAGAAGTGTTTTATGATTGAGATTCAGGGTTAAGATAAGGGACTAATAGAGTTCTCAACGAACTATCTAAGATATATTTTATGTTTTAATTTTTAATGTAATGTTCATGTAGGTAATCTATTTTCCAAGAATGTTAAACTGATTGGTCCTTTGAAACGTTATTCCTTGTAATCATGCAAATTTATTAAAATAATGCACTGACTCTAGGTAAATGGGGATGGGGCGTTACAAGGTATATCAAAATTAGTGACTCTTTTAGTATTTCCATTCCATGTGTCATTCCAAAGTATTTTGTTTTCATTTTCTTCAAAAATAATTTGATGAAAAATAATTGTAGAAACTTGGCGAAATTTGAGATAATATTTTATAATTAATTTTGAGATTCAATAAAAAGATTGATGATTATTTATTTGATCTTAATATTATCACACATTAATAATATATTACTAATTATAAATGAATTATTTCAATTTTTTAATTTTTTTCAAATATTATATTTCAGGATTTATTTTATCAGACGGAAAATACTGATACTATCGGATGGAGTTACAACAATAAAAATATTGAGTTATATAGTTTGGGTTCAGACTATACAAAGTTCAATGTGATGAAGTCATGGATTTACTGATGTATGATGTTTGATATCTAAAATTGTGAATAGAAACAAAATGATTAAGAAGTTTTTTTATAACTCATGTACATGAAGAGTTCATTAATATACAAGAAAAAGTAGTTTAATGAATATTAAACTGAGAGATGTAATGATCACCAAATGAAGTCTCTTCCGATAGTATCTTAAAATATTCATTAGATTGATAAATCAATTTCCATTAAATGATATTTTAATGAAGTTATAACGAATAGTCATCTTGGGGAACATTGGAAAAATGTGTGTTGGATGATGAATTGTTATGTCATCAGACTAACAAATGTGATGTCCATCAGACGGAGAAACAAATGTTTTACTGGATAGGAAATCATTATTTCATCAGTTAGAGGTTTCCTAACAATGTGGAACATGATAATGGTGTATCAAAAAAAGAGTATATTTTTGGGTCCATTAGATGAAAAAAATAAAAATCTATATTTGATAAACACTATTAAACAAAGGAGTTAGAGTTAAATTTTATGTTTTTACACCATATGTAGGCTTGAGTAAAATTAAAAAACATTTTAAAGTCATTAATTATGAGGTTACTATTTTTCTATTTCATCATTAATGAATTTGGATGATATTTGAGGATATCTGAATAGATCATTGATGCAGAAATTTTATTAATCCTTGACAAATAATTAATTATTCTAATTTCTAGATTCTTTGAGTGTTTAAACAAATTTTGAGTTTAATAAGAAATTAAAATTGTATCCTTATATTATTCCTTAATTTATGGAGGATGTTTTCAAATTAAAAGGTGCAAACTCATTCAGAGATAATGTTATCGATGGTTATATATACTGAAATCTATGGAATTATTTGAGATCTTGAATTGAGTTTCTAGCCCAGATTATATTTGGTTGAAAAAGAATAAAATATTTGGATATAAAAAGTACCATATGATGAAGGAGAATCAGATTAAGTGCATCAGATAGAGCACAATGGATCTAGGATTATTTGATATATGTACATTGGAAAAAAACATTGAATTGAGGAGAATCTTATATAGAATACAAAATGGAGTATTACTAAACAAAATTTTGTTGTGGAAGATTTCTAGATAATGTTCTAAAAAGATGAGTTTTAGTTTATCCCTGTTTGTCATGATAAAGCAGAAGTTGTAAGAAGAATTTATTTTTAGATATCTATTATGGATCTTAATGATTTATCACATAGAAAATGGTGACCCAAATTTGTTTTGGAGGCAGAAAATTTGAATAATAAGATCATTATACACTCTATAAGAAACAAAAAAAGAATATCTTTTAGGTAAGGGGTATAACTATTTTCTTAAAATGATTGTGTTTTTGGGTATAACCACTCATTATGTATGATTAGATAATAATAATTGCTTGGGAGTATAACCATATATTGAAGAAGATCTTTTTATCAGTGGTAGAGCCAGACTCATCTAGATAATTTATTACTCGGGTGTAGAACACATTGATCAATATACCATTGTAATCCTCATGAAGTTAGTGAATAATCCATTTTGGGGGGAATAATGAACATGTAAAGGAATAATTCCTTATTACTACCTTTATAATTATCATATACTAGTCTCTCTCATAATATTTACTTCATTGGAAGTGTTTTTGAGAGATGTCATTTAGTTGATCAAAATTATAACAAGTGTTAGACCTTGAGTTTTTTAGAAGAATTTACAAAATAAGGTGATCAGTGAATCACCCACTCCCCTCTCATTGGTCTCACAAAAAATTGTGGCCATCAATTAGTTTTAGAACCTAGTTTTCCTCTAAAATATCTAATTATAGATGAAGGATGGAGAATATAAATTTAATAGAACACATGGTAATTCCTATATTTTAAGGTAAGAATTAACATAATTTGAGTAATATGATGTTACTCCATATTCTATCTCTTGTCTTGGAAGTTATAAATAACAATATTGTGGGATTTCTTTCCATTAATTATTTTGGTATAAATATTTTCTATAAGAAATTTTTTATGTTGATGGAAAATCAAAAAAATACCATTTCAGTGGCACTCTCTATGAAATTTTATAAAAAGAATATGTGTTTTATAAATACGATATATATATATGGGAAAATTAGAGATGGTTTTATGAAGGAAAGTTCAAATTTAATGTGGTTAAGTTACAAATATTGATGAGTGTATATGAAGATATAATGTGGATGATAATGAAAATTTTAATGAGTAATTTATAAGGGTTAAAGGAATTTTATGTAATATTAGAGTTTTTTGTGAGTAGATATAAGATTCTGTTATTGTTAACAAACTAATGAGAAACATTCTAGATAGTTTTAATGCCAATGTTTCAACTCTAGATGGTCGATAGTATTTATCTATTAATGAATTTCATAATATTCTAATTTTATATGAAATGATAAAAGAAATTATCTTTTAAAATATGGATAAAGAATAAAAATCATTTGAAGTTATTTTAAATGGAAGGCATAGATATATATATATATATATAGAATAAGAATCTACTGATTTATATGTTAAGGAGGATGAATTTTACTTTAGCAGAATCAATTCACTTATCTCCAAGAGACTCAAAAAGGAAATTTGGAAGGGAAAATGTAACAAAACTATTATGATATAGAATTGTAATTACAGTGTAAATTTTTTAGGAAGATTTTTTATGAATAAGATCAATAATCTTATGTTGAACTAATAATATATGAAGACTTGGAAATAGAATTTGAACTAATATGATAAATTGTTTTCTATCTAGAAAAAAAATATTATGTAGAAGAGTGTAGGATGATTTATCATCCAATAATGATCCTGATAGTCAAGTGAACTTATTAGATTGTGTTAAATGAGAAATTTCTTCATCTTGTTGTGATGTAGATGTATAAAATATAAAAAACTATAATTTATTTTATAATAAAACATGATTGTATCTCTAGCGAAATTTACATATCACAAGATTTAAATGAATAAGTTGATGAAAGAATCTAAGAATATAATACTTGATAATGATGAGTATATGAAAAAAGGAAATGATGACCATTATTGATATAACAAAATAAAAAATAAATGTTTTATATCTCTAAAAGAAGCTGAAATATAATATAAAATAACCAAATAGATAATAGAGTCTTAATAATGAGGAAATAACACTTGTTGTGGTATGTAAGAAAAATATATTGATGTTGGATGAATTTGAGAAAATGTTAAAATATCATGAGGAATGATTATATTATAAAGTGTAATATGGTTTCATGTTATATAATATTATTAAAAAATTCACTAATATATTTAATACTAAAGGTGAACATTCTAATGATAGTGAAAAGAAGGTTCTGTAGAGGATGGTGGATTATTTCATCCAAAAATATCAATATACATCTTCCTTTACTAACAATTCAGTTTAAAAAGACATGTTTGATTCATCCAAGAATTAGTTGATTAATGAGAAACTATCTCCTATAAATAAATATGTGACTACATTAATGTTATTTCCCCTTTAACATATTCATTCGTAGTTTATAATGATACAACTATGAAAAACGTCAGAGCAGAACTACTATCTATATAAATAATCATAATTTATAGGTTATTAGTAGTTTTGTTGAGTATTTGGGAACAAAACCTACCCGTGATGGTACAATATATCTCTAAAATGAATGAGGTATGAATAATGTATTAGATATTATACTAATATTTGAATAAAATTTTAAAATAATCAAGATGAAGGAAAAATAGATTTAAATAGGTAAAAATGAAAAAGTTTCATTTGAGGCATGTGAGAAGATCAAGAATGTTGGGTATGGAATGAATCTCATGAAAATCAGGTAAATAAATAAAAAATTCCAAGTTATTTGATTGGATCAAATATCCATGGCTAGAAATATGGAGAAGTAAAAAATATTTATAAATAAAAATTGAAGAAATAATCATCATAAGATGAGAATAATGTCGATAATAAACTACCGAAAAATGGTCGTGTGATTATTTAGAACAAATGAAATATTTGTGTGAAATATGGGAATGGTACAAGAAACCATTTGAATATCTTAACAATCTATAAAGAAATCATGAAAATGATTTTTTAAATTACCTTGAATGAATATATCTTAAAAATTGAAGAGAATATGATTGCTTACTCTAAAGAATCAACATGAGATCTAGAATAATTCCATCACAAAATCTATGAAGGGTGGTCACAAGGAAGAAATAACACACAATTTAAATTCTAAGAAGAAGAATAATAAAACGGCTAAATTAATACAATATTCACAGTCTGAATGTTAATTCCAAGGAGTATTTAGGTTCTTATTTATTCCCATTATTATTATTTGTTTCAAATAATTTAAAGATAATTAATTTCTAATAAGTATAGGATTTGGGGTTTAAGTATTTTTATATCAATAAAGGATATCAATCACGATACATTATAATGACCATGATGGAGGATTTAGTTCTACAATTTAGTGGGATAAAATATTATTTAGTGGAATAACTATCACACTTTCAGAGAAGAGTGTAGATTATTGAGACAACATAAATGAAAAGCGAGGTATGTTTATTAAGAAGATTTTTTTTGATATGTTTGTTGAGATGGGTTCGTGTTGTATCGCAATAAACTTACTTAGATATCATCTCATATAAAGATGGTATAATAAACATTAGAATATTAGTACATTAAATAATGGTTATAGATAATATTGATCACCATTATTGTGGAATCTTTTTTTATACAATGATTTCACCCACATAGAATTAGAGTTTTCAAATTAATGTGTTTTCATGTGATTCATGTGATACTATTCTTCCCTTTATTATTTATTTGGAATTTCAAACAATAGAAGATGATTTAAGATTTCCATATGATTCCATATTCATTAGTTTGTCAATAAGTGGGATAAATAAATGAAAACAATACATAGGGGAGAATTAATTGAGTTCACATATCAACATCAATGATGTGTGGGGATATTTAAAACAAACACAAAGTGGATGATAGTTATTACGAAATCATTTGGTTTCATTTGTAGTCAATATGCATTTCTAAATGAAATTATTTATAGAAACACAGAGAAGATTGAGAAAAGATTTAATCATTTACTTAAAGAAATAATTGTATGTTGGATGATGTTTTTTTAAATTAATTATAATAAACATCATGATTATATATATGACTGTAGATGAGTTTTTGAAAAGGTTGATGTTGTAAAAACATGAGTATTTTCCAAATTATGTTATCATGAGGACTGGAATGATGTTATCATATGGAGTTCCAATATAAAAATATCAAAATAAAATGATGGGTTTCTATTAGTACAAACGTTTAAACTATTAAGGCATAGATATATTATGATAAGAAGGTTTATCTCTAATGTTGTGATTAAAAAAAATTAGTAAAAATAGTCTGAGTGACTCTATAAGAGGATTATTTTTTTAGTCTACTAGATAGAGAATCATTGTAGTTAACCGAATCTTGACGTACATGGACATTACATTACTTTTGAAGAATACTTAATACATATCAAAAAAATGACACACAAGGAACATAATAGTTTAGTGTCCTTGGAAAATAGGAATATAAACAACTAATCATGTTGAAAGATCTACAACATCTCCCATAACAATATTCCCCTTTTTGTTTCCTTACCTAAAACCTTTCTCTATTTCTTGGGGAAAATAAAATATAAAAAGGGTGAGCTCAAATGCTCTGTAAGGGAAAACCTAGAGAACATAAAACAATCCATAAACATTTGAATGCAAAAACGTTAACATGAAATCTAAACATTAAAACCTTGAGAAAAGTCATAAATCATAGAATTAGTTAAGGAATATAAGATAAAGCAACATAAATCACGATAAAATAGCATGGAAATAAAACATGTAATTATTGAAACCATTCAGAACCTGTTATGATTTCCATAGTAGCCAAGGAATTGCTTCCAAGACCATCTTAGTGGAAAAAGTCCCTTTCTGAATCGAGTTCACACCTCGTTTCAGTCCTGTTACACTGAACCAGATTAACTTACCGTTCCATCCATGTCTATCTGATGAGATATAAACCTTTACCCAATTCATTGTTGGGAGATATAGGTCCCACCAATCTGATAATGAAATCATTATTATGTGTTCCACAACATAAACATAAATCATTTATCACAACCCAAAGAATAAAATGAGTTTCATAAACATCATCCCATCATAACAAAATCCATACAAAACAAATGGATATCATTTCATCATAATAAATGTTAAACCATGTAAGTCATATGGAAATTAAACATGAAACATCCACATATTAAATAATGTCATCTTACGTATAAGCAATCTTGGATAAAAAATTGAGATTGAAAAATTATCCCTTACCTTATGTCTGATTTGCCTCGTATGTATCCGAACCTCCTGTATAATGATTTAAATAATGTAATTGAATTTTTACAGAATCATATTTATTTTTATGATATCATATATGGTTCGCATATTACTTTATATTACCCGTTCTTTTTTAAATTCCATGTTAAGCAGCATTTTGGGTAAAATCGGTTCATTTATCGAATGTGTTTCGACTTGTCGTTCTTGATATTATTACTTATATCCTGATTTACATAATTCTAGAATGTAAAACATTATTTATATATAATATATATTCATCATATACATATATATTATAGATCGATAAAAGGAATGAAATACACTATTCATGGAGACGGTAGGTCGTACGTACGCATGAACGCTGTTTTTGTTTCCTTATTGAATTGAGTGAAATTAAGTAGATGACATAAATATATATACACATAAATCCAATATCATTATTATGTAATATATTTCATTATTACTTATTGTATATACTTTATAATCATTCATGAATGGTTAACATGGTGAATGAATCTCATAGCGTCGTGGAGACGGTAGTCCGTACGTACGCACGAGCGATGATATCATTCCCATGATCGTGGAATTGTATTGAAGTGTATGTATAATTTTTCAAAATCAATATCACTTTGAAATAATCATATATAGTTATTTTTTACACCATTATACCCATCCAAGTAAGGTGTTGTTGGAAAAACAGATTACACCATGGCGTGGAGACGGTATTCCATACGTACGCACGCGCGTTGATTTCATTTTCCGTAGGATGGATAGATGGTGAAATAGGGTTGTTTCATACTTATAATAACATATCAGTATATGTGTGATACTGATGATATTACTTCATAATGATACAACTAAATATGATGATGTGGTAGATGAAATAAAGTTGAAAGAATCGGTAACGAACATTACCTCTTCTTTGAAGCGCCTCTCTGAGACCTTCTCTTAGGGAACTAAAATTGGTCTTTGAAGAATACCAAGACCTCTAGGATGTTTCTAGGGAAGTATATAAGATAATTTTTCAGGGTTTGGCCTAGATGTAAGGATCAAATTGGTGTGAGGAAGAGAGGGAGGAGGTTCCATTTTATAAGGGAGTAGAGGGGCACCTTTGGAAATCTTAAAAATATTAATTTATAATAAATCTAAACCCACTTAAAAACAACCAAAAATGACTCATATTAGAATATTATAATATATAGGGTTGTAATATAATTAAAAAATAAAATTTAGATATGTTAGGAATTTATTTTAAACTTTATTAACTTGATTTATCCTTATTTAATCAATTTAATTTTATTTGTGGTAATAAAATTATAAATTATAAATGATAAAAAATAATTACTTATTATTTGTGAATTGTCCATAATTGGACACTTTATAACATTTTAGACCATATAAATTTAAATTTATAATTTGTAAATACTTTTGTGATTTTTAAACAATTTTATAATATGTTATTTTTATAAAATAACAATAGTGTCAATTTTAAAAATATTCATTTATTTTAATATAAATTAAATATATACATAAGATACGTTTAAAATAAAATCATTTATAGATTCATAAAAGGTTATATGTATCTATAAAATTCTTGGAGAACATTAAATAGTTCATATAATATTTATTTTATTATTTTTAAACCCATTTATTTGGTTTATCTCTTAATAAAATAATTACTACTTCATTTTTTGTATAATTATTTAATATAATTATTTTTTGAAAAAAAATTAAAATTAAATCCTATGATGAATATAAATCTATTACCTTTCATAATAATTCTATTACTCGAATTTATCATCTTAAAATCACAATATTTAAATTGATATATTTATTAAATTATGAAGGTGACAAATTTGAAATCATTTAAAATAAAATAATATAAGTGTTATAATCACCTTTATAAGGATCCAAATGGTCAAATATTGGACTATTGGATGATTATGGTTTACATTTAAATGACCAATAAGTTTTTCTCAGGGTATTGTTCCTTTTATGGTCATAATTTGTTTAATAAAAACTATATTCTTGATTTTTCACTAGATAAACAATTTTTGTATCAATATTGTGTCACACTTAATGATAATTATATAATCCCTAAAAATTATAAATAAATTTATATGATTTAGATAATTTTATTATATTTCTGGAGACTATTCATGTTCGATGTTTCATGATGTTTATCACTAAATTAAAATTAATATACTTATAAGATTTAAGAGATTGACATGTTGTCACTTTCTTTGGTTTTAATAAATAATTAAATTATTTTCATGAAAAAAAGTCCATTAAATGATTCTAATCAGACCCTTAGGTGATATCGGTCGACTTTTAGTCATCCAATATGATTTTTTCAGGTGTTAGGTAAATATTATAATCTTATATTTACCCTTAATTACCCGATTTACCTTTAACTATGGTAAATAAAATTTACCGTAGTTACTATTCATAAAGCCCTAAAATAAATAATAGATTATTAACATAATTTGGACCCAATGATTACCAATATGGAATCTATTTTCCAAAATTCAATATAAAAAATTTTTAGAAATTAAATTTAAATTAATACTGTTGTCGAAAGAAAAAAGGATTTTGTTTAAAACATTGCAAAAGATTGAATTGATTTAACCTAAGAATTCAAGGTAAAATCAATGCTAATGACATAAATTATATTAAATGGTAAAAATATGTTTTATTTATACTTTAAGACCATTAAATATTATAATTAAACCACATAAATTATTACGATGAAAAACGTTGTTTTTAATTAAAATATATCGTGTTTTTACTATTCATTAAAATATCAAAGTTATCAAAATAATATGAAAATTTTATCCAAGGTAAAATTTTATATCCTTATTCCAAAGAATAATTTTATTTTGTATAATTGAACTTATAAACATGTCAAAAACTATATTTAATGTGGGTGCGCCATCAAAAGGCGGCAGAACTCCATTTTATTAAAAATACTTATTTTACCGAAAATATTTATTTTGTTCACATATAATGTTTTAGAAAATTTATAAGATGAATAATAATGTTATAAAATTCAAAATATGGTTAATAATCTTCATAACATCTAGTTCGTGATAATATTATAACCATATATCTTTGTTTAGTTAAACTCGGTATTGCATACAACACACGCTATCAAGGATGGTGGTGATTGCGTGTAATGAATTCCAAGTCAGGGTTATGTGTAGTTCAAGACTGCTTTGTTGTTGCGTATAAAAAAATCAACCATATTTCATTTCTACATTGAATATATATATATAGACAGTCAATGTTGCGTAGAAATACTTCTATCAAATGAACTTGATATTGTTTATAACCCGATCCAAGAATTGTGTTGCGTAGATTGCAAGCTAATACGGTGTCGCATATAGCACAAGATAATCTTGGTGTAGCATAAAACACATGACATAAAATAAATAAAAAAGAATACTTATCATAAAATCTATAGGTGTTACATTCTACCCCCCTTAAAATGAATTTCACCCTCAAAATTCGTCAGGGTTATAAATGGTTTGTTACATGAAAATTTCTTTAATAGAAACCCACATCGTAAAAAAGAATGATAAAAACTAATTTTAAAAAGTGACGTATGAAATATAATGGTTACCCAATTTAACTCATCACTAGTTTTTCACATAGGAGATCATAGGTGAAAATATTTATATGGAGTAGAAATCTAACCATCATGTTCTGATGGAGTGTGGTAGAGAACATTGCTATGGAAAAGCCAACAATAACAAAGCCATATATTTGTGATGATCTAATGTACCATCTGATTCATCGAATATAAGGGAACTAGGACAACATTTTTGGTTTTCAAGATCATTTCCCAAAATTTGGTGAATTAAAAGAAATACTTACTTGATTTTGGTATAATCTCACTGTTGTTCATGAATTGAACAATTTATACTTCATCTCTTATAGAAATGATGTTGAATTTGTCATTTGTGAAGTGTTAATAGATCATGTGATAGAATGATGGGTCATTCCATCTGTTTCAAACAAAAGGTTAGAAAAAGTTGTCAAATATACATAAGTCCATCAATGGTGAGGTTAATCATATACGATTCCAAAAATGAACTTATACTTCATATATCATACCGCTTTATAAAATAAAACTAGTTTCTACTAACCAGGGAATTCATATAGGCTAGTGGTAGGCGATAAAGGCCAGTCGCACTTCGGTTGTGGGTTCGATTCCCATAGCCTTGTCCGACACAATGGGCCATCACCCGTCCTGCAGTTTTTCCATTTTCTAAAACTACATTACTATAACATACCATCAATAATATCAAAAAAAGTTTTATCCTTAAACAATAATAACATATGACCATCATAATCCATTCCAATCTTTAGGCTTATCTAAAATACTATTGTCTGATTATTAGAAATTTGATCTACCAAGCATGTGAATTCCTTCATTTGTCACCAATATATCACAATATATATCTTTTTGGTCAAATTTAAAACATGTGAATACCTTAATAATGTATTCTTTTGAAACATGAATTACCACAGAACCTTAGCGAAAACATGAATTCTGTCAAAAGTTAACTCTTTCAACATACTAACATCCCAAATAAAATCTATATACTGAAATCATGATATAAATTTGTCCTTTTATCATCCATGATCTCATGAATACTATCAAACATATTATTTTCTCCTTATACCTTCATTATGCGCATATCATCTTCTTTCCAAAAATATCTGAATAACCTTTCATGGTTACCAGTACCATTTAACATATACTTTCAAATAATTTAGGAAAAATAATAGTCTAAAAATCCTTAGATGATTCTTTATTCCATAGTACCATACATTATTCTTGATAAACATACAATCATTCCACTAACTTCTTAAACCACTAGCTGATCTTCATCATTTCTTTCATCTCATATTTCATTTGTAGTCTCTTCATCATCATCCACATAAATAATACTCATATGACCATGCTGATTCTCTTCATGAGATTTTTCCTTAGGGCATTGGTTTTCATAATTCACATACATTCCACATTTAAAACATCTAATCATTGTTGATGTCGTAGAAATACCATTATCCTTGTCCATGGTGTTAACTGAACCTTTTCTTTTGCACTTACTGGCATTGTGCCCTTCTTTTCCACACTCAAAGCATCTTCTAGTTCCTTTGAAACAATCACCCCGTTGCCTCTTCCCACAATATTTACATGAGGGAAATTGAACTTTCATTCCACTATGATCATCATGAAACTCAATCATTCTCTTATTATCTGAGTCGAGAATCTTACCAATGTTGACATTATTGATCATATTATAAGATTATCGATTAGGAATAAAAATGATTTTTGGACTTCCAAATCCAGTTTCATTTGGTATCTCATGAATAATATCATTCCATTGTCCATCATATCCCCCATTATCATGAATCTTTTTGTTTCCATCCATTTTCTAAAACCCAAAAAGAAATTGTGTGAGAGGAAAAAATCATGCTATGGAAAACAACCTAGTAAAGGGGGAGTACCATCAACATATAACATCTTAGGTTAAATTCTATGATCATTACCATAGTTCTAGGACTATATCCTATACGTATACTTATCCTTACGGACATCCCTAGACATACCATAGAAATATCTCTAGGGATCTCACTAACATTTTCGCGTCCTAGTTTCCAAAGGTTGACTAAACCATTCCTTTGATACCAACTACAGTGACCCGAAGCTTCACATACATGGAAATTACATTACTTTTTTGGAATACTTAATACATAAAAAAAAGACACACAATGACCGTAATAGTTTAGTGTCATTGGAAACTCGGAATATAAACAACTAATCATGTTGAAAGATCTTCAACATCTCCCATAACAATCTTCTCCTTTTTGTTTCCCTACCTAAAACCTTTCATTATTTCATGGGGAAAATAACACATAAAAATGGTGAGCTCAAATGCTCAGTAAGGGCAAACATAGAGAACATAAAACAATCCATAAAAATTTGAAAGCAAAAACTTGAACATGAAATCCAAACATTTAAACCGTGAGAAAAGACATAAATCATGGAAGTACGTAAGGTATATATAATAAAGTAACATCAATCAAGATAAAATATCTTTGGAATAAAAGATGTAATTGTGGCAACCATTCAGCACTTGTTATTATTTCCATAGTAGCCAAGACATTGCTGCCAAGACCATCTTAGTGGACAAAGTCCCTTTCTAAATCGAGTACACTCCTCATTTCAGTCCTGTAACACTGAACCAGATTAACTTACCATTCCATCCATGTCTATCTCATGAGATAAAAATCTTTACCCAATTTATTGGAGGGAGATATAGGTCCCACCCATCTCATAATGAAATATTTTTTATGTGTGCCACAACATAAACATAAATCATTCATCATAACGAAAAGAATAAAATGGGTTTCATAAACATCATCCCATCATAACATAATCCATATATAAGAAATGGATATCATTTCATCATTATAAAAGTGAAACCATGTAAATCATAGAGACATTAATATTGAAACATCCACATATAAACTAATGTCATCTTAGATGAAAAATGGCTTTGATAAAACATTTGAAATGAATTCTTGAGGAAAATATCCATTCTTCTTTAAAATCATTTTCCTTTCACAAAATTCCATTCAATTTTAAAATAAAATTATTTTTTTTAAAATAGTCATAAATTATTATAGATTATGATTCATGAAAATGAGGCGTTATGAAACCGTAAAAATCCATTGATGCTGTATGAGTTAAAAAAACATTCTTCTCGTAATTTTTTCAGAAAAGACCTCTTATGGTAAACAAAAGAATGATTCCTTACATACCATGTAGTAAAATTCAAAAATGGGTAAATAGGACATTAAAAATACACGAAAACATTTTTATAAAACTTGGACATGGATGAAAAATAGAACCCTAGTAAATACTTACGTATAAGCAATCTCGGGTAAAAAATGAGATTGAAAATTTATTCCTTACCTTATGTCTGATTTTCTTCGTATGTATCCAAAACTCCTGTATAATGATTTAAATAATATCACTGACTTATTACTGAATCATATTTATTTTTATGATATCATATATGGTTCACTTATGACTTTATATTACCCATTCTTTTGTAAATTCCATGTTAAAGAGCGTTTTGGGTAAAATCGTTTCATTTATCATTTGTGTTTCGACTTGTCGTTCTTGATATTATTACATATATCCATATTTAAATAATTCTAGAATGTAAAACATGATTTATATATAATATATATTCATCATATACATATATATTATAGATTGATAAAAGGAATGATATACACCGTTCATAGAGACGGTTGGCCGTACGTACGCATGAACACTGTTTTCGTTCACTTATTGAATTGAATGAAATTAAGTAGATTACATAAATATATATACAAATAAATCCAGTATCATTATTATATAATATATTTAATAATTACTTATTGTATATACTTTATAATCATTAATGAATGGTTAACATGGAGAATGAATCTCAGAGCGTCGTGGAGACGGTAGTCCGTACGTACGCACGAGCGATAATATCATTCCCATGATAGTGGAATTGCATTGAATTGTATTTATAATATTTCAGAATCAGTATCACTTTTAAATAATCATATATAGTTATTTTTTTACACCATTATACCCATCCAAGTAAGGTGGTGTTGGAAAAATAGATTACACCACGACATGGAGATGGTATTCCGTTCGTACGCACGTGCGGTGATTTCGTTATCCGTAGTATGGATAGATGGTGAAATAGGGTTGTTTCATACATATAATAACATAATAGTATATTAGTGATAGTGATGTTATTACTTCATAAGGAAACAAATAATAAAGATTAATTGAAAGAAGAAATAAATTTGAATGAATCGGTAAAACACATTACCTCTTCTTTGAAGCTCCTCTCTGAGACCTCCTTTAGGGCACTAAATTTGGCCTTATAAGAAGACCAAGACCTCTATGATGTTTCTAGGGAAGTGGAGAAGATAATTTTTCAGGGTTTGGAAGAGCTTGAAGTCTCAATGTGGTTTGAGGAAGAGAAGGAGGAGGTTCCCTTTTATAAGGGATGAGAAGGGCACCTTGGTAAATCTTAAAAATATTAATTTATAATAAATCTAAACCCACTTAAAAAAAACCAAAAATGACTCATATTTGAATATTAGATGATATAGGGTTTTAATATCATCAAAAAATAACATTTAGATATGTTATGAATTTATTTTAAACATTATTAACTTGATTTATCCTTATTTAATCAATTTAATTTTATTTTTGGTAATAAAATTATAAATTTTAAATTATGAAACATAATTACTTATTTGCTGTGAATTGTCCATAATTGGATACTTTATAACATTTTAGAACATATAAATTTTAATTTATAATTTTTAAATATTTTTGTGATTTTTAAAAAAATTTATAATTTGTTATTTTTATAAAATAACAATAGTGTCAATTTTGACACTATTCATTTATTTGAATTTAAAAAATATATTTACATAAGAAATTTTTAAAATAAAAGCATTAATAGATTCATAAAAGGTCATATGTATCTATAAAATTCGTTTAGAACATTAAATAGTTCATATAATAATTATTTTATTATTTTTAATATCATTTATTTGGTTTATCTCTTAATAAAATAATTACTACATCATTTTTGTATAGTTATTTAATATACTTATTTTTTCTTAAAAATTAAAAATAAAATCTTATGATGAATATAAATCTATTATTTTTTACAATAAAACTATTACTCAAATTTATCATCTTAAAATCACAATATTTAAATTGTTATATTTATTAAATTATGAAGGTGACAACTTTGGCATCATTTTAAATAAAATAATATAAGTGTCATAATCTCTTTTATAAGTCTCCAAATGGTCAAATATTCTACCATTGGATGATTATGGTTTAAAATTACATGACCAATAAGTTTTGGTCAGGTTTTTGTGCCTTTTAGGGTCATTATTAGTTTAATAAAAACTATATTCTTGATTTTTCACTAGATAAACAATTTCTGCATCACTATTATGTCACACTTAATGCTAATTATTTAATCCCTAAAAATTAAAAATAAATTTATATGATATATATAATTTCATTATATTTCTGGAGACTATTCATTATCAATGTTTCATGATGTTTATCACTTAATTAAAATTAATATACTTATAATATTTAAGAGAGTGACATGTTGTAACTTTCTTTGGTTTTAATAATAATTAAATTATTTTCATGGAACAAAGTCCATTAAATGATTCTAATCCGACCCTTAGGTGATATGAGTCGACTTGTAGTCATCCAATATGATTTTGGAAGGTGTTAGGATAATTTTATAATCTTATATTTACCCTTAATTACCCAATTTACCTTTAAATATGGTAAATAAAATTTACCGTAGTTACTATTCATAAAGCCAAAAATAAAAAGTAGCTTATTAACATAATTTGGACCCACTGATTCCAAATATGGAATCCATTTTTCAAAATTCAATATAAAATAGTTGCATAAATTAAATTAAAATTAATCGTGTTATCGAAAGAAAATGGGTTTTTGATTAAAACATTGCAAAATATTGAATTGATTTAACCTACGAATTCAAGGTAAAATCAATGATAATGAAATACATTATATTAAATGGTAAAAATATGTTCTATTTATACTTTAAGAACATTAAATATTATAATTTAACCATATAAATTATTACGATGAAAAAAGTTGTTTTTAATTAAAATATAGCGTGTTTTTACTATTCATTAAAATATGAATGTTATCAGAATAATATGAAAATTTTATCCAAGGTAAAATGTTATATCCTTATTCCAAAGAATAATTTTATTTTGTAAAATTGAACTTATAAACATGTCAAAAACAATATTTAATGTGGGTACTCCATCAAATGGTGGCAGAACTGCATTTTTTAAAAAATACTTATTTTCCTTGAAATATTTTTTTTGTTCACATAAAATGTTTTATAAAATTTATATGATGAATAATAATGTTATAAAATTCAAAATGTGGTTAATAAAATTCATAACGGCTAGTCCATGATAATATTATACCCATATATCATTTTTTAGTGAAACCCGGTATTGCGTACAACACACGCTATCAAAGAAGGTTGTGATTGTGTGTAATGAAAGCCAAGTCAAGGTTGCGGGTAGTGCAAGACTCATTTGTTGTTGCGTATAAAAAAATCCAACCATATTTCATTTATACATTGAATATATATATATATACACTTAATTTTGCGTATAATCACTTCTATCAAATGAACTTGAGATTGTGAATAACACGATCCAAGAATTTTGTGGCGTGTACTGCAAGCTAATACGGTGTTGCGTATAGCACAACATAATCTTGGTGAGGCATAAAACACATGACATAAAATAAATTAAAATGAATACATATCATAAAATCTCGGGGTGTTACAATCATAAAGCATACCGAATAGATAAATATGGAAATCACTAAATGAAGTATCATCAGACTACCTCTTTAATGATTCATCACTCAGGGATGTCCATTTCAATTAGATGATGTTTTTTAAAAACATCACTGGAAATACCTCTGAGTGATCTTCAAATAGACCAGCATAAAAATAGAATTTTAATTTTATCAAATTTTTAAATTTAAAGTATATTAGATATTTAAGACCACATTTTACCAAATAGATAATTTTGACTACATCAGTTACAGGTTTCCTCATAAAGTGGAACTATACAAGTTCGTATTTTACAATGAATATTTTTGTGGTTCAATTAGATGAATAAATTTAATGTTTTACTATATATATTACATAAAATAGATGATTTATTATGAAGACATATTAAGCATTGTTACCTTCAGGTTTGTACAGTATATGGAGAATTGAGTAACTTTACAGAAACATTGTCAATTAACTCATTGTGATAATGTTGAGATTTTCAGTCAATATTCATAAATCTATATAATAATTGAAAAAAATTTAGGTTATTATAAATGATTTAATTTTATGAAAATTTGATGAATAATTTTGAATAAGATGTTTCATAAGATTTTATGTTTATCAAACAAAGTATGAATTTAGCGAGAAATTCGAATTATAGCTCACACATCTTCCTTTTTTTTGACGAAGTAATATGATAAAAGGAATATATGTAATTCATAGATTAATTTGATTATTGTGTTATTGATATTTTTTGTTGATTTAATGAGACCACATTGTGTGCTAATAACCATGATTCTAATTGGATATTGAGGATGAGTATATTCTGTAAGATGAAGTATTAGATAAAGACGAAGCGTCGAGAAAAGTTCAAATAATAGAGTATGAATAACTAAGAAGTAATAAAAATAGGTTCATTGGATAGAGAACACCAGAATGAAGAGAATTCGACACAACAAATTCTTCATAGTATTTTAGGATGGGTTTTTCATGAGGAATATCTCTTGAATTTTTTTGAAAATGTGGGTTTGAGTTGATACATGTCACTCAAGATTATAATGAATTTTGAAGACTTGAATCCATTTCGAAAAGATTTTATAGATCATAAAGCAGTGGTACTCCATAAAAAGTGGTTTAAATTTCTTATGGAGAAATAATATCTAAATAAGAATTTATTTCAACACAAGATCGATATATAAGAAGGAATATCTTATAGATTGGGGGGTACAACCGGTTGAAAAAAAGGAATCTATATGGGGGTGTAAATAGAAATGAAGGAAGATGAGAAAAGAAGTATAGTTGGTGACTATGACTGACTACAATATAATATATTGTTGTTGGTTTAGAACTAGTGTTAAATGTAGGAATTATTACTAGGGTGTAGAACCCATCTTTTCTTATGCCTTTGCAATCCCATTGATGTTAATGATCAATCCATGATGTGGGAATAACCAACAATGATATGTGTTGGAGTTTTACTAAACCTTTTAAATATAATATTTTTATTTATGTATTTATATTTAATACATATTATGGTAGTTTTATATATATCCTTGATTTCATCCAAATTCTATCATGTTTCAAAAGTTGAGTTTTGAGAAGAATTTTAAAAAAAATTCAACATTGATTCAGCTCCTCCCCCTATCAATGATCTAACACTATTCAGGGAATTACATAAAGTCATAATTTATGGTTTATATCTAAAATAATTCATTACATGTAATTCATCAATTATGTGATAGAATCTATGTTGGTTATACCCTTCCTTTACATTGAGTAACTCTAGCATGTTTGATTACAACATAGTTGTATTTTATACCTTGTTTAGACTTCTACCACTACTATTCATCATTTCATTTGTTATTTTTTTAATAATATAAAATATTATTATTGTTGTGAATGTTTAGTATAAATACAATTTTATGATATTAAATATGTTGACACTTCATTATATCAATCATGTTTCTGCCTCAGTACATCAAGAATGATATTTTCATTAATGTAAGAACATGGTTAAAAAATTTCTATATTAAAAATGTCCTTTATTTAGTATATTGAGTATGGTTATTGTTATATCTAATAATATCATCTTGATAATGCATAATAAATGTTTAGATCATACATATATAATAAAGGGGTTTATTATTAATCATGTTAATATTTTATAATTCTTATTGGATGATATATCGATTATTAAGATATTCATTATATGTTAATGATATAGTTTTGATTTTTATATTGTTCTATAAATATCATGCGAATGTAATCCTCATTTGGTTAAGAGATCTAGTTGAGTTTTATAGGCCATTTTTCATTAAATCATTATATCCTTTTACTATATCCTCCAGATATGGGTTGTAAATCCCAATTTTTTATAATTTATTCCCTTAAAAACAATATGCCTTCAATCCTTACAATTTTGAAGTGTATTTGACAATAATTTATTATATAATATATGTATATCATTTGGCATGTTATGGGATATCATGTTACTACCTTATTTAAAACATTTTGTTCTATTTTATACATTATAATAAAATAAATCATATTGTAGGATAACTATATCATCCCATGATTAACAAAAAACTTTAATGATAATGTTTAACATTTGAATATTAGCTACATTTTCTATCATTATTAAAAAGTGTTTCCTATGATGAAACACATTGTTGGTCAAATATTTCATAGGGTTATAACTCATTTTTAACAGCGAGAATAGACCAAAATATATGAGTTAATGAGTGGTGATTCAAGAAGCGTATTTAAGAGTTTTAAAAGAATAAATTTACCATGGTGTGGGGAACAGTCATGTCATCCGAATATTTCATTATAATACTACATAATTTGTCCCCTTTTACCCCATTACATTCATGTGGCACTAACATACCATGAGATAAAAGTAGGATCCCACTTGACTTTTGGGTGATTATTATAGATCCATGGAAACACTCTAGAAGTGGCTGTCTGATTTCTATCACTAAAACATATTCATAAACAACTATGGATGAATATTAAAGTGTAAAAATTCAACAGTTCAATGTATATAGATTCTCTATTTATATTTATGCATGGTTTTGGGTTCATGTATTGTAGATTTTGGTTTTCAGTTTCATATTATTTTCATTGAATGTGTTAAGTGATAATTGATCCTTTGAAACCCATACATGGTAGCAAATCTATTCCATGAACATTTTATCCTCGAAATCATACTAAAAAATGATGCACTATAATATTCATATGTATATTGTAGTCTATGTCATTAAAAAATGATACAAAATTTTTATTGGAGTTGGATAAATGATGAGGTAATAGACCATGACATGGAATCACCATACAATTTCAAATACCATAGGTGCTGACACTATGAATTACTTTTATTTTTCACCGTTTCATGGAATATGATACAATAAATCATAATGGATTATATCACAATGATACATTTTCAAAACAGGGCATCATATCACTATTATGACATTACATATATCATAAGATATAACACAACATCTACTAAATGGTGATTTCACATCCACCTATTATCTATCAAAAAATATTATTAATAATAAAACCAAATTGAATATAATGATATTTGTTTATCTAAAATGGTGAATAAACATAGAACATTTTAATTTTTTTAAATTTAAATTTAATATTGAATTTTATGAATTATAAAATTTCTATAAATCATAAAAATTGTATCTTGGGATTTTTATTTAATTTATATAATGTTTATAAATTAATAATTTTTACAATATTATAATTATAATGTCATCAGATTGAGAAATGTGATGTTCTTCTGTTGGATAAAACCATCATTTACCTGAAAAATAGTCGTGAGTTTATAGGTAAGATGTTTCCTAATAAAGTGGAACCATACATGGTTTTATTGAATAAATAATATATTTATTTTCATGACCCGTCCTAGTGGGGCCTGCACCACAACTCCCCAAACCTGCCTCCAATAGGCTAGGGGCTGGTGACTATCGTCTTATAGGAATATTACTATCATGGGAGGAATTGCCTATATACCTATACACACGCACACAACTCTAAGTCCACAAATATAGAAATGTAACAAAACCAATAAGGAACAAAATGCATGCATACACTAAACCCAACCAACAGAATATGACATAAGGTAAATTACTGAATGTAAATTGGGCCAAAATACAAGACCACCAAAAAAGAGTCTAAAAACTGCAAATTCTGACATGTAAACACAAAAAGGTACCGGGACTACTTCTCATAGCTGTTGGAACACCTCATCCTGTAGGGAACTCAGAAAGCTCGTTCCTCTCCTAGTCCACCCTAGACTCTGTCAAAAGGCTCTCTTCTGCACAAGACACGTCATGTGCGGGCAAAGGCTGTGTAGGGATGAGTATAACTATACTTGGTAGAGGTCTCTTAAAACCAAAAAAAAGTACACGAAGTAAAGGTACAGTCTGCTATGTAAATTATATGTCTACCAATCATATACCAAGAGAAAAAAAAACCAGATATACTAAAAACCTAGACCCACAGTCTAGGGACAAATTGCACAACCGCATACCTCCATTAGGGATTCGGTTCAAAGATTCTGCAATGCACTTTTCTAGGAGAAAAAACTCCACGAGTCTTATAGCTCCTATTACGTCTGTCTGAGAAGTACTGTTCATCGGGAACCACCAAGAGAGGGAGTTACACACATTATGGGAGACACACTCTTAAGTGGGAAGATTCCAATAGATAAATGCACTTATTACGCGAGACACATTCTTGAGTGAAAAATATCATGATACACATATGAGGATCCCCACCAGGGCCATGGAAGATATCACAACTCATCCAGAATTCACCTTTTAGGAAGAGGATAGACTCCCGGTGGAGTTGGTCATGTCGATTCCAGAATTTACCTAGGTTCAGGAATGGATAATGGAGTTCAATCCGGGCCTCTCAGACGGATGAATGACTCTATCACATAAATTCCTACTGAAGGGATCATACTCATGTAGAAGGAAACAATACATGACCTTTAGGGGAATGAGAAGAAGGGGTACTAACCCAAACGAAACATGTCCATGATACGGTGTAAGAGAGGAACATGACATTTTTTTAAAAGTATAGGGAATGTAGAAAAGATACACAACGTTTCGTCTGACCCCGGGTACTGCCTGTGTACAAAGGACCGTGTCGTATGGAAGGTCATGTAAAAAAGCTATTAGACAGCCTATGAAACAGTGTAAATGCTGTGTCCGAGTGATTAGGGTTGGCTCCATATACACTGTCCAGGTGCCCGTACACAGTCTTCAACCCATGTACTCCAACCTATGTGATCATTACATGGGTTGACCAGTTTTACTGGCCTTGACTTCCTATGTGATCGAGTACACAGTCGTGTACTACATCCCATGTCTATGTACCCCGTGGATACACTCTGAGTCTCGCGTATCTGCCTCTACCATTCTGTACACACCGTGTTTTGAAATCGTGTAGATCATCCTGTGTTTGTATACTTCCCAAAATACACACCGAGCTTCGGTGAATGTCCAACATGCCCTGTGACTAGGGTCACACGCTGTGTGTTTCTTCTCTGACCCCCAAAACCTATGCAGCCACTGCCATTATGACACGGAGTGCTCTTCGAATGTACATGCAATGCATTCTGGAAATTTCCAAAAATGCGGGCCTCCTCCATCCCGCCTCCAGTGATTCCCCATTCATTGATTGGGTCGTCTGATCGCCCTAAAACACCCGAGTTTTAGTCTCCCCAATACGACGAAGCTGCTTCCATTGTTTTCAAACCGCCGATCAGCTCTGAAAACATGTTTTGATCTTCTCATGGGATGAACGCTCGTAGAACGACCTCTTCCGATTTGGGCTGATTTTTCATCTGTCATTGTCGTTGCACATTCATAGGGTCGTTATGATGTCAGATCTCTGGTTTGGGATCATTGTGTTGCATGACTGGTGTGCAACGATCCATTGTTCATCACCCTGTGAAGAACGTGAAAAACGCGATGAACACGCGAGAAGAAAAGGGGAATGAAAAACAAATGGAACATTTTCAGGAACGAACCCTACTATCATTCATCACGTTGTCGATACACTCATTTTAATAGGATTAAACGGAGTAGAAATCAACAACAACAATAAAATTGGATTTTTTCTCCTTAATCATCCCAATAAAACCCTCCAGCAAGAATGTGAGAATCAGCGGATCAACTTGTTCTTGGTTGATCCGAGTTCGTAGTTTAAATTCAAAAATAGGGAAAGAGGAATGAAATAACATACCCTACCTCAACAGGGATCCGATTTCTGGTGAAGGTTGTGTGCTACCATTGTCGTCAAGATGCTCCATCTTCGTTGGCATAACGATTCTAAATTTCGATATGCTGTCGTTCCTCGATGAGAGTTTGCTCCCACGCTCCGCTGATCCTCCATATATTTCTCTCAATCATCGCCAATAAACAATATTCTATTATCCAAATAAAAAAAATTATTTGAAATCCCAATATTCTACAGAATTAATGAGTCTGCGTTGCTGTTTTTGAGTCTTTATGACATGACTTTAATTATGAAAACATATGCCATGTCGCCGTGATTCAGTGGATATTTCCGAAAGAAATAAAATAAACATTGTGAATTTATATTATTTTATTTTTTTAAAACTTATGAAAATCAACTTCTTCCCTCGACCAGCGCTGATCAAGTTTAGGCTCGTTCATAAGTAATGTCGTCATCCCGGACACAACGGTGCCCTCCAATTTTTTATCCGGGAATCTATTTGGAAATTGCCATAGCCGCGCACAAGTGGAGACTTCTTAACTTATAAATGTTCAAACCACCATTCCAAGATCACTGGGACTCATAATTATGTGCCGTTTTCATTCCCAGTCTCAAAATAATCCCATATAATAATTGAAAATAATGCATTGAAATATCAGAGACATTACATTCTCCCAACCTTGGGGATTTTCATCCACGAAAAGAAAAAAAATTGCTACTCAAAAAGATGTGGGTACTGGGCATGAACATGGGACTCCCACTCTCATGTGCTCTCCGGAAGATTCACATGCTTCCACCAGACGTTCACCAAGGGAATCGATTTCCCACGAAGGATCCTATCCTGCTGATCCTCGATCTCCACCAGGTACTCAACATAGGTCACTCCATCAATGATGTACAACTCACCCCAGTTGGTGACATGCGATGGGTCATGCTTGTACCTACTCAGCTGTGACACGTGAAAGACATCATGTACTTGATGCAACTATAGTGGTAGAGCTTGGTGGTAAGACACCTCACCAACTCTGCACAGTATCTTGAATGGTCTGATGAACCTCGGAGACGTCATGTTTCCCCGACCAAATCATCATACCCCCCCCCCCCACGAGGTGAGATCTAAAGAAAGACATGGTCTCCCTATTTGAACTGCAGAGGTCTCCATCATCTGTCAGCATAAGACTTACGCTGGCTCTGTGTAGTCTTCTTCCACTCCCGAATGATCTGCACCATCTCGGTGGCAGCTAGCACCAACTCTGGACCCATTAGTGCTGACTCTACGGGGTCGGTCTAGCAACACAGTGACCTATATGGTCTCCCATACAAGGCCTCGAATGGTTTCATAACAATGTTGGAGTAGTAGCTATTGTTGTATACAAACTCCACCAGTGGTAGGTGGTCCTCCCAACTGCGAACAAAGTCTAACACACAGGCTCGCAACATATCCTCTAGAACCTGAATGGTCGTCTCCTTCTGAACATCTGTCTGAGGATGAAATGCTATGCTCAAGCATAGATGAGTCCCAAATCCCTCATGCAATCCCTTCCACTCCTAGGATGTGAAACGAGCATCTCTGTCTGAGACTACTATCAAGGGGATGCCCTGAAGCCAAACTATCTTCTTGCGCGTAGAGGTGTCTCATGATCTCTACGGAGCTCTGCTCTCTAATAGCTAGGAAGTGGGCTGACATGGTGAGTCAATCAACGATCACCCATATGGAATCACACCCCATGCACATCCATGGTAAAATATTCATGAATTCTACAGATATTCCTTCCCACTTCCACTCTTGAACATCCAGGGGTGATCTAATCATGTTGGAACCTGGTTCTCATTCTTCACATACTGGCATGCGAGGCATCGATGAATGAACTCTCCCATTACCTTCATCATGCCTGACCACCAGAACTATGGTCAGGGAACCTGGTATATCTTATCCACTCTAGGATGTACCTCCAAAGGAGATGTATGAATCTCAATCAGGTCCTATTCCCGCAACACCACGGGTTCAACAGTCTTTTATCTGAAAAGAAGTGTGTGCTCCCCACATTGGGAATATCGATAAAAATCATGTCTTGTGGATAAGTGAGCATTTATAGACTCATAGTAAACATCACCAAGATGCACTTCACTAACATGTTGTAAAAGTGGAGGGGTGAAAACCATTGACTACAGGTAGGATGCATCTTCTCTATCCACGAAGGACAACTGCAATGTGGCTAACTACTATGTCACCTCACTCAATAGCTGTGAGCTCAAACATCTTCTTAGAGCATCTTCCACCATGTTTAACATCCCAGATGTATAGATATTCTCAAAATTATAGTCCTAGGGAAAATCATTCCAACGCCTCTATCTCAGAGTTATATCTTTCTGCGAAAAGATGTACCAGAGGCTCTTATGGTTAAAGTAGATGATAAACTTCTTTCCCATGAGATAGTATCACCACATATGAAATTCGAATGTTACTGCAGCCAACTTGAGATCAAGGGTCACATAGTTCTCTCATGTGGCCTATGCTAGCACGAACCATAATAAATCACTGCCTACCTCTATAGTAGGACATAGCCATGCCCGGTCCCTGATGCGTCATAGAAAATTATGTACTCGACACACTCCACTAAGAATCTCAAGACTAGAAAGCTCATAAAACTCTATCTCAAATGCTCTAAATCCCACTAGAACTTCTCCATACATACAAAGGGTTTCCCCTTCTTTGTTAAGGCCATCATCGGTGCTGAATTCTAGGAGAAGTTAGAAATGAATCTCTGGTAATATCATGCCTATCCTAGGAAGCTCCTCACCTCCATCACACTCCAAGGTGGCTCTCATGCTAACACAACCTCCACCTTGGTTGAGTATATAGCTACTTCTTCTACTGAGATGACTTGTCTGAGAAAGTGGACCTTCGGAATCCAGAACATCCACATTGAGTGCTTCACATAATGATGGTTCTCTAGAAGTACATCTAAAACCATCCACACGTGTCTCGCATGCTATTATACTGATGCTGAGTACACATGGTTGTCATCGGTGAAGACCAATACGAACCAGTATAAGTTCTGCTAGAAGATCCAGTTCATCAATCCCATGAACCCTGTGGGGCTATTCTTCATGCTGAAAGGCATCACCAAGTACTCATAGTGACCATAGTGGCATCTGAAATCCATCTTCGGTATGTCCTCATCCTGTACTCGTAACTAGTGATAACCTGATTGAAGGTCAAACTTTGAGAACCATTGTGCCCCTCTCATCTTGTTAAAGAGGTCATCGATTCATGAATGTGGATACTTATTCTTCACTATCATTTGGTTCAGTAGCCAGTAATCCATGCACAACCTCAGACATCCATATGCCTTTTAGTCAAACAAGACTGGGGCCACTCATGGTGATACAATGGGTCTTACGTAACCCTTCTATTGCAATTCCTCCAACTGAACCCTCTGCTCACAAATCTCTACGGAATCCATCTGATATGATTATGAGGAAATCGATGCTTTCATGGGGTGTATGTCGATGAAGAAGTCAATTCCTAGGCGAGTAGTTTACCCTGGAACATCTTTGGGAAAGACGTCCTCGTACTCCACCATAACTACTAGGAACTGGGAGCTCAAAGAATCTACTACACTGAGGGTAAGGCTACCCAACTCATGAGTGATTTTCTGCACCCTCATATGCATAAGCCCAATCTGCACTGCTTGGGTTTCCCTTTCTCCGACAAAGGAAAACCTCGTCCCATCACGGAGGACACACCACACTCTTCACCTAAAATATTCAATCTGGCCATGGACCAATGATAACAAATCCATATTGAGAATGGAATCCTATGGACTCGATGCTACCACCAAGAGGTTCCACTCAAAACTCTCACCTAAAAGGGTAAGATCAAACTGTCTGCAAAGGTACGTGATCATCAAGTCACCACCCATAGGTGTCTCCATGTGTAAGGATCGAGTAAACAATTCTTCCAGAATATCATGGTTTCATACAAGACATGTGGATACAATGGAATAATTGGAAATGTTGTTTATAAGTATGAATGATAAGGTTTAAAAGACAAATATAATACCTCGAATCATCCTTGGAGTCCTTGGTTCGTACGCCTTGACTGCATGCAGCTATCCCTGTCCCTATCCCCCAGTTCCCTGAGCCTAGTTCGGACCTCCTGGGGGTGGTGGAGGAAGTATGTTGAAGTGTTTTCCACCACCCGCTGCTCTCACTGCTCGTCTACCACATCTTCCAAATGTCGGGTCTGTCTACTCCACTTTCTACCTCTGCCTTAGTGGTCCATCCACTGCTTCCCTTTTAATAGCTCGACGTGTTGGGAAATCTCTAGCGAGAAGTCCTCAACTGTCGCACACATAACATCGCTTCTCTATAGGCTGACTGGATCCATCATGATTGCTTTGGAATTTTGATCCCCTATCCTAGGTCCTCCTATAATATTTCCCACTTCCAAATCCTTGTGTCTAATGTTGGCTCCCTGCTGTCAGTGTCTTCGCAACTGTCTACCTGCAGCTTACATCCATTGGTTGTCTCTGATTCGCCAAGAAACTCTCGATCAACAAGGACTGCTTGAGCACTCCACCATTAGTCAAAATTCATAGAGGCATTACAGTAGCTCATATGTCCCGTCGTAGACCTCGCTCAAAGGTCTGAGCTCTGATGTACTAATCCCTTAACATATCCATCGATTACCAGGTGATGTTGGTGAACCTCGATGAATTATCAGCTACTGTCAAACAGCTCTTCTAGAGCTGAAGATGCTCCTAGATGCGCACATCTCTCAGCGTAACTGGGGAGAACTCCTCCCTAAAGAGTTACCCAAACTCTTCCCACAAAATAGTCTCCTATTTTTGACTATGTGTGGATAGACTCCACCATTGTCCCGCCAAACTTTAAAGAACGATAACTCCTAGGATCATCATTTAGTCTTTTGTTGTCCTCACAAGATGGAATACACTTGTCACCACCTCAATCCAGTCCTCACCCACCTAAGGGATGGGCTCGCCTCAAAACGTGAGGGGTATCTGTCTCTGGAAATCATAGAGCATGCTAAGCCTACTCACCTCGTTGTCCGGTACACAAGGTACCGCGGGTTACTCCACTGGTGGTGGCATAGTAGGTGCACCACCTGGTGGAAACTCCTATGGAACTGGTCCTCGTATCGAAACCTCGTCACTTAAGGGGTCATCCTCATGATCACACTGTTGAATCCTAGCGGGTATGCATCATGGAGGCATCCTATAAGAAAAGAAGATGTACCATGAGTATATCTGGATAGCTGACTCAAAGGACATGGAAAACACAACTCATTCCTAGATGATGAATGATCAATTCTTTTACTTCCCCAAAACCAGTGTTTTTGTGTATCGAGTTGAAAAGAAGGTTATAAAAGTCTTGGTGTATGGATAAGTTGGCCGCCACACCAAAAATGTAGTGTTTGGCCTTAATTACAAATTCAAAACACTTAACACTTTTTCCCCAAACCAATCTCACAGACTCATGGTCCTACAGTTGAACAGAACACCTCTGATACCACTCTGTCACGATCTGTCCCAGTGGGGCCTGCGATGATACTCCCCAATCCTACCTCCCATGTTAATAATATGCTTACTCGGTGCTAGTCGCTATCCCCTAGCCTATTGGAGGTGGGATTGGGGATTCGTAGTGTGGGCCCTACTGGGACGTGTCGTGACATTTATGGTTCCATTGTATGAAGAATTTTGAAGGAGTAATAGATACATTCCATCATACATAAGAGTTATTATGAAGATATATTGAATAGATCTGCATTTATGTTTTTACAATTGATACAGGTTTGAGGATCATTATAAAACATTGTAAATTCATTCATTGTGATGATGTGGATTTATTATTTCTACATTCAAAAATTTAGTTGATATTTTAGGATTATTGTAGAGATAATTGATTCCATGTTTTATGGAAAATTTGATATTGAATATTTTCTCTGGATGGTAAGAATATTTGAAGGCGATCAAACAATGTACGAGTTTAGTTATAAATAAAAATAGATATCACACTTATTCCTTAATTTATAAATGAGGTTTTATATAAAAGGATGATAGATAATTCAGAGATTATTTTTTATCAAATTCAATAGAGAAAAATTTGTGGATATTTTATTAGAGCACACAATGAATTTAAAACCCCGAATATATTTAGCTAATGAATATAATGAGAGTTAGACAAACAGAGTACCAGATTAAGATGGATCACCAGAGAAAGAGCATTACAGATAGTACAACGAGATAAAGATTTCCAAAGAGAGGAGTATATGATATACAACACTTGAATAGGGATACTCAAACACAAAAAATCGGGCATAGCATTACTGGATAATTTTTTAGGTATATTTTTGAAAAATGTGGTGAAATGTGTGTTTGAGTTTATATAGGACCTTAAATATCACAAATAAATTTTCCAACCAATATACTTATTAGAGATATTATGAATATCATGGATATGTGCTCTATCAGAAAATGAAATAAAAATCTATTATAGAGGAATAATATTTAAAAAAGAAAATATTTCTACTCTAGATCAATAAAAAAGAAGGAAGAACTTGTAGTTTGGGGGTATAACAAGTAGCTGAAAGGGATATTGGTTGGGGAGGTATAACCAATCATGAAGTAATAGGATAAAAGAAAGATAGTTTTGGGTTATAAAAAATGTGGTATAAGGGTTGGTTTTTGGGGGTAGAACTAACTTCAGCCAGAGGAATTATTAATGGGGTATAAAACTTTTTTCTCTAATACCTTTCTAATCCTATTAAAGTTAGTGATGAATCCTTGATGGGCGGAATAACCAATATGAAAATGAGTAGGTATTTTAACTGAAGAATTTAATTATTTTCTGATGATATCTATATTTATATTTACAATATATGAGGTGAGGTTTATATATTTCTTTGAGTTCATAGAAACTCTATCAAGTTTATGTGGTTGAGTTTTGATAAAAATTTATAAAAGAAAAGGATCACTGATTCACCTCCTCCCCTCTAAATGATCTTAAACTTATATAAAAACCTTTCAAAGTATAACAAAACTATTTAATTAAATAGGATTTTCCTATTACATGTTGGGATATTTAATGGTTATACAGTTCCTTCACTTAGACTAAGACTATAACGTTTGTCGGCTATATAGTTATATTTTATTCCTCGAGCATCCTACTACATTTCCATGATTTATTTTACTGTTTTTTTCCATTAATTTTAAAGAATATTTTTTTATATTCTTCATATGGATAAAGTTTTATGATATTAAATAGGTTGACACTTTATTATATCGAGCATGTTTATTATTTTTATTATAAAAATCATTGTTATAAGATTTCCATCTATATCATGTCCATTGTTTAGTATGTTCTTTATGGTGAATTTTATATCTTGTAATATTATATTTATCATGGATAATAATTTGATATCAAATTAGTATATAATAAAGGGGTGTTTTATTTATCTTGTTAATATAGAATAGTTTTAATCCGATGATTTGTTGATTCTTTATGATATCCAATGAATGTTAGTATGATAATTTTGAGTGTTATATTATGCAATACGTTTCATGAAGAAGTTATTTATTATATCATTAAGAGGTATAATATATTGGGATCGAACATTGTACCTTAACTCATTCTAACCATTTACTATATTCCCCAATATATGGTTTGTAAATACCTAATTTTAATAAACTACTCTATTTAATGAAATATTCCTTAAAGAAATATAATTTTTAAGTGAATCTTGTTATATATAATGTTATAATATATTCATATCTTTAGGCATGTTATGGAATATCATTCCACTACCGTAATTAAATCGTTGTGTATAACTTGATACGTTGTAATATTATAAATCATAGTGTAAGATAACTATATAATCATGTGATTAAAATGGAAGTGGAATGATAAAGGATACAATTTCAATATTCCCTACTTTTTAGATCATTAATATCAAGTGTTTCATAATATGAAACACAATGGGGATTAGAAATTTTTTAAGGTTACAAACAATTTAAAAATAAAATCATAACAAGTAATGTATGTGTTAATGAATGGTGATATGACAAGAATCATCAAGATAAATAAATGGAGGCATTCAATATGGTATGGGTATAATTTATCTATACCTATATTTCTCTCTAATACTCCAAAACATATTCCTTCTATCCATTTTCTTTCATGTGGCACTAACATACAAAAGGATATATATTGAATCCCTCTCGAGCATCGAGGGATTCCTATCGATCCCTGGAAACACTTTTGATGTGGGTGCCTGAAGGCTACCAATCAAGGATATTCATCAAGGACCATTGTAAAAAAATAAATTGGGAACATTCTACATTTCAAGGTACATAGTTTCTTATTTTATATTTACTTATGATTTGGGTTTAATGCACGGTTGATCCTGGATTTTTGTTTATTGTTGTATTAATTGTATTTATTAAGATTAAATTGATCCTTTTAATCCAATTAGTTGCGTAAAATACTTTCCATGATCATTTTAACATCGAAATATTTCTGAAAATGACAAACTATGATATCTTCTTATATTTCATAATGCATTTCATTAAACAATTCCCAATTTATTTCAGTTATCAATAGTAATAAATTCATCATAATTGGCGGAAAGTGGGGATCAATTTATGGTATTCAATAATCAAATATAATATAATTTAAATATCTAATTTATGAGGGAAAAATAAACACACATCCAAAGGTTTTTAAATACATAATAAGGTGTATGTGTCATGGAATATAAGCAACACACCCCAATTAGGGTGGTTTATGTCATGGTAGGAAACCTCAATTGATGGAATGGGATATCAAGTACAACCAAATAAAGGTAATAATAATTAATTTAATAAATATAATCATTTATATAAAAAAACATTGAAATTTTTCTATACAGAATAATGACAGATTTTATAAACTACAAAACATTAAGAAAAAGGCATATAAACCACCTACCTCGTGACAATGCCACATTACTCAACTGTTCTAGAGATTTTAGTTGATGTAAAACAAGAAAAATAAAAATAACTTAATAACTCCTATAAAATTTGGTATATTATATCACAAGTAAATAGTATCCTATGTGGAAAAATAAAATGATACATGAAGCGTGTGGATTGAAGGACTAACTAAGGGTGATCCAAAGAAACTAATTGTGATTGATTTCAATTTGAAACAAGTGATATCTCAACATGAATTGGAGGAGAATAATATGGGAGCTCAAGAAGAGGGTTTTATTTTCATGTGGAGGAGGATAAATGAGGGCTTAAAGGTTAAAGGATGTAGGGTGAAAATTTAATTACAGCCCTTTTAATGGGGCACACAGTTTGGCCGCATGGTTAGACTAACTGTGCACTAATCATGATTCTAACACTACATAAAGGCCACACCAAGGATGGTTCATGAGAATGGATAGAAAATGACACATACACACCATTCCATCGAACTATCTCACTTTCACACCTTGTATGGTCTTGTAACATGGTTAGACAAACTGTGTGAATCCCATGTGGTCACCTTTGCAATAAATTGTAGAGTTTTTTCAAGGCCATTAAATCTCAGGTGAAAGGTTTTAAAAACCTTGTGACATCATACAATACTCAAATAGTTTTATAAGACCTCCTAAAGGGTTTATAAAAACCATGTGCTTTATCAAAATAGGTCGCACTGTTGGGAAACATGGTTAGTACTAACAGTGCGACAATAAAGCACCTATGTTTTTCACTCTCAGAAATGAGTTCTTGAAGCCCAATGCTCTTGATACTCATCCAAACCTATGAGAAACTTCCTCCTCCTGAAACACCAACTAAAATCATCAATTTTAATTTTTAAAAGTGTTATAATTTAATTACAAAGACCACATTTAAAAATGACCTATCAACCTGATTGAAATTCAATTTCCTTTTGGAAAATTCAAGTGGTCTAAAATAATGGGAGTTATGTTGCTACCCTTATGAGACCTTCTATATAAGGGAATAAAATTAGGTTTATTGGATAGTTATAATTATATAACCCATTTTAAAACACAATTACCTTTATATAGTTCTATTTTTCATAAGGCTAAGCTTCAAATCACATTTACGTATAAGGATAAAATCGTGTTTACCCTTACATGAACCACTTTATGTAAAAAAAATACATAAATAATCATTAAACATATAATGTTAGACAAAAAACTATATAAGGGTAAGCCCATGGTTTAATTTAAAAATACAACCTATATTATTTTAAAATAAATCTTACAAATTTTCCGAAAACCTAAAACGTAATGCTATCTTTTGGTGTTTTATACTTCATTTCATATCACGTTCCATAAAACAAAAAATATATCCCAAAGATACCTATAAAGGGTTTTACTATATAGTAATAACATTTATTGGAAGTAGTATAATAAATTAAAACCCTTATTATTATTATATCTATGAATGAAAAAAATCGAACAATGTATTATATAGAAATTATTAACATATTGTAAGTACAAGTGTTCCAAGAATTGAAGAGAATCAACAAAACCTTCAAACTCCATCATATGGGTCTGATAAATGTCCTAAAATGGAAAACATAAACATACCACCTATGTATGTATGTATGGGACTATCTGAATAAATTTTCATAAAAAATGTATTCTACATACTTCATGATGTGATAGCATCTCATTTGTTAGACAATAGAATGAGAGCATTGGTTTACACAGAGGTTCTTCCAACAATCATGTGTACACTAACAAGATTACAACATATGGTAGTTTTATTTATAAATCCCCCAATTACACTCATTGATAATCCGCTCATTTATTAATGTGTTAAATACATGAATAAATACTTAATCTAGATGAATCATCAAGTGAATGAATATATAAACCTCCCCTAGCCATTTCATTTTGTAAAATGATTCCTTTAATGATATCTTTGTGGAATGGGAAAACATTAAAATCAATAGTTATTTCTTAGGGAGTTTAAAATGATATATATCTTTCTTCATGAAAATCATAATTTTCATGAAATACATAATATATATATCTGTCTGTGTGTCAAATATATATAAGGCATTAGGGAATATATATCAATTAAAACATTTCTTATAAGATATTATTCACTTTTATGTTATTCTAATACTTGTGAAATTGATTATTATTTTTCCATTATTGGGAATAACATTCTTTATATACATTGATTATACCCATTTTCAAATCTTATGATCCATTATCATCATTGATGTTAATTTATTATGCTAACCTTTAATGAGTTCTTGATCTCTCCACTTTTCTTATGTATTCATTTCTTCAGGATATTAATGAAATTAATACATATAAGTGTCTTGAATAGTATCTAGTATACATTATTTTTGGGATATTTTGAATCCTTATTATGGATTAATTAGTTTTATATATAATGGAAAAATTTTCCATTTGATAAAAAATATATGGGTTTTATTAGTTCATGGTCTATCCTAATTATCTAAAACATTAATCCTAAAAGATCATGAGAATGTATTTAAACGAGATATTTTATTTATGTTGTGTAATTCATATAGTCATGTTCATGGGAATCATAGTTAGAATAAGATCAATATTTAGATAAATTTAAAATTTAATATATTAATATTTTAGGAGATAAGGGTTATTATAGTGTGATTTGTTAAGGTTGATCATAATTTTAAAGGTATAGATATCCCATTAGTATATATCAGGTAATATTATGTATTTTTTGGATTTGGATAAGATAACTTTATTGAAGGCCCTAGTAATAATTCTAAGGTATAAATTGATGTATAAGATAACATCATGAAATTTTGTAATGTATATATTGTGTGGTTATCCTATAAATTAAAACCCTCTCAGGATAATAGATCGTGGATGTGGTTGTGGAACATATTCACTTTGGGGTAATAATAATGAAAAATGATGCAATATTTACTTTGGTGCCTGCTGATTGGGCCTATGACTACAGAACTAGATAGAGACTACCAAGGAATATGATTTGGTTTATCATATTCTCTATAGAAACCATTATGAATGATTTATTTCCCAATTACTTTAAGGTATTTTGTTAAGAAGGATGGTAGAAGAAATGTAAAGTAACCAGGGATTGAAGAATGATTATCATCGGTTTAAATAAATTTATCATATGTTGAAAATAAAAGTTTCATAGGGGAAAACATCTTCATAGTGATGTTTTTATAATCGTATTTTAGATATTATAATAGAAATTTTTGTTTTAGTATTTAGTTAAAATGAGATCATGAAATAAATCTAAGAAAGGTGTGTATCTAAAACCCTCTATATCTTATAACTAAATAAGGTAGAATACATAAATGGTATATACAATTATTAAATTATTATTATGATAGAAAATGTGAGTTTCATAGTCTTTCCAATGATAATGAGGATGATATCCTAAATGAAAATAAATCTTGATACTCTTAGTTATTTTGATTTGTGAGTGATATTTAACGATGATATTTTAGTATATTCAATTAGTTATATGGATTATATGAAACATATAATTATTTTCCCTAAATTATTTTTTTAGGGTTTAAAAATATATATTTAAGGATTTCAATAACCATAAACAATGATTTTATGAAAATGTTATATGTTTGGGGATAACTATCGAAGAACATGCGATATAAGGATGGAATAATTAGAGTCATAATATATGGTTGATATTGAGAAAATAAATGGATTATTTTTTTGGAAAAAATATTTTATTTTGTATTAGTACCCATAGGTTTTATAATTGATTCATGATATTTTTGGTGATGTTCATCTAAATTTTTGGGATTGTGTTATATATTTTACAATGTCTGATTTATGACCTACCAATTAATATCATTTTGTGTTTAAATATAGTGATAATATATGTAAGAATATATGGTTACATTGTGATTTAATGTCTTCAAAATTCATAGGGTTTTGGAAAATGAATATTTTAGATAAAGTATAATTATGGTATAAAAGTAATTGAGTATATTTTTATTCAAAAGAAGAGTTTTATTTGAGGAAAGATAAGTACCATAATATGTCCTAAGAATGTAAGGTATATCTAATACTAGAATTTATATCACAAATAATAAATACTTTAATAATACACTCACATATTTTCATTAGTTAGGAATACTTAAAATTTTGATCATATAATGTATTTAAGGGGTGAGAATATAATGACCTAAAATTTCAGTAGGTATTTTCCTTAAATAAATATTATTTTAATATTATGTTCAACATAAAAATAAAAAATTGATATTTGACATATTAAATAATCCTTATTAAGATATTATAAGAAGAAAAAAACCGACAATAAATAAAAAGATAATAATCAATTAAATATTCTTACTTTTAAAAAGAATTTTTATTTCTCAAATAACTTTCTAATGTGTTTATAAATTAAATCAACCACTTTTAGATGATTATTATGATACTATATAATATTAAAATATTGAAATAATTTATTAATGTATTTTTAATTATAAATTGGTATGTAATAATGTTGGGAATATGTAGTGTTCAAAAATGGCATTTTTAATTAAAATTGTTTCCTTAATATTATATATTTTCATATAAAAATATAAATTTTATAATTTTAATTAAGTAAATATAATATCATATTTGATTTCATAATTTCAAAATTAGATTATTATAAAGCTATTTAATTTTTTTGAAATAGATTACTCGTAGATGAATAATGAAAATATAGTTTTTACCATAACTATAACTTTTATGAGTTTATCTTTATATAATAAATACCTATCATTTTATAAAACATATTAATTGAGAAAATATGTATCTAAGGATTAAGGATAACATTTTTTCATTAATTTAATTATTTTAAAACCCGATGTTTCATAGTTTTTTATCATAAGTTAAATTTTCCAATAAAAAGAATTTTGTACTTTTCATTTAATTAAATATTATTTATTTATAATATATTTTTCCATTTCTCTGTACATAATATAAATTTTATCTAATAATAATCCAAATTATTTCATGAAATTAAATGTCATTGATTGTGACACCCTTCCTAGTAAGTTGTTATAATAGTGCTCTATGTTATAGAGTCCCTTGACCTTGGTCCTGCCTCTCCATTTGCCAAAGGTTTCTAATTAGTAGCGAGGGACTATTAGGTAATTGTGGGTAGAATAAACCCTATAGTGGTAATTAATATGACAATAATAATAACAATAATAACACTGTGGAAGAATTTAATCAAACATAGTTGAATAAACATTAAATAACAGTAGTAATGATTCAAAAGTAAACTTGCTATATCACCCAGTAAATATCTACATTTTCTCCTAGTCATACATAAGTAAAATAGGACCTCGACTCTATGGTCCATATAAAACCCCATGCATCCATATCATGTATCCTTTTTATATCCCTATTGACTAAACTCTATTCCTTAAGCCTAATCCCTTCCCTATACTCAAAGATATAATTTTTTCATGCATCCCAAAGGGCATATATGTTAATGGTTTCTAATTAGTAGTGAGGGAAATATGTTTGATGGAATAAAAGACACAAAACATTGAGTTTATCTTGTGTTACAAGCAACACTATGTTCATATTTTGTTACATTAGACACTCATTTTAGCTTCCATTATACACAACACATGTTTTACAAAAAAAACATTATTATTATAGTTATTGTTATGGTAGTTATCACCAATTCAATCTAATGGTATCTATGAATAAGATTAAATAAATTATAAAAATATGAATTACATATGTATATTTAATGAATTTAATGATGAAAATTTAATTACAATAGAAAATAAAACCATTTTTTAAAATAATTTTAAATCTTTTTGGAAAAACTACATTAATTCGCGCAATGTGTTTTATAAAAAATAATAATAAAAATCACACATGCTGGATTATATAAAATAAATTTATATATAATAAAATTAATCTAATTTTTAAAATTTATCCTATGGGTTTTCGATATAATAGTTGAAAATAAATCTAATTTTATGCATAAAATTGAATTTGTTTCCAAAAACATAGTTTTGTTTCCTTTTTTAGGGCACTCATTTCAAAACTAATTTTTGGAAATTTTATAAAATTTATTTGAAAAAATAAAATTCATTTTCGGTTTCATAATATGATTAATTACTTTGGATAATATTTTGGGACTTTTCATAAATTATTGATTTTTCATTGAATAGTGAAAAATACTGATTTTGTAACAATTCACTTCTTTTTACAAAATTATGAAATTTGAAAGTATCAATATGTTTTGATTTTGTTTTAAATTAACCAATTTATTTTTTCTTATATTTAATATAATTAATTATTTTTTATTCAAATTTATATTTTTTTAATATAATATTGTTTCTGGGCTTAAATAAAGTGTTTTTCTAACGAAATGATTCAAAATGCATAATGATTCTGATTTTTTTATTATTTAAAATAATCCTTAATGTTCAAGGATATAAATAATTTTTAATATTTAAATAAAATTTATAAGTAAAGTAATTTTAATTTGTAAAAATTTATTCCACATTCGGAATCAAAATAATTTCTAATTTAAAATAGGTTCAACATACTGATTCATTAAAGTTATTGTTGAAATCAATTAAAATTAATTACAATAATTAAGGTCAAATGAGTTTACATAGATGTTAAATATTAATATTTAGGGGCCAAATGACCTATAAAAACTTCAAAAATCTATTTTATGTCTATATTTAGACCTTATACAATCTATTATCGAGTCTGGTCCATTATTTGGGCCTAGTGACATGAACAAAAAATGGGTGGAATTCATTATTTAAAAAATTTAGAACTATGCCACTCACCTCACTTATAAAATTCCACCAAATCTGGTCTCTTCTCACAAAAAAAACCAATTGGTTCTTCCAATACCATCACCAATAATTTCCTTAATTCCATCATATCATACTATAACCCTTGATTTTGGCATACATCCATCCAATGAAGGAATTTGGTGAAAACCAGAAGAAATGCCTAAAGAAGAGTTAACGTTCATCAACGATCATTTTTGTTTCATTTCTTTCTCCACCATATTATATTATTATTATTAAAATATAATATAATATCCTATATATCTTAAATATACCAATATATTTTTAGGTTAATTTTTTAACCTACAAATACACACACTTGCATCAATTGGGTAATGAACTCATCATTCATGTGAACAACATACTACCACCTCACAAAACAATGTCATTAGTTTTCTATTTACACCTCATACAGTTGTGTATAATGATTTATGTAATGTTTATATATTATATTGATAGCATAATATTACCTACTTTTCATTATATCATATATACCCTTTTATATTCCAATATATATAGGATACAATAACATCATTCATGTGTATGATGGACTTCCACCACATAAAGCGATGTGATTCATTTTCACTAATGCAATAAATTGAAGCTTTTAAGGGTAATGATAATGAATATAATAGACATACATGAAATACTTAGATATTAATGTCATATATATCATTATTTTTATATTATATTACATTTTCTTTTTTATCATTTCACTTACTAAAAAAGTTATATCATCGTTTGTGGAGGTAAGTACTACTATGTCAACAAAACAGTGTGATTCTTTTTTTATCATCACTATAATAGAATAATGACAAATATAAGTATTTTCAATTAAATATTCTGATATTTATCATATAATTATCAATCTGGAATGATAAATTTTACAAAGCTTCTTTCCATAATGAACCTTGAAAAATGGAAAGCTTACTCATTCATATTTATGGCCCACCGTCTCCATGATCATAACTGTAGTTCATTTTTCCTAACAATATTCATTTAATGGTGTTACAAGTGTAATTGATATATAAATATAATTATATATTCATTATTTTTAATATATATATTTTTAAATAATGACCCCTTTGACCATAATTAGTCCTACCAAATTCATTATTGACACATAAAGCGAATATTGTCAAAACATCCCACTTAAACATAATTGATTTATAGATTGTATGTATCTTGTTAATATGTTAAATAAAATTTATTATTAAATTGAAAATGATCTTAAAAATGTAAATATTTATGATAATATTATTATCCAATAAAATAATGACACACTTGATGAAATTGACCCAAGTTAAGTGACAATGTCTCAATTCCCTTTTATTGAGTCATATTTTTATATCATGCACCTATATTATGTATATGGTGTATATAACAACCCATTGACATTTTATATCTTTAATTTTAATATTCTAATTATATTTAATATTTTCTATGTTATTATATAATGGTATTTATGTTACATGTGTTTCCCATGGGATAAGTGGATTTTCTTTTAGAAAGAATCATCTTTTAATGTTTTCATTCCAATTATTTCTCTTCCATGTCCATGATTTTGAATTAATTTTATTAATTTTTTTATATTTAAAATATATATATATATTACTTTATTTCTATTATTACTTTATTTAATGTTCTTTTAATGGATTTTTTTTAAATATTTTATATGGAACGTTTTTACAAATGATAAAAGGAGTGTTCAATTCTAAACATACGCAATTGGAAAAAAAAAATTCTACCATTATGACCATTATTTTAATTTTGGATTCCATTGAATGATTTCATGATTCGTTAAATAAAACCACCACTTTACCATATGTTATGTATTTTGGTACTGAAAATGATTCTTTGTAATAAAATGATATTTTTATCTGAATGTGTTTTTTATATGGGTTTAAAAGATTTATTCAATGGATTTAATGATGACTTTGTTTTATTCATGATTCAATAATGATTAATTATATGATAATTGTTAGATAAATAAATCATAAATGATGTTTTCAGCCCCATTTTATCTCATGGGTGGGCCCAATATTGCTTATATTAACGGTTGATCCCCATTATAGCTTATGAAAAATATGCAAGTGTGATATATATTATATAAAGGGTGGAGCCAAATTATAACTCCTGGATGAGAACAATATAGCTAATAGAAGTAAAATCCTTATATATATCCCATATTCATTGGGTAGTTATTATATTTGGATTCAGTCATATGGTTATTCCAATTAAATGGGTTTTGGGATGAGTTTATGAATATAATTCAATGTTCATTTAAATGAGTTTTAATTTCTTACTATGTGTTTTAAAGGATTTCTGTGAGAAAAACAAGTTTATGTTATTGTGTGAAAATTATTTATTTAATTCTCTCATATAATATTGACGTAAAGGTAAATATTTCTTTTGTTTTCATATTTTTAATGAAAAAACTCATTCTTTTATTTTAATATCATTTATAATGATTTTGTTCTCATCCCATGTTTTTAAAAATGTTTTTCCATAGGTTTAAAGATAGGTAAAGGAAAGGAATAAATAAAGATAAAATTTATTGACATTTTCTAAGAAAATAAGTCATGATTTCTTAAATTCTTTGAATTATAAAAAATATATACAAATCATAAATGTCCACTTTGTATTTTATGGTATTGTTATGTATTAGTTATGCCATATTTATATAAAACTCTAAAACTGAAAAGATCCAAAAATGTATGAGAATTAATTCCTAAAATAAAAATCAAGATTATGTAATGTATAAGTCTAGGACCTCATAGTTTGTATCAAAGGATGGTTTATAAAACATTAGAGGTTAGGATAGTGTTAATAACATGCCCGTAGAATATTTAACATTATAGTTATGTTGAAATGATATAGAATTTTAAGATATCCATATTGCTTCATCTAAAATATGTTTTTACATAATAGTTTTCTATTGATTAAATAGTAAATTTATAATGTTAAGGAATTGGAATGAAAATATCTTTAAATGTTAATATCCCATGATTATTGGAATTGTAGTAGAATTGTTTCTTATAGTGATGGATTAGTTGATAAAAGCTATAAATTTTGGTAGTATCCATTGTATAGATGAACCTAATAAACCATGAAGAAACATGTCTGTAATGGATCATTTCATGAGAAAAAATCCCCAATAATTCTGTACATCATTTGACACAATGGTAGCTGAATGATGGATAAATTCCCTAGAGAATATATTTGATGTCATGAGACGTTCAAAATCAAAAATGGTATCTCTTATCATCTATCATTTTAAAGGTCACGAGTATTGATGGTTGTCTTTGGTTAAGAATTTTATTGATTAATATGATCATGATTCCAGGGATTGGGACACATTTAAGAATTTTTTTCTTGATTAATACCTCACTAAGGATGATAAGCATAGGACAAAAAAATCCTGAAATTGAGGAAAAAAGATAAAGATTATGTGGCTGCATATGATGAAAAATTTAAACTATTTTATAGGTATGCGATAATATATATTAAAGAAAATGATATTAATATTAATAGATTTTAATCATGGATATAATAATGAATAATAAGAGCTTTGGTCGCATTATAGTTTAAAATTCATGATAATGTTTTCTGTTGAGCTCAGAAAGTTGATATGTATTTTTGTAAAACTTATGTTACATGAGATTAAAAGAGTACGAAATAGATAATGAGGAAATAAATAGGGTATAATACAACTAATAATTCTGGGGGTATGCCTATAACATGTTCATAGTGTGGTAAAATCATTTTTGGGAATGTATGTTAGGGTATAGAAAGTGTTACTGGTGTGATTACTTTGGTCACAAGGTTCATGTCTCCAAAGAAAATATTTCTGAAAAATCCATGAATTAGAATACATATATATAGTCAAAAATGAAATGTTATATTATTAATGATTTAGTAAAATATTCTAATGTGTTTATAAAGTTACATACTCAGGGTGGAAATCATCATGATCAAAAAAGTGGTGGAAAAACATTTTCTACTTCTACAGTTGATGTTGGTCCATCTAGTTAGGTTTTGACTGTTCTAGGGAGCTCTACATTATTCGAAGGTTGATTATAATCTCTATGAATAAGGCTTCCCTGTTTTGATTTTTTAATTAATGGAAGTACATTGTGTGACAATTATTTAGTTTTCATAGATATATGAAGTATATATTTTAGTTGACAAGTTCCAATAAGCATAATTCCTTTATATGTTAGAGACATATGTTTAATGGTATTGATATGATTTAGGGTTAATATGATCATTAATGATATTTTCTACTGTTAAATAATTTGAAAAAAATTACCAATGATGAACTAGTGGGGTTACGTTTGAGGTTTATAGATTAATTTTTTATAACTTGCTCTAACCATTTTCATTTTTAAAATATTTATATATATATATATGAATATACATTATGAAGTTTTTTAAATATTATAATTCATTTGAATTGAATTTTAGTGATTCAAGAATAAAAAATTCATTTTTTGATATCAATCTTCCAAAATCATCTCTTTTTAATGTTTTCCATGTAAGAAAATATTTTACCACTTTTTCCCTATTATATATAACATTCTATGTACATTTTTAGGGGTTATAAATGAAATTGTTTTTCACCTTGTTTTATAATATATTTATTTTAAATTGATTTCAAATTATTGTGGATATTTAATATTTAAAATGTGGTATTTATAAACCTTCTAAAAATTGATTTTCATATATGTCATTATCCTTTGAAACTTATTTTTTTGGTCAACGATATTTTTCAAATTATAACATCTACTTTATTTATTTTTATGGATTAATAAATGTTATTTTATATCATATATATGATATATCACATCTTTCATGCCTAGTCATTGATGAATTATAAAATTAATTTTCCTTCCAATGTCTATTCTTTTTGAAACCTATGATTTCCATTTATTTGATTAATGTTTGTTCACCTAGATTGGATGCTTCGATTGATTAGGGAAGTTATTGACTTAATTGTATACCCTTTATTTACAAAGGGTAAATACCATGTGATCTATTATATTTATTTAAGGGAATTTATCTATAAATATACTTAATATATTTTTATTTCAGTTAATTTTCCATGGGTATATCATGTTACGATGGAATTATGAATTTTTTTCAATGTGAATATATCTGAAAAGTATATAAATCATATTTTCATTCCATGGATTTTTATCGTGAATGATTTATTTTTTAGAGAACATATACTAGTGTTTAAAAACCAGTGGTGTCTTATATCACCCTTCTATGCATTGGTTTATGTTTATATATCATGAGATATCCAAGCATGAAAATAATGTGTTTTTTCACATTGGTGTCTGCATTATGTGTTTACTCACATTTTCATGCATGTACATAATGCGTTTGATCACATTGTAATGGGCATAAATTTTCTCATATTATTTTCCTATGATTATTATTGTACTATATATTCTAATTTCTTCTCATGTTATGCCACCTCTCTAAGTTTCATTATTTTTTAGCTATGTTACATTCCATTTTTATGCATCTCTTACGGGATAACATTATATTTTAATATATGTCATGTATTTTACAATGAATTTTGATATATGATATATTGGATATAACATTCCTTCTATACTTCTATTATAAAAAAAATTCCACTGATTCTCACTTATGATAATTGATTCTTATTGCTTAAATTTTCCTTTACTGAGTATTTGAGATTAGCACTTTTTAATGATTCAATTTCATAATGTTATTAAAAAAGTAATAGGTATGAGGTGTCTATAATATTATCCTTGATAGAGGTTTGGGGTAGATATTTGAGACTTATTATGGATTAATCAGTAGATTATATAGTGGGAAAAATAATTGTTAGTTGGAAAAGAAATGGGTTTGGTTAGTTAATTGTTTGTACACTACTACAAAAACAAGCAATGGAAGTAATAACCCTTTATCAGTGATTTTTTTAAACAGATAAAGGAGACCCCTTTATCAGAACATCATTTTATAGTGATAATAATGGGGGGATTTATCAGTGCTTTTTCCTACTGCAGATAAATTTTATGTTTCATGAAAATCATGAAAAATAAAATATTGTTATATAAGTATATTTTTAATGTTATCAATATAATATATATTTTCAAAATATGTTTTAGATATGTATGAATAGACTATTACATATAATATATAAGAAATTTAGTGAAAATGGATTTAAAATATTTTAAAATTTATTATTAATTAATAATTTTCTAATTATTATTGATTAAAAATAATTTCATAACAACTGGACGACACAAAAAATTTAAAATATTAATAAAAGATCTAAAATAAGTTGAAAATGTAACTCAAACATCAAACGGCCGTATCATTTGATCCGGGTGTCCGTTTGAGATCTAAATCACATCAAATAGAATCCTGCGACGAGCTCCACATGCCAGTGACCAAAGAAAATCTTTTGTCTTATTTTTCAAGGACGAAAAATGCCTAGGACTACAAAATTGAATTTTTAGTCGTGATACCCTTTTTTTAACCTTCAAACAAGTATAACTTCTGATCCAGATGTCTATTAAGCCTGTTCCACATATAATATCAAATATTGTTTTATTTTATTTAATTTGACTGGTTGTGGAGTTGAAACGGTCTTCCTGATTATAAGTTACAGTCATTTTAACATTCTATTCCTTTTTAAATACACATATATATGCATTTATTCACAAATAAATATATATGTGTGTGTGTGTGTGTGTTTCTGTGTTGTATATTTGTATGTATGTATGTATGTATTTATTTATTTATAAACACACTACAAAAACATATTTCATAATTGTATTTAAAACAAATATTATATATATATATATATTAATATATAAATAAAAAAACAAATAAAAAATTATTACTATATATATATATATGTTGATAAATATAAATATATAATAATATACAAATGAATATATACATACTAATATATGAATAAATATATTTATATTAATATGAATATATATTAATATAAGAATAAATATAACTATATATTAAAATAAATAGATATTTGATTAAATAGAGAAAAAAATGAAATGGCTTTGTGGTAATGGTGCAACCGAGAAAGGGGTGAGGCCGCGGGTTCAAGTTTGGGTGGATGAAAAGGTGTGTGTGCGTAGAGGAGAGTGTGAGGGGGGTGTCTACAAGAGGGTGTGAGTGGTGGGGTGGAGGGTCTTCCTAGCACTGTTAAAGTGGGTCATGTGCTTCTAAAAGATCCCCCCCCCCCCACCGCATTATATAATTCGTTTTTATTTTTTAAATTTTTTTACTTTTATCAGTGCTTTTTTTCGCACTCATAAAAGGGGCCATTATCAGCCCTTTTCATAGCTCCGATAATAGGTACCCCTTTATCCTAGCACCAATTAATATCGCTTTTTTAGAACTATTAATCAACTTTTCTATCGCTGATAAAGGCCATATTTTTAGTAGTGGCACTAATACTCAAAAAAAATAAACCTAAAAGATCATGGGAATGTATTGTAATGAAATATTTTTTCTATGTCATTTTATTGAGAAAATAATGGTCATGGGTAATCATAGTGCAATCAATATTAAAAAGTTATTAGTCTCACATGTCATCATATTAATACATGACATGTCTTTGACTCTTTGTTTTCCACTGTGAATATGTATGGACAACATGAAATGTAATGGAATTACATGGCATCTATTATGGAAACCCCTGAACCCCGTGTCCTAGAAAAAAATGATGTTTTATGATTTAATATAGGATTCAATGAACATTTCTCTGAATTAAATTTGTGGTTTTCCCATTTGAATTGAATATGGTTCCATGGCATGTATCATCAGGCTATACGGTAGAGAGTCTCTTTTTACCCAACCCAAATTCTCATTACATATAGACGGGTTCTTCATGTTTTAAATATTTTTCTAACCTATTCATTGTTATATGAATGAGAATAAAGAAAAATAAGATAATATTTCAACATTAATATTTAAATAATTATTAAACCAGAAATGAAAACTAGAAAAAAAAATTATAATTAATCAATGATAAATAATTAATTTTAAATTGATTTGTAACCACATTGATACCACTTTATGGTTCTGTGGAACAGTGGAAGATGTTTGTATCATGCCTAAAATTGGTAATTCACCGAATCCATTTGATATCTCCCCATAAATAGATGAGTTAAAACCCTAAAATCCATGATACAAGATCATCAAAAATAATTTATTATTAATATATATCGACTAAGAATTAACTTATGTTGAAATTCATTATTTATTAAAGATTTATTAGAATAATTCTTGGCATACTATCATTATGGTGAGAATATTATAGGGTATAATCCCTCTAACCATGATCAACATGGGCTTCATGAACCCTAAAATTTTCTATAGAAATGCCTGGGTGCTAACATAGAAGACTCTAACAATTGAACCAGTTGTTATTGATTTCAATAAGAATAAATTCAATGAATAAGTATTATTATTTTTCTCTCTATAATCAAAAGAGTAGAGGAAGTGGATTGATCTTCATTATAGAGTGTTTTAGGACAAGATATCTCTTGATATTTATAGAATTAAATCTATAATTCATTATACTCAATGATCTGAATATCTAGGGTAGAGTTAAAAAAGGACATAACTAGGTATTTATAGACCTACGATTAAATAATAAATAATTTCATTAAATATTTTATTATTCTATTGATCTCTAGTGTACCCAATGAAAAAATAACTATTTTTATTTTTATTTACTTGAAATACACAGAAACAAAGGATAAATATATATTATTTATTAAATAAATTTATATAATATTTCTTAAAATAAAATTTGATATATAATTTCCCACCAGGCAATTAATTTAGATCCCCATTCAACCGAATTATTTACCAATCATTGAATAATGATTATTTATTTAAATAAATAAATATAACATTAATATTCACTGATAAATGGATAAATATAATATACATTAAAATAGAGAATAAATATTTATTTAATATCAAACTCATATATATTCTGCCGAATAAATGGTGAATATATATTTTAAATCAACATTAAATGAATAATTTTTAAACCACAAATGAGAATAATAAAAATTAAACATGTTAAATTCAAATAGAATTTGACTGAGATTTCAAATTCACGTATTGTGTGACCCTTTAGGCCTCTTTCTTTGTGATATTATTAAATAATACCTAAATTATAAGATTAGTATGTAAAACCATTCCAAGTTACACATATAGAAAAAAATTAATATTGCAACAACATACTACCTCATAGAGATGCAAATTGTGTATTATAATCCTTTTATCTCAGTATCTACTACTTAGAAGGATTCATACTGGTGTCATAATCCTACATGATTAATGTATCTTAATTTTAATTTCCAAAAAATAACATGTTGGTAGAACTATATGGCCATGGAATTAATCAATATGTCTTATTCCCATGACAGGGAATCAGATATCATCTTCTGTTAGAAAATTAAAGTAATTAATCGCTTTCCTGCATTATTCATTAATACAATATCACTCATGGTGATCCTAATGTATCTTACCTAACTGCATGAATATTTCATCATAGTTTTAATTATTTAATAAAATTATGTGAATCTTGATATGAATAAATGAAAATAATAAATTATAATGATCATTAACTATTTTAGTAAATGAGAACATCTAATTAAATATATACATATGGAATACCTACACATGGATCAAGTTCTCGTAACGAAATTTCATGATATTATCCTGGAAAAATTTTATGACAAGAAATATAAATGTATTATGGGAATCCTAACATTCATATCTAGTATCATTTTAATCCCATCATACAATATCATCCTACCATGGGAAATTTATTTTATAATATTTGAAATATAATTCTTGATTATCATCATAATGCGGAACAATTATGAATGTTTATTGTGACTAGTACCCATAAGACATTATCGAAGTCAATTTCACATAGAACATCAATCATGATGTGATATTATATTTAATGATATTAAAAACTATAAATACATGTAATCATTAAGTAAATAAAAAATTATCTCTTTGAAAAAACTCTAACCGATTAACTAGTGTTGGTTCATTACATATACCACATGTACATCATATATATTGGGTAAAGGAAGAGATGGAGTAGGTGTGACCTATGGTGTCTCATATAAGGTATCACCAATTAGTATATAAAATATTAAGACTTACTGTATAAGGGTTCTAGAAATACAAATTTTTTAAATATGAGGAGCTTACAACAAATAAAGAAATAGTGAAGTCATCCGAGGAAGTAGATATAACATTCTATCATATTTAGGTTATTAAACATAATTGTATTCCACTAGAAATGTGTTTTTTACATTATGAGAATTTATGGTGGTGTACTCTATATCTGGAATATGATAAAAAATTGGCAATGTTGATTAAATTTTAGGAGTACTTCCAGGAATAATTATTTGGTTACATTACTTCTCTTGAAACACTAACAAGAGTTTAATTAATTTCTTAGGGATGTTACAGTTATTGGTAGAATGGGTGAAGTTTATGAGCATAATGTGGTAGCCATTTTAGTTTTATTAAAATGTTGAGTGGAGAGATTATTACATCAAGAGAGGCATATAACCTGATATCCAACAACCGATTTATCCCTTATCTCTAAATACATATTTTGTAGTGTTAAATTAGGAATAGGTAATTGATAATACATTTGAGAAAAATAAAGGATATACACATATGGGATAATTTAAAATTATTATACATAATTGATATAAAATGAATATTTCATCTATTTTAGGAAATTGGGTTAGCCTCATAGAAACCCATAGTCTCTATTCTCAAGTGATGTTAGTTTACACTCTATGGGTGTAGATGGTGATGTAATTTTATATTCATATATATGAATAGTACATAGATATTTTATGAAACAATAATCTAAGGAGTAAAATTTTTTGTAATGAGTAGTGTGTTAGTGGGTGGTTCACCCTATTATTTGAAATATCTATCATGATAATTTCACCCACAACAACACTACAAATGAGAAATCACAATAGTGTGGGATGGTGGTGGTAGTGGTAAAACCAAGAATATTAATCATCCTGGGATATAATTTAATTATTATAGTGTCTTGGAAGAAGATATAGAATTAGAAGTTATGAGTTATATAGGACTTGTGAAGAAGAAAATGAGTAAGATTTATTTAACTCCGTGTTATAGAAGTATATGGTCATTGAAAAACCAAGGTAGTGATATGTCCGATTTATGACATCTCAACTCTTTATTTATTATTTGATTATGGTGTATCACATTGTTTCATTACACATGGGTTGGAGTGAGGTTTAGATCTATTCATTAAATGATATTGCCAATAACTTGAGTTTTCTACTCTAGTGGAGCACTGTTGATGGATAATTGAACAAATTTGTGGATGTGAACTAGTAATCAAAGGATTACCTATGAATTAGTATCTTGTATTATTAAATAAGAAACAATATAATATCACACATATCATGTATTGGTTTTATACAGTTTGAGATTTTATTGATTGTCATGAATAGAGTGTGATATATAGTAGTTACATGATGATCATGTGGTATTTTTTAAATAGAAATCAAATAAATGAGTTTCTATATATGGAAGCTCAAATCATTATTTCGCAACTTGTGATAAAAATTATTTATGCCTTTAATTTTGAATTTTTGATGTTTATCATGTTTTGAGAGATTTCATATTTTTATTCCCTGATGATAATGTGTGGTTACAATTGAGGCTGGATATTGAGTTCGGTATATATCTATATTTAGGAATTTCTCTAATATTGTTGAATATTTACCAAATAATGACATTTTATTTTTGCAAATTGTGATTTCATATTGATAATATGATGGAAATGTGTTTTATTAAACCTAGTGTAACACCATGGGGTGCTCTAGTGATTTTTTTAAGAGTAATGTTGAATGACTAAAGTTGTGCATCGATTACCATTGACTAAATAAAGTGATGGTGTAGAATTGATAGCCCTTACTAAGAATCAATGGAATATTATAATATTTAAAAGAATATATTTGTTTTCAAAAACATACATTTGGTTTAGGTATAAGTGGATGTGGATAAGGTGGGAGGGTATTAAAAATACTACATTCTATTGTCACTATGGATATTGTAAATTATTTCAAATGCCCTTTGGATTGACTAATGGACAAATAGTGTTTATGGCACTACGTAATTGGGCGTTCAAGAGTTATCATGATCATTTTTTATGGTATTCATCAATAATATTTTGGTTTATTCACAAGATAAAGAGATGTATACTAATAATTTTTTGATAGTTTTAAGACTTCTACATAAAAATCAATTGTACGAGAAACTACATAAATGTATGATTTAGGCGGGGGTAATTCAATTTCTTAGTCATATTATTTTTAATTGATGGATATTTTTGGAATCATCTGGGATTCAGGTAGTGTATTACTAAAAGGAATCAGTGAATATTTTTTGGTAATATAGATTCCTTATCTTGGTAGGATATTTTTAGCAAATATATTGTTACAACTCAATAATTCCACCATATGATATCACCTCATACAATGGAAGAACACCACTATATTCTACACTATAATGAATATATAGTCAAACTTTAAAAATGGTAATATGATTTCTCCATGGCCTTTGTGTCTAGAACTAGGAAAACTACGCACCCCCGTCACTATGTCGAGTCACCCTAATATGGTTCCATCTCTATCTCTCTCTCTCTCTTGGTTCACACTCAATTTCATATTTCTTGACAATGAACAAGGAATAATTAATATAACATGAAAAAAATGAAAAACAAAAAGGAAACAATGGATTATATTTTCCTACCATTTTTTTCTTATGCCCATGGGAGAATGGATGAATCTCATTCATTTCGTGGAAAACTCCATCTAAGAAAAATGTGAAAAGGACCATGATATTAGGGAACCTACCCAAACTACATAATAAATATGACCCAATGCCTCTAGTTATTGCATCATTTTTCACTAGTCATTGTGATCTTCTACCCTTCTAACCTTTTAATGTATACCTTAATCCCTTAGAACTACATCATTTGGGAATGTAGAATTGGTGTTGGGAGATGCTTTGATGCATTATGATTTTCCATTTCATGGATAATCAGCTTCAGTACCAATCTTACATCACATGAAGAGCATTCCAACATTAAAATCGGGTCCTAAATATTCATATAGTTGTACCTATTTCCTATATTCATGGATATCACACTTTTCTAATTTGTAACCTTCATTCTTATAAATCATATCCTTCATCAATTATCACCCCTAAATGAATATTGTATTTCACCATTACAATCCACACTAATGACTTATATGAAAATTTTCAATTATAAAAATCTCACGAGTAAAGTATTATATATATCATCACAAGTGACTTATTTTAATTCCTATAACATATATACTTCTCCACTCAAACTTTTAAATTCTACGTTGCACATGGAAGCTTTCCATTTCATCTACATCACTGAATCCTCTAGATGTGACCAATAACTAAGTGCTATATTTTTAACAACACACTATATATATCCCACAATTGAGATTCAATGTTATTCTATGCTATTGATATTTCATTCACTCATCCATGTATGATGAAATATATTTTTTCCACTATCACAACTTGAATCTATTAAACATTTCGCATTCAACTTCCTCTACTATATCATTTGAACTATGTCTATTTTATTGATTCTAGACTACCCATGGTGTTAGTTTTCTATAATTAGATTAACCTTATAATTGTAACCACCTGAGAATTAATGACTAGAGGTACCAACACATAAACCAATAAAACATATCCTAGACCAATAACCAACAATCATCCATTTAAAAATTGTTTTCATAGGTAAATACAATTAATCTACCACTTAATGACTATTCTCATGCTTACGCCAAAGTCTCACTAACTCAAATTTTGTTCACCCTTGTCTCACCCATGTGGATATCCTCCATTATTCTTTAGATCATACATTTCACTTTAAATAAAGTACACCCTTATCTATCTAGATCCTGATCTCATTTAAAATTCTCAATGGAATTTCTCTAAATAAACAGTCCTGAGTTGCCTCCAAAACAAAGTGAAGTCCCATGAAATGATGATTTCATGTAACATATCTATGTACATGTTCATTAAAGATACACGTGCATACAAATTTTATATCATAGATCTTCCACATAAATTATATCTATCTTGTACATTGATCTCTAGTTAAAACTATATAATCAACCTCCATGTCAAACATTAATTTCTAGACAATTCGATAACAAAAGATGACTAAATATGACTAAAAAATATCCTTCAATTAAATAATTTCATGAATGAATATATTATTCTAATTCATTATATCTTTAATTATGATCTTCATAGGATCCCCCCATAAGTGAAATTCTAATTTTTCATTGAAGATATTATGCCAATCAATGTGAAGAGTCAGACACTATCAAATCATTCATTGTAATCCATTAAAAGAGAACAAACACCCCCATAAATGGGGTTTCATTTTTCAAAATTAATCATGGTTATGTTCAAAATCCTTCGAATACTTTTCATATGAGAGAAAAATATCATCCCATTATTGGAATTGGAGTGTCTTCAAATGATACCACAACTAACTTAATGGAACATCCCATCTGCATGTATCCATCAAAACCAAAAAAAAATATTATATAATTGTTTCTAGAACATTAAAACTAAAAAAACCATCAATAAAACATTCAATGCAATATATCTACCATAGACCCTCCGCATTCCTCTAGAAAATATAACATCCACTACATGACACCCTTCTGGTGTTCCATGTTTATCTCCTAAAACTATAAGTAATCACCACCAATTGTCCCTATAGAACCCCCTTCTCCTGATGACATCAAATCTATGAGACCTTCATCCCATCAAATTAATTTTTACTAAGGTTATTCATGATGATGATTCAGATTATATTTTGATTTTTTTATTGAGGAATAACATTTACACTGTTGTGCTACTTTAATTATTAAGGTGCAGTGAGAAAATTGGATCTAAGAGATAACCCCAAAAACTAAACAATTTTTATCCACTATGTTTACTCCTTCTAGATATTTTATAGAAGATGATGTTTTCTAAGACTTGTATAGTTGAATTCATTCTTACAGTGACTAAGAATTTATTCCATTCATCATATCATCAGTGTGAATATGGAAACAATTCCACATGATCCATTTTCCAATATTCTTCACTTCTGGAATGTTCTTTGCAACTAATTTTCTAAAATTATGATCCCATAGTGGTAGTACCACATCATTCCGAAAAATCATATTCAATTTAAATATTATAATATTTTAATTGACCAAGAACATGTTTCACACCACTTATTAATCATTTTTCATATGGAACCATCACTTTTCTAATAATAATTAAAATTATATAGAATATATGACTTATATTATTTTTACAATAAGTAATGTGTAACTCTAGAATCATTATACTTAACTCAATAATGTTGGAGAAAACTTGATAGATGCATCAACATCCCCCTTTAGCTAACATGATTTGTGGATTCTTAAAATTTTTTACCTTTAGGAAATAAGCCTTCCAATCCCAACCTATTTCCCTCAACTTCAACTTCATCCTAGGACTATCTTTGTCCTGACTATTGTCTCCTGCTATTGGGAACATGTGTTATCTTTATATATAACATCTAGAATAATACCTTTACTTTTTAATATGTCCTTAGTGTCTATTAACTCCTTTCTTCTATCTAAATCTCCATCCAAAAAACATACAAACCCTTCATGATTATCAATACTAGCATCCTTTAATATTTGTATTAACAACAATAGAATCACCAAACAAGGAATACCCCAATGAAATGATTTCATAATGGAATATTAATCTCCCACTAAATGTGAACACATAGGGGATTATTTGTTATCTAATGGAAGTCTTCAGAAATCTCCACCAAACTCTAAATACCACCATGATAAATAGATCATTACATATGAAAAACACCAGAAAATAGAACTTCTATATCCCAAAAAACATATGGTGCCACTATAATTTTATTATGACATTATTCTAAAATTCATCTGCTACTTCACTTGGAGAACCCATCTTCATTACAACAAAGAACATATATCTATTCTTGATATACTAGTCATCAGATTATATATAACCAATATATGATTGCACTTTTTTAGAAACACACACCTAAAATTTTATAAGACCACCATATGATATCAACAACTTCTATTAGAAGCACATCAAAAAAATATACACAGTATAAAATATATATTTTGAAACATAAATAGTTTGACAATCCCCTCTGTGTCTTAACATATGATACCAGGAAGTCCATAAAACCCAATCATCACACTGAGACTCCAACCTTTGGTTTAAGATATCCCTAATAGTTCATAGTCAAGATCCTATCTCAAATAACAAATAATGAAATAATCTCCCAATATGAAAACAACAAAAAAAACAAAGGACATAAGGGATTACATGGTTCAATAATTGAGCCTTATATCCATGGAATAACTGATACATCTCTTTCATTATAAGGGAATATTCATCTGAGATACACAAGATGAAAACCATAATATACATTACCATACCAAAACTACTAGATAATGATAACCCTATGAATATAAGTATTGAATCACCAAACACTTATCTGTTTAGTATTCTTCCAATTAGACCATCGAACTTACACCCTTCACCCCAATACCTATAGAATTTGGGTGTTCTACCATTTCATTGGCATGTGCTGGAATGCACATCAATTATCCCTTATCAGTCTAGTCAACTATTCAGTTAATATGACATCACACGTGGACAAGTAACCCATTTATAATGAGTTATAAATATTCATTCAGTTCCACCACTTTATAATATTCACTAAGAACCCCCCATTGGACTTCGAAACATCTACCCCCTATAGTATCTATTTCATTGATCACCCACCTCTAGTGAATAGTGTATGTTTCCATTACAATCAACACTGATGACTTAAAAAAAAATCCTTTATCAAAATACCATGATAAAATTATTCCATGAATCATCACTATTGACTCATAATTTTTCCCATAACTTCTACACTTCCAATTACCACCTCAGGAACTAAATGTTACACTTGAAAGCATCCCCTACCCTCTAAATCAATACTACTTATGAAAATAAATGATCACTATGTGTATGAATCCATATAATACACTATTTTCATCATATAATTTATCTCCATAATGTTTCTAAATCCACTAATCTTTCATCCACTTAGTTATGTATATTGACCTCAACCCACACAAAATGCTCAACTAGATTTCCTCAGACATTTTCTATTCAACTACTTCCTCTACATCTAATGAACTAGGTATGTTTCCTTGATTCCAAACTACCCTTGGTGATAGTGTAATATCCTCATCTATATCTTCATAGTATAACATCCAAAGAATTGACATCCTGATGTTTCAATTCTTATCATTGAAAAAAAATCTCACACTGAAACCTAGAAGTTATTATATGTGGTTTGGGTCAAATTTTTCTAAGATTTTAGAATAATTATTATATTTGACTAATAATGTTAAATAATTCATTTTGATTTCACAGTATCATTTATATTTTGAGTTCCTAATGTAATTTTTGACTAGTGAACACATCCTTTACTAAACCAAGGAAGGAGTAATATTTTAGGTTTATTTTATGTTATATAACATGACTTGGGAGTAATAATTGTGCTTTAATCTACTCACGATTTTGAATTTTTTTAATGGTGTTTTCCTTGAATATATGAATTTTTAGGGAGACCATTTGTACCGCCCCGACCCCAATTACCTAGAGTCGGTGAATTATTACATAACATTGTAATGATCACAAGAAAGATCAAATCTCGAATGACCGATTGGTTTAGTAGCCTTAGAAACACTAGATATATTCATAATGTTTTACATTACATCATAAATTGAAAAACTACTACAACAACATAGTCTCTATATTCGACACTCATATCCCCACATAAAATCCCTACAGGTCATTCATATCTTACTTCATCATATCCTGTGAAAAATAAAACATAGAAATGGGGTGAGCTCAAATGCCCAGTAAGGATAACAATATAGCGGAAACTTTCAAAAATAAGCATAAACATTTAAGGGAATGTATAACTAAAACAAAATCCTTTTAAACTTGAACTTAAACATAGTATGGCAAAAGTAAAATGAAATAATTCCATTTAATTATTCACATGGATATTCTACTAATCGAATAATCACATGAAATATCAATAAAAACTTTAATAATGATGGAATGCATAATGCCAGACTATCATAACCACATAGTCAAGGCCTCGTGCCAAAACTACAAATAAGATTTTCCCAAGGCCTTGTGCCAAGACACTAGTTTGTCTTATGAGACCTACCGATGCATCGAGGAGCTATAGCGGGCTCACACCCGTCACATATTAAGTCCAATGCATTCCCACATAAAAAGGTTTAAACATAACATAAACATTCATATTAAAACTAGCATAAGAAATGTCAATAATTTCGCCATAAAATATGAACGGTATATAAATATCACATCCACAGTCAATCATATCAAAAAACCTTCAATAAAATATAGATGTTTTGTATCATGACAAATCAACTTCAAATATGTGTAAAATCCATCAAAGGATGTTGACATAGATGAAATCAAAACTCTTTTTAGAGAAATATCTCTTTCTATTTTGGAATCATCTAAGAGTCTTATATTTATGAAATAAAAAATTTTCTTTGAAAATATTCTTATAAGCTTGTAAGGGAAGCTTCAACAATTTTATAACGGCGGAAAATAACCACAGCCACCGTATAAGTTAAAAAACATTCTTACCTTAATTCTGTCAGAAAGGTTAAAAAGCACTTTGTTTGGAAAACGACGGAAATATTCCTTTATAATACGCTTATAAATAGTCAAAAAAGGGTCTAAATGACCTTAACCCGTATTATTTTAAATAGTAAAAATGTTTTGAAATACATTTTTAAGAAACATGGATGTTGATGATAAAGAGATCCCAGTAGATTATTACATATAAACAACCTCGGATAATGAAGAGATTGTGAAATAACACTTACATTGTACTTATCCTTGGTTGGGGTAGGTTAACCTCCTGTATAATGGTGAAATTATTGTTATTAAATAATACAAGAATCATATACATTAATATGATATCATATATGTACTTTTAACATTGATTTGTTAATAATATCTTAGTATTATCGTTGTTTCGGGTGATAACTTACTCGTTTCCTTTTATATGTTTTGTTATGTAATCCATGTTTGTAATGGATAGGTTGTATCTTAATCATATCCATAATGATATCAAGTCCTTATATACTATTATTAATCATCAAATGAGAATTATACTTGAACAGATACGATGGAGAATGAATCTCATCGCGTTCGTGGAGACGATAGTCCGTACGTACGCACGAGCGACAATATCATTATTTTGATATTAAAATAATAAATAAATGGATGGTATATCATATATAAAAAATCATTAACATGTTATATTTATTATTTACATGAGTTACACATCATTATTATACCCATCCAAATAATAATATATTGAATAACAATTACACCATGACGTGGAGACGGTAAGCCATACGTACGCATGTATGGTGACATGTTATTCAAAGGGTTGATAGAATACTGAATATGGTTGTACCATATTTATAATAACATCACAGTATATATATGATACTGGAGTTATTATTTTAGAATGGTAATAAAAAATAAAGAAGAAGTGGAAAAAAGAAAGGAACTTGGAAAAGGGTGGTGAAATCATTACCTCTTTTTCGATTTCTTACTTTTGATTTGATCAAAAGGGCTCCGTAGGATGGCTTTCTGATCAAACTAATCCCTATAGGTTGTAATGAGGGATTTTGGGAGAGTATTTGGGTGGAGTTTGGCCGAACCAAAAGGCTTTTAAGGTGTTATGAAATGAGAAAGAAGAGTGCCCTTTTATAAGAGGGGTGAGGGGCACCTTTGGAAATGCTAGAAATATTAATTTATAATAAATTTATATTCAGTTTCTAATGGCTCCAAATATTATTATTCAAAGGTTAAGGTGGGGATAGGTCTAAAACAACTAAAAAAATATAATTTAGATAGGTATGGGTACTTATACTAACCATATTATTAAGTATTAACTCTAAGTTAATTAGTTTCACTTTTACAATATCTCTTTATGTTTTTATATTATATGGTTAATAAACTTTCTATATACATCCAAGCGATCCCCAAGTGGTACATTAATGATAAAAATATTATGATATAAGTCTCTTGGCCGAACCATATATTTTTAGAAATTTAATATCAATTAATAATATAATATTTGTTTTAAAAACTCTTTTATGTCAATTTTGACACTATTCAATAGTTGATTTTTGGGAAACTTATAACAGAATTATTACTTCAAAAAAAGTAAACTCAATAAATCCTAATATGTCATATTATACTATAAAACTATTTTAATTCATTAAAAGTCTCAAATTATATTTATTTGCGTATTTCTAACATCAATTATTTTAAATTTTCACTATTATGGTAATTACTGCATCATCATTGTGTCATAAATAAATTAACTTATGTAATCTCCAAAAAATTTAAATAAAATATAATTATTTATGAAATCTTTTTATATTTATAATGAATATTTATAGTCGCAAATCCAACATATATAACCCTATGTAATAATTGTTTTTCTAAAAGATATATGCTTGTGTCATTTTTGTATTCATTTTAACTTAATTAAAATTAAGTGTCCCTACCACCTACAAGTGGATCCATGGGGTCCCAAAATCGACCCAAATATGCCTATGGTCGAACATGTATCAACAAATGAGGCTAGGACACGTTTTAGGGTAATTTGTTATTATTATAATATTATTGTTTAACCCTTATTTACCGGATTTACCCTTAACTATGGTAAATAAAAATTTTACCGCATTAATTATTCAAAATGTCTAAAAATAAAAGGTAATTATTTACACAATTTGAACATACTGATTCCAAATATGGAATCCATTTTTTCTAAATTCAAAACACCGAAGTGGCAGAAATTAATTTAAAATTAATTCCCGCTGTCAAAACAAAAAGCCTGTTTTTAAGATATAATAACTATCGAAAGATTGATACTGGTTTATGTTCGGTTTAATTGTGAAATTAGGTCCAACGACCAACATTGTATTAAATGGTAAAAATATATTCTAAATATACTTTAAAACCCATAAAATTCATAATTTATCAATATAAATTATTTCGATTAAAAAAGTTGTTTTTAATTAAAATTTAGTACTTTTCACTATTCATAAAAATATTAATGTTATCTGAAAAGTACAAAAATTTCACCTTAGGCTAAATTAGATATTCCAAATCCAAAAATGAAGTCCATTTTGAAATATATAATATATATAATTTCAAAAAGTAGGTATTACTATTCATAACGGCTATTTTGATTAGTTATGGTGTGTTAGAACTCAGTGTTGCGTACAACACACGCTATCAAATTATTCAAAGAGAAGCATACCATGGAATCTTGGGGTGTTACATTCTCCCCTCATTCAAATAATTTATTCATCGAAATTTCTAGAATACTTATCACATGGAAAGACTCGGGTGATTCTTCATCATAAGTTCTTCGGGTTCCCACGTTTCCTCTTCTATCTTATGGTTTCTCCACAAAACTTTTACCAGACGCGTTGTCCAGTTTCTCAGTACTGGTTCTCTCGTATCAAGAATCCTGATGGGCTCTTCGCAATTAGACAGATGAGGTTCCAGTTCTAATTTCTCATAGGTGAGTACATGCATTGGGTCAGGCATGTATTTCCTCAACAGAGATACGTGGAACACCTCGTGAACATTGTAGAGACTTGGCGGCATTGGCAATCGGTAAGCTACAACCCCAATTCTTTCTAGAATTTCGAAAGGTCCGACGTACCTAGGACTCAATTTACCGTTCTTACCAAAATGTATGACTCCCTTCCATGGATATACCTTCATAAAAACATGATCACCGACTTGAAATTCCAAATCCTTCCTTCGATTATCGGTATAGCTCTTCTTCCTGCTTTGAGCTGCTTTGATGTGATTTTGGATTACCTTCACCTTTTCCACTGTTTCCTCCACCAGTTTTAGGCCTACAAGTTTTCTTTCACCAACTTCATCCCAACAGGTTGGTGTACGACATCTCTTTCTATATAATGCTTTATATGGTGCCATCTGAATACTCGAATGGAAGCTATTGTTATAGGAAAATTCTACCAGAGGTAAATATTGATCCCACAAACCCTGAAAGTCATGTTATCAATATACCAACATGTCTTCTAAGGCTTGAATAATCCATTACGATTGTCCTTCTGTCTGAGGGTGGTAAGTAGTGCTCAAATGATGTTCAGTATCCAGGGATTTCTGAAGACTTTTCTAGAATTGTGAAGTAAAATGGGGATCATGATCAGAAACAATCGATAGGGGTACTCCATGAAGTCTCACAACATCATTAATATATAGTCATGCTAGACGTTCTAGGGGTAGATCTTCTCTTATAGCAAGAAAATGTGCAGACTTGGTAAGATGATCAACAATAAACCTTATTGCATAATTCCTTCGAGGAGTCTTTGGTAGCCCCATGACAAAGTCCATCGTAATATTGTCCAATTTCAACTCCGGTATGGGAAGAGGTTTTATGACTCCTCCAGGCTATTTCCTTCTAGCTTTCACTTGTTGAAAAACCATACATCTTGACAGAAAATTGGCAATCTCCCTTTTCATGTTGTCCCAGAAAAAATGTTCCTTCAAATCTCTATTCATTTTGGTGCTCCCAGGGTGTATAGAGAAATTGGAACTATGATAATCATCCAACAATTCCCCTTTTAGATCAGGTATATCGGGAACACAAAGTCTCTTCCCAAATTTCAAAATTCCATTTTCATACACAAAGTCTCTCAATCTCCCATCATTCACATCTTTAATCTTCTTTTGAAATTCTTCATCATCGGTCTGAGAACTCTTAATCCTTTCTAGTAAAGATGGTTTGGCAACCATTTGAAAAAGAATTGATATTTCTCCTTCCCTGTTTATTCCCATGTCCATCTTCACTAGATCCATGAAAATTGGATCCCTTTTGATTCTCATCACGTTCAAAACTCCATGGTCTTTTCTGCTCAAAGCATCTGCCACCTTGTTTTCTTTCCCCGGGTGGTAGTGTATCATACAATCGTAATCCATGAGTAATTCAATCCATCTCCTTTGCCTCATGTTGAGTTATTTTTGTGAGAAAATATACTTCAAACTCTTGTGATCAGTATAAATCTCACATTTTTCACCATAGAGGTAGTGCTTCCATATATTCAAAGAAAAGATCACAGCTGCTAACTCAAGAGCATGAGTAGGATAGTTTTGTTCATGAATTTTCAACTGTCGTGATGCATAGGCAATAAGTCTATCATTCTGCATAAGGACACAACCAAGTCCTTTCTTCGATGTGTCACTATAAATAATGAACCCATCATTCCCCGATGGTAGAGTCAATATAGGAGAATTGACTAATCTTCTCTTCAGTTCTTCAAAACATTCTTCACACTCTTTTTTCCAAACAGATTTAACCCCTTTACCTGTGTGATTCGTTAATGGGTTATCTAATCGGGCAAAATTCTGGGCGAATCGTCGATAATAACCTGTCAAACCAGTAAAACTACGTACCTCAGTTATACTCATAGGTGCTGTCCATTCATGGATTGCCTTGGTCTTAGAAGGGTCAATAGAGATTCCATCTTTAGAGACAATATGGCCAAGAAAAGAAATCTCCTGAATCCAGAATTCACACTCTTCCCATATAGTTCATGTCTTCTCAGAGTCTTCAGGATAATGCACAAGTGATTTTCATGATCTTCGTAGCTTTTAGAGTATACCAAGATATCATCAATAAATACCATGAAAAATTCATCGAGATACTCCTTGAAAACTCTATTCATCAGATCGATAAATACAGAGGGTGCATTAGTCAATCCAAAAGGAATTACAGTAAACTCGTAATGCCCGTACCTGGTTCGAAATGATGTCTTCGGAATGTCTTCCTTCATCACACAAAACTGATGGTATCCAGATCGATGGTCAATCTTTGAAAAGTATTGAGCTCCATGCAGTTGGTCAAATAAATGATCAATTCGAGGTAGGGGATACCTGTTATTTATTGTTATAGCATTGATCTCCCTGTAGTCAATACCTAACCTCATAGATCCATATTTATTTTTAACAAAAAGAACAGGGGATTTAAATGAAGAAACACTAGGGCGAATAAATCCCTTATTAGTCAATTCCTCTAGTTGTTTCTTTAGTTCAACTAATTCTACAGTGGCCATTCTATAAGGGGTCATCGATATAGGCCTTGATCCAGGAATTAAATCAATGGAAAACTCAACTTCTCATTCGGGAGGATGTCATGGTAAATCTTCCGGAAATACATCTAAAAATTCTTTCACAATAGGTACATCCTCTATTCGAACATTCCTTTCCTCACCCATAGTTATTCCATTCTATTCCTCCCCAATAATTGAATTTAGTTGAGCTACTGGGGGTGTATCTAGATAAGAATTAGGTGGTGACGATTCTGCACTAAAGATAAGTTGTTCCTTATCATCATCATCAAGAATCATAACCTCTTTCTTCTTTCAATAAATATTCGCATCATAGTCTGAAATCCAGTCTATACCAAGGATTATATCAAATTGAATCATAGGTATGACGACGAGATCAGCAGATAAAGAACATTTATGTGCTCTAATGGGGATTGATTCACAAAACTTTGTTGCAATGATACTTCACATAGGAGTTTTAACTGACAACTCCCTTGTTAAATCAAATTGGAAATATCTAATTTTCTTAGCAAACTGGGATGATATGAAACAATGCGATGATCCATAATCAAATAATGCATTTTCAAAATTTGAGGAAACCATTGAATTACCTGCCCCCCAACTTTCGGAGCTTCTACCTCAGCAGTAGTGATAGCATAAGCTTGGCCTTGATCCCTTGGCCTTTTCTGAGGAAAGTTCTCTTGATGCTTAGAAAATTCATTTTCATAATGCCCCATCTCCCTACAATTTTAGCACTGAACATTGGTAGGTTCCTTCTTCCCCTTGCAATCACTAGCTTGGTGGACTTTTTCACCACACTTGTAACATACTCCCATTCCCTTCAAGCAAGTACCAGGGTGTTTCTTCCCAAATATACCACAGGATGGATATTCAGCATTTCCCTTATTCCACTTATTTCCATTCCCATATTGATCAGCTGGTCTCTTCTTCTCTTTCATTTCTTTAAAGTCATAAGACTTAGAGAATTCCTTTTCGGTCTTGACAGCAGATGAGAAAATGTCTTCGTACGATGAAAAGGATTGTGAGACTAATGCTCGACGGAGAAATGGTTTTAACCCATCAAAGAAATGATCAATATTATTTCTTGGGTTACGTATATAATCTCGAGTATACCTTGATAACCTTGTAGAGTTAGCCTCATACTTTGTGAAATTCTCATCCTCCTTTTGTCTCAGACTCAGAAACTTCCTTTTCATATCTGCTCGATGGTTGCGAGGAAATTATTTTTCTAAAAATAAAACTTTCAACTCCCACTATTCAATATTTGATACTTCATCATCTTCCTTCATGTTTTTAATCAATGACCACCATTGATCAGCATCTCCAGTGAGGCGGTAAACTGCCATGATAACTTTTTCCCTTTCGCTACTCCCCAAAGACTGAAATATGTTCTCTATGGAATTTATCCATTGCTCATCTACTAAGGGATTTGTACTCCCATTGAACATTGGTGTTTTTTGCCTCATGAATCGATCTAACATTGATCCTCCATGCTGTGGATCAGGGTGCCCCATACGGGTAAGGTTATTATTCATAAACTGAGTAAGTTGTCCCAATATGGTGATTAGCTGATCGGCACCAGTTGCATCACCATCTCAACTATAATTATATTGAGTAGGAGAGAAATCCCTACATGGAGTGTGTGCATTGATACAGTTTCCATTTCTTCCACTAGGTGCCATTTCTAAACAATGGCATAAACTAGATCAGTTTATAAATCAAAATACACAATCCCATACTTATAAAACACTTAACATAAATTGAACTATTTATGGATATAATACATAATCATAAAAATGTTTTCATTGAGGAATTATATACTCATAAACCCTTCATAATTATTTTTAATGAAAATTAGAGTTATCCTAAGCATATCCCCTGGGAGTGTCGTAACCAAGAGTGCAGCAAGCCCCATTGTCGTGCACTAGTTCCCATTCAAGTCTATCTTAAAGTAGTGTTTTCGGGTTTTACCCCTAGGTACATCTGTGCCAGAGCCGCCTCTACCTGATCGTATCCAGACAGGGATGTATTGCTCGGAAAACTCACAAAATCTCTACAATACCAAAATTCTAGGAAGTTATTCTATACTAATCCTCAAAGTTCATCTTAGGTCTACGTGCTCTAATCATAGTTTATCTAAATATAGCATCCAAGGTTTGTACTAAACCTCCTCTGATACCATCTGTAACGCCCTGACCCCAGTTACCTAGAGTCGGTGCATTATTACATAACATTGGAATGATCACAAGAAAGATCAAATCTAGAAATACCGATTGGTTTAGTAGCCTTGGAAACACTAGATATATTCATAAAGTTTTACATTACATCATAAAGTGAAAAACTACTACAACAACATCGTCTCCATATTCCACACTCATATACCCACATAAAATCCCTGTAGGTCATTCATAACTTACTTCTTCATATCCTGGGAAAAATAAAACATAGAAAAGGGGTGAGCTCAAATGCCCAGTAAGGATAACAATATAGTGAAAACTTTCAAAAATAAGCATAAAAATTTAAGGCAATTTATAACTAAAACAAAAACCTTTTAAACTTGAACATTAACATAGTATGACAAAATTAAAATGAAATAATTCGATTTACTTATTCACATGGATATTCTACTAATCGAATAATCACATGCAATATCAATAACCACGTTCATAATGATGGAATGCATAATTACAGACTATCATAACCACATAGCCAAGGCCTTGTACCAAGACTACAAATAAGATTTTTCCAAGGCCTTGTGCCAAGACACTAGTTTGTCTCATGAGACCTACCGATGCATCGAGGATATATAGTGGGATCCACCCGTCACATATTAAGTCCAATGCATTCCCATATGAAATGTTTTAAACATAACATAAACATTCGTATTAAAACAAGTATACGAAATATCAATAATTTCACCATAAACTATGAACGGTATAAAAATAGAACATCCACAATCAAACATATCAAAAAAACCTTCAATACAATATAGAAGTTTTTTATCATGATAAATCAACTTCAAATAAGCGAAAAATCCATCAACAGATGTTGACATAGATGAAATGAAAACTCTTTTTAGAGAAATATCTCTTTCAATTTTGAAATAATTTAAGAGTCTTATATTTATGAAATAAAAAATTTCTTTGAAAATTTTCTTATAATCTTGTAAGGGAAGCTTCGACGATTTTATAATGGTGGAAAATAACCACACCCACCGTATAAGTTAAAAAAAACATTCTTACCTAAATTCTGTCGAAAGGATAAAAAGAACCTTGTTTGGGAAACGATGGAAATATTCCTATATAAAACTCTTATAAAAAGTCAAAAAAGGGTATAAATGACCTTAACCCATATTATTTTAAATAGTAAAAATGTTTTGAAATAAATTTTTAAGAAACATGGATGTGGATGATAAAGAGATCCTAGTATATTATTACGTATAAACAACCTCAGATAATGAAGAGATTGTGAAATAAACCTTACGTTGTACTTTTCCTTGGTTGGGGTAGGTTAACCTCCTGTATAATGGTGAAATAATTTTTATTAAATTATAAAATAATAATATACATTAATATGATATCATATATGATCATTTAACATTTATTTGTTAATAATATCTTAGTATTATCATTATTTCGGGTGTTAACTTACTCGTTTCATTTTATATGTATTGTTATGTAAGCCATGCTTGTAATGGATTGGTTGTATCTTAACCATATCCAGAATGATATCAAGTCCTTATATACTATTATTAATCATCAAATGAGAATTATACTTGAATGGATAGGATGGAGAATGAATCTCATCACGTTTGTGGAGACGGTAGTCCGTACGTACGCACGAGTGATAATATCATTCTTTTGATTTTAAAATAATATTTAAATGGATGGTATATCATATATAAAGAATCATTAACATGTTATATTTATTATTTACATGAGTTACACATCATTATTATACCGGTCCAAATAATAATATATTGAATAACAATTACACCACGACGTTGAGACGGTAAGCCGTACGTACGCACGTATGGTGACATGTTATTCAAAGGGTGGATAGAATACTGAATATGGTTGTACCATATTTATAATAACATCACAGATTATATATGATACTGGAGTTTTTATTTTATAATGTTAATAACAATGAAAGAAGAAGTGGAAGAAGAAAGGAACTTTGAAAAGGTTGGTGAAATCATCACCTCTTCTTCGGGTTCTTCCATTTGATTTGATCAAAAGGGCTCTGTAGGATGGCTTTCTGATCAAACTAAGGCCTTTAGGATGTATTGAGAGATGTTGGGAGTGTATTTGGGAAGATTTTGGCCGAACCAAAAGGCTTTGAAGGTGTGATGAAATGAGTAGGAGGAGTGCCCTTTTATAAGAGGGGGGAGGGGCACCTTTAGAAATGCTAGAAATATTAATTTATAATAAATTCATATTCGATTTATAATGGATAAAAAGTTTATTATTAAAAGTTTAAGGTTATTATATGTCTAAAACAACTCAACCAATAGAATTTATACAGGTTTGGGTACTTATATTAACCTTATCTTTAAGTATTTACGCTAAGTTAATTACTTTCACTTTTACAATGTCTCTTTGTGTTTTTATATTATATGGTTAATAAACTTACTATATACATCCAAGAGACCCCCAAGTGGTCCATTAATGATACAACTATTATTATATAAGTCTTTTGTCCTAACCTTATATTTTTTGGAATTTAATATCAATTAATAATATAATATTTGTTTTGAAAACTCTTTTATGTCAATTTTGACACTATTCAATAGTTGATTTTTTGGAAACATATAACAGAATTATTACTAAGAAAAAAAAGTAAATTAAATCAATACTAATATGTCATTTTATCCTATAAAATTATGTTAATTCATTTAAAGTCTCAAATTATATTTATTTGGGTATTTATAACATCAAGTATTTTAAATTTTCACTATTATGGAAATTATTGCATCATCATTGTGTCATAAATAAATTAACTTATGTAATATCTAAAAATTATAAATAAAATATCATTATGTAGGAAATATTTTTATATTTATAATTAATATTTATAGTCGAAAATCCATCATATATAAACCTATGTAAAAATTGTTTTTCTAAAAGATATATGATTGTGTCATTTTTGTAATCAATTTAACTTAATTAAAATTAGGTGTCCCTAGCACCTACAAGTGGCTCCTTGGGGTCCCAAAATAGACCCAAAGATGTAAATGGTGGAACATGTATCAACAAATGAGTCTAGGACACATTTTAGGGTAATTTTTTATTATTATAATATTATTGTTTAACCCTTATTTACCAGATTTACCCTTAACCATGGTAAATAAAATGTTTACCGTAATAATTATTCAAAATGTCTAAAAATAACAGTTACATATTTACACAATTTGAACATCCTGATTAAAAATATGGAATCAATTTTTTCTAAATTCAAAACATAGAAGTGGCAGAAATTAATTTTAAATTAATTCTCGCTGTCAAAACAAAAAGCGTGTTTTTAAGATATAATAACTATCAAAAGATTGATACTTGTTTATGTTCGGTTTAATTGTGAAATTTTGTCCAATGAACAACATTGTATTAAATGGTAAAAATATATTCTAAATATACTTTAAAACCACTAAAATTCATAATTTATTAATATAAATTATTTCAATTAAAAAAGTTGTTTTTAATAAAAATTTAGTAATTTTCACTATTCATCAAAATATTAATGTTATCCGAAAAGTACCAAAATTTCACCTTAGGCTAAATTCAATATTAAAAATCCAAAAATGAGGTGGATTTTTAAATATAAAGTATATATAATTTCAAAAAGTAGGTATTACTATTCATAACAGCTAGTTTGATTAGTTATAGTGTGTTAGAACTCGGTGTTGCGTACAGCACACGCTATCGAATTATTCAAAGAGAAGCGTACCATGGAAGCTTGGGGTGTTACACCATTTTAGGTTTTAATAATCATAAATTGACTTCTTAAAAATATTATTTGAAGATTTCATATACATATGTGAGGAAATTTGGAAGTTATTTCATTATATAATAGGTCTTACAATAATTATTTTCAAGAAGAGGACGATGAATGGAAGATTGTATAGCAGTTTGTACCTTTATACTTGAATTTGAATGAAATTGGAAAAGGGGTATATTTATACCAAATATTGGTTCATTCCACCTTATTTCATTAAATGGTAAAATTATAGTAGAGATACCCTAAAGATATTGTTTTTCTTGGTGACACATTTGAATAATTGTTAGAATATGTAAAGAAATGAGTTTTGTTACATGGAATTATATTCATTCATCAAGACAAGAAATATGTTGTATTACAAGAGGAGACATTTTAAATTCAAGGATAGTAACCATGTGTTTCTAAAATGTTATCCCCAGGGAAATAAATAAAAAATTAGTGGATGTGGTATGAATTCCATAACGATTAATTTAATTTTTTAGGATATATAGTGAATTATTGATGTGTCATATAGGTTGTCTCTTCCATCACTATTTGGGAGAGTTAATGATGTTTTTATTTTTTTTTAATATATTCACATTTAACTTCATAATGAATCCAATATTTTCATTTTTGGTTGGTTTAGACATTACGAGGGTAATATATGTGTGGAGTGAGCTGCTAATATATAGGATTATCAAAATAAGGTGTTGTGGTGGTGTATCATTCCCTTAGTTTGTTTCATATAGAGGTATGGTGGATTACAGAAAAGTAGATAGTACATAGAATCCTATATAAAATCTCAGAATCCTTGGTTTTTTATGTTTTTAATATTTATTAGTAGAGTTATTGATATTGATTATATACTGATATGATGAAGTTTATGGAATTTTTTATTTTTTTTGTGTTTTGTTATGGATATATTCATATTTAAGGGGTATATTGAGGAATGTTATGTTTTTTATTTTTCTTTATTTTCCTCCCAGTATTGTTTGTTTCTTAGAGATTGTAATAATTTTAGGGTAATCTAAAATTGAATATTATACGTTTTGGGACCATTACTTATTGTTTTTGAGATCTTACATGTGTTTTAATTGTTATTTGTGTTTGTTAAAGGAATTAAATTGGAAATAATGGCTTTTTAATTCCAGAATGACTATGGTGGAATACATTTGGTTGTAGTAGTTTTGTTTTGTAATAGTTTATGGGTTTTTATGGAGTATAGTTCTTTATAAAATCATTGTCTAAAACTGGATAGAAAAAACATGTTCCTTGGGTTTTCGTTATTTATTATGCCTTTTTTAATAGAAAATTTCAATTCAGACATATCATTTAGGTAGGTGAAATTAAAGAGGATGATGGAGACTATGTCAATATGATTTATAGTTTGGGGATGGAAATGGTAATTTTTAAATAGATTATTCCATGAAAAAATTCAATTGAAATTTTTAAGAAGTGGAATTGTAGATGATAAAAAGTACTTATAGTCATCTAGAAGACCTATAATTATTTATCTGGGTTGATCAGATACCACCATGACATGGTTATTCTTTGACCATGTAATGGTTTGGTCTCGAAGACTAGTATTATAAATATATTTCCTCTCTATCCTTTTAGATCGATAATGTTTTATCCTATCAAAATTCAGATAACCTTGAGATTTGGTAAGATTATTTCATTATCCCTTAGTGGATCTTAATGCATGATTTTTTCTTATTTATTTCATTACAGTCGATGCTTTTGAATAAATTGTTAAGGAATCATTGGTAATTTTCTCAACTTGTCACCTCTTATCAATGTTCTTTCGATAAAGCTCCATTGATGTATAGGACTATATTTACCTTCATACAGGTTAATTGAATTTTTATAATTAGGTTGATGTGGTGATTAGTAATATACTTTTATGCTTGAATATTAGATAATGATACGAACTAACTATCTATAAGTGATATAATGGTAAAGTAAATAACATGAAATGATGATATGATTATGATGATGTTAAAATTGAATCAAAAGATGAATATATATATTTATATGGAAGGATGGATTATATATTTATTATGTTGAGTTATTTAATGATGAAATATGTTGAATATAATCTCTGGGGATAGTTGTAACACCCATATTTTTTTTATAAAATATTTTCTTTAAATAAATTTTATTCATAATTTTCTTAATTTTCATGCAATCATGCGTTTAAATGAACTGTGAAATACCCTTATTATAAAATCGCTATTATATCCTAGTTGTTAGGTTAGCGGGAATAATTATTACTAACTCATGATAATGCATTTTGAATTCATTGGCTATCAATTCTTTATGAAACATATAAATCAATTAGAGTTTTATATTTTTGAGTGAATAAACTATGGAAATGAAATTAATGATATATATATATATATATGTCTGTGTGTTATATACATAATAAAATATTGTTTATATTCATTCAATGGATATTTTATTCATAGGGTATTTATAAAACCCTTTTGATTTATAAAAACCTATTTTTTAATGTTAATTTTACATCTTTGAATAAAAACCCCATTTTAAATTAATATTTTGGCACATTAAAAATTTTTATATGACAAAATTAACATTATATTTTGATGCGGGATATAAAAAATTACATTGTATAAAGATCTGATATTTTTCTGATTTCAATCATGTATTGATGTATAGTAAAAATATGGTAAATTTTAATTGAAAATATATTTTTTCATTGAAATATATTTTATAGTAAAATTATAATAATGGATAGTTTAAAATTATAAATAGAACATATTTTTATAATTTAATATAATTTAGTTCATTATAATTAATTTTACATTAAATTCAGATGTAAAAACATTAAAATCTTTTGAAATATTTTAACTTTTAAAACCTATTTACTCATTTCAACAACATGATTAATTTAAAATTAATTAATTCAACATGGGTGTATTGAATTTTAAAAATTGGATTCAATATTTTGAATTAGTAAATCTAAATAATGAAAAAAAAATTATTTTATTTTTGGGAATATGAATAGAAACTTGGGAAAATTTTATTAACACGATAAAAGTGTAAATCAAGTAATTAAGGGTAAAAATATTATTATAATAATACCATAACACTTATAATAATATAATTGTATGGTTATAATTTTCCCTAAAACATACTTCTATCTAAATGGTAATCATTGGACCCACTTGGATGAGATTAGGACTTTTAATTTATTTTAATTAATGAAATGTGAAATATGTGTCACTCAAACTATAATAATTAAATTGTTTTTAATATAAGGGTATACATATGATAACTTAAATTATAAATACTAATTTGAAATCTAAAATATATTTATTTATCTTGAAATTTTATTTATAATTTTTATAGAAATAAACAATTACCTTAATGACTTATACATGGATGATGAAATAATTAATTAATTGATGAGAAATCAATAAAAAAATTAATTAAAATATTAATAACCATAAAAAAAGACCAAAGACATGATCAAGCTTTATTGGATCAGTATATCATGACCAAAATAATCTATGGGTCGACATATTGACCATTTAGAGGATTATAGAATATATTATGGAACTTATATTATATTATTTAAAGTGAAGATAAATTTGTCACATTCATGTTGTAAAAGAGTATAAAATTTTTACTGTTTTATTTTTCAGAAGATAAATTCAAATACAAGTATTTATATAAAATATAATGGATACTTATTTTTTATATTATTTTATTTTGAAATTTTATTCATCAAATAAGTATTTTAAATAACTACACAAAATTGAGGTAGTAATTATTTTATTAATGAAAAGATAAAAAAACTGTTATTAAAAATGTTTTAATAAATACAATTAGAGATGGTTAATATAATTTTTCAATATTAACATTAACCATTATGGATATAATAAAATATTTGGTTTGAGGATCACCTCTTATTGTGATATTTTTAAAAATCCATGAAATAAACATTATGAAAGTTGACACGATTGATATTTTGTCAAAATTTTGATTAGTTAAATAATTTAAAAATAGTAAATCCTTTTCAAAAATGTATAATAATTATGATATAGTCTAAAATATTCTAATTTATTCTTTTAAGGTCTATCATAATTCGAATAATTAAATGTATTACCCTTTTAATATTGAAATATTTGTCGCCCTAATTAAAAATTAAATAGAATAACTAATTATTAATTAGAATGATAATGCCTAAATTGACATAAACACTTGTATAACATTTATTGGTTGATGATATTACAACCCTATATCATTTAATATTCTAAATTGGGAAATTTTGGAGGTTATTATGTGGGTTTTGGTTTTATTTTAAATTAATATTTTTTGATGTTCCCAAATGTTCCCCTCACCTCAATTATAAAATTGAACTACCTCCATCAACTCTAAACATAATTTTGAGCCTTCATGCTCAAACATACACTAACAATTATCCTTATAATCTTCCCTAGTAATATTCTAAAGGTCCTAGTATTCTTCAATGACCAACTCTAGTTCTCTTGGAGGATATTTAGAGGAGGCACATTGAAGAAGAGGTAATATCATTTACTGATTCATTCAAACTTGTTTCTTCATATACTTCCACCTCATTAATTGTTTCATTATAAATTAACAACAAAAATAGTAATTTTATACATAGAGGTTATTATGATTATGAAACAACCATATTACACCTTCTACATGTCCTATGAAAAATGTAATCACCATGCGTGTGTACGTATGGCTTACCCTCTCCATGCTGTGGTGTAATCCTTTTATTTACTACCACCATAAATGGATGGTTATAATTATATATTTAATGAATATATATATATATATATATATATTATTAATATCAAATTATATTTATTATGAGATATTATAGACCATCCACTTCAATACCTTTCAACAATTATGTGAACGTTATTATCGCTTATGCGTACCTATGGCTTACCATCTCCATGGGGTGATGTGATTCGTTCTACATAATAATTGTTAAAGAATAATTATATAAATTAATTGAATGAATAAATATGATATATATTATACTAATACTATGATGTGAATGGAATAAATATGTCTTAATAGGATGAATAAGAACTTATCCTATAAAACATGCATAATAACATTAAGTATGTAATACCCAGATAACAAGTAAAAATGAAATGTTACTAACAATGTGATTAAAATATAATCATAAATGTTATCATAAAAATGATTATGATTTATTAATAAATCATTAAAATTATTTATATCATTTTACGGGACTTTCAGTTATATGTGAAGCATATTGGTCCTAAGGTAAGGGATACTCTCACTATCTAATTTATATCTAAGATTGTTTGTATGTATGTATTTAATAGGGTATATTTACCATCCTGTCCAATGTTTTATTAATATGTAATATTATTTCTATCACTATACAAAATTTTATAGTCAATTTTAACTTTTGGTTAATTTTTATAAAATGGTATGGATAAAATATTTTTTCTTTTTTTTCTACAATTTATTTGTTGACTTCATTGGAAAATGTATGAGTAGAATTTTTTTAACATGTAGTCCATGAAGTGATTTTTACACTTTCATAAGACATTATTGCCTTGATTATTTACCTACAATATTACGATGTTATTTTCACATAAAATTATTTTTTCTCAAACTGTGTTGAATTTTGAGGAAAGAAAATTCTTTTGAAAAAGAACAGATATTTTCCTCATGAAATAATTTTTAAATTTTTTTCAACAATATTATTCATCTAAGATAACAATCATTAAATAGGGTTATATTTCTAACCCTATTATTGATTTTATTTTATTTTGTTAATGATGGAATGTTATTTTGGAAAACCATTTTTTTATAATAATTAGGATGGAATGATGTTTAAGAAACCTATTTCATTTCATCGGTTATGCTATGGTAAATGTTTTTATGTTTTGGTGGAACACATAGGAATGGATTCATTATAAGATGGGTGGTACATATATCTCCCTCCAATGCATTGGGTAATGATTTATATCTCATGATATGTACAAGACTAGAATGATAAGTAAATCTGGTTCAATAATACATTGATGGAACGAGGAGAGAACTCGGTTTAGTAATGGAAATTGTCTGTTATGATGGTATCAGTAATGATTATTGACCTATATGAAATGATTTTCAATGCTTATCTGTGTATGACATGAAATTTTGCATCATACTATATAAATAATAGGATTAAATTTCACTTTTATGATTTATCCCATGACATGATATTATGTTCTTTTATATACCAGATATGATTTTTAAATTTTATATTATTATGATTATGATAAAATTGATATTTCCATTGTTTACCCTTACTAGTAATTTTAGATCACCCTTTCATATGTTTTTTTTCTCAGGTCATGATGAAGGGTATGAAGTAACATATGTCAAAAATGAGTCTAGTTATGAAGAAATAAGTGGGAGACAATGTGGATGTTTTATGAATTAGTTGTTTATGATATAAAATTTCTAACAATTCTTAACCTATTCCGACCTGGCATGGTGTTTTGTTATGTTATGTAATATATATTCTTTAATGTTGATGTAATATCTATATGTAATGTATTGTACTATTATATTTGGTATCCGAGTAAATGTATAATTAAACATTGGAA